>CM056837.1:9820293-10420293 GCA_029853015.1 Chelidonichthys spinosus
GAGACGCCCAACACACAAAGAGGGGATTTAGCCCGTGAAGCCAGTGTTGCTGTTTGGAGTCCCTGCCAACTGAGAGAAAACAGGCAGCTAAAGAAAACCCTCTTGGGCTAGTCAGCACTATTCTGAAGGACTCACAACAGGACTCTGCAAGAACCCACCATCTAGGGCTGCACGACATATTGCTTCAACTATATTGTTCAGGGAAGTTCCTGAGCAACAAGTGACAAAGAGTGTGCACGTAACCATGGTGAATGTATGGGAGTATGGGAATAAATTACAATATATGCAATGTATTTGTGTATATTTCTCACTTTTCACTGTTGGTCTAAGTAACTTACCGCTACTTTGTGCTGCTCCGTTGTCCGTCCGTGTCGTACTGTTGGATCTATGATCCGTGTGCTGGATCATAGATGGAGAAAAGCCTCGTTTCACGCCACAACATTATCAGTTATGCATTTGTTTGTCACTGTGTGTGTAAGTGAAGGAGTTATTGTGGCAGAAAGTCTTTTTTTTCCTTTTGGTTTTAAATTGTATTTATTTTTTGTGAGAGAGTAATTGGCGTTCTCGTCTATTATTTTATATTAAACGGTCTCACAGCAACAAGCAAGGAGCAGTTGGTGGGGATGTCAGCTTGTAGTGTTACAACATTACTGGGTGTGAATAACCCCGAGATGAATTACACATTATACAGCATGGTCAAGTTACCGTCACTGTCATTTAGAGATCGAGGCAGGAAGGAAAACATCAGTCGCAAGATCAGTGTATGACAACTGAGCTTCCCAAGCACTCTTAATATCAACACAAGCAACATGAATATTGCAACCTCATGGCCCGTTAATACACCACTGGATATATCCAGCTGACACAGATCCTCTCATGCTGATGCTGCAAACTTTGGAGCCGTGAGGTCAAGCGGCAAAAATGTCAAATAATACATAATGTCTGCTTATTTATCTTCAAACTTATTGCACCTGTTTGCTTGCCATTAATTCAGAAAAGTCCTCAAGCCAATGAGTTCACAACAACCCACAACTAGACAAGTCATCCGTGGTTGCTGCGATTTGCTGGACAGAGCCACAAACAAGTACACCCTTCGGCCTGTTTCGGTTGTGTTCGCATTGTTAAATTATTCACAAGGCTGCCATGAGGGGAATAGGCGTAGTAATGCTAGGCAGGGGCCACGCATGGAAACCCCTCATAAATAAAACAACATTTGACAAATAAGCTTGACGTCAATCAAGTGAACCCACTGCCTCGCTATGTAAGACTATACCCATCACTGACTACTGACAAATTAGTTACAAGCTGTTACAGGCTTAAAGCATGTCTCCACTTGATTGTGCATCAACCCCCTTTTCTTTTTTTAAATCATTTTAATTACAATTTTTTTTTTCACTTTAAAACTTTTGACTTAAAAAACCCTACAAAACTTTGAATTTGCAGTGTTGTGTAGCATTTCTTTTAGCCCAAAGCTTTACACGCCAACCTCCTATTACTACAGACATGACTGAAAAGAGGACCACTGTACTCTGCATCAGGAGCTTTGCACGTCTCATGGTGTATGCTTAAAAACGGGAACAGCATCCCCTAACCAAACACAGACCACTCATGTATATACAGTAACACATTGTGATTTAACCGTCTCCCCGAGGGTTCAAAGCCTGACTTGCTTTCCCACACCCAGTGCTTTTATTAAGGCTCCCACCGCTCACACAGCCCCTCTGCTTTCTCCATCAAAAGCCGACCCGCAGTGAGTCAGGAGGGCAGCATGCCTGCGCACTGAGCACAGCTTTCGAGCTGGAATAACCAAGCCAACGCAGGTGTCTGATGGCTGCCATTTGCTGGGTGGGCTCATTCCAGCGCAGCGCTGCAGAAGTTTAGGGGTCGCTGAGAGCAACCCTACACCTCTGTGGGACGGGGGTGGGGGGGGCAAAACAACACAGCATCACTCCTGCTGATGCTCATCATCTGTGACCCTGCATCACTTTAATCTCTCCGTCTGGGATCAGCAGGAGGCTCACGAGTGCATTGCAGACTCTGCAACTGAGATTAGTGATACCATCAAGTAAGATAGCGATGATGTGTGGATGTCAGGACGGGTAGATGGATGAATGGATGAAGGGAATGAGGAATGAATGAAACTATTAGACCAGTCAGTGTGTGCAGGGATGGTTAGATGTTCTGTCCTGTGTGCTGTGTTTTGATCAGACTTGTTGCATAGGCTATAAATGGATTATACTACTGCAACTATGCACTTGTATACATATTTCATGTGATGCCAAGTTTAGCAAAGGCTGGTAGTAAAGAAGGTTCACCTCAATGTGTCAGGATTCAGCGCTCAGAGACCTGAACTGAGAAACCACTCACTGTTTAAAGACGCCCAAACTATCTGACCACCTCTATTTTCTATTCTCTGCCTTTGCTTTGCTAGAGTACTAGAAGGCTGCATTCATGCAGGAACAGAAATAGTTGTATTCTAGGCTGTTACAATGTGCAAAGCCATTGCTTGTTGCTTGTCCTTGAAACCCAAATTATGATCCATTTAGTCCCTGTGTGACATTTAAACTAAAAAGGAAGAATGCCATTAAGTTTATATCCACGGCCATATTGTGCACCCATTTAAAAATAAATATAACGCCTGCTTACATCAGCTGTTACCAACCAATTTCAACCAATAATATCATGCCATCCATCCAGCAATCAATCTGTAACGTCAGCACTCCACAGAGCCAGAGAAGGTGGTGAGCTAATCTCTCCGTCACGTCCCGGCTGCCTGTCCTGTTTCCCTCAAAAATATGTCACCAAACGGAAGATAGATACTCTTGAAATGCCGCCTCAGCTCGACTTTAAGATTAATGATCTATGGAGGTGTTTTAGGGAATAGGTATGAATAAAAGGTGAGTGAAATAAACAATGGGGTTTGAAATGACAGCCCTTTTCTGTGACTCTGATAGTGATCCAAACTAATGCTTGGATTAAGAGTCTTAAACCACTACATCCTATCCACCCTTAAGCCCGAAGAAAATAGCCTTGCTGCTGACAAGCAGTTATGGAAACCAACTCTTGGCTTTGTCTCTGGCCATGAACAGTGCAATGGGCTGCTGACAGGTTCCCCATCAACACAAGCTGCGATGTTGCAATGACAGGAAGCGTCTGTCTCAATCAGCAGGTTGCTCTGATGAATTCTGGGAGTTGAGCCTCGCGCGCATAGCATTCTTAGTTCCCACACCTCCCTCCCCCCACCCGGTGACCCTCCATGCCAGGAACAAAACCCTGGGAATGTGAGCTATGTGGGGCTGCAGCTCGGAGACACCTGTTCAGACAACCAACACAGGGCAAGGCCTCCTACGCTGGGCCTCGTCTGAGCCGCTGCATCCGACCCCACCCTGACCTCGGCTGCCTATGCTCCACATACACACTCCGGCACTGTGGCAGGGCTCCAACCTGCGGCCTGTGCATATGAGATCATTTTTTGTGGGTGTGCGAGTTAAAATTTCAAGCGGTCACATTCGTGCGAGTGCATGATGATCTTCATCATTGACATCAGCCACTGTATATCCGTCCAGGAAGGGAACTAAATGAGTGAGTGTGAGCAGATTTGAGTTTGTAGGGAGGGTCAAACTCAGGCTCGTCATAGCCCCATGCTCGCAGGACCACATTTGTGCTTGCGGAGCAGAGTTGCTCCCTCACAAAGATCTGCTTCCCGCTCACTTTGCACATTCGTATCATGTGCATGCGCCTGGTTTCGCACGGGTTGAGACTAATCAAACGACATCCACGTTACGTAGTGATGCACAGCATGTAACATGCGTGTACGTAGCGGTGGAAAACTTTATAAAACAATCAATTTAGCTGTTCCTGTGTTCCAATAATGAAACTGTCTACAGCTGATGATTAAAGTTGCAAAAATGTGGATAGAGGATGAGACTGGTGGGGAGGGGGGAGGAGAATGTCCAGGTGCCAAACCATCGCAAGTTTTCTGAACGCTTTTCCCTGGTATGATGCCATTTACCATGTAAAGCAAAGGCATAATGAAGCCATCGCCCTCTTTTCATGATGCTAAGCTGTTGACCTCATGAACAATCGAAGTCAGAGTAATAAACAGGACCGACACTTGTAATCAAAGTCTCCTGGGGGAGTCAGCCTGTCCAGCTGGAATACAGAGTAAAGGCCTCCCACCTTTTTCTCGGTAAGATTCAAAAGAGGAACTCGGCTACTCCCAGAGAGCAGAGGAGCTAGCCAAAACGGCAGACAGGCCACTGAGGCTTCTGAGTTTACACAGAGAAATGTCGGCCCCCGAGAGAGTCCCCTCAGTGGTAATCAGACACAGGCGAAGGAAGGTCATTGTCCACGTCTTTCTCTTTTTCCTCACAGCCAGAGCTCCATGCCGGTGGTGAGGAAACCAACAAGAAACGATGGTAATGAATGACGGAACATGATGCAGAGGTTGTTCCTGGTAAACAAGCAGTGAGGTTTCAAATTAATGAAGCTATGCACACTATTAGACACAGATCTTAATGGACTGTGTTCAAAGCAATATGCTAAATAACAACAGCTCTGTAGTTTCATTCATTTCATCTGTAAAGATGCTCCTCTAACAAGCGTTTTAACATCTGAATGAACTCCCCCCCAGCACCTAAACATCAAGTCCACTTTGTCGAATGATGACCATGTGCGCATTCAATAAGTATGCAGACCCAGTCGAGGGGAACACATTACTCAAAAATAATGGCATTTCCATTTTTAAGAAATTGCTACTGGCATCTTGGGTCTCTCTGATTTTTTTTATTTTTAAACCACACCAAGAAACAGATGATATCATGGCTTTATGGGAGTGTAATTAAGCATGTTCCTGGCGTAGTAAAGATGCACAGGGGGCTTGCATCATGTGATGAGGGTTCATCCATGATGTGCCGCTCAAGCAATGCTGGTTATAAAAGAATGTTGTAAGATAATTTTTAAAAAGTTATGCAAAAGCAAAATATGCAAAAACAAAGGGCTGATTTGTGCTGACTGAGCCTGTCAGCGGGCTGCCACCTCAGAGGTCAGCCAGTGACGAGCTCCGTGTCGACGCACTTGACTACATGGTGCTGTGTACTTCCTGGACAGTGGGGAACTCCGTGCGTTAAGGGTGTGACGACATGTTGACATTATGGTTCATGTATATGTTACTATACCTTTACACCATGATTCCCTATTCTCTCCTTCCCTCCACTGCGCGGTGATAAGAGAGTAGCTTCTGCACTCGTTACTACTCTAACAACGTATCATTGTAATGTCATTATGTTAGCCCGGTGCTAAAGCTACGCTCACTTTATGCACGGAAACTTCCCAAGATGTCAGGTGAGACTCCATTCAAACAAATAGCACCTTAAAAAAAGCCGTTTAATGACGTTTTGCACGAACCGAGTGTAACGACAAGTATCTGTCATTGAGTGTTTGTATTACAACCAACGCATCCCCGTGAACACACAACGATACTCTCCTGTATGTCATGACAGACAGACAAACAAACAAACAAACAAACAGCCACAGAGACTTTCGGTTTCCATCCGCTTCACGTTATTGCGAAGGTAACTTTTTATCGCTGCACGTCAGATGCGATATGTTGGTACTCACTTTGCAGCGGAGGTCGGAGTTGAATGGTGTCGTGCCGGTCGCTGTGTACTCCAGTGGCTCTTCCGTCAACAAAACTTCCCCGTTGTTTTTATCCTACACTCTAGAAAGCGAGGTTTGTTGCTTTAAACCTGCTTCTCTCATCCCCGCTTTCTGCGGGGTCCCACTGGATACAACCTTTCAAAACGCTACGCCTCGGCCGTGCCACTCTCCAAGACGGGTAAAGTCTTCTGAGAAGGCGCTGATTTGGAAACGGTTTGTTTGTTTGGACAAAACGTTTACAATTGGATATGCGAGAAGTGCAAAACCGTTCTGAGATCTGCACCGTAGAGGGCTCTCACCATAGGCTGTTACCACAGAGGCCGCCCAATCGGTTTCCCATTGGTCAGTTTTCTGATTAGGGCGGGGTCGATGGTTCACTTCTGTATTTCTATTGGCTTATAGTATCGTCAATCATCAGCTAACTCCTCGGTCGTATGTTCGCTTCTCCACCGACAGGAGAAAGCATAACAATCGTACTTGGACATCAACATTCTTTGAGAAACAGTGTTTTTGGATGTAGAAATATTCATTTGAACCTGCTATTTAAAAAGGGGGGGGGGGGGGGGATGGTTGCAAATTGCTTTTTATTCTAAAAACAACAACTGACAATTTTCCTTCAATTAAATAATTACTAAGTAAGTAACTTAATATGTTAAAAGGATATGATTTAGTATTGTCATATATATTGGACCCTGCCTTCGCCCAATGACAGCTGGGATCGGCTCCAGCCCCCCGTGACCCTGAATACAAGATAAGCGGTAGAAAATGGATGGATGGATGGACATATATTGGGTCAGGAAGGCCTAACTTATAATTGCACATATATCTATCCAAGTTTAGCTTTCCATATATCTGCTCCCCACTTTACAAATAATTTAGGCCAATTATATGTTTATATATATATATATATATATATATATATATATATATATATATATATATATATATATATATATATGAAGTTGTTAATTGATAGCAAGCTATGTGTATTATTTGGATGAGTTGTGTTGCTTTAATACTGGAGATATACCTCCCCCTATAGGTCATCTTAAGACACAACGCAACAAGTCGTTAAACACCACAATAGTCACTTTGTAAAATGTCAAGAAACAAATCAAATGGGCCTCAAAATAGTTGAAGCTAAATGAGTCCATCTTCAGTCACAGTCAAGTGTGTGTGTGATCCCGTCCACCCATCAAAGACAATGCCAAGACTCCTGACAGACCACACCTCTGATGTTGTTGACAATTACAACCACCTTTCCCCTGCATCACTTTTATCTCTCAGGATCAGTTTAGAGTTTCAACGTTTTATTTGTCACTCAACAAGCTACATATCAACAGCATATGCAGAAATATGCAGCAAACTAAAAAGTTGACACCTGAAGACAGAAAGCATCTTATATTATCAATAGACTGAGCATACACAAATTGCAACAAAAAAGAAAACCATATGTGTCTGTTTGCATGCGGACAAGTACTAGAAATGTGCTAACAATAGAAGCACCCACGTCGTGCCTCCCTTGTCCCCACATTAAAGTCTGTTGTGTGCCAAAACGCTGAACCGCAGCTTCTTTTGTCCTCAGCCTGAGATATTATGTGGGGTATATTGTCTGGGAACAATGGAGCCCAGCATCCCTCTTCTGACAGATAGTCACACTGGACCATCAACACAACGTGGTCAAAGCCACAAATTTGAAGAGAATGCTCTGCATGCACATTACTTTCTCTCTTTAATAGTCTTACTTCTGTTTTATGCCTATTGCTGAAACGTGTTTCAGCTGAAGGCAGTGGATACTACAATCTAAATAAAAAAATAAACCATACTGTGATTTAATTTAAATGCTGCAATGCTTTAAAAAAACGGAAATTATATTGTGGGGTACTGTGTAGCTACTACAGATGGGAAGGGGGTGCATTAGTTATTTTGCTTGCAATGTCACAATATAACCACTAGATGTCAGACGAGAACAAGTCACTGTCTGCTGTAAGCCTTTTATAAACCTTACATCTCAAGCCCTTGATGGAAAGATAAACTACCGGGGTTATTTTGTCAAACTGTTAAAAATCCAATTCTGGATAGAAAATCATAAGCCATCCTACACAAAAGCACAAATAAAATGGTTTACAACTTTTCGAGACCGCTCCGCTCCAACCAGTGTGTCTGTTTGTGTGTGTCCCGGATGTTGCAATCGGAAGAGGGGAATGGAGAATGGGGGGGGTTGCAGTCAGGTTGCCAGGTCCGTAGAATACCCACATTTTGCCATCTCTTTGCGTGTATTTCCTAAGTACTCGACTTGTTATTGTGAAAGTAACAATCCAAAAACAAGATTATTTTTAAAATACATTGCTCTTATGCTTTGTCCTATGATCTGCACTGTCTATTTAGAAATTGTGCTAATATTGTAGTAAACGTACCAACTTAGTAAAATAAAAAATACGTACCCGTACATGAACCTACAGCACCTGATGTCATGACATAATATGATTACGTGACACTTTTCTCACTTACGAGGCTTTCCCAGACTGGTGAATGTGTAATATCTGGCAACCCTACGCGCAGCTCCACTGCTACGTTTTTCTGGGCAGATAGAGACACGGCTGTGTGTCTGAGTGGGAGATGGACTGAGTGAGGGCGCTCTTTAGACCAGTGCTGCCGATAGCATTGAAATACCCACAAGCTAGGTTGAAATCATTGACGATTTTTAGGTCGCTAAATCAACAAGGAAAAGAACATAGTGCCGATATCAATCTTTCACATCCCACTCCAAACACACTAACACGGCATTGATGGTAATGTATGCAAGGAAACAACCGAGACTCGGCGATGGGTAAACATCTTTTTTTTTTAACGTTACTTATTCAGATTTTCCTTTTGCTCGTAGCTACGCTTTTACAATCCGCCATTTTTACTGAAACCAAAATAAGTGTCTGGAAACTTGCACGTACAGCTGTTGCGGCACTTTCAACTATTTCTCAACGTTGACATTTGAAGCTTCACATTCACAACTGTCTTTCTTTATATTTGCAGGTGCGACCGAAGAGATTCTCAGCCCTATCAGGTACTTGTTAGCTAACTGTAGCCTGCTAGCTTGCTAGCAGCAAATAAGATTAAAATGGACACTCTAGTTCAGGCTTCTGGAAAGCACAACAGGCCCCAGTCAGTGCGGAAAATAACGTGAAAAGTAATTGATTTTGTTTAAAATAACCGTCTGAACGCTGCAAATACTCCCTAACGTCAATATTGCCAGGTAAAGACAACGTAGTCTGAACGAATTCGTCGAAGTGAGTTGTTTTGTAAAAGGTACAGGCGAGTTTTGTTGCAGCTCAAAGCTAATGATAGCCTGTTACTGTTAGCTCGTTTGCTAGCCAGTCAGATTAGGGCCCGACCGCAATCTGTCATTTTAAGCGTATAGCTAGCTAAGGTCTCGAAACACCAAAGGGCTCGAAATATAAACTGCAAAACAACGAACAGACGCTTCAATTCAAAATATAGTTTGTGAGCGATCGCGGAGGCGAATACTTGGTCGCCTGATAAAACGTTATGCTCACTCAATCATTGTCGGTATAAATGTCAGTATACGTACGTACATCGTTACCAAGTGAGAAACGACTAGTGACCAGCTAGTCTGGCTATTTGGTAATGTATTCTTTCAGTTCACTGGGAATATGTGACTGAAATAAATCTGCTGGGTTTGAATCCTACATAATAAGCTGAAGCTGCAAATTAATTCCTTAAATATTTAAACTTTGATACACAATACTTTGAACAGCCAAACATGGTCTTTAACAGCATTGTTAACACTGGTTTGTGAGACCTCTTGATGGTGATAAAAGGATGAAGTCATTGCACTAGAATGATACAAGATGTTAGATTTTAGTGAGGTGTTTGATTTGTGTCTACAGGCTCTCAAATACTCGTCTAAGAGCCACCCAGGAGGGGACCACCGGCACGAAAAGATGCGCGACTCCTCAGATGTCACTCCTCCCTGCAAGATGCTCAGGAGGTCTGACAGCCCTGAAAACAAACACATCGACAGCACAGGGCACAGCAGAGCAAAGGCTGTCCATACACACCGGGCCAGAGACAGGGATGGAGGTGAGACACTGTGGTTGTTGAGACTAAAATGGGTTAGGATTCAACACCAATTGCTCCATTAAATGTCTCCATTTAATGCTGTCACTTAAGCACGGTTAAACACTGAAACTATGCATCTGTGTAATTATATGTTTTACTCTCTGACACAAGTACAGCTTGCTTTATGCCTATTTATGTTGGGAAGCAGGTATTCCACCTGTTGTAGTTTTGGATCAAACTAGCGTAACATAGAAGCACCGATGAAATTTAGAAGCAACCAACCAAATTTGTATTTGATCAAAATGTATGTTACTTTAACCAGTTGAGTAAAGCTCAGCTGTCTGCAGTCAATTGTGATATCTATAACTGAAACCACTGTTAAACTAGCAGTTTTGTAAGTGTTTAAATTCTAATGGAGTGGAGTAGTGACAAGTGAGTAAATGTCTTGTAATAGTCTTTTTGTCTTGTTTAGTGTTTGTATGTGAATCTGTTAATTAGCTGAATATTTTCTCTGACAGTTTGTCAGAAGTACATTTTTTTTCAAGATTTGAAAAAGTGGAAATTCATGAGTGACAGTTTAGTCATATAGTACTGTTAGTTTGTATTTTGTTTGTTATTTCCAAGAATACGTAAACGCAAAGAGAAAACTTTCCTCAATTTCACAATATTTGAATAATCTGGCAGTTTGATCAATAGATGCATACTCATTTTGTGTATGAGAAAACTATCTTAGTGATGTGGGGCTCAGTCATAGTTTAACTTGAGAGTATCTGTTGAGTTGCTAGAGTCGAGTTTTCCAAACAAAATGTTTTGTGTAGCTGGTTTATGGTCCACTGATGAAACATTTGTAGGGCATCTGTTGAACTGCCCGCTGCCGTGTATGCTACATGTCTGACTACAAAACAACTGAGGATATACAGTATTGCGGGGTTTCCCTTACCCAGTAGATGTGTTGCTCTGATGGGTTACTTCGTAGATCAAGAGTTGAAAACGTGACCCAGAGGAACACAAATGCATTTACTGGAAAGTGTGTATAGATGTTACATGCTGCAGTGTTGCATTTTATTTTGAGATATCTGAGACTATCTGTTTAAGTCTTCATACTGACACAGAGCTGTTAAAACCATCGCAAAGTTATAGATTTCATTATTTCAGCAGTCTTCTGTTATTGTTGCGTTAAGCCAATAAGCTATATAATCATGATCTGAGTGCATCAAACTTGATTTCTAACATCTGACATATCATGGCTTTACAGATCAGATCATTATTATAAGAGAACATTATTGGTAAAATACAATTTTTATATTGTATCAAGCTCAAAACAGCAACGTTATTTTTCAGAATTTTAACACATGATGATGATAAATCATTGAGAGCTGTTGAAGAAAACAATATAGGGGTAAACCAATGTTATGATAATTGTATTTAGAGAAGTGTAGATATTAGGACTGCATTTTTTCAGTTTTTATATATTCCATGCTCTAGTGATTCTGACAAAGTGGCCCAACAGAAAGATTTATCATCTACCAAGATTTAATATCGGATTTTAAAGTTGAGCTGAGTTAGAAATGCAGTCAGAGCAGTATTAGTATTCTATTTGAAACTGGTAGTTTTCAACGCTTTTAAATACGACCTGGGTATTGGATCAATACATTTATATGCACAATAGATCAAATGACTATCTGTATTGTGGAAGATTTTGCTCTTAGATGTGAACATACAATTATCAACCATCTCTGCACTTCCCCTCAGCTCTGTGAAGCACTTTTGCATCTTCCTGTTTTGGTTTTCTGACCCACAACTAAACTGTTTTGGTTGCGTCTTGCTGCTCAGCCCTGTTTCCAGCTGCAGCAGGCAGCTGCTCCGATGAACCCACTGTACACCACCTTCCTGGCCCCAAAAGAGCACACAGGCCATTAGGAACCACCTAGTAAACATAATGGTGCATTTAGCAGCTAAAGACCCAAGTAATATAAACATTCAAATGAATGCTAAATTTGCTCTGGTTCTCCTTGATGTTGTGAAGATGTTCCTCATTAAAACAAATGTACTAAGCCATCATGCATCAAATGTGTGTGCTATTGAGCTTATGGGGATTTCTGCTATATTGCAGCTTCAAACGATTTAGCTGATCGCTTCATGTCAACAAGAGATGCTCACTTTGTTTTCAGGTTGTAGCTAAAGTTTCTGAACATTAGACTCCCACTCAAAAAAAAATCCCTTAAATTTTTAGTTTGTAACTGTAGTTAGATGTAAATGTTGTACAGCTAAACAAAGTTGTATCACATTAGGGATTTAATAAGGTTTGTATCCTATAGATATATTGAATGACAACTCGAGTCCTGACCAGGCTGGGAGCCATAAACCAGGGACAGTCTAAGGAGGAGGGATACATTCTAGCAGCCTCATCAGGAGGGCTGCACAACTTGGTACGGCGGTCAGCAGGGCAGCGAGAGAGCTTTTCCTCTCCCTATATTAGTTACAGACTCATAGCTGCAGTAATTGAGAAGTCGAGAGTCCCATCAGAAACATTACAGCGCTTATGGTGAGCATTGGAACGTTTCTTAAGGTTAATCTTTGAGTTTTAATGATGGGTGAGAAGCTTTATCAACAGCATCACATAGCACACATGAGAAATGCCATAAAGACAGTATTAGTCATCAAGTGATGTAGTCGAAATATGCTGAGCCAGGAAGCAAATATGGAAAAAAAAGTTGCTGCGTTTCTTGAGGATTGACATGTATTGATGCAGGGAAGTGGACAGTGGTGTATTGTGACGCATTGAAGTGGGTCAAAATACTGCCAGTGTGTGGGCTTATGTAGAAAACAATGGATGTGGGTCCTTTTGATGCACATCGTGCATGTCCAATGTGTGCTAGCTCTGTTTCCTGTTATCAACTCGGTGCATACTGAGTTCTTTGGGGTGGAAAAGGGATGCATCACATACTGTCATGAAGCACATTACGTGGCTTCATGAAATTACAATTTCAGCTACAGGTGAGATTCCTGCATAGGTTGTTGGCTTCCCTCATAAAAATGATTTTTAATTGCACGTTGGGGAATGTGGAGTTGATTTGAAACGATCTCTTGCATTTTGCACTTGCAAAAGTACCATCTGTGTTTTTATACCGATGAGGCTGACTGATGTACTCATGTATTCTTCATGATTCTGCAGCAGCCAGGGTGATGCTAAAATGGTGGCATTATGCCAGAGAGGGCTGTGAAAGGTTGATAAGTAATTCATTACAATTAGTCCTGTTGACTATGTGAGAATAGTTATAATGGTTGAAATCCAAACTTAATGGGCAGCTTTTGTCATACATGTAGGCGTTATACCTGAATTACTCATGTTTGATGTGGTACGATTGTATAGCCTCTTGCATCTCAAATCCATCCACTGGTTGGTAAAATACCTGGATGCTTGCGGCTCAATGGGTTAATGCATCTCTTATTGATCCTTCTCGCTCTTTTACGTATTAGCAAAGAGACATGTGCTGTAGATTTATATCAATTGTGCCTAATTAAAGTTATCTAATGGCTAAAATGAGACTTTTGGCTGCTGTCAGATTACTGTGCTCTCTGCAAGCATGTGTACTTAGCCAGAGATTGGTTGTGAGTGATGAGACGCGTTACTTGTTAACCTCCTAACACCACTGTGTGATTACAGTGGACTGTTCTATAGTTCAACGAGACCAAGAAAAATTACCTAGTCAATCATTTAACAAATAATCATCATGTTAAACTTTTTATGCCAATCATAAGCATCAATTCTATGCAGTGATCCAACTTGTTCAGTTACGATAGAGACACTTGAACTTTAGGTATGATACCAATCTGATACCAGTGTATAATTAATAAGCGTAATTACTCAATGTGTGGAATCATTCTTTTATATGGAAGGCACCAATTGCCTTTTTTAAGGTTATTCCTCGACAGCTTATTTTGAACTTGCAGTTGTGACAAATTGTTAGTTTTATCTCTTCACTCACTGACACATTGAGTATGTGTGCCTGAGGCGTTACTGTCCGTGCCGCTTTGTGTGCTGGTGTGCATCTGTCATACAGCAAAACACACGTGTTAATGCCTGGCAAAACAAGCGGATTTATGAAACGTTTTTGCTCGTCACCAGTCACAGGCGATTAGCTGAAAACCGTCTGGTTTTGATTGGCATTTTTAGGCTCGACTTAAACATCACTTTCTTATCTTTGTAAAACAAAATCTATCAAATAAAGACATAAATTGTGTTCGATAGCATGAAGTCAATTGAGATCTGGATCAGTTGTGGAGGTGATTTGAACGGCCTCTCTTTGAACACAATCTTGAAGTTCAAAAACAAAATGCTGCTGAAATAGAAGTACTGCTTGGTCCCAATTATGCTCTTTTTTTATCCACACAGCAGCCAGAGGTTTCAATTAATGATGTCCGTTAGGTCTGCGTGCACTGTAGTTCCCTTGTGGGGCACTTACTGTACTCGCAGCCTTGTCATTCATCTAACTGGATAGTTATATCCAGTCATTTTAATCAAAATCAAACACTGAACCAAGTTAGGATATTGAATTTCAAAGCCTTCTGAACATTACTAGGATTAAACATGCATTTGTGAGAGCCTGTACGTCACATGTGGGGGTTAACAACAACAATTTATGTGCCACTCTGGCATACTGTGTTGGGACAATGAGTTAAACACATGTGAACACCACGACCCAATGTGATCTGTTAAACCAGCCGAAGTAAATATCAAAGCCTAACACTGTTTAAGCAGTGACTTTCAGTGTTTGGAAAGTTGTTGTATCGCTACAGACATTGTTGTGGATGAGTAGAATGAAGAATTGAAGTCATCAGTGACTGGCCGTCAATGCACACTTGTGAGAATCATTATGCATCGTTAGTTTGGTGTTGAACTGTGTCCAACAGTAATTGTCACATATTTTGGGACCTTTTGAGGTTAAAAATGCAATCAAAATCTGCTTCAGTTATCCATTGTCATCTCTTGTATGATCTCTTGTATGTTTGTCATTGCTCAGGTTACCTATTAAATGCCACAGTTTACAAGCTGGAGCTTCTATTTTGCACTACTAGCCATGCCTCAAATTTTTGCCGGTCCTGTGCGTACAGATTGCCATTGACTCGGAACGTAACGTTGCTTGATTGATCCCTCCTCTCCTTCTGCTGTACCTAAGGAAACCTTGTTACCAGAAGTATTTAATTCACGCTTTGCCTTCCCTGATGCTGTCAGCCTAATAGATCTGTAATTATATGCCCCCACACAATTTAAAAAACGTTACAGATGTCAAGATATCCTACTACTTGTAGCATCTAATAATAGTTGGCCAGAGCTGAGAAGATCGGTGCAGATTCAGTTTTGACATCCGATTGCTACACTTGTTCTTTTAACTGTAGTGGCGTTGGTGGCGTTTTCAGATCAGAATCTTATAGGAAGGCAGTTTCTGGCCCAATTTTCAAATCATTTTTAGTCATGCTGTTACACTAAGGTACTAGTGGAAAATACATTGTGATCTTTACTCACTACACTGAATAGTTTTCTGTGTTTAAAAAAAAAAAAAGAAGTCCTGATCATCACTATGCTCTTTCATAGTACTTCCAATATAGTGTGCCTGGGGGGAATGACAAATTGACAACACTCTTATTTATGAAAGAATCTCATGTCAACATGGTGAAATGTTTTGTTAATTCAAAATGGTAAATCTCATTGTGAGACTCCACACATAGCTTGGGAGGTGGTTTGCATCAAAATGACAACAATGATGGAAATTGATAACCAAAATCCCTGCACTGTGACTGCTGCTACTAAATCACATTTACAAATCCAATACAACAATGAATCAGAATACACGGCCAGGCTACCATAATGCTGGAGTTGGGGCTTCTTCTCCTCCTCCCTTTTTGAGGTTTCAATTCATAAATGTCAGTGCTATGGCCAAAGCTTGGCCATTTTTCTGTTATTTACCATGATAGCAAGATAGGCAGCTTTATCAATTGACTCGTGGCAATATTTACGCTTATCCTGATAATAGAAATTTGCCATAATCAAAGTGTTTTTATCCGCAAAAAAATGTTACTGCTGACTTCAAACTCATTGTCAAACACTCTCTACCGTACACTCGCTAACATTACATCAGGCTGTAATATGTTGGTGGAGACCCTGACAGATTCTATCGGCAGACTCGCAGCTGACAACTTCACAGCTAATTTACTTGATGAGGTGGAGACTCGCTAGACTTGTCTGTTTAGCTCACATACTGCAGCTGCTGATAAATTATAGATTTAACATTTTTGAACCACAGGTTATTATTGAATCTTATTAGGCTCAATGATGAGAGGTTAACGTCATGTTGCTTTAAGTGGTATCAGGTGAGGTTGTATTGGAGTAGTATGAGTACAGTGTCGGTACATACCTTTTATTTATACAAGAATACACAATCATTAATTTCCTTATTTGAATTGTGTTTTTTTATGGAATTGAAAACTATATGACAATAACGAGGTAAAATGTAACATTTAGAATATGGCAGGGTTTCTTTGTCAAAATCCCTGTTTTTATTTATTTTTAATAGATTTGTATTTTCCTTTTCTCACTGCTAAGCAGATGGCCTCAGGCTGGTTTGTGCATTTTGTTGTAGTTCTTACCAGGCAATATTTGCTGGATGTTACTGATCATGTCTTTGCTTCTTCTTATGTTTGGTTGCAGGGACCAGCTATTCTCCACAAGAAAATTCTCACAACCACAGTTCCCTTCATAGCTCCAACTCACATTCTCATTCTCACCCCAGCAAGACCTCAGACACAGTAAGTGATGCCTCTGCCTCAGCAAGGGGGCAGATTATGGACTAAACATAAATATTTTCAGTACAATAACCTGAATTGTTTGTTGTTAGTAATTGCTGTTCTGTAGTTTCACAAGTTTGATGTTACATTTTGTAAAATGTTGGATATTTGTAGTCTGTATGTATTGGGCACAAGGATTAATGCAAACATTAGTTACTGGCAGAAAATCAATAAGCCTTCCATTTCCTTTAATGAACCAAGGTTTTAAGATAGATTAATGGAAGATTTCTGCTAATTTTTTCCCAATCCTCTAATGTAAAATATTTCTTTATTCTCCCCTTACCCTCATTTGGTCTCTTATAATTGGCAAATAAAGTAATCGCATTCATTTGATGAATGCGATTTAATCAATGATAAATAAGGCCAAGTGGGATAACGATGCCACAAGCAGGGTCTATTTAATGCTGTTGTTAAGCAGCACACCACCAAAGAGAACAGGCTGGTGCAATATGAGTGTATGTCACAGCCGTTTCATTATCTGTGATCTAATGTGGGCTTGTTGAGGTGTTGACAATCTGTATGTTGCTACACAGGGATCAGTGACACTTGCCTTTGCTTCAGTAATGGATCATTTTCTGTCTCCTTCTATGGGCTTGCGTTAGAATATTCAATACACAATGGTGCATTGTATTAGGCCTATAGTGTAAAATTACAGAACGCAGATAATGAACACAAAAAGTAACACTTACAATTCAATGGACTTTTTTTTTTAATGGCAAACCGTTTCACTTGGTCTACCTTAAGATTCTTGATCCGTCTCTGAAATAAGCCCTGGCACTAACTACGCTTCTGTGGATATCTCGGCTATATTTCAGATTTCATTACAGGCTCTTGCATCATCGCATCCCCTCGGCTTCCTCACACACAATTGTTTTCTGCCTGGCTGTTCTCATGTTCCTAAATATTGTGTCTTCTTCTCAGCCTTACGAACCTGGTGACGACTGGTCAGAGCACATCAGCTCATCTGGAAAGAAATACTATTACAACTGTAGGACAGAGGTGTCCCAGTGGGAAAAGCCCAAAGAATGGTTGGAGAGGTAGCTGCAATCCCTTTACTCAAACAACTTGATTATACTCATTTTTTTAAAATTTATTTATTGTTAATCAGTGTCACATAAAGGTTGGATACCTTGCTAATATCAGTTGCTTGTTTCACAGAGAACAGAGGCAAAAAGAGGCAACGAAGACTGCAGTTGTCAACAGTTTCCCAAAAGACAGGGACTACAGAAGGGAGGCTATGCAAGCATCGGGAGCCCCTAGCTTTACTGGTGCTAGTAAGTGTGAAATACATATATTACAACACGCACACAATCCTCACTAGTGTGCTTGGACTGATATGAATGGTGTGGCTTTTGTTGCTTGGCTTGGTTGGCCCAAAATGTCGAGTATTTGGTTTCCAACTTTGTCAAAATGTGCCGGAAAGCCTAGCTTAAGCATTGGTTCGTCAATGATGACTGTTGTTGAGCTGATCTTCGGCTGATGAATGCTAAGGAACTGCTTACCAAAAGACTGAGACTACAAATGGCTGAACCATGTGTGCTGGACTGCTTTAGGTCGTTGCATTAAAACTAATCTGGTGACCAAACTGAGTGAACCCTGTTGGACTGAATACATAAGTCTTGGCCAGTTGTGCTGACAGTCGAGAGATAAAACGACTGTGTGTGAGGTGGTGAATTATTCTAATCGAATGTCTGCTGATAAAATTGCTGCCTGTTCTCATTAAGATAACCCTAAGCTTCACTTTCATGGCTAAAATCAGGACCACGTGTGTCACCAGCAGAAACAAACGTCAAAACAGCTCAAATAAAACTCTCATAGTGTACTGTGACTGATGTTGGCATTATAATCCAGTTCATGAGGTTTCAATACAAAGCCCCGGCTCACCCAAAGTTCACCTCACTATTATGAAGTTCGCTCACCTCCAGCACTCTCCACACATTTCTTGTTGCCTGTGGTTGTTCATCCACCATTTCATCCAAATTAAGCATTTTTCTTTTCATCTTTTCTTTTCCTGACATTGACAGCAGTGGTTGCAATAGGTTTTTCCATCCCAGTCCATTATAACTGGTCATTTTATTTTTTATTTTAAGATATAACCTTGGTGTATTTAAATCCAATAATGGCTTTTTGTCAAGCATTGTGAATTGGATTGAGCGGCTACGGCTGTACCCAATGTCACCTTTTTTACATTCAAGGCTTCTTTTGAAGTTTTTGAATGGTGCTTCAAATGTCGTAACAGAGGGGCGAGCGTGTGTGTGTGTGTGTGTGTGTGTGTGTGTGTGTGTGTGTGTGTGTGTGTGTGTGTGTGTGTGTGTGTGTGTGTGTGTGTGTGTGTGTGTGTGTGTGTGTGTGTGTGTGTGTGTGTGTGTGTGTGTGTGTGTGTGTGTGTGTGTGTGTGTGTGTGTGTGTGTGTGTGTGTGTGTGTGTGTGTGTGTGTGTGTGTGTGTGTGTGTGTGTGTGTGTGGCTGTGTGTGTGGCTGTGTGTGTGGCTGTGTGTGTGGCTGTGTGTGTGGCTGTGTGTGTGGCTGTGGCTGATCATAGAGATTGTGGTTTAAAAAAAGGTTAAACATGGATTCATGCAGGATATTTTCTTCGGTCAAAGCATTTTGACATACAAATTTCCATTATCCAGATAGTATCTTTTTACCCACGTCTTCTCATGTCCATTTTATTGTTGTTCTGAATGATGAACTTGCACTCTGCTGCCACACTGAGACTGGACCTTCCAGACCAACCCTGAAAGCACTCGCTTTCCCGGGAGGAAATCTTGCAGCATGCGCTCCTTCTACAGCAGTAGACCAAATTTCCTCTGAACACAATTGGATAGACTTAAGACAAATTTAGTGATGTTGCCAGTTTACCATCAGAATTTGAAGAGAAGTTTTTACTTTGCCTGTAAACCAGACAAATCACTGAGATGTTCTATTTGCTCTGGCGGATTAATTTGCAATTTGGTCTGGCAATGTCTGGCTGACAGGCTTCAACATCAGCTGCAGCCATCTTGGTCTCGACATTCATAGTCTCAAACATGTCTCATATTAAGTAAACTCTCTCTGGCCATCTCTAGTTGCTGCAAGTCTGTCCAAAGTGGAGGGCGACCAGATGCATATGCCAGCACAAATAAAACATGAGCTTGCAGAAAGATTAGCCTTTTCCAAGCAGACTACATCATAAATTAGAATAGCAGACTGTTTCTGACCCTTTCTGTTTTGGTAAAGTCATGCATGAAATTCCGTGTTTACACAGGAATGCAGGACATGCCTGGTGACGTAACACTAATTGTTAGGGGTGGGAATCTTCTACCATCTCACGATTCGATTCGATTCCGATTTTTGGGGCTACGATTCGATTTAAAATCGATTTTCGATTCAAATCGATTTTCGATTCAAATCGATTTTCGATTCAAATCGATTTTCGATTCAAAACTATTTGATTCATAATGATTTCTGCTTCAATCTATAGGTGTGCAAAGGATCCTCATGATCTACTCCAGTCTGCTTTGCGAGAGAATGACAAATGGAGACATTAAACTGTCTGTTTCACATTTATTACGTTTTAAACATGTATCTCTGCTCAGATGGATTTATTACAACTGTTAAGTAACAAAAATAAGAAATGCCTCTTTATAAAAAAAAAGAAACAGTGCAGTTAAAGATGCTGCCTTTTTAAATTCGAAGGAAAGTGCCTTTTCCAAAAACAGTGTGTGGACCTGCACAACTGCTACTCTAAGTAGCTAGTTATAAAATAAGTTGGGACAAAAATAAAGTGCCTCTGTATAATATATATAATAATTTCTTTTTACATGGAACACAACTGTTGTACAAATGAAAAACATAAATATTTCTCAGTAGCTTTAAGAAAAACAAGTTATGAAAATAAAAGTGCTTTTTTTGTGAAAAATAGTAGCCATAAGTTAGCTGCCTCTGCATTTTTGTCAAAACCCGGTTCCCATTGGACTCGTTGGGAAACTGTTGGCGTGGGAGCTGTGGGCCTTTGCTGCCCGAGAAAGCCTTATCGTGGGAGGACGAGTGGAGGAGCTGCCGTTGCCAGGGTCTGGGTCTGAGGAGGAGCAGCCGCAGCGAGTCGGGCGGGTTCGATAAAAGCCGGAGGAGCCACCGCAGCGGTACGGGCGGAGTTCGGCTTCGGCTGGAGGAACGGCTGCAGCGATTCGGGCGGCGGACTTCGGCTACGGCTGTGGAGGCGTAGGCAGCGATTCGGCTGGAGACCGCAGCAGCGGCGAGGGAGCGGATCACGCTCGGATCAGCTGATCACCGAACTAACTACAAACTATGAAGCTCATGTCAAGCTCGGTCTTTCCAGGCATTCGGTAAAAACCAAAATGAGTCCAAATCTTTGCCTTCAACGAGGACGGGGCCGGTTGAATCTCTCTTTCCTCCTCCATTAGTGTAGTTTTCTCCTTGTTTTGGTGGTTTCCGCGCATGCATGTGTTCAGAACAGGCTGCGTGGTGATGTCATGACGCCCCGACTCCCGCGTCGTTTCAAAATAAAAGTCGACAGCCAGCGGATTTTTATTATTATATATATTTTTTTAAAAATCGATTTTGGGACATTTTAAATCGATTCTGAATCGGAGTAAATGAGAATCGTGATTCTTATGAGAATCGATTTTTTTGCACACCCCTACTAATTGTAGTCTGAATGTCATAGTGTGAGCTCATTCATTATGAGCTCACTATCTGGCTGTAAACTAAACTTAAAACCTCTGCATCTTGTTGGAAATAGCTGAAGTGTCTGGTACATTTCAACAGTTTTCCAGCTCATGTTGTTCATATTGTTGTCTTATATGCCAGTGATAAGCAGGAAATATTCAGCAGTGCATCACTACAGTCACCTGGAATTACAGATTCCCTCAAGTGCAGCTGTGTCCTGTTGATAGCAGAACATCCCACAAGGCTGCTCCTACAGTAGCAATGGTGAAATGTTGCAGAGTTTTAGTTCCCAGTGGTATAAACATTGAATTGTTGTCATTTAGCATGAATGGCCTGTTTCTGAATGCTTGTTTACCTCTCCAAAAGACACTTCCTCAAATAGTTTTGAAACATTTGAACGTTTGATACATAAAAAGAAAACATAAAAAGACACAAAAACAATCTGATAGTAGGGATGCTTGATATTGGATTTTTGCTGATACTTATTTTGGCTGATTGCCGACATACACACGTTTTCCCAACTAATTGCAGAGATCAAGTCTCTCCCATGCTGAAGTTCCATGTAGGAGGAAAATATAATTTCTGACCACTGCCAATATTTAAATTGGAAGCCATTTATCTGCCATTATCATTGTTCATCCCTGTCTTAAAGTTTAGGCTTCTCGCTGAATTCATTCATCCCCTGTCCATAACATTGTCACATTTATCACCGTTTCCCAGCAGTCATTCCATCAGCCAAACGAATTGACATGGGGTCCCTGTTCATTTTCAGTGGAAACCTAATGTTGTTGATGTTTAGAACGGATCAACATGAGCTGCAAATACTTAATAATAAAAATGATACCTAATAAAATTGCAACAGGGTAGGTTTATTTAGGCTTGGCAAAACCTCAAACTGTAAAGACAAGTCTTAGGGTCACACGGAGGGCAGCTTGCCCGTAGCGTAGGCACTGATCACAGCTGCTCATAGCTGCTCAGTCTTCTTTGTAAGATCTGTTGTTTTACATGTTACCAGTAACCGTTAATCGGTTAACCGGAGAGGACAGTTTTTACTAGTTACTTGTGTTTGTTAATAGATTAATTCACAGGATATTTGTTGAACTGTTAAGACAGGATGCACTACCGCAAGCTCCATGGCGCTGTGCCCAGTGTGTGTACCCAACAAGTGGTGTGTGCATGTGTGTCTCTCTGTTTCGTGTGCACATAAACACACTCGCAGCATCACGGTGCGTTAGTGTATGTGTATCAAGGAGCAAATTAAGGAAAGACTTGAAAGCAGACAAATTAGTATTGAAAAACGTTTCAGTTCTGAGTAGATTGGCTGTTCTGGCCAGCCTATAGAAAGCCCACCAATCAAACTATTTAGATATCAACTGATAATAATCACGGCGGATTAGATAATATTCGTAAGCTGCACCCGTAACCTGATCAAAATGCAGTGTTAAGACATTCACAACACAGAACTTTAAAACTGGATAGTTATTGAGTCAATGGAGCGCCAGGGTTAATGGAGGGTTTGTTTTTTGCTTAAAAATGAACCGGTTAGTTACCAGTTAATGTTGGTGGGCTATCAAAAGCAAAATAACTGATCCTGACATCCCTAGTTTGGACACGGTAAAAAATGTACCGAAGCTGATGTGAAGCTCCACAGTGTCTTGCGCCATTTAACTACTGTATTGTATTGTGCACATGTTTCTGTGAAATCTGAAGTCGGATAGATGGACCAGGTAATTCCTCATATTAATGAACGAGAAGGCTGTGTTATTTCATGCAAGGCTCGAGTCTGAATGCAGCCTGAGGCCATTTCATGGTTTCTGTGACATAAAGTTTGTCATATTGTTCAGCCAAATACAACAAGCAAAGGAGCTCTTCTTGCTAGCAGGAGGTTGCTGTGATGTTTTCTAGTTGGCAGTTGTTGTATGGAAGTAAATACAAGTCTGTACCTGTCCACGTATGGCCTGGTGTGTGATAAAGATTTGTGCTTCTTTCTGCAGAATCAGCCCAGGTGGAGAAGCCTGCAGCGTCCCTTGCCTCCCAGTCATCATCCTCTGGCTCAGGAAGCTTGAACCCCTCATCAGGGCCCCCTGGATCATCTGCCTCTACGGTGCCCGTTTCCCCGGTCCTTCAATCCCCAACTCCACTACTGCAGGACCCCACCCTGCTTCGCCAGCTTCTCCCAGCACTTCAGACTGCCTTGCAGCTCAACAATGCCAGCGTGGACATGGCGAAAATTAACGAAGGTAAGAGATTCAACTGGTGTACATTCTGCTAGCTGTTGGGACTATTTGATGAGCACTTCTTACATGGTGAAGCTTTGTAATTATATGCTGTACTGCTGTTGATGCTGGTCTGCCTCCTGTGTTATAGCAGGCCTTGACATGACATGATGAAAGGTGCTGGAGCACATGATTGATTTACAGGCTTTAATGGTGCACACAGACTTCATGTTTCAATACGACAGTATATTATCAGAGTCGAAATGGACAGAAAATAAGGCAAATTTGTGTAGTCAACCTACAAAAGGGGAGCAGCTCCTGCTGGATGATCAATTGGAACAGGATTTAAAATCCATTGGAGATATCCTGTAGGGATGCACTGATGATCAGATATTGGGCTTATACTGACTCATGTATAAGTCTGATATAATCCTATAGTATCGATGAGTTGTTGATTGTGAACTCTACCATGCTAGTTGGTCTGGCCCGGCCGAGAGTAATTCATAATGCTATAAGAGTATTTATTGATTCGTATATGTGTCCGTACTCGATCATAGACAAGGAAGAATTAAAGTACATGGTCAATGTGCTTGAGCTGCTACAATGTGCCATCAAATGTGCATTTAAGTCGGTCTGTTGTGTCTAAACGACGAACAGGAATTATCAGGTCAAAGTCTTATAATGGAACATTACAGAATCAGAAGTGCTTTATTGATCCCCAGGGGAAATTGGGTAACATTTACATTACACATATATATATATATATATATTTTTTTTTTTTTTTTTTTTTATGGACAATAATGTCAAGTAAGCCAGTATTGAGTGCCTTAACCGTTAAAGTAAGAACTATGGCCAATGAGCCACTGTTATGTTTATAATTTCCCACAATCCATGACCAACAACTGAGGTACATAATGAACTGTGTCATGTGGGTGTACTGGTACACAAAATACAATGACTGACCAATTTGTTGCTGCATTTAAAGTGTAAATTTGAATTGCAATTCCTAAATATTATTTTTACAAAGTTGTTGGTGTACCAATTATTTTAATAATAACTATTCAGTTCATTTCTATCTTTATATTTTTCAGTTTCATTTTGTTTGCAAGTTGTTTACAAGTTTGCTTTGTACGTAAACAATGATCCCAGTCACTTCCACACTGTGAGGCGCACAGCTTATTGAATAAACACTGGAATCTGATTGCTGCACGGTGTCAACTGATTCCCAAAGCTCGGGTATCAGAACTGAAAGAAAGTTGGAGCAGGGCGTCCCTGCTTTCTGGTGGAGTCTGAGTCCTGTCTAACTTGGCATTCCTGTTGTATTATTGGGTTTGTGCTGCTGTCTGGAAAAAGAGTACCTTTGAAAATAACTTGTATGTACAACCACATCAGAAGACAAATGTGGTAAAAACATCCTTTCATACTGGCAAAGCCGGTCATCAGAGGGCAGCAAGATACAAAAAATGTTAATATGAAGGTAACAACACACACTTTCAGATGGCCTCTACTAGACAGCTACTGGGGAGCCTGGGAATTCATCACCCTAAGCTGTGAGATATTGTCAGACGCAGTCCCCTCCAACCCCGGTGTCAGGAAGATGTTGGCTTTCAGGTGCTGTTTGGCTGTCGGACAAGCACTTCTTTTGGAGTTTGCAATGAATGACTAGGCTAACATTCTGTTTTGTGCCAACGCTGGATGGAAAACTTGGCTGACATTGTATGGAGGACCTCAGGCATCGTGACTGTCTGCGTTTTAGTTAAATTATCCATCCCAGGGAGCAGCAGTACATCTCGGTACACCTCTGCAGCAAGTCGTTCTGGCTCAGCTATGAAACGCTCTGCTGCTTAAGGGACTCTGTATTGTCGTGCAGTGTGATAGTGAACCTAGCTGCATGCTGACGTGCAGTCAGGGCTCTGCTGCTCTTTTCACCACTGTTTTTATACACATAATCATTAGGAACAATGGCTAGGGTGAATGTGTAATTAATTTAATCACTGGACAGAATTAGTGTCCATCACGCTTACATCAACATGAAATCAACACCTGGCAACTAACTGTTTGACTCAACTTTTATTAATCATGCTGGATTCATTGGTTTAATCTGTCATTTGTCTTGAAAAAAATGTGTATAAATAACAGTTTAGACGGTATAGAGACCTAAAGGAATGTGTGAAAGGAACGAAAGCTAGAAATTGATAACATGCTCATTTTATTTTGCCAATCCATGGTGTGCAAAATGAATGTTACGTAAAATTCATAAACATGAACATTTTCAGAAACCTTCCCTCGGTGCACACCATCCTAATATAAGAGTACTGCATCCTAGTGTGAACCTGTCTGTTTAATTAGTTTCATCCCAGCCTGTTGAAGCTAAATTACATTATTGCTGAACATATTTATACAGGACACGTTACTGAATTTGACTGTTAAATTCACTGTGTTGCTGTGGGGAAACCACTCTAGTAGCAGCACGTTGTAGATCAGTGCAGGAGCTAACAGTTTGTCTCTCTCTCTATCTCTCTCTCTCTCCAGTTCTCACAGCTGCTGTCACACAAGCTTCATTACAGTCGATGCTCCATAAAATCCTCACTGCTGGACCATCAGCTTTCAATATCACTACTATCCTCTCTCAAGCTGCTCAGCTGTCCAGCCAAGGTAAATGAAGCCTAGCATTTGCATCTCTATTCCGCCATTGTGTGCAGAAATTAGTGGTGGGAAACCTCAGTCACTTCACGATTCAATTATTAAACGATTCATGATGCATCACAATGCAACCCTATTTTGGATTTAAATTTAATGAGAATTGTTCCTTCAAATCTTTCAACCCATATGATACAGTTGATGTTCTACATAACTTGTATAAAATGTGGAAAGATTGCCCATAAAAAAGAAATTATAGACTTTACTGCATCGACGCAGGATCGTTCGACAAAGCATCGCGATGCATCATAGAATGGATTATTTGTTCCACCTCTAGCAGATATAGTCTGTTACGTGCGTTGTGTAATGACTACATTGGCGATTAGAAAGACGGGTAGCCTTCTGGGTTTCCTGTGAGTTAAATAGTTATGAAGCAGGTGATTGCATCAGCTAACTTGACTGTGCTCATCTTGTTTAGGGATATAGTGGTGTTCTTGCTGGGAATTAAAAGTAGTTGATTGTATTGATCCATTGGATTGTCCGTCTTTTTGTTTGTGTGCGTCTAGCAGCCCAGCAATCGAACCAGTCACCCATGTCGTTAACATCGGATGCCTCGTCACCCAGGTCTTATGTTTCTCCAAGGATCAGCACACCACAGACCAACGCTGGTCCCCTTAAACCCCTCCTCAGCACGCAGCCTGTCATCTCACACACAAAAGTAAGACACGGCCATTCAGTGCATGAATTAATTTCCCTGGGATCTCAACCAGACACTTAAAATAAAATGAGGGATTCATACTAACAGGGCAGAATATCTCATGTGATATTGCTTCAGTGATGCATGTTGTTGCAGAATGAATGGTGCTCTCATGGCTGGCTGGAGAAAATACACTTTCTTTAAACTTGTATCTTGGTCCCGTGGAGAGGATTTGTCTTGATGTAGTGTTTCTAACTTGCTGCGTTTAGGTGAGCACGTCAGCAGGGAAGCATGCATCTCATCCCCAGCCCACATCCCAGCAGTCCCTCTCCAGCGATAAGCAGCACAGTCAGGATGTCACCACGGCCTCCCCGCGCACGCTTCAGCGCCAAGGGTAGGTCCAACCACACAACTCACCCAAGTTCAGTATGAATAATAAGAAGCATCAGGAGAGAATTGAGGGCATTTTCCTAAACACGGGTCATTATTTGTGGGTCCTGAGGTGGCCAACTCTGATATCATAGAATATATTTCTTGTTGAGTGTGTTAATTTAATGAGTTGACAATGTCAATGCTGAACTATTCGTTTACCAGTACATGCAGGATCTTTGCCATCATAAAATATTTAAGATGTGCACTGATTTTCCATCGTATCATCTCAACTACATTCACATCAGCTCATGAATGGAGTTTTAACCAAGTTCATTCCTGACTGTAGATCATCTTCATTGTGTTGTTGCGCCCTCTGTTGTTCATTGATGGAACAATTAGTGGCTTCTTCATTCAGTAGTCTCTCCTCTTAATCTATTAAAGTCTGTCATTTCTTTTTATGTAACAATTTTCAAAAAGAGGAAGCTAGCTGATTTATTCACTTTTTGTTGCGTACAGTTGGTAGATGATGACACAGTAGTCTACACAAACATAATTCAATTTGATTTGTGGATGCTCACTTCTTCACTGGTGAAACAGACGGTCAGTTTATTCAGTCAGTCTCTCAGCCACATTTGGATAAGGAGCTTGTACCATTCTCCTGTTTTCCACTCCTTGTCACCACATCTTGAAATGTGTCACTGGCTACATGTGCCTGACGCACCCAGTTGTGAAGCAATGTGAGGTGACCTTTTAAATGTTTTTTTCTGTACTTGACAGTTACACTTATAGAGTTGTGTCTGTAAATGCTGAAGTGCCTCTTAGTGCACAGTGGTACTGTGACTACCACCTATTTGCTGACCGTGATGCCGGGATTGTGGTCAAGAACTACCACTGAAGTAGTTTTGAGTACTTTACCAGGTGTGACGGTCTGTCTAAGGACACATTATGCCAAAGCGTTCACTTAACAGGTGTTTAGTTGAGATCAAAATGAAGGCTGGTTAAAAGATGGGTATGGTCAGAGCAACAGAGGCTAAAGGCCTGATTATGCTTCCGCGTAGTGATCACGCAACGGCAACGCAACGGCGACGCAGTTGCTTGGAGACCGTGATGGTTCTGCGTTGGGTTTACGTGTTCGAAATGCAATTCAATGCCACACCGGTAAAGGGCGCCATGTTTTTTGTAAAGAATGACCGACCGACCGACTGAGACTCTTGGCGTATATCGTCGTTAGCCTCATTATAGCGTATTTGTTTACTTTCCGGCTCTCAACATCCACTATTTTTCAGAACTTGGTGTTTTATTTCTTTGTGCAAAAGCGACAAGGTGCAAACAATAAAACAAGGTGAAAACAATAAAAGTAGCCTTTTAAAAGTTTAAATGGCGGTGTTTATGAATGGAAACCGGATAGCGGTCTCCAGCGGATGTAGTTAGCGGACCAATCACAGCCGATGCCGCTGCGTTGGTGTTGCGTTGCGTTGGCGTTGCGTCGCCTCGACGCGCGTCGAGGATTTTTGGGAGGCACACGTCAGGCCCTTGCTTTGACGCAAGGGGGGTCCGCAAGGACGTAAGGGGTCCGCAAGCTCCCTTGCGTTGTGTCGACGCGGAAGCATAATCCAGCCTTAAGAAGTGGGACAGGCACCATTGGGCCCCCACTTAACGCTTGTTTTGTTTTTTTGGGGGGCGGGGCTTGATGACACTGAGCAACTGTATTAAGAGACATGATCTCTTTTCCTGAAATTGCCCATTAAAGGAGACCTGTATTGGTGGTCTCAGTCAGTAAGTCTGGTTTTTATTATTGCTGATGACAACAAGTCAGGTCAGCATTTCCAGAAAGCTCAGTTTCTTCCCAAACATAATGCTTCATAATGCTTCCGTTGCAGCAGTCAGAGGAGTCCCTCCCCGGGTCCCAACCACGTCTCCTCCAGCAGCAGCCACGCCCCCAATTCTGCCTCAGCACCTCCCACTGCCTCAGCAGTCCGACCTTCCTGCACCTTCACCCCCACCCTCGCCGCCCACTTCAATGAGAATCTTATCAAACATGTGCAGGGTTGGCCTGCTGAACACGCAGAGAAGCAGGTTCGTGCCACTGACATTTCGGTCATTTCTTTTTGTCTTATTTGAGTTATTGATGGCAAACCCAGCTAAAAATAAATGTTGTGTGTGACAAACACGTTTTTCAAGGCATCAAGACTACGTGAAGAGGCTCACACCATGGGGAGCATCTGTATGTCTGAGAACTGCACCGAGCTCAAAAACCTCCGGTCTTTGGTCAGAGTCTGTGAAATACAAGCAACATTGCGTGAGCAGAGGTAAAATACATTTTTAGTTCACCTGTTGGCACGTAGAGTAAACGGTTGTAAAACGGAACATAACACTGTCCTCTGTCTTTCCCACAGGATATTGTTTCTGAGACAGCAAATCAAAGAACTTGAAAAGTTGAAGAATCAGAATTCTTTCATGGTCTGAGAACTTCTGGTTGTGAGCTGGCGTTGGGGGGGAGGGAGAGAAAAGGGGGAAGACCCATTGCACATAGTTGGAAGCTGGAGGCAGAGCAGTTGTTCAGTTCCTCTTGAGCCCAGTCTCAACACACACGGGAGCTGCTGTCGGGTTGGCTTTGGACCGTTTGGGCTGGGAAGAACCAAGAGGCAAACACGAAGAGCTGTTGGAGGGGGAGGGTGCGGTGCTTTACAACACTCTGTTTTGTAAAAACCCACGCCGAGGGGGGAAAATGTAGATTTCTTGTAGATGTTATTATCTATGTTGTAAATATGTTTTGTAGATTGAAGCCATGGAAAGCCATGCCTATCAAAGCTTTTGACATCCAAACTAATCAACGCCTAGGCGGCTATATTCATTAGCTAGCCTTTACTTCATGTTAACTCGTCTGCAGAATTAAAAGCTTCATTTCGTCAATTCATAGATCATTGAACCATTGAGCATGCGTGACCTGCACGTAAACGGAGGAGGATGTTTGAAGCCATTTATACACAGAAGCCGAGCATAAAGCAGAACGCACTGTCAGCGTAGTTTCTTTCCTTCACATATTGGTTCTCTCTTGTCTAGATTCTCTTCCTGTGCCCCTCTCTGGGTCAACTGTGACTTTTACTCAGGCGTTGTGAACATCCCCTCTCTGCAGGTCCACCATGACCGCTCACATTGGTTCAGTGATCTACTTGCAGCTTCTGGTGGCCCTGCATGTCCCAGTCTGAAAAAAACAGTGCCTGGTGGTGTGGTGGAGTGAGTGATTTTAAAAACAAAACAAAACAAAAAAAAAAAAAAACTTGAGACGTGATGGCGTGCTGCTTTGGACCATTCCCACTAACCCTCCTGAGGCCTCAGCCCTGCCCTGCCACACCCTCTCCTGAGGCACTTCACACCCTCCTCGTAGTGTTTCTGTTATGTTCCAACAGTTTTTGGTTCCTCTTTTCTTTCTTTCCCCCTCCCCCTCTCAATAATTTCCCGATGAGGTGGGTGCCACTGGTTCATTCCTTTGTACAGTCGCTAACACACAGTGGAGTTTGAAGAAGAGGACACGGAATAAAAAAAAAACAGGTTTTATTTATAAGAGTTGTAGTGATGTGTAAGTCACGAGGATATCCACACTTTTTCATTAGCCGGTTCGAGGTGGTACTCCAGCTACAGCGGGTTAGAGGCGGATGTACGCAGATCACCTCTTTGTGTCGGAGCAGGGCAGCAAGAGGTGGCAAGTTCAAATGTGAAATGTATGTATTGTAATAAAGATGTTCAACTAAAGCAAGCACTGGTTATTTTATTGGAGTATTAAGGTTTGGTTCATAAGCTAGTGCCTTGTTGAAAGTCTTAAGTCTCACGGCCTCATTTACCTGCAAAAACCCACACTTTATTTTGACCAACAAGAAAAGATGTTCAACAAGCATGTCATGCACGGGCTTGTTTGTCTGGCACGTCCCATCCCTCTCTCATTGTTTGTTCCCCACTGTTGGAGAGCAGGGTCCTAAGCTGCAAAGGCCTGTTTTCTTTTGTTTTTTCCACCATCCTATCTATAACTGAACTGCACCGCACATTCAGTGAAGGTGACCACGTCATTGCTTTGTATATTGTTTCCTGAAGTATATTGACAAATGAAATAAAATATGCCTCTCCAGGGCCATGTTGTTCTTGGGTTTTTGATGGTCCCTTTTAGCTTCGGTTTCTTGTGTTTGACTTCATAAAGACGTGTTGTGGATGCTTGTATGCAGGGCAGTATGTTATTTAGCAGTTCTTTTATGAGCCTCGTTATACCAACGAACTAGAAGTGAGCAGAAACATGCCAATCTTTTGACTACTTGACTAAACTAAATACATGCATTCTAGATTACAATATTTCATTGCAAAGTAAGACCGATAAAACTTGTAATTTCAAGGGGAAACCTCAAAATCAATGGCTTACACTTCTATCAACAGTTCAAAGCTTTAGCTTTACTGCCCCCTTTTGGTGGCCCCATGATTTGCACTGCACAGTGGGAACTTCTGACTTCTGTTAAAGAGATTAATGTTATCAGATTAAGGACAACTGCGGCTCATCTTCGAGGTATGTCCTGCTCTAGTCTCAATTTGTTACTCCGTTTTTTTGTTTAAGACATTTTGGATATGACGCTGCGCACTGAAACTGTCCTCTAGTCTGAGGATTCTTCAAAGACGACATGGTTGGTTATTATGATTGTGTGTGTTATCAAGACGGAAAGCAGGCGTTTAATTAACTAAAAATATTTGATTTAATTTCCAATCCATTTCAGACGAAAGGGACAGCCAGTAAACTAACCACAACTATTTGTTTGGATTTCACTGCTCATTAATTAGCAATCAGAGTTGTGCATTCTCTGTATTCAAACGCAAAAATGGAATTGCAACATAATTGCTAATTGCTCAGTTCAATTGTATAATTGGCTGTTTAAACGCCATATTTTGATATCTTGACCATTATAAAAGTGCATTTGACACAATGCAAAACGTAAATACAGTTAATTTTACCTTGTGTTTCATGTCACTGTAAAGTGATGCACTAGATCATATGATCATCATCATCCGTAACAACACATACGGAGGGAAAGCAACTTCTCTCTCTGCTCAGGTTGACATTACTCCACTAATAGCCTATCTTTACATTACAGCTGCTATATTAATGTCCTGAATGATGTTTGAGAACCTTTTTGTAATAATTTACAGTGTTGTCAAACTATATCATACATTATTAGGTGATGGCCAGTGAGAGACTGGTGATACTGGCCTGAACTGGGGGGGAAATGATTCATAAATGGTGGTGTATGTAGGTGTTTTTAACATTTAATATCCTCCGGTGAACATCACCCTGAATGGACTGGCTGACTCCTTTACTGAGAGACAGAAAACTAGATAACCTGAGACAGAAAAGGGAGAGAAGAAGTTGGAGGTCGTAAATACCCAGAAGAGCCTAAATTGTTGTGTGAGGACGAATTACGAGTTGTGTGTCCTGCAACCAGAGATCTGAAGGGCTGGCTGAAATCTGACTGGAGTCTCTGCAGGACAAGAGGGCCAAACACAAACAAGTTGAGAAAACAGAGTGGAATAATTCAACACTCCATGAAGTAGGTGTTGTCCACAGAGAGACAGATCAGAGCACAGTTCAAGCAGCTCCACCAGTTCCTGAGAGAGGAAGAGGAGTCCAGACTGGCAGCTCTGAGGGAGGAAGAGGAGTCCAGACCGGCAGCTCTGAGGGAGGAAGAGGAGTCCAGACCGGCAGCTCTGAGGGAGGAAGAGGAGTCCAGACCGGCAGCTCTGAGGGAGGAAGAGGAGTCCAGACCGGCAGCTCTGAGGGAGGAAGAGGAGTCCAGACTGGCAGCACTGAGGGAGGAAGAGGAGTCCAGACTGGCAGCTCTGATGGAGGAAGAGGAGTCCAGACCGGCCGTTCTGAGGGAGGAAGAGGAGTCCAGACCGGCAGCTCTGAGAGAGGAAGAGGAGTCCAGACCGGCAGCTCTGAGAGAGGAAGAGGAGTCCAGACCGGCAGCTCTGAGGGAGGAACATGAGTCCAGACTGGCAGCTCTGAGGGAGGAAGAGGAGTCCATGTGCATGTCATCCCTTAAACCCTTAAAAACTGTTTGGATCTGGATGCATGAACATCTTGAAATAGTTTCCATGTAACTGTGAATGAAACCAGCATCTTGATAAACACATCAGGTCCAGACTTGTATGACTTACTGGGTGCAGTTCCATGTTTTTTGTTATGTCACATTTTTAAACATTGAGCCAAACTTGCATATTTCTCTCAGGTCCAGATCACTGGTCATACCACTTTACACCTACAGAGGGCACTAGCTGCATTCTCTCTCGTTTCCAAACGTTTCAACAGCACAGTTAAAAGCCACCCGAGCAGACTCATGTATGTCTCTAATACCTAAAACACTGTCTGGCAAAACATGTAATATTTTATATCTTCAGTGATTTACAGTGGCAGACTATGTTATACTTTTATTTCTCCAATTTTTTTGCTGTGAAACGATACTTTTTGAACCTTGACCTCTCATATTGCAATATTTTGGGTAACTGTCTCTAAAGATCTGTACATTTTTATATGTGTCATGTTTCATGCATTTTGAGTTCCCCAGAGCTTTATACTTTGTAATATGAACAAAATGATGAGATCATGCACGTGAGGTTAAAAAAGAATAGTGAATGCAATAGATACATATCATTTCATCTTATTTAAACTATGTATTATATTAACAACTACTGCCTTTTGGTCTATGATGACATGGAAGGATCCATCTCGGGGTGTCTGTGCCTGCCGCCATGGAGTACTGGTGATACTACTGTTAATACTACTACTACTATACTACTACCAACATCAAATGCAGATGGAACCCAAGAGTCTTGCTCTGGGTGATGTTGAGACTTTGAAAATCATGCGTAAACTGTCCTTTGATAACTACGGTTGTGACATGACACTACAAATACAATGTAATTGAATTGGTTTTGCTTTATAATTTGCCCCAAACAGATACAGCATTAACTTTTTTTTAACTTTCCTAATTAATTTTTTCCTGCATCCTTCTCCCTCCATGTGCTTTTAAGCATACCATGGTTTAATCCTGGACATTTACTATATGAACACATCAATGAAATATGTTTAAAAGGAAGATAATTATGGCAAGCCAACCTATTTCCAACAAAAACTGTATTATTTTTCAGATTGTCAGCTACTGATGACACATTGAAGCATCTTCAGTCAGGCCTGATAAGTAAAGGCACGCCGCTCCTCGTGATCAAACGCAGATGATCTATTTCTGTATGTGGATAAGAGAACAGAATGCTACTGAATTCTCTCTCAACAAGTAAAAACAAAGGTGGATGCCGTCAGTTTCCTGCCTCGGAGCTCTTCAGATAACGTCTGCATGAGTGCTTCTGAATGCAGGGCCTGTAACCCAATCTGTAACATCAAAGCTGCTGAGAACATCTACAGTATGGATCTGCATAACTGCTGGACCTCCCGCTCTGATGCTTCACTCCATTATCTTGAGGAGGATAAAATAGATCGTGGAGGATGGAGACAGTCTGCCTGTCTCTCTTCAGAGACCTTGATATGGCTCACATCAAAGAGAGAGGAAGAAGCGGAGGTGTCGGAGGAAGTCTGTCTGCGCTGGTGTGTCAAGGAGAGAGGCGCTTCTCAGGATTAGTGGGAGGATTTGTGCAAAATAAGGTGATTTTGGACGATTCTGGGTTATTTGAGTTGGTTTAGAGCTGTTTTAAAAGGTTGGATTTCAAACTGTTTTGGTTGTCAACTCTCAGGTAGACTTGACCTCCACTCCCCCCTCCCATCAAACCCTCCACAGCAACCTAACCATTGTTGCCCCGGCAGCAGGGGGGCTTTTGTTAAGTGAATCCCCTGCAGTCTGTGCCCCGTCACACCTAGAGTGTCTCCTAATGTGTGAAAGCAGACACAACCTGTGGGGTGTAACGGCTCCCTAAAAGGCCTCTTACATGTGCTGAAAGCTTGTTGACGCTCATCCTCCCAGCATGAAAAGACACACTGTTTGGTTTTTCTTACTGGTGGGCGTCGTGCTTCCCCATATCTGGTGGTGTTTTTATATTAATGTATTAAAGTGTGATTGTCACGTGTTGTTGATATAAAGTCAGAAAATAAATTTAAAGGGACACTCCACTTTAAACATACGGTTCTGTTTACTTGAACAGAGGCATATCTGTTTTTACTATGCCTCTGACAAGTCCCTCAACCTTTTTATAAGAGCAGTAATATGATGGCTGGCGTGCCTGCGATGACGCCGTTTTGTAAACATAAATACCAGTTTTGACCACCAGGTGGTGATGTTTGACTATACCATAGAAAAGGCAGGCTCAAACCGGCGGATCTGCTGCTGGCATTTAAGGAAAATAATTTCTGATCATTTTTAATGGAACTAAATAAACATCCATTAAACGCCTTTAAATGTACGTTGACGGATTATAGGCGCCATAGTGATTGTAGCACATCTTATGTCACTGGGGCTTTTCAGAGAGACAGTTACACCCAGTATCACAGAAACCAACTATACAGGAGTCCTTCCAGCATAAAACTGTTATTTCTGCTGGCTTTTCTTCTCTGCAGCTCTCAGCATATATAAACGCTGAAACGCAGGTCGTGGACTGGCGCCTATGTGGAATTGCACATCATTACGGTAATTGCACTGAGTAATTTTCTACGTTCCCTAAATCGGAATCCTCATCCTGTTGTCTGTTGGGCACAATTAAGTCCTGTAGATGGTCTGGACCCGGTCTTCCCCTGTAACCCCCCAAGGATGTAATACTATTATCATACTTAAAACTGTCTGCATGGTGAATTTTTTTTTTTTTTTTTTTTTGTCTGTATATTTACTATAAAACACATTTTGTAATTAAAAATAATAAAATAAAGGCGTTTAAAATATATAGTTTTTTTTTTTTTTTTTTTTTTTTTAAGTATAATTTCAAATATTTCTTTTTTGGACCCGCAAAAAAAAAAAGCAGTTGTCGCTGATACAAATCGCGCGCGCACGTGTGTTTTGCATTGCCGATTTTGAAAGGGTAATCGTGTCTTTGCGCGTGCGTGTGTCGTCTCGGTGGCGCCATGTGCCCTTTTGGATTGCTAATTTCTCTAAACGGCGGCCGCTCCTCCCTGCAGCAACAGCAGCGCCGGCGGCGGCGGCGGCAGCAGTCTGGCGGCCGAAGGGAAGCGACTCAGCGCGGCGTCAACTGGAGGATGACACTGCAGGCCGAGCTGCTGCTGACCCGTCTGACTCCACTGACACTACTTCAAATGTGACGTGTTATTCATGGACCCCGGGGTGACTAGACTACAAACACAGGCTGGAGCTTCATTTTACAATGCCATTAAGTTATCTATATGGAGAAAGAAACTCTTCTCCCAACTATAATCCTGCTGGTTTAACATGTTTTCATTTGCAATGCAAAGTCTCTAATACATGGAAGAACAATGAGTGTTTGTTTTGTGTTGACAAGCTCAAAACTTCCATGTCTGGTAAATAAGGGTTGAAGTCTCATTATAATTACACATAGATGTCTACATATTAAATATCTAGATATTTAGTGACTGTGTCCGTGGGACAGTGACTACAGCCCCGACCAATGGCATCTAATAGTGGCATATGGAATATGGTATTATGCAAATGAAGGGAGATGAATGGAGAGATTGGCTTGACCTGAGTCATCAAGCCAGAGAGTGACAGACAGAATTAAACCGGAATATGGATGGCATGGCTTAGAGAATAAAAGCATGAAGGGGATGAACGAACCAAAATATATTTGAATTTTCAGAACAATTAGACCACGCTGAAAATATGAAGTGAAAATACAGCAGGGACTTAAAAGCAGTATATTTGTGTTGCCTTAACTATGGGTTACTATCAGGTTACTAGCCTGATCAGCTAGTTCCAACTATTAATATCATGATATCCATCCATCAATCAACTCGACTACGATTCAGCAGCTAGAGAAGATGGTGAGCTAATATTTTCAACCATTATATCAGGTCTGTCCTGCCTAGGTCTGCAATACTATATATATATATATATATATATATATATATATATATATATATATATATATATATATATATATATATATATATATATGATGCTATTCTATATGCTATATGCTATGTTTACTATTTATAATATATATTTTATTTTTGCCGTTAATAAAGTTACTTATTTTAAGCACCTCTGACCAGGCAATATAAACAAACACTCTTTGTCTTACTTTGAAATTAAATAAACGTACCGGATACAGCGTTTCTACGTAGTGTGACTAACTTCTGTCCCGGTGATCCGACCAATCAGCATCGAGGGGGCGGAGCTCTGACAGACCACAACTATTTCTCCTGCTAAATCTTGTGTGTCCGAAGTCTGCGTGCAGTCGTCGCTTCAGCGGAGTTGTCCGACTTTTCCCAACGTTTGTCCGTCCAGGAATACAAAAGTGATGCTTTATTGTGAGCGTCCGCATACAGAGACACAGGAGGACCGGCGGTGACAACTCAGCCTCCCGACTGACTCTCTTCCACGGGACTATATTCCGCTTTTCTCCTCTTTCGGCTTCAAGAAGAAGACGCTGTGTTTTCGCGTCCTCCAGTAATGTCGGACCGCTTTTAACAACTTTTCTGTCTCCATGCGGGAGAGGAAACATTTCGGGGTGATTTGTTTGGTTCCAGTCCGGATTGTGAGCTGTCGTGTTTCGGTCCAGGAATGACTCATTTTTGGCCGTAGCTCCATGTAAATCCTTTTGTCGTCCAGCTCGTCGCCCAGCGGACTCTGCGCCGCTGCTACTGGATATACGAGGACTCTGTTTTTTTTCTTTTTGCGCAGTAATTTGGTGTAAATGGATCGCCAGTCCAGTTTCATTTCCATTTGGCTACAACTGGAACTCTGTGCCATGGCTGTTCTTCTTACTAAAGGTATACAGACTGAGTATATACAGGGTTTGTTTGTTAGCTTCAAATCTGGCTCTAACAATATTTAATTTACTAAAGTCTGACTTTCCTGTCGCAGTATTTAAGCTAACCAGTGTTGCTCCAAATATCCCTTCTAACCAGCGCAACAACGTCGCATTTAGCCCCATAAAATCTTATTAACGGGGATAAACTGCCGAGGAGAGCTGAGAAAACTTCTCTTGTGTTCATTGAAAACAAACACGATTTAGCAATTTTACCGGTCAGGTGTTTGTTTTATGTCCCCACTTAATTACACATTATAATATTAGGTCAGTGCATTCAATAACTGTAGAGTAAACGTTTAATATTATTGTCATCTCTTTAAAAAAAAGTGCTTCCTTCGTAGTAATCCTGCAACTTTGAGTCCGGATACAACTTCATGTCCAAACTCTGTGAAACTATTATGAAATGGCAGCACGGGCATCACACGGATCACACGGTCTCCTTTCTGGCATGATTAACTCATGTTTAACTCAAGTTTTGAAGCTGCCATTCATAGAAGAGTGAGCAGGGCTAAAAGGCTTCAGTTCTCGGCCTGCCTCCCCTCCCTCCCTCCCTCAGCCAACCCACCCCTCAACCCACAAAGGGGCCTCTCCTTTCTAATGAAATATTCTCCAAATGACCTGCCCGGGCCCTGCTGCTCCAATCATTCACAGGGAAAACAGTGATCTGATGAATGTGCTCCTGCATTCAGAGAGGCTCCGCCGGCGGAGACCGACAGGACCTGTTCCTGAAAAAAGCTGCTCACTTTTTGTTGTTGTTGATCGTAGCAGATGGAAACACAAGGCAGGACTGTTTGTTCCTCGTTTCACTGCTTTATGGAGCTATTCCCAATCGCTGCCCCTCCACTCATTGTAACACAACGTAGTCAACAACCCAATGAAGACGAAAGAAGTCCTACAAAATGTGTAATCACAGCGTTATGGCACCGGAGGAGACATGGGAGCTCATATATAGAAGTTTAATTCATGTTTTTGTTTTGTCGGGGCAGATCCTTGGCCTAGATTCCTGTTTTGAAACTTTTTTTTTTTAAAGAATCCACAGATGAAGTAATGAGTGGGCCCGTGTAAAGGCAGGCAGCCGTAATGATAAGGTTGCTGGAAGCTCTTTAGATGGGACCTCAGTGCACCCTGCCCCCCCAGGCAGTCATGACCACAAGTAAAGCTTTGCGTGCAAACTGGGGAGAGAAGACTCCGTCCCCCCCCCCCCCCCCCCCCCACACACACACACCCACCTCCTCCTCTTCCTCCTCCTCCTCTTTACGAGTTTCCATTTGGGTTGAAAGAAATTGACTTTGGCAAACAAACCACTAATTATAAGCTACACGGTTCCTGTTTTATAATACAGACAGAAAAAAAGAGGGGGCAATTTTGCATGAGATTTAAATGAAGGCATATTTGCTGAATTGATGCAAAAGGGGAATATTCCCATGGGGTCTTTTAAAAGTCACCTGGCGGTTTACTGCGAGGGCAGAGCGGACACTTTGCGAGCACACGCCTTCAAAATAAAAGTAAACACAGAGTGGATTTGATTGGATTAAGGCTTAAAGGTGCCAGAAAAAGGTATTTTGTTGTGGGATACACAAACTGACATAATAGTACTAAGAAAAGGGATAAAGCCCGGCTGAATTATATTAACATCTTGATATTGGGGACCCTTTGAGCCACTACAAAGCCCCTTTAAGGTCCTGACAAACACACCTAACTGCTATGCTTCAGTTCAGGACACGTTGAAGTCAAAACAGCAGCCAAACTGACAGATTTAGCAGGAATAATGTATAGTTTTATAGTTATGAATACATCTAACCCTGCCCTTTTGTTTGTATTTCCAGGAGAAATAAGGTGTTACTGCGACGCGCCGCACTGCGTGGCCACCGGCTACATGTGCAAGTCGGAACTGAATGCCTGCTTCACCAAGGTCCTGGACCCGCTCAATGTAAACTCTCCCCTCACCCACGGGTGTTTCGACCCCATCGTCAACGTGGCGGACGTGTGCAGCAGCAGCTCCAGGGCCGTCGACGTCCTCAGCGGGGCCTCCACGCTGGACTGTTGCCACGACGACATGTGCAACTACAGAGGACTGCAAGACCTGGCGCACACCAGGGACTCGACAGGTAAAGAAGGAACCCTGGAGCGTTGAATCACTGGCTGTCAGGCTGTTTGTTTTAAACCGAAATATGAAATTCTCTTTAACCGGTTTCATAACGATCGGAGTCGCTGGGAGAAATTTTATGATTCCTCCTCAGAAAATATTCAACATTTTCCTCTGTCCGGGTCCAGAAGCAATACCTGGAGCTGTAGGGTTCTTCAAACACTTTGCTGTTTATGGACATACAGACCCCACCCTCCTACTTTATTTTTTTCTACTTCCCAGCTTTGCAGAACTTCAATTTGACTTTTAATAGGCTCCAGCTCTGTGCCTGGGAAGCCAGGGAGCAGCCAGTTTACCTTAAGCACTTGGAAAGAGATCAGATATGTTCTCTTTTTTTTATTATGTGTGCACCGTGTAATTTTCCCACTGAGTTGGAATGTTAGAATGAATATTATCTGACAAGTCTGCATGTTGGGCAGAGACGGAGAGGAGGAGCTGACCCGAGGGAACTTTGTGTTGTGACCAGAGCACACTATAGTTTATTAGCTCAAATTAATTTCATGCTCTCAGCAGGGACTCATTTCATGTCCTCTCTCACGTCTGCTGGGTCTCTTATTTCTCTGTCTGTTTTTCCTGCCGTGACTGTAGCAAAGCTTCTCAACAAGCTACAAACAAAGATTTGATTTCAAATAAGACACTGTGCTACGTGAGCATGCAGTTAATCAAACGTTCATCTCTCTGTGTGCAGATCACAGCCGGTACCAGCCGGACAGCAACAACAGGAACCTGGTGACCCGGGTTCAGGAGCTGGCCTCGGCCAAGGAGGTTTGGTTCCGGGCGGCGGTGATCGCCGTGCCCATCGCCGGCGGCCTCATCCTGGTGCTGCTCATCATGCTGGCGCTGCGAATGCTGCGCAGCGAGAACAAGCGGCTGCAGGACCAGCGGCAACAGATGCTGTCGCGGCTCCACTACAGCTTCCACGGCCACCACACCAAGAAGGGCCACGTGGCCAAGCTGGACCTGGAGTGCATGGTGCCCGTCACGGGCCACGAGAACTGCTGTCTGACCTGCGACAAGATGAGGCAGGCCGACCTGGGCAATGACAAGATCCTGTCTCTGGTGCACTGGGGGATGTACAGCGGCCACGGCAAGCTGGAGTTTGTATGATTCCTGCCGGGAACTACGTGACTGTCAACTCCCAGAAACAGCCAGGACTGCCTCCCAACTGTTGGTTCTTCAAAAGACATTCCAATGTTTCGTTGTCTTGTCGTCCATTGGACTGTTGGGTTTTTGCGTTTTCAGTTCTTTTTCAACCAGTGGCGAAAAAATACGAGACTGATCCCATGCCGTGTGGTTTTTGCTAGAGGAGCACTTTACTTGAAAATGAAAGGCAAAGCAACGTGGAGCTGTATTTAAAACTTGAGAGGGCAGAACTGAGGTGGAGTGAGAGCTCTGTCACTGCTCCCGAGGATCCTGGACTTTTACACTGAGCGCTGAAGGATTCCAAATCTGTCTTATTTGCACATTTGTAAAAAAAAAAAAAAAAAAAAAAAAAAACGAAAAAAACTGAACTAAACATAAAAGTTGTCGTTGCTTAAAAACACAAATTTTACACTGACACCAGGGTACAAAATGGACTTTGTTTGAGTTGAAAAAAATCTGTTTGACTGTATGTGTGCACACTCCTGCTGTGTACATTTCATGAATCAAGCATATTTCAAGATTTTTATATATATATATATATATATATATATATATATATATATGTCTGATAAAACTGACTGGTGTGTCTCGTTCTGGGTGAATGTCCAACATCTCTCTCTGTGATCAGACTATAAGCTTGATTGTGAGTGTGAAAGCAAAACTTCCATTAAAATGACTTTTTATTTATTTGCCGATTGATTCTCGTGTTTTTACTTTATATTTAACAATGAATGATGACACAGTGAAAAGGATGACACATGCAAAGCTATTTGGCACACAAAGTGTTCAATCTCATTAAGATGAGGGCTACAGGTGTGTGTGTGTGTGTGTGTGTGTGTGTGTGAGCTGCTACATCTGTCAGTTGTTCTTGAACCCTCTCCAGAGGTCACGTTTTCACTCACGAAGATGAGCTTCAAATAACTCATCTTCCTCTCTCTCTCTCCCTCACTGGCTGGATTTATCCTAGAAGTCGTGGTGCTATTTGTTTTATACTCCCTCTAGAGCGCCTCCCCTAGTCTGTCAGAGAAAACACTGTCCCTCCTGTGTTCAGCAGGGTGTCAGCGAGGACGGATTTCAATATTATTTTGCACTTATTTTTAAAACATGGCTGGCAGTCTGAAGTTTCCACTGAAAAAGACAAAAAAGCATTTTGTGTGTATCTAAAGCCTTATATGTCTACTCTGTGCTCCATTGTTGTTCAAAATCTATAAAACACATGAACAAGTCTCACTGTTGCACATTAATGTGAACACACAGATTTTATATTATATTTATTTATAATAGTCAGAAATACTAGTATTGATCCACAGCTGAAAATAGTCCCTGAGAACTATTTGCTCCTGTTTGAGTGACGCTTGCTAAACTCCAGTGCCCAGCTGTAAACGTGTGACCCATTTTAAGAGGAGTTACATCCTTAGATCTTGCCAACAGATTTGGGGCTGAGTGCAACAGAACAGAAGAGGAAGTAGAGACGTCAGATGGAATGAAGCATCGTTGGTTTTATCCTTTTCTTGGGATCTTTTGACAACCAGAAAAACACAAACCCCACGCCCGTCATGTACCCATCATTCCTTGTTTTTAGAGTTGCCCAAATCTCAAAGTGGTCTCTGGACTTGTAGCTAGTTTTGGTTATAGTTGTCCAGGTTTGAGATCTCTCTGCTGCTGTTACTCTGGATAATCCACAAAATGCACTGGCAACATTTTCATAGGTGGAAAGTGGATTATTCAGAGTAGATGGCGACATATTTAATGTAATTTGAGTGAACTGTTGAACTAACAGGGAAGCGATGTTACCAAGGGTGGTGCACCTCCGGCCAGTGGGATCCATCCATCCATTGTCTACCGCTTATCCTGTATTCAGGGTCACGGGGGGGCTGGAGCCGATCCCAGCTGTCATTGGGCGAAGGCAGGGTACACCCTGGACAGGTCGCCAGTCTATCGCAGGGCTAACATATAGAGACAAACAACCATTCACACTCACATTCCGGCCACTGGGATGAAGTACTTAAACCATTATGGTATTAAATCGTTTCTTTCTGGCTGAATTAAAAACGTGTACGCAAACAGTGAACAAGTAGACTCACTAAGAGCCTGATTGTTTGGAACTTGGGTGTCAGGTTTCTGTCGAGACCATCCGTCTCAATCCATCCGAATGTTTACGTTCCGTAAACGGTCATCATGACAACAAGAGTTGGGCGTATTGTGCGTGCTGTGTTAGCGTTGCACAGAGCGAAAATCGGGACGCTTGGGGGTTGAGGAGTTTGCGCTCAACGTTTCTCCACAGTCGCCATGGTAACGGCGAGTGAGACATACTGTTAAGTAGTTTAAAACGGAGGTCCACTTCAGTGAAGAGTGTGTATCTGTGCTGAGCGGTGACCCTTGTTTCTTTCCATTAGGAGGACAGGAAAACACTATTAGCAGCTAACCACTTAGCGGCAGCTTGCATTAGCGGGGCTCAGCCCACGCTCAGGGCCTCCCCCAGGACTATTACCCTTGTAATAATAACAATGTCCTCTGCCTGGCCTGCCTAATGTGACTGCTGTTTTCTTTAGCCTGATTCCACTTTGCTGCCTCACCCGTGGGTGTCAGGTGGCCACGAGGAGATTAGGAATACACCAGCTTTTAAAAAGCAGTTTGTTTTGATCTTTATATGAGGTGACGTCATGTGTGCTATGTGTGAGGATGCACACTTCTTTTGTGCATTAATTACATGCACACACACCACCTGGACCATCACACACACATAACCACCGACATCCATTAGTCGCAGCTCGGGCTTCGACAACAGCCAGAGCCGGCGGCGGCAGCACGGCCATTAGCATCACCCCAACACTAGGCGGCCAAGCTGTTCGTATTCACATGCAAATTTAATGAGGTGGTCCATCAAAAGAGCCCCAATTTGTTTCGGAGCGACTTAAAGCTGACCCCCCACCACCGTTTGCCAGAGGATCTTTTACTTCACATCTCACTGTACTTTTTAAAACATTTTTTTTTATCCGCCTTTACAGCTTCAGCGCCACCTCTGCTGCCTCCAGGCCCAATGTTTCCCCTCCTCAGGTGGGTGACATTCCTCGAGCGGGGTTAACAACGTCGCAATTTCAACCTGCGAGGTGGCGTTCCTGCGTCGGCCCCCTGCTCCCCTCACATAGATGCAGTAATAGTCCAGGAAGGCCTTGTGCCCACTGCGGCGGCGTGTGGAACAATATATGAAGTGTAAACACACATGGAACCTGTTAACACCTGAGAGCAGTAATGGATGCACACCTCCCAGGGCCGTAACAGGCCCTTCTAAAGCCTTCTATGCTTTCCTCACTTTTCTTCCCTCCAAGTCCTCACCTTCACGACGCTGACCCTGCTGGAACACACACACCTTAAGAGTTTGATTTTCATGTGATGCTGCACTGAAATCATTCAGCAAATCATCGATCAGATCCGATCGATTTGATTTACCGGTTCTTCTTCTCCCCACCCGGAGCCCGGCTGAAGCTGCTGTAGCGGCTCCAGTGTGAAGTCATGGTCCAAATCATATCACGGACACTTGAAGGCTGTTTAGCTGTTCCCAACCATAAACAAATACAGACATTCTGGAAAATAAACACAGCTTGACATCCCAGAAGACAAAAAAAAATTTAAAAAAAAAACGAGTTTTTTTTTTAAATTGATAAATCGGAGACGGATCGTCCTCTGTGGGGACAGACATCCGCTGGAATAAGATCTAAATATTTAGCCAATTCATTTCCTTCCATTGGATAAGAGTACAGCTCCAGTACATGTCCTCGTATACCCCCCCCCCCCTTCCCCCATCTAAACATTTACCCCAGTGTGTTGTTAACATTTAGATATAAATCTGCCCCAAAAGAAAAATAGTAATGTTGGGAATGTTTACAGGACGGACGGGGCTTCTTGAAGCTAGATGTCACCGTCTGTAAATAACCCCCACAAAAAAAGAAGAAAAGATTTGTTTCTAAGAGAGGTTTTCCAGCAAAGTTCATCAGGAAACTGCAAACAGAACAACTCACACACACACACACACACACACACACACAGCGTTAGGCCCCGGTGATCAGCCGTCGTTGAGCTGTCAGGTACAGGTCCACTTTCTCAGGTGCTCCACGAATGACGTGGTATCTCATGTCCTCCTCCTCAGACTGCATGAGGAGACACTGGCCCCTATCTGTCAGTTGGGGGCCGCGGGCCCCTGAAGGACAGATGGCAGAACAATGCCCCCCCAGACGGTGTCTCCAACCACTCATCCACTCCCAGATGAAAAGGATCACGTATGGAACGAGTCCATTGACTGAGGTTGCCTTTATTAACACTGATCACTTTATTTTCAGATTTAATATCATATTATACCAGCAACTGAGTTTCTAGCCAGAAATAGTAAGTGACCCTTGGCTAGGTCCCGCCCCCAATCACTGGCCAATCACAGCATAGCAGCAGAGAGGTTAGAAAGAAATACAAGTTTCTAAAATGTAAAAAAAAACCTGTGGACCTGACAATAGCAGGTTACAGTCACGTCATTAACTAGCATTAGCACTCTATGCTACGCTAGCTACTGAAGGGTTATAACAAAGTGCTATCATGAATTGGGCTTTAATGCTGACTGTAATAAACATGAATCTGTAGCAAGAGGCAGAGCACCCCGAGGTGCGGCGACCTCCTGAAGCTTCCTGAATCCTATTGGCCGCCACAAAGCCATTTTGCCTGGCAGCAGCCTATCAGAGCTATGCACCTTGAGCTACTGGCAGCGCGGCCTCGGGTCCCGATGCGAGCTGGCGAGCTGATGTGTGTTCATTGTGAGTGTAAATCCCAGGGATTATGGGGCTGAAAGCAGAGAAGCTTGTGTCTCTCTGACAACATCTTTGTGTGAGCGAGGCTAAACCACGATCAGAGTTTAGGAAGTGGTCTAAAATAACATGTGGTTGCTGAGGTAGATTCTTCCAGACTTGGTACGTTGAAGTTGATGCTCCAGTTCCAGGTTTTTAATCTAATCCTATACAGGAAGTTATATTCCAACTCAACTGTGTCCCAATTCTATTATGCGTACTCATTCTGAGCAGCTATAGTGTGGAAAGCGACACAATAAAGAATTTGGTTAGAATGTTATTAATTTAATGCACAAAGAAAATAGACAACTAAATGTAAATTATGTTTATTGTAAATCAAGTTTTAAGACCAAGTTATCTGTTATGTTTATGCCTGGATAAATATAACACTCACACTATACTAACCCTTCCACCGGCAAATAGGTTTGTTATTGTATTGGGAGGTGCTCCCTTTGGTTGACCAGCATGGGCTCTTATTTTGGAAAAAATATGTATGGTAGTTAATGGTGGGGAAAAAAAGAATAATTTAAGGAATTATTTTGCATGACCAGAAATAGAATAACTGTATGTGGTGTTTCAAAATGATCTTTTAATTTGACATAAGCATTTATGTCATCCATATCTGTGTTACATCGTTGATTACGCTACATATTTTACGCAATAAGGTCCCATGGGGGATAACAGGAAAATTTGTGTGGCTTGGGTCAAAGTTTGACACATAAGTGAATTAGATAATGGTGCTTATTTTTAATAAAATCTCTATCGTCACACTTTATTTTATTCAGGTTGCAGATATTCTTTTTTTAATGGAGTATATTTTATTTTGAGACGCATCCCTCCAGAATAATGTCAACATGGTGAGTTTTTTACTTTCTCATGGTACCTACTTAAGAATAATCACGCCTGTGTTTAATCACAACTCCTCTGTGTCAGGATTGAGGTTTCAGCTTTAAAGAGAAACAGCCCATCATCTGAAGGAGATGAGTAACTTTTCGTCTTCTTTCCAGTCATGAAGAGGAGCTCTTCTCCTGTAGTTCACTCTGATAAATGTGATCACAAGAATCTTACAGACTAAATACGGCGGGATGACTATATCTGTACATGTTTTACTACTCCCTCTTCATCTCGTGTTTACTCTGGCTTTGTGAAGTGGAGCCGTCTAACTCTTCGCGCCGCCAGAGGAGTCTGTGAGTGATAAAATCCCTCCACCTGACAAAATGAATTTATCTATTTGTTTGTGTTCGAGCGCTGGCTAACTGACGCAGCGAACACATGTTGAGTGCAGCGCCCTGGGCGTTTAAAATATGACATTTAGGAGCTGCTGTGTGTTGGGGATCACTGGGTAATTATTCTCTTGCCGTTTTATGATGTTAACTTGGGAGTGTTAGACGCAGGAATTTGAAAATATCCACGTTATCCATGAGAAATGAGAGCAGGCTTAATAATGTGGTGCTGAGTGAGAGATCAACGTAGCAGAATGGATGAGAAATAAACCCCGGCAGGTTTTGTTTGTGGACAGGGAACCTGCATTAGTGAATTTTAAATATGACGAATGTGGAAATATTGACTTTTAAGTACATCATTCAACATCATGACTCTCCAATCAGGTCTGCAGTCCTGCAGATAGAATTGAGAAACTCATATTTTAACTCATATTTTAATGTTAATTGTCGATTTCGAGTCAGGTCTAATTTAATTATTTATTAGTTTTCACCCTCATAACTCATAAGAAGAGTTCAGTCATAATAAGTTATAATCTATAAAGCTGTAGTTAAACTTCCAGCTGTGCTGATGTCATTATTACACATGCACTCTCATGCCGCTGTTTTATGTCTGACCTCTTTCACATAACTGCGTCTCTCCTGGAAGGTACACGAGATCAGGCGGCAGCAGCTGGAGGCAGAGACAAAAATCGAGGTCCAGTGGGACAGTTTCATTTGTGGCGTTGTATTCCAGCAACCTTCAAAGAATTTACAGGAAGTCACAGAAGTAGTTACTTCCTGTTAGATGTGATCTGTAGGCGACCTGTAGTTAGCGACCACATTTTGATTTGTTTTTATGAGTATGTGTCATCATTGTATTCTATCCTTTGTTCTTTTTCAAGCATGTTGCTTTATTAAAAAAACAGCCTTAAATATTGGAATTACATTAAATTAGCATTAGCAAGTGGTGTTTGTTGTCAAAACTAAAAGCCAGTGAGCTCTTTGATCAGGTGACAACTGTAACTGTGGAGCCTGACATCAGAGCTAGTTGGGATCAAGTCGGACAAAACTAACCAGCATGCATTGCATTTGTGTTTTGTTCTCCTTTTTTAAAATGTGAATACATGATGGAGTCTTACTTTAATACTATTCAAATCATTTCACTTTGTCTTCTGCTCGTCTACTGTACCTAACAGTAATGTTATTAATATTCTGGCACAAACGTTTAACAAAAGAGTTGGTCAGTTGATCCCAGACCAGCCCAGGCCTCCCTGTGCTCTGACAAGTCTGGGTCCTGTTTGGAAACTGGAGCGTGCAGAGATAAACGGCGGTGCCTCTGCTTATCTGGACTTTCTGTCTCACTATACGAGGCCGCTATACCTAAAGCCCTGCAGCGTCAAACTGGCATCCAGAAGGGAAACTGGTGGAGCAGGACAAGTTGTTTCTTTACTTTGTGGAGCTTCGGGTGTTTTTCTAGGCAGGTTTGGTGTGGCCGGTGGTTTTAGTGTTAAGTGACCTCATCCTAACCTCAGTGTTTGAGGCTCTCAGCGGGAGCTGCTCTGAGTGCCGTGGCAGAAGACAATTTTCAGTTCTCACACGCGATCTAAATGAGGATCCGTAAAGTTATGGTAACTACGGCAACTGCTCAGCATGCACCATACACGCCGCCAATGGGGTGGTGCATGGATGATGTGTTTTTGTAGGCCAAGCCCAGAAATGAGCATCGCACGGGTTCCCTTGACAAATACCCAATGGGATCCTCCATCGGATTTTGGATTATTGCAGAAAATAAACTTGATGGCAAAGACAAGTTTATGATATTTGCACATTTGGTTCAGTGTGGTAATCTCCACAAATGAACACACTTTAATGAAGCTTGATGACAAGTCACTTTGTTAACAAATGCCTTTTAAGATGTGTAAAAGCTTCAAAATTCACTCTGGGGCTATCTACTAATGTATTTTATATTGTAGAACATAATGTTAAATTCTCTCATACCTTATTTCAGGCATCTAAACAAAAACCCATTAACTCCTTGACAAGGGACACAGAAGTGCAAGAATGCTAACTCAATCCTGGCTTTTATGACTCATTCCTGCGGCACACTAATTTTGAATATGAGACCCAACACTGTGCGGGCATCACACCAGCCGGCTGACATTTGTAATAAGCTAAAAAATCCCCCTCACGGTGAATCAGTAAACATGAAAAACAGCTCTGAACCGAAAACACAAAGAGTGCCTCTTCTTCGTCTCTGATAGGACAAAAGGGGGAACTTCCAAAGATAAATATGTGGAGACGTGTGCTCGTCTCGGGGGACTGCCTCTGAACAGGTCAAGCTAAACAAACAGGGGGCTTCCTCTGTCTGCTCCTCACTGAGCCAGGAACAGGATCTGGATCTAACGGAGCCTCCGAGAGAATGAACGGGATCCCCAGCTTTATCCTTCAATACCAAGGTTAAAGATGAAGCCAGCAATGTTGCCGTCGTGCTGGTGGATGGAAGGAGGCGGAGCGACAGGCCTCCGCTCTGCTCCCTGCCCAGCTCTGCTATTCATCATCAGGTGGAAAGACTGTTTACTGCCGGGGTCAAGGTCCCAGGCACATGTTTACGGTCTCTCTCAGACGAGCCATTGTTGTTAAAGCAAACCCCGTGCGTGATACGGCCACATGGAAGATCATATCTAACAGGGCCCCTCTGCCCTGGAGCCAAAAAGAAGCCCATTTAACCAGATTCATAAGATTGAGCCACAGAAGGACATTTAAAACCCATTTAGACTTCCAGGATAAGACATCTGCCACGGATGTTTATCTATCTCCTGTGGCTATTCCCCTTGTTGTTGTTTTTTATTCCCCTGACGTTAATGTAATTTTATTTGTTCTGAGACATGCTGAATTAAACATAACATTATAACTCCATCCACTCTTTATAATTCCATAACCCACAAGCTGGAAGCAGGAGCTCTGGCTTTCATTTACTCTTTCTTTTTCAGTGTGGGAGGTTATGTGACCGCTCTAACCTTTTTAACATTAAAGTCCCCCCCCACACTCTCAAAAAGATCTTTGTGATAATCCCCTCCTTCCACCCCTTTGGTCCTTAGACTCAGCTGCCCTGTGGGGTGTACAGGAAAATGCTTTTACTGCGGTGCTACTTCTCTGCTCGCCTCTTCGCTAACCGTCACCCTGCTTTCACCACACTGTGCCTAAACCCGGCCCAGCTCAGTGCAGGAGGCAGGAGCGTCCTGTGTGGTGGAGCCGGCCATGGCGTCCCTCATCTGTGGAGCATTAAGAGTGAGAAGTAGATTAAGGCTGTCTCCCCAGCGGACACTGGACAGACCTCTGCAGTCTGCAGACAGAGTAGGGGGGGGAGTCACTAGGTTACACTGGTTACACATTTTGTAGACTTTCTGCAGTTAACAGCAGCTTCACCAAACCTGCAAAAGAGGAAAATTAACTACAGCTAATGATAAACGAGAGCAGCTTGGATCATGTATACATTTTTCAAGTTACATGTATCGTTGTGTTTCCAGTCTTCCATGCTAAGCTAACCAGCTGTAGCTTTATATAGAGGCTAAGTCCCGCCCCTTCAAGTGTCGACCATGAGACCGTATTTAGGAAAAAATATGTACGGTAGTCAATGGCAAGAGACAATTATTTTAATCAGGTTTGAATTGTGCCTTGAATTATGATGTTTGTCAATTTACAATCAAATTATTTAACTCAGAAATTCTCAGTTTTTCATAGTATTGTTTAGTGAGAAACCTCTCGTCTCACACAATGTACGTCACCAACACGGCCGTTAGCTAGCTAGCTAACTTAGCCACGTTCCATCACTAATGTAACATGATCTTAACTGATGTGTTTTATCCAGTGATTCTTTTAATCTGCCGGGAAGCAGAAGGAGCGAGACCTGTTAGTGTGAGTAACGTTACATCCTGGTACTGAACACACAGACATCGTAGCTTCAGATTGCGACATCACTTACCTCAATGTTTGTGGAAAGGCTTTAGCATTCCATGTGTTTGATAATAGTTATATAACCAAATTAGACTTTGTCTCTTGACATATTTGTTCTGAAATAAGGTCCCATGGTGGCCCACCAGAAGGCCCACCAGAAGGGGCCTGATTTAACCGCTCTATTGAGTGGGCAGACATAACAGTGGTATAAATCTTCTTATTTAAATGTTGGCTAGAAAGCGAAAGAACATGCCTCCCAAAAGTGCCTTGTAACACAATACTCACATGGCTATGAGCATTGAAAGAATTCCTTTGTAAAGTGTAGCAGAAACTATGATCCTTTAGCAGTCTGACTTGGCTAAATCAAGTGGGTATTTTCCTAAGTTATTTCAGTCCAAAATTCCCTCTTGGTGTGACTATTGTATTAGCATGGACTAAGAAAAGCCTAAACCTATACTTTAAGCCCTTTTTTTAACCCTGTAATTTTACCTCCACAGAGGGGAATTGTCAGTCGTGTTCCAGTACGCCTCTACTTCAGCAAGGTATCTGGTACTCTTTCCAGCCGTGGGCTGGGGGAGTAGTGACAGGGGTGGGCACTGGGATGATGGTGGTGTGGGGAGGGTTAGTGTGGCAGTCTGGGACAGACAGGCATAATTTAGACCAGAGGTGGAACCTGAGAGCCCTGCAGTCTGACAGGAAGCACTGGCTTAACTCCTGTCCCTTTGAGATGACAGGGGGCCCGGCCTGGCCTGGTACGGCTTGGCTTTGATGGGACTCGAGCTGGACTGGACTGTTCAAAAAAGAAATCTGTACTTTTGTATGTATTTATGTGTAAATGAAATTAAATGTACCTAACTATTTGATAAGTGCATGTCTTTTGAAAGGATGAACTCTGGTTAGCAGGGCTTTAAGGGGGAAGGTGGACACTTGAATAATGCTGACTTGCTTCCTTACAGAGAATTAGAAAAAAAGATCAATATCACAGGCTCACTCCATACTCACTATATAGTGAGTTTGCATGTTGTCTTATATACCATCATGCAATGCTCTGAAAGAAAAATGACATGCAATGCTCTGAAAGAAAAATGACATGCAATGCTCTGAAAGAAAAATGACATGCAATGCTCTGAAAGAAAAATGACATGCAATGCTCTGAAAGAAAAATGACATGCAATGCTCTGAAAGAAAAATGACATGCAATGCTCTGAAAGAAAAATGACATGCAATGCTCTGAAAGAAAAATGACATGCAATGCTCTGAAAGAAAAATGACTGAGTATGAGCGATTGAGACAGTCATGGAAATAATATATTTAATGTGAGCCGAGCATCATGTCACAGGTGGTCACGAAGTACTTTATTATTTTGGAATATGCACTTTTTCCTTCCACGTTCACAATGGCAGCATATAGTGCTACGTTCCTTCGTACCGTTCACAATAAAAGCCCAAGACATTTAGGGCTTTTATTTTATCACTGCTTAGCACAGCTTAAATTTCAAGAAATTAACTTATTACAATATGTATTTAGTACAAAGAAAATCCAGTATTTACGTAATATATTCAACGGCAAAGAGAAAATTTGCATTTTTTAATCATTTTTTGCCGCTAACCTGGCTTTCCACAGTTAAAAATCAGCCTGCCAACCCCTCTAGCACATCGCTTCATCTTTGTTTAATCCGTATGTCAACAGAAATATTAAAAACCCAACGTTTTTATTTAAGGTGCAGCTACATACTATCTCTTTCATAGTAGTCCTTCAGCATGTGCCCCATCAGACAAAAATAATCAAACCCACATCCTGTTTTGAATTAGTCCCTGAGTGATTATCACCACAATCAGCTTTATTTGGCCAGGTATGAGTACTCACACCAGGAATTTGTGTTGCTCTCAACATACTCACTCACACAAATACAACTGAAAACAAGGACAACAAAGCTGAACAAGAGCAAAAATAGAAATCTCACTTTTATTTACAGGTGATAGAAGACCTATAAGACAGACTTATGGACATTGTATATCACTGATGTTCTTGTTAATAAGCTCATAAACTCTGCGAGCTGGCTGACTAACAGACTGGTGCCATGTTAGAGCCTCCGTCTGGCACAGTGGAAAAAAACACGAAGCCCGTTTTAACCGTCTCTGCTTTTTAATATGGTGTTGCAAGGAGAATCTGCTCCTATTAAAAAAATAAAATGCCGCATTTAAAGTCGAGCGGAGTCTGGCAGCCTCAGGGACACGGGACTCATGTAAAGTCAGGTTTGTGTGAATACAGCGAGAGCTTTCATAGTTCATATGTGTCTCCGGTGTGTGTGTGTATTTAATGTATCCATTAAATACATAAAAGGGTTAAAAAAACATACAGAAACATGTGTAAAAGGCACACGCTAAAACATACAAACATCGGCTCAGGGCTGCAGAACTTCCCTCCCTTTTGTTCCCCTTACATAACGTCAGCATCATTAGTAGTGCATGTGTGTTTTTTAGCATTTTGGACACTTAGTCATTCACAGAGTTGGTCTGTTATGTGTGGATGAGAGAGAGACACAGTGTGCCCTTTCGTGTGGATTAGTGTGTGTGAGTGTGTGTGTAGGAGAGAGAGAGACATATCCGCTGCTGGCAAGGCTTTTCCGTTCTCACAGCAGCGTCCAGGAATTTTTCACCGTCCGTTTCCCTGTTTTTCATGACCGAGGGTGTGTGATGTCATCTCCATGAATTTCAAACACTATGACGGCTATTCCTCTGATTTCCGCTCTGGTGCGTTTTGCATATAACTCACCTGTAAAAAAAACCCAAACAACACCCTAATTAAAGCAGCTGAATGTCCTATCTCGCTGCTTTTAGTGCTTTTTGTTGATCTCTTATTTTGTCCTCGCTGGGTTCAATCACATGCAGCTGCAGCCATCCAGCTTCAACACCAAGGGCCATTAAAGCTTCATCTAATCTCATCTAAAAGAAGACCACGGTGTCGCGGGAGGTGAAGTGTGTGTATTAGTGTTGGCAGTGGGAAACGCCTGGTGCTGCTGTAGTGTCCTTGAGCAAAACCCGTGTTGAGCGGCGTGCGTGTTTGTGCATGCAAATGATGAGCGGAGGGTTTTTAGTGGAGGGGAAACCATGAGCGAGCTGAGTGGGACATAGCAGCAGCTTTCTAAAACTGCAAAGAGGAACCAGATGAGGTGCGATTAGTGCTGACAGGCTGGCTTCCCCTCTCTCTCTGTGCTGCTTGGTCCGACCACAGACCCAGAGACGGTAACTTAACATCAGATCTCCCCAGTGAGCATCGCATTCAGTAAAGTTGGTGGATTACAAGATTAAATAGCACTAGGTCAACTTCATAAAAAAAAGATCTTGTTATTGAATTCTGCCGGGGTTCAGGATGTGACAGGGCGAGAGAAAAATTGCCCGTGAACAAACCAAGTCTGTGCCAAAACGGCTGGATCCCGGCAGGATTACGGCTCGCAGAAACAATTTGTCACTCATTTGTAAGCATCTGCAGCATCACCTCTGGTCCAAGAGCTTTTTCCTGCTGCAGCATTCACTTACACTGTAAGAGGATCCGAAATTAAATTCATAACCACAATTCTGGATCAATTTCCACATTTTCCCCCGGTTCCCATGGCTTCGCTGCGGTGAGCTCTCCTGCTGAACGGTGCAGCAGTTGCACGAGGAGGAGAGCCAGCGAGAGCTCCCCTCGCAGCTAATTAATCTGATTTTAAAAGGCAGACACTGACGCGACCAGGTCAGGGCGGTTCTCACGGCCTGCGGAGAACTCCTCGGCGATGTGATCTGCTGGTGCATAATCACATTTGGGATGCCTTCAAGGGCTCGGGGATGTGATTGGCATCGGCGGCTGCACTTTTTCACTCCCAAGCAAAACAGTGGAAGTGGAGCTCAGTTAGTGCTGGAAAGTAACTCTTTGGCGTGTTTCTTCGGGATATGTTGACTTGTTATTACATTGGCCAAGGGAGCTCTTGAAGTGGGATTCAAAGCATTGCACATATTATATCTGTTTTCATCCAGCTTGTAAACCGCTGGCCCATTAACAATCATCTGATGCTCCTGTTACTTGCCCAGTGGGACCGTTACAGTGGTGTCGCCATGTTCCTAGATGCCAACAGTGATGTTTGTGAGTTTGGTGTTATCAAAGCCTGTATAACATGATGCTGAAAACTCTAAAAACTAGACCCAGATTGTCATAAAATAGAGCTAGGCTCATTAGCTCGGCTTACTGATATTTACAAGTTACGATATATTCAACTGTACAGTGCAGCTATAATTACTAACCTCATAGAAAAACCACCTTCTTGAAGAGGTTGGCGTCTAAAACCAGTGGGTTTCCAATTCCTTCATAATTGTTAAAAGTAGGTGTTTTTCTTTAAAACCTTCCCACAAGTTTAAATAGGGAAAATGCTCCATTTGTGATACAAACTAATTCAGAATATCCCAACGGACTGTTTCCTATTCAGAATAATACAAGTGAGCGTATAGTCGGTGTGCAGTGTTTAAAGTTGCATGCTGTTGATGAGACGTTGGCGTATTTAGAGGTTCAGTCTAGAAGCAGAGTGAGTGACAGCGGCTCGCTGAGTGCTCCGCTAATGAAACTCATTCCCCTGCATGTCTGTCTCCACGGTAGCGTTGCCCCCCCAGCTCCCCGTGTCTGCTGGCTACAACACATCACAGCCCCAATCAGCTCACCTGCTTCTCATAACCCCCCCTCTCTTTTCTCTACTGTGTATATCCTCCCGTTTCCTCTTCTGTCCAACTGCAGGAAGACGAGGAGGAAAAGTTCCAGTAGGAGAGGAGGGTCGCGTCCATGTCGACAAGTAGTAAAGTCTGCTGGGTGGGTGGGCCCCCGTTGGCCCCCGTGGGCCCCGTGTGGAAGGTCACGGAAACGACAACATTACACATTCACAAAAAAAATAGAGATCCTGACAAGTTGTTTGATCCAGTGTTATTATTATGTATAATTTGTACGTTTCCTAAAATTTCAAATTCAGAGGTTTTTTGTTTGTTTTTCCTTTAGTGGTATTTTCTCACTTTGAATTGATGGAATATTTTCCCCTGTACTGCTGTGTTAATATGGGTTTTTGTGACATATTTTTTGTTCTTTTTAAATGATTAATTCATGATCAAAAGGAAGCTATTTTATTTATTTTATGCCTCCATGGGACTGTATCTGCCCATAGAAGGGATGATATACGTAAAAAAATATATGTTCGCAGTGGATTTCCATTATCGGATTAATTGTAAATATTGTCATAAGTGAAAAAGCTGTCTATCTATCATGGTAGAGGTTTTCTTTTTTTTTAAAAATAAGAACATTTAAATAGGCCTCCACAATTTTACAGAAAGAACAGAATCACACAATGTTGCTATTTTGTAAAATGCTATTCATACATTAATTTTAATTGTCCTTCTGTGATGCAAATAAATGTGTGTTTCTTGACTTACTGTATTATTGGGATAATAATCATGACAAAAATAATTTGTATATTCCCATGCCTAAAGCTGTCACAGCAACACATTTTCCAGGATTGCTGATTGCATATTCAGTAAATGCATTACCATTTTTAATGTAATGTAATGTTTATAATGCTTTTCTGGTGATCATCATGAAAATAATAACAGTGAAAACAATGTGTGTTTAGTCGGGGTCATCATGTGAATTTGATTGGTAGTTTTGCAGAAATAATGTTAACACTCAGAAGGAGCAGATTCTTGCTGGAAAATAAAAAGGGCATTGAAGATTTTAAACAAAAAGAAAAGAATACAATGAATGAATGAATGAATGAAAAAGATAAGCACATGTAAATGAGAGGAAGGCCAGCCGTGTGGTTGTTTCAGGTAGACAGTCTCAGGCAGAGCAGAGACAGGAAGAAATTCCCAGTGGGGGGGCAGCTCATTATGATATCCAGTTACAGCCTGGAGCAGCCTACCAGCTACAGTTTAGTAGATGTTACAGACTTCCTCCCTCTCTCTCCCGCCCGTCTCTGTCCTACACAGAACAGTTGCAGGAACATAAACACCCATGCAAATTAGACTGAGAAAGATGCCGATCTCTCTCTTTGCTCATTTAAACACGTTAACTTCTTTTAAAGAGTTTTGTCTCCTTTTTTGTGTGCCTTTTTCCACCTTTTGCAAAATGCTCTTCCCTGCCTTAGCAGCCCACTCCTTCCTGACTAATACTCCTTCTCAGTTTTTATTGCACACAATGATTATACATCGTCGAGGCTGCCTTACCTTTTCAACACCTTCCAATGCAACCGACTCTCAATCACGCTCATCAAAGATGGGGAGCGGAGGAGGTGGAAGTAGGTTTGGTTACAGTTTCAAACGCCATAAGACTTCCTGTTGCTGAGAAAGAGAGCCTTAGGAAAACTGAAGGGATGTTTTTTTTTCTTCTCTTCTCCGAATGATAAAAGTCAATGTTTTCCAGACATGACACGCATCTCTAAAATGACTGCTCAAAGAATGCAGTTAAGTCTGAAACAGATGCATCGCAGCATGGTGAAAGCTACAGGCGTTACGACATCGCCATACCGACATCGTCTCGTGTTCAGGAATTCATCCCGATATAAATGCAGATCCCAACATAATAATGACTCACCGGTTGTTTTTAATGACGGTTGAGGTTTCTGTCCTCTGCGGTGACTCACCAGCACCGAGGCATCACTCCTTCCTTCAACCTTGACTCGTGATCCCGTCGGCAGCAACATCCGCCCTAGTAGAAATCCTTGCAATTTTATGTTTGCCATTAGCAGAGGTGCTGACGAGGCTTGAAAATGTAACAAGTTTCTAGACCAAGCCGCAACTTTATGAGTTTTCAGGAGACGATATGCCACACAGTAAGATGGTGGGGGATTGCAGAGATGTTTTTTTTTTCACGTGTGCGTAACTCTGCTTGCAAATTCATATAAATTCCATGCCCTGATTTGTTACCACAGACGCCAAACCAAAGTGTAATTGCATGCGAGTTTATGAGATCCATTTGGTATAGAATGTGATTTGGCAAAATGAATGTGTGTGTGGGGACGGTGGCATATCCTTTCCACAAACATACACTCACTCTCTCATATATGCACCCACCCACAGGCATATAGACATTAAATGAAAGGCCTACAATGTCTGTACTTCACCGTGGTAATTCTCTAAAGGTTATGTGGGAGGCGTCGGAGCTGAGCGAGGTTATGGCTGCCCTGTCTGCGTTTTCCCTCATTTACTAGCAAATTATGTGTAATAGTTCAGGGCTTAATTAAATCAAGTCGTTATTCGGGTTTCAGTAAATGCCATCCAACAGTCAGGAGAGAGAGAGAAGGGGAAGCTAACCAGCAATATATGTGGATTAAGTTTGTGGAATCGTAAACAGTCTGTTCATCTCAATAAATATTTGATTACATTTTGATGAATTTGTAGGAACTCTACGAGCTAGCGGAGGACCTCACACTGCTGCCATTTCCTCAGCGTGTTTGTGTATCTGTAGACAGGAGCTGTCGCTTGATGGAAACGTCCCAAAGTAGTAGCTGCGTGCACCTACATTTTAAAGGTCAGTTGGCGTAAGATACAAAAAAACCCTACCTCTAGTGGTACCTGGCCATACAGATGTTTTTGGTTTAATTCACATGGTTTTACTCCAAGTTCTGGCATGTGATATTTCTACCTCTGAACCAATGCATCGGAAAGGAGTGGAATTTAGTTTGTCGTGCTTAAAGTAGGAAAAAATGGGACAAAGTAGTGAAATGTTAAATTAAAAATAATAAATAAAAATGTATTTTGTACATTAAAAATCAAATCAATCAAACCCCCATCAAATCTCTGTCTTTTCTTTTCTCTCTGATGACTCATCCTGCACTCGGGTAAAAAAAATCATCCAGTCATATAAGACTTGGCAATGAACTAACCTTGATCACCAGGTGACGCCTCTGCCAGGAATATTGCGGGTGCCAGCTTCGGAGACGGACTGCGAACCCTGGCGGGAAGCAATAAGCCACACTGCTGCTCGCCACCAGTCCAGCTGTTTCACTCATTTTCTGTAACCAGTGTAACGTTAGCACATGGTGGATATAGCAAGCTAATGTTAGCTAGCTAACTAGTCAGCCGCTCAATGAGAAAAATGAAACAACTTAATGCTTCCTATTCACTCAAGTCACAACGCAGGAATGCACATTGCTGTCGCCAGACTCAAAGATTTGCAATCTGCTGGACTGTGATTGTAATGCTACAGCTGTTACAGAAAAAGTAAAAATTGAGCTAGCAATGGTTAACACGGAGACACGGCGTAGAACAGTTTAAGCTACTGTTGACGAACATCTTTCAATGTTTTCTGTGCCAGAATTCTGATGGGTTCAGCCACACCTTTCTCCAGCGCTGGCACAGCCATGTATTTTAAAAAGTATATGTCCTCCTAAGAGCCTTCAATTTAAGTTAATCATGCGAACGAAACTCAACTCTTGTTTCAACTTCGATTGTTGTGTTGGTGCGGGAGAAGTAATTGTGTTTTGCTTATTTAATATGTCACACTTCCGTCAACGCCGATGTGTTACACATCACGGCATCTCTGGTATCACGAAACCGCAATGCTTGTCTAAAAGGAGACACTGTTGCGGTATATTGCCACGATCTACAGTTCAGTATAAATGGTGCGATCGCAGCATATGGAGGGCTCTTCTTTTTGTGATTAGGCTACGCTACGCTGCTCAGACGGACACTGGATTCCTCTATAGAGTAATTAACTTAAGCCCCTGGCTTCTCAATGTTGCTGATAAATGGTCCCTGGGCTTCTTAAAAAGTACATACAGAGGAACGGGCTGGCTCATGGACTATCTGGAAACATTACAAGGCACTCTGCTGTATTATGAGCTTGTTAAAGGCCCAATCAAACATGTTGTAGTTTCTGACACCTCTGTTGGACACATTTCTCTCCCTGGTGTTGTTTTCCACAGTACAGTGCCAGAGGCGCTCGTTGTCATGATAATGTGTACCTTGCTGTGGCCTGGGAATGGTTTACCATGGTAATTAGTATTTGTAAGCAACTCTGAAGAAATAAGAAGAAGCACCTGGTGACAAGCCTGCACACACACACACACACACACACCTGGGAAGTTGAGGGAAGAACAACTGGTTTTCAGTGCAGAGTTCAGTTTCACCTGCATTTTCCCACTTTGCACAAACACAGGCGTGAGATCACGAATAGACGGTTGACCACTGTGTCATTAGTGCCGTTCCCTCCGCATAGTAAACCTGAGGAAGTTCCCACTCTGTATTCTGCCTTCCAAAACAGAAAGGCATTTGAACAATGACAGTTCATTTCTTTCATAATTTTCCGGGAACAGAAGCTTTTCACCAAACTCTAATTCCAGAAGCTCAAGGCCTGTCATTTAAGCCTCCGAAACTGGTTTCAAGCAGCTCAGCAGGACTTTCTGACGACTGAGAAGAATGCTGAGTTAAAGCAGAAGCTCTGTGTTCTCATATCCACTGTGGTTTTTGGAGATGAATTGGATTTGTCAATAAGAGAAATATATGAATATTTCAGTCCTACATACAAAGGAGGATTGACATTAAAAGGTTTTAAACTCTAAAGTTTTATTTATCCACCTTTTGTAGGAATGCAAACTATTATGATTTTTTTTTTATTTAAAAAGATGATAAAACAGTGCCACCACCAACACAGGAAAATGTATGAAAAGAAAATGAAAATGTCAAACCTTCAGTGATGTCAGAAACGTTGATAGAGATCTAACCATTTACAACAGGCTTGCCATTCAATGATTTGACAAACTTCATTTTTTGAGAGGACCTATTGTGTTGTAACATGTGTATTTCACCTGGAAGTAGTTTTTGTTCATGTTATTTCAACACCTACTGAGTCATGTTCAGTATTGTGTTCGTCTCTGAGGGAGACTAACTACCGTTAGCCCTTTCTCCCGTTAGCTGTCAAGTTGTGGTGACTGGAAAACCAGATGTCAAAACTCACAATTGTCAAGTTTTCAATCGGAAGAATTAGAGTAAAGCAGCTAAGGACATGACATATTTTGTTCTTAGACTCCCTCCAACAATGCTCATACACATATAAAAACTAATATATGTCTAATAAAACATAGGTAAAACATAAATTAAAATGTATTTTTGGTAGAAGTTGTCCTGTATGTTACTGGCAATTCAAATCACAGCATGAAGGTATCTATGGGTTATAAAAGCGCGGCTAATGGCGATAGCTGCCTGTGTGGCCATCAGAATTAAAATGATTAAATGAGCAATTGTTCGTGACTACTCGTGATGGGTGAATTGCAGTTGCTGTATATCTAATTAATAGTGGATGGTTTGTGGGTAGGTGCAATAATACATAATTAATGAAAAAAAATATTTACTTTATGCTATAAATCTGAGGAAATAATTAATTTGGGTGGGTGGACATTAGAGCTGATCTGCACTTAGTTTCTACACACAAAGATATTACAGAACCACAAAAATCATGCCCCCTGAAGAACAGTATTGTAACTACTGCTATCACTGCAATATGGTTAAGACATTTTTTTAAAAATTACAATTCAAACAAAAACAGTATGGGTCAAAAATCCCATATGGTATACTTAAATTTGACTTTGACAGAGAGAGGAAAGACAAGGCAAAGAGAGTGCCTTCTCTGCTAAAATCCAAAACTCCTGTCAAGTATCCAATATTACCATATAAACAATGACATTTAAAAAAAAGAAAAGAAAAACTTACCACTCACTGACTTTTTAAGTGTCTGGGACAGCTTTTATAAGTCCCATCACCCTGTCATTTGAGCTGTTCCAACCTCGAGAAACCTCTCATCTTCCCCCGGTTTCTCCATTCATTTTATCCTTCAGGCTCTGTTCCAGCGCCAGCTCATAATGGCCGTGCCACTAAACATAGATCCTTGACGTTTACATAGACGGAGACAGAGGTGAACATTTGCATGGGTGCAGAGTGAATGGTATAAGGAGGTTAAGTGTGAGAGTAGCCTGCAGGGTCTTTGCAATGTTAAAGGAAAAATGTCCCAGACCATTACATTTGTTGAGGCCTTATTTAAGGTTTAAGGAGTGTCATTACTTGACATTATAAATCATTATGGGATTTGGGGCTTCTTGTAGGCCAAGATCCACAGAAAGGACTCTGTTCATCCGAGGCTGTAATGCACAGATATTCAACAGACTTCCGTTTTTGTTATTAACCGGGCCACAATCCCAGTTTGGCATGAAGAGAACGGCATACTGTACATGCCAGTGATTCAGCCCATAAGAAGCTTTAGCATGTAGCAGGTGGTAACGGTGGTGCTCATAAGCTCACTGTTTCCATTTCTACAAAGATGATGCCAAAGCCTGATGAGCCCAACAGGAACATTATAGGACAGGGCCCTTCCACTAGGCCTATAGCCTAGGCACATTTTCAGTGAGCTAAGCTTTCCCTGACCAACTTATTCGGTACCATTTCTGACGTACACTCCAGACATTACATACTCTTTTAAAAGTAAAAAGCAAGAAAGAAAGTCTTGGTTTGTCGTAGTTGTGGAAGTATTATTTTGTTTTATGTGATACTGCTTTGCAAGCTATATCTTCAATCCTGTGCACCATATACGTCACAAACATGGCCAACTAGCTAGCTAACTTCGTTGTATTCACAAATGTTACGTTATCGTACGTGATTTGTTTTATCCGTTTGTTTTTCTCTCAGCCGGGAAGAGAGACAACGAGTTAGACCTGTTGTTAGTGTGAGTAAGACACACATTGTAGCTCCAGAGAGAAATGTCACTTATGACCTGAGTTTGTAATCTTTATAATTTCACACTTTCACAGTCTTCTCCTTTAACAGTTATACAACAAAATGGACATTCTTGGCATGTAAATCTATCTTTTAAATTGAGAAACATCTTATGTGTATCTCATGCAACGATTGAAACAGGATAAAAAATGATTTGTCCCTTGCCACTGACTGACATGACCACATATTATTTCCAAAATAAGGTCCCATGGTGGTCCACCAGAAGGGTGCAGAACTTAGCTTCTCAATTACAACAAACGTTAACGGTAGTTGTAAGTGCTAATGTTAGCTGCTGTAGTTAGGAATGAACCTAACCAATAGTGGAGTACGTCCCTCAAAATGGAGGAAAGGATTTCCGATTCCCTCTTCCCAAAGTCAATGGCTTCCTTGAATAGGATTTTGGTTAGATGCCTGAAATAAGGAATGTGGTTATAACAAGCTTAAGAGATTTAAAGTGTTGTCTTAGTCCGTAAATACCCCTCTTGTGAATTGTGAAGCTTCTACATGTCGTAAAAAAAGGCGGTTGTTAACAAGTGGCTAAATGAGACTATGCACGCCGAATTGCCTTTACAGCCTTGTTGTGTTTACTCACGGTAATGCAATGTTTATGTATTGCCTAACGTTAGCTTTTTTACTTTTGCCATTTGATTTCACGCTTCAAAAAACATAAAAGTCATCTTCATTTGTGGAGATTATTTGTCGAACTAAACTTGTAAGAATCATAAAGGGTTATCTGCCACAGGGGCTTATTTTCTGCATTTTTTTAGGGGCAACCAAGGAGATGCTAACTTCCAGGTTGGCCTAAAGAAAATACAACACCCTTGCAGCACTGTATTCCCTGAACAGCGAACAGACGTACTTTTTATGTACACTGTGCTGCGGAGTACATAAAAAGAGTGTACAGAGAGAACGGTAGGAATAGCTTGTTTCTTTGAGTGACCAGGCACACACTTTTACCCGACAGAAGTATTCAGACTTCTTACTTCAAGCAGCAATAAATTATTTTCTTTGGCCACTTGTGGCATAACAGGCTGTAAACGAGGCTTACGCGGTAACTATTTGTTTATATTTGGCTGACATTCAACTGGATTATATGGTAGGGAATGTATTTGTGTTAAAACAACTACAACAACAACAAAAATCGTAAAAGCTGAGCTGCTGGTCATAGATTGTAGCATATTCCATTGTCTAGCCTAGAGTGCTGTGTGTCTAATATGCAATTAACCTACTTCAACAAGTCTTGCTGGGTTTGAATACAACTTTTTGGCCCATAAAATAAAGAACAGATAGGATAAGCGTCCTTCTCCCATAGATTCTTGCTGGAGGACCTGCTTTGTTGCCACAACATCAACATCAGTGGACTCAAACCAAATTAAAAACTTGAAAGTTTCTTGAAATATAGCTATAAGTTACTTTTCCAAATATGTATCTGTTACTTAGAAATCCAAATGAAAAGGGGTTGATTGTTCAAGTTACAGTAAAATTTCTGGTTAAAGGTTCCCTAGAAATGTGTTTCTCCCCATAAACAAAGTTTCATTTTAGTTACATTACCTTAATTATGACATTTCATGGTTTTTCTGTTGTGTGTAGCTTTATTGAGGTTTGGAGAAAGCATCTTTGTTTCTTTACTTATAGTCTTTGAACCACAAGTGTTTTTTCCTAAAATACATGATCTCACAGAAATACGCAAAATGATCAATGTGCAGCATATGTGGTGGTGGCATGAAATGTTTAAAATGACGTGCCACTGCCACGGAAAAATTTAAGTAAAATATGTAAACATGTCACAGATGTAAATCACAATAACTCAAGAGCACTTTGTTTGTTCATTGTTTATAACTGCGTCACTAGCTCAGAGCCTTGTATATTCACGTGGATGCGTTTATGTAATGTTTGGTCATTTCTTTGAAATCAGGCTGGTTTTTCCTAGGAAATTCCCAGGAAGTACTGTGATCTCAATTCTCATTATTCATAACACAGTGTCACTCCAGTTCATGAAATAGTCACAGAATTGAAATCTACTGATGTGCATGTTTTCTTGTCGCTCAACACAACTGTAATATTGATATATTTCTATTGGAAGTATAATCTGTACCAGTGTGTCATCATGCTCCAAAACCAAAGTTAGGTTCTGTAAATGTACTCCACTGTTGCAACCAGCAGATTGTATCGGTGCTGTCAGGGGGAATCCTTGTGATTCCTATTGAATGAGAGATTCTTGTTTTAGTTCTAGTTGGATTAAATATGTCTGTTTGAGAAACATTAGACTAGTATATGACTTACTAAAAAACAGGCTGTTTTTCCTACTTAAAAATATTTAAAGCTGCAGTCGGCAAGTCTGTAGATGAATTTTAAATTTTGAATATTTACAACACTCAGGCCCCTCCCCCTCTACCACCGAGCTCCTTCCGCTCCCTCCCATCGAGTGCCCGTCCGTGAGTGCGTACCAGATTCTGTGAACGCGCCCGTGTCTTCTCTCATCGATAAACGGCATGGAGTACACGCTACACAGAGGTAGGCTGGCTAACTTACTTATAGATAGCAACTGCTAACATCATTGAGCGTATGCCTAGCTTGAGGTGTGTGCCTGTGATATTGTAACATGCGTGAGGGGGGAGGTGGCATCTGTGGCGTGTGCACAAACCGTGAACTGCGTTGAGTGGACAGGATGATACGGGCGTTGTGGATTTTTGCAAAACAATCAACAAGCTCTAGGTGAACGTAGAGGTGTGTTTTTTTTTCTAAAACCGGATGATTTATGTTGTTCTATCGGAGCATAGTGTTTGTTTCAGTGAATATGATCAAGCGAATGTTGCCGACTGTGACTTTAATTAAACAACAGCAGTTCATCACAGGGAACAAATGCATGATGATGGAGACATTTTAAGACCAAAGTCACAGAACATGAATCGGTCCTCCAGATGTAAATAAGTGTAGCACGCATATTAGTTCAGCTGCTCCATTGACAATGACCCGTGTTTGCTTGAGTGTGTTTGTGTGCACCGATGGTCCATCAGTGCATGACGTGTTTAACCTTAACAAGTGCCTCTTTGACTGACTGTCCTGTCCGGCTCCCTGCTTTCATTCTGTTTGTAGAAGAAGAAACAGCAGAAGAAGAAGTGTGTGTGTGTGTGTGGGGGTGGGGGGGCAACAAATTCCCATGTCAGCAAAGGAGTAGATAGTGGCCAAATATTTACTGTGCTGTCCAGTGGACTCCCCAGGATGACTGCTTAATGAAAGACGGGGGGTGTTTAAAGGAGGGCACGGCCGTTCAATCAGCATCTCCCACCAGCAGACAGTAGTTTGAGTAGTTTGTGTACAAGCTGCTGAATCATTGGGGGTTGTGCATGTGTGGCATTATTATGACTCCCACTGCTTTTCTTGGCTAGACCCACCCTGCGTAGCATATCAGCACTAGGAGTGCAAGTCTTCTTCAATACAGCACGATGCTCATTTAGTCAATTATGATCCATTTAGAGTCAAATAGACCATTAAGCAGGTGATGCTTTTGGCCTACCTTGTGATTGACAGGTATCACTACCATGGCGTCATGGCGTCGCTACCGTGGCGTTGTTTCTGTGGTTACCACACTACCATTGCAATTACCTACAAAGATGAATTTAGCACTTAGCTGGAAGTTTACTTTGAATTATGGAAGCTAACAGAATCCAGATGGATCCAGATCCAGTAAGGTTGCTGCTTGGGGTGCTGCTCTGCCACATGTGTTCATCAAATCCACCTGTTGCTCCTCCACAGTCCAAATATGGTCACTTCCTTTACCAGTTGGAAAAAAACACGATGGAATTGGGCAAAATGTCGAACACTAGTCTTCAAAACCATAGTCCACAAAGCAATAGGTGATGTAATGGTGGCTACGTCCACTTCTTATACAGTCCATCCCCTGACTACTCAAGATGCCTAACCTTAACCAATTGTTTTGTGCATTGTACGTGAGCGTGCATTTTTGTGTGTTAATTAAAACACATTCATCATTTTGAATCTTTGAGTGGTGTTTTCGGGTGGGACTGTGGTCATAGGCGCAGCAGTGTCAGGGGAGGTACATTAAGTGTGTGAGTGTTGATGAACGGGCGGGGGTGGAGGGTTTTTCCAGCTCTTCATTATGTAAACAGTGTTTATGTTGTCCACTGAGAAACCCCAGAGGGATGTTTAGACAGAGGCCTTCATCAACTAACACTGAAGCCATTAGCAGAAGACACACACACACACACACACACACACACACACACACACACACACATTCTTCAATACATACAGTACACACACAGGCACATGTACAATCACACTTTCATTCTACCGCTCTTTTCTCTGGGTTTTTTGTTCAGCTGTTAAAGGCAGCAGGAATATAGATAAGGGAAGGAGCCACACTTGACCACACACACACACACACACACCACACACACACACACACACACACACACACACACACACACACACACGTCTCAAGATAATGCTCATATCTTCATGTGTCTGCGTTGGAGGGAAGGAGGGAGGCGTTAAAGCAGCAAATGCTTTACCTCACATGTCTGAAAAACAATTCAGCAGCGTTCTGAATACTAACCATACGGCCTGCGAGCTTCCCATCCAACAAACACAATACCATTCTCTGTATGTCACCGAGTACCCCGTGTCAGCCAGCGTACTGTATCCAGCTCTCATTTCCCTAAATGTAATCAAAGTCATACTCACACAAAGCTCCACAAACAGGCAATGCAACTCAGAAAACATGTAGCACGTATGGTTCCTGTGATCAAATGAAGGCTGCGGTTGTGCAGACGGCTAATTGGAACTGGCAGCAAATGAGCGAGCACGAGGCCGCTTTTTGGAAAAATGGGAATAAAGAGATTGGAAGAGGCACGTAATTGTCCCGGGGGGCATCAGAGGACAGTTTCCCTTTATTTTTTATAACTGTTACATGTTTAGCTGTGACTGCTCCCATCCCAGTCATAGCAGGCAACACTTTACAGTTAAACAGGACCGGATTCAACTAGTGTTCTCTGATGCTAGGGAGGGGAAAAGAGATCTGTATCCTAAGAAGTTGGACAGGTTGTAGATGGATTAGAAAGTGTGAATACAATAAACACAAATTGATTGGGTTTATTTATGTAGGGCCCAGACAAACTGCATGAATGTGTTCATTACATGTGGAATCTGAAAACTTTGGAAACCTGTATAAAACATTTCATACCACAGAATGGTTCATTTTGTTTTTCTAGTTTTGTCAACTAAAAATGTCCCAAATAGAAGGCTGTGGCACAATAATGTATTAGTGATTAAGGCAAACAATGCCTCTTTCAGGTCATTGTTTTGATTTTAGAAGAAAATTTGATTTACGGTAAAATCTTTTTAAATGTAATTTACAGCACCAACGCACGGTTTTTCTTTCTTCTTTTTTTCTTTTTAGAGTGACTAATGCATAATTACATCTTATTTACATTCTTTTCCTACTCTCCTCTTGACTTTCTATTACTGGCAGCATTTTCTAAACTTGTTTACTCTAAACCGTTGTGATCCACAGGAAATCACTACTTTTGAATCTGCGGTTTATGTAAAGTCAGGGTGAAAAACGATTTAGAAAGGCCTGCTCCTCTTTGAAAAGTCCATGCAGTTTTCACTTAAAATTCAGCAACAGCCTTAAATATAAATAATACCGCAATACCAGGATGACTTTGCTTTTTATACTAGAGTATGAGTGTATGAGTATGAGTTTAAGTGGAGAATATTAGAGGGAAATTCATGATGTTGTTGTGTTCAACCACACCCGTTAACAGTGCTCAGCTGTATGGATTGGCTTTCCAGACGCATGGGACTGGGTGTTTTGGATGCCTACGATGACGCGTTAGATCACAACCACACTTGCTCGTGTGACGCTGCCACGGATTTCGCACGCAGTTGTACTGTAGAGTCGACTTAGAGAAGCAGACTGGAAGTTGAAGCAAACAGGCCTAATCTGGCAGTTGGTAACGACTCCTCTCTTCCCCTAGTTGTGGTTTCCGGATTGTGTAACGCCTTAAAGACGTTTAGAGTCACCGGCTCAGTCTGGAAGCTTATCTCGTTCTTATCAGGGACTCTTCCTCTTTCCCTCCTCTAGTTTACCGCTTGACATCGGATGCCCACCACACTGTTTCGAAAGAGGGTCTCAGAAGTGAGGCGACTGACTCATCAAGGCTGCAGACTGATTTACTCACACACATGCAATGTCCAAGTGTGCAATGTGCAGCCCTCAGGTACTCTAAACACACACACACGCCATGTTGCCTGCTTTCCCTGTGTTTAGTCTTATAAAGTCCAGGAAACGCCCCTCCTTTGAAGCTCCTAAGAAGCCCGAGCATGCCTTCCAGCGTCTGCCCTGCACTGGGATTAGAGCTGCTGTGGCCTGTATGGATCCAGTTAGAGCCTCACTATAGGGACGTTCATATTTTGTCTTTATGGGCAAGTAAAACATTCTGTTTATATTATAAAGTACCACGGAACGGTCTATTAGCCATAATAGGCTCCTTGGCAAAGCTCCAAATAATGACTAAAATAAACAATGTGTCTATTCATCCCCCGTCACAGACTGCCCCGCTAAATGGAGTAACAGAGAAACACTGAGACATGGGCGATAAAAGCGATTTAAGCATAATTCAGTGTCTTGAATTGAATTAGCTGCATAGCCCCAAGCTGTGCGGAAAGAACACATAAAACACGAGATTTGTCAAGTGCATTTACTTTGCTGCTGGGACTGCCCAGGTTCCTTCAGCCAGTTCTCCCTCGGAGTGTAGGAAAATACAAAAGTAGCATTCTCTCTGTTCACAAGAGACATTTCAAATGTGTTTATTTTAGCGGAACTATAGGAATGCTGTTTTTGGCTTTTAAACATCCCAGACATCTAAATTACATTTATGTGTCGTCAAATAAATAACGCAAGTAACACAGCGTGCCTTCTGGACTTTTGACTTGACATTGCATTACAGCAAATTAATCTCGCTTATTTAATTTCAAGCAATCAATGAAGCGTGAAGTTTCCCAATCAAAACCCATGTTTGCTTTCAGCTCTCTACCACTGCAGAAGTTATCGGTGTTAATCAGCATTTTTACCTTATAATTCTTAGAGACAGAATTGAACAGTTGTGTGTTAACCATTAGGTCACCAGGGCACTCACCAACCTTGTGGCTGCCCTCAGAAAAAGCCCCTGCTCTGGGGGTTGTACATCTGATTGCCCATGTACTGTGACTGATGGAAGCCTCAAGGCTGCTTGTCTCAGCTTCCATGCAGTAAACGGCCATTTATTCACTCAAAAATGTTGTTTTGCATGTTGTTTGCACGTAGGACCTGCACGTACGGTCGGAACAGTCATACATTTCCGGCTGCACACGGGTGGCCCTCGCAGCTATGCTGACACGGAAAGTATAATTTGTGCCTCAACAAGCTCGTTGTGTCTATATCCAAGCGTAAAACACTCGTAAAATTGTTGCTCCTTTGGAAATGGACATGTCATTATCTCTGTCTCCACCTCTGCATGCTTTTTACGTAACATCACAGTCACACATCAGTAATCTACAAAGAGCGGCACTGAATTGCCTCGGACAAAGTGGGTTTTGTTCAGTTATCAGTCTATTAACCTAACACTCATGAGTGTTCAGATGCAGTGGAAAAGCAAGCAGGAATGCACATGAAAATGTGGAGGTCAATGTGGGTAAAAATGAAAGAAATACGTTAAATATAAATATTTCTTGTTGACAGCAAACTGCAGGTTTTGTTCAATATGAACATTTCAACATTATGTATAGAAAACATGATTAAAGTAGCATGTGTTTCTTACAAAATGCATCTATTAACAAAGATGGATATGTTGTATCTGCATCGGGAGACGGGTTGAATTGGGATTTGTTACCTGAGGCTCCAACGGTTCCTTGCAATTTCATGGTTCCCAAATCCAACTTTATAAACCAGTATTTAACTGGATGTGTATTTGGGCATTCTGCCAACCAAACCGACATCAACAAGCCTTGTGACTGGGACCAGTTCCATCCACACTGGCAGATAGAGGTTTGGATCTCTGGATTACAGAAGCTCGGTAGTGGACCAAACAGGTGTCTTTTGATCCTGTGTATCTTTGTGAAATGGACATTTCAGATTAGCAGATGCTTGCCAACATGAAGGCACGAGGCTAGGTCTTTAGGTGAAGGACGAATTCTCAAAACATGTCACAGAGCTGCTCTATTTTCAAATGTTACACACTCTTATCCCATAATTAGCGCGGCGTGTACAGAGTTGCCACACCCGTTGATTCAGTGTTGTTGCCGCACCCATCAAACCTTCAGGTGTTGTGCTGGGTCTTCATTACAAACGGTATAATTAAGTCTTTGCCTGTATGTGCAGTTCCTCTTCTGAAAAGCATAAAAATGCTCTCTGTGCATCTTGCATTGGAGTTGTTTTCCCATCGACGTTAAGACAAACAAAGACAATCTTGTTGCTACGCTAATTCTGTGCGACTGATTGCGATGTGCTGAGGGCAAACAGAGCAATCAGCGTGACCTCTCTGATGGCAGATGAAGCTTCCTGCAGAGACAGACGGTGACATCAGACAAGGAAAAACCCGAGAGGAAGACGCACAGAACACTTTGCACCATCAGATAAACACCAAACACATAAACAACAAAAGCAAGAAATCCCCCTTTTTCTCCTTCTTCAAAAAATACACAAATGCACAGAATATACTTATGCAGGCAATCATGTGAGTGCACACAATCCCACGCATACATATCGGTGATATCTTAGGTCAGTATGTATGAGGGGGTGGAGTAGGAGGGGTTCAGGCTCTTCCCTGTCTGGAGATAAGGCCTTGAATTCTCCCCTGAAAAATGCCCCCCTTCCTCCTCCTCAGTCTCAGCCTTGTCTTTCTCTTCCTATCTGTCCTCCTTTCCTCCCTCAATGTCTCCCTCTCTCTTCTTATATACACATTATATGGTTTTGGCTGGTTAAGAAATCATGTTTTCTATTTTTTCCTCACTCCCAATTGCAGCATTTAATAGTAAAATGTAAAGCCCAGAAAAATAAAATTGTTAGTGTAGATTTAATTAGATCATGCTTTCAGTTACGAAAGTATATTTCTGCACAAAAACACCAACCAAGAGGTAAAGTGTGCCAACACAAACACCAGTGCAAAAGCTCCCTGTGAAAAATTGAACCCCCAAATGTTTGTTTAACTGCTATAAAAAGATCATTCCCCTTAATTCTGGATGAACCGGTCCAGTTTGACAGTGTCTGAGTTGATGCACCGTGGCGGTATGACAAAATTCCTCCATGTTTTGTCAGTTAGCGTGGGGCCTTCAGAACGATGACCCCAGACTCACCCCTGTGCACAACGCTGGGCCCAGGGAGCCCACTCGGCCCCAATAATGAGATCATTACCAACAGTTAATTAAAAGCGATGCGTCTTCTAAAGCTTTGCCCCATATCGCAGTGTCCAAACAATTGCATCTCTTGTGGACGTCCGAGGATGAAAGGGTGAGCCAAATGGAGGAGAACGCCCATTGTCCTTTTCCTGAGAAACTGTCTTCCCTCGCTTTTTGCCTTTCAATGAATTCTTTGTGTGCACGCCGGGGTCTGGGGCAGTCCCCTTGGGGTTCAGAGGGACAGAGCCGTGCCGAGCCGAGCCGTACCCTGCCCCAGTGTCAGTAGGCCAGAGGCTGGGGATGGAAGGAGGCCTGGTGAGGAGAAGCAGAGGGGCTGCCACAAACTAAAATCAAAAACAAAGACTTAATGGAGAGACACGGTGTCAACCGGTCAATCAAAGCTGTGCATCTCCTTTATTTGGACAACATTTAGATTAGACTTCAGAAAACCAAGTATTTAATACTTGGACCACAGTTGTGTTACTGTCAGGATGGATAAGCTACCAACACAGCTATGACAAGTCACACAACAATTCTCCATTGTGTTATAATTCGCTTTTACTTTGTTCACTTTAGACTTGTCCTATTCACTGTACTCATATAAATCACTGGTTGCTCATTAGAACAGAGTGACAGTTAACCTGATAAGCAGGAACCCGTTGAATGTTCAAGGCCCTCTTTGATCTGACAGTTAGGTTTGCTAGAATAGACACACGCCCGAAGGACAACACTCATACATGTTTCATATCACATTTCCATAAGTTCACGTCAGAGATAACTGACCAGTGAGACTCGGTTGCGTGAAAGTTCAACCTCTGTACGGGGCAGTCTCAGCCCAAGAAGATAAAATGTGACCAGGACCCGGAAACAGGGCTCGCTCTGACTGAGATCCTGCGGGAGCTCTGCCATTCTGAGCCCAGCGCTGCCATACTTTACCTGTGACCTCAATAAATATATCTGTGAACTGAAGAGTTCTCCGGTTTATCCTTGGGCTTCCAACAAAAGAACTGGGGGTTAATAATTGAAAATTAATGTAATCATTTTACAATGGTGAAAATCTCTTGAAAACACAGAAATGTATTATTGAACATTTCATAATACAATATAAGAGCTAGTTATCATAACTTGGCACATAGATGAGGAAAAAAAGATCTGAATACTATTATCTTGCAACTGGTTGTTACGTTCAGGGAAGTTATGCAGGTGTGTCATAATTGACACATATTGACATCATTCTTGAACATTAGGCTTTCTGTACAGCTTCCGTCCCAGGAAGCCACGCCTGTAAGTGTGCTTCTGTCTGCCAACATGTATGCACACCTTCAAAACCATTTGCAAACAGCTGCGGCTGCATACACGCATGCATCCACAAATACATAACACCTCCAACACGTGTCTATGAGAAATCATTATAAAATTAGTTATGAAAGAGGGTGTGCAGGGCTAACCCACACTGTTGAAAAAGGAAGAGAGCAGGCGTTTTGGCAACGGTACCGGCATCAGACATGTAGATGAAACATCCACATCACAAGTTACAGTTGGCAAAATGTACAAAATTTAATTTGACTCAGTGATGACACACTTGACATTGTTCACAAAAAAGCATGATTGTTACTATCGTATTTTGTATTGTTTTAAAACTCTTAATAAAATATCAGAACCAGAATTATGCAATTTGTTTCTCCTTTAGCTGAACTGAATAAACTCTGTGTAGTGTCTGCATATCCAACCCTTGATAAAACCCTGCAAACGACAAGCGTGATCATTTTTCAAAAAACGCCAACCACCCACAAATCTCCCCCCCCCCCCCTCTCTCTGTCTATCTGCATGATAACAGGTTGTGTGCTGCTGTGTGCTTGCTGTTGTTCACCAACTTTGGAAGATATCCTATCGAGGGTCTCTCTCCGTCCGGTGCCGCTTCCCCCCATGGCTTAGACGGTGTCGGTGTGACCTTGAGAGGACCCTGAAAGGACACCATCTGCTGTGAGAGAGAGAGAGAGAGAGAGAGAGAGAGAGAAGAGAGAGAGAGAGAGAGAGAGAGAGAGAGGCCTTCGGAGATAATCTAAAAAAAACTGGAAAAACATCAAGTTAATGTGATGAAACACCGCTTTATAATTGGACAAATAGTGAAGTGACTCCTGATCAAAGACCTTACTGTACAAGTCTCTTTGAAGTGGTCCAGGCTCTGAGACTGTATTTACACAAGCCTTAGATTAGGGTTGAGGTATGTTACAACTAATATCGCACAAACATAACGTCTTTCTGTCTCTTCAGTCGTTGAACATAAGGTCAGTGTCAAGATATTGGCCTAGCGGAGGGGGTAGTGATACGTCAAAGGCGCCGAACTCTACAGAAATGTATTAAACTTAAGCTAGGGGCAAAAAAACCCCAATGTAGGCTAAAAAGTGACATGCAAGGTGGGGGAATGCGGAAGAGGACCTTAAGGAGGATGCACACGGTTTGATTAGTAGTTTGGTGACAGCCACAAACAACACAAACTTTATGTCTGTCATTTCACACAACCTGTTCCCATAGCCTGACGGAGAGCAATGCATGGAATGGCAAGGATCCTTCCTACCTGCCTCTTAACCTCTGTGAAGAGCTTCTGTCGGCCCGTTCCTGTCGCAGGCCTTTTGTCATTCCTCACATTCTCCTCAGTTACATAAACAGGCTGGAAGCTCACCTTGGCGCCTCTTCTCCTCAAGCCGCCCCGCAGGCGTATAATTAGTCCTAACCTCTCCTGTTCAAACAGTGTAATGACATGATTTACACGTATTGCAGAGGCCCTGCAAAAATGCTGCGGCATCACAGTCATGTGGATGGTGTATTGTATCAGGGACCTGCGTTCTTCTAGGCTTCGACCACTCAAAGCGCTGGAGGATAACTCACCCTGCTTAGAGGACGCCGTCTATGGATCCCAAATGTGGTAAATACAAAATAAATTAATAATAAAAAAATTATTACCACATGGTGAAAATATAGGCCTGTAGTATGACTCGACTACCTTGTAATAGTATAAGAAATGACTAAAACTCAACTCCGGCTAACTACCTAGCTTCTTATGAGCTTCTGTGGATAACTAGCTAGCTAGAGGTTAGCCGGTTAATTCAAACTTACCTTGACATCGGTTTGATTCTAAAGATGTTCTTCAAAGAAAAGGCACACAACTTTGAAGAGCAAAAAGACAGTCTTTCCTTTTGTTGATTTGACAGCAAATACTGCCAACTTTCTCCTCACTTTGATGCTGAGTAACAATACAAACCCACTAATATTTACTTAATGGGGTAAACAAGGAGGTGTGTATGTGTAGCCTGCTAAGTCTACAACACCAGCCAGTTTGTTGATTCAGAATTACTTTAGCATTGTTGCTGCTATGGCTAATAAGAACTAACTAGCTAATGTTGGTAGCCAATTTTGAACTTACTTGCTGAAAAAACACATTTTTCCTTTTGATTGTTTCCTTATTCATATTGATTACTCCATAGCCATGTACAGTTACAGTACAGTGTTTCTCCATTGTTTGTCCATTGGATTAGGCGACATCAAGTCCACTCCCCAAAGCCTTTACCTGCAAACCTTTCACCTCTCTTTCACTGGGGAAAAAGATGACGTACGCTGCTGTGCATGTTATTTCGGAGGTGTATTTCCAGGTGGGGAGTGGCAGCTAGAAATGGTCTTTCAACGTGCCTCAAGCCAGTTGTTGAAAGCTGAGAAACTCCCAAACCCATATTTAGTGAAGAAAGAAAGAGCAGTGAAAGACGTTATTTGTGGCGGTCAGAACACAGTAACCATAGTTTGGAGTTTTTATGGGATTTAAATCAAAAGTTTGGCGGTTTCATCACAGACACAGTACCAAAGTATAAAAGGACATTCAGCATCTCATTGCATCCCATTGTCTGCTGGAAGAGTTAAAATGTCTCTAAACCAAAATGGAAAAAAAAAATAAAGATGTTCTTCTTACTTTCATAACGGCTGCATATTGGTTGGTATTTCAAAGGCATATAATTTCATTCTCCACCAATGAAAATGTCCTCTTGAGACAGAGGCTTTGAGAAGCTGCCAGTGAATCCCATTAAAAGAAATGACATATAATTCAATTCATTTTTTTCCTCCTTACCAGAGGGGCCCATGTGAACAAATGTGCTCCAAACGTCTTCGTGCAACATCTGTTTGTAATGCCTTTCAAATCTGGGCACCGGGCAACCAAGAGCAGGGAAGACAGCGATTTTCGTCATCGGATAGAATTTGATTTGCACACAACAAAGCAAGAGGACATAAATCCTCTTTTTTTGACATTGCGGGCTTTTAAAACACACACACACACACACATATATATATATATATATTTCATTTCCATCAGGATTACATCAGTGGCATGCTTTTGGTATGGTTGTCTGGCCTTTCGTAGGACGACCTTGTTAGAAGCCGGAACGTTTCCCTTTGGGTTTTGCATGGGTTCGTTTCATTCAACAGCGTTTCTGGTCTCGATTGAAACTTCCCCTTTCAAAGAGGCCACAGAGATTTACTGAACTATTTTGTTTAACTTTCCAATTAAGCCATTCCTTTTTGTTGTTGTTGGGTTTTTTTTCTGTGTTAGAGGATACATCCGTTTTCCATTACCTTACTCCACAACATCCTTAATTGGACAAAGGACAGTGTGCCCGCGAGTCAGGAATATGACATCACATGGCTTCTATAACGTCCTAAACATGACATGGTGGCGTTCTTTGCTGGCGAACACATGTCTGCGAACGCCTCCCTTTCATTTGTTATGTCTTGGGCCTATTTTCACAGCTCTAATCATTAGAAGACGTTCCACGTCGGCCGTGTAAACAGACAGTGAGATGTTGTGTAAATGTTGTGCTCTCTGTGACTCACCTCACACCATGTGTTGTGTTATTGGATCAGAATTAATTACATTAAGAGACTATGAAGCATAAACACCCTTTGTCTCAATGACAGGGCAGTTTGTTTTCTTTTGGACGCTGAATTATTCCCCAGTAAGAAATATGCAATATTGGTTCCAGAGCAGGACACTTTGAAGTTAAACTATAACCCTGTTGTTAGTGTATGGGAGTCCGCCTGTCTGTCTGCCTGTGGGAAAAATGATAAATACAGACAGACGGAAGGACTGCTGACTGTGCACTGCAGTAGAAAACAGGTACGAGCAGAAGGGGATGTGCTGTGTGCAGAAGGAGTGGGGGTTAATAGGTGAACACACAACCCACGCTTACCTCTGGCCCAGAAGAGCTTTAGGTTGAGTTTAGTACAGTATGACGACGGCTAGGCTAATCTTGCGTCGGTGTGATTGATCTGGGGAGGCACAGCAGACAGCTCCAGCTGGAGATCAAAGGAAAGCCTCTCCTGTGCAGAAGAAGAAGGAGGAGGGGGGTGAGGTTGGAGGTGCGTCCCGCCTCCGTCCACCAGTGCCAGATGTTCTCCTCTCACCGTGTCCCATCATGCTTGATAATTGCACGGCGCAGCGTAAGCTCCGCCCATGCCCCCTTGACATTAAAGTGCAGCGCCTGGTGGGGCGCTGGGCTCAGCAGAGCTTTGAATTAGTCCTGGACGCAGCACTTACACGTATGTGCACACATTTCCACCTACGCCATAACCCCATAGAGGCCCGGAGTGGCCTGCACGTCCTCAGGCTAAGGGGCATGGTCCTCAGCCAATTATGGATCTGCAGAGAGGCAGCTGGTGGGACTGGAAGTGGAGGCAGCGGCTTGCATGTTTACATGCATGTTTATACCACGTGCAACCTCTAATTTCCCTGTGTGTTGCATCTGAAAGTCCGGCAGGTTGCGTGCTCATCGCTCCTTGTTATAGGGTGAGTCACCAGCGCTGCTGGCCCCGGGGCATGTTCCACTGGCACCAGCCCTCCCCTCTGCGCTGCCATCATTATAGGTGTCCCAGGGAGCCATTGGGGCTGAAATTAGGGCACGCAGGGACAGATAATGACAAGGTAGAGGAGCTGCAGACATGACACTAGCTTTTAGTGAGGCAAACTGGCTCCATGTGTCCGGAGTCAGTCCCACTGTCTCCAGCCTCCGTCCCCTGACCCTCCCCACCTCCATGGTCATTGTGCCCTAGTGAGAGGCTCCCCCTCCCTGAACCGTCTGGGTGAGTCAGGTGCCTCCTCCGTCTGTCCTCCCTAGGGACCAGATGGGAGATGATAAGTGTCTGCAGGCTGCAGGTGGTGCAAAGGCTACACACACACACACACACACACACAGCTGCTATCTCTGTCCACACACACAATACTCCTCCACTAGCCTGTTCTATCATCGCTAGCCTTGGTCAGATCCAGGCAGTATCTCCCGCCGCTCCGCTCGGCCTTCAACCCGGTGCACCTGCACGGCTAAGGATACACACAGACGTAGACATGACCTTGCTTTTATTTGTTCATTCATTCATTAAAGCCTCAGTCTGTCTCACATACGGAGGGTGCAGCCTGTGTGCTGTGTGAACAGAAAGACCATTGAAAATGTTTTGGTGAATGAATCCAGATGTGACTGGATGGGGAGGCATCCGCTCACAGGGTTTAATATGTTTTTTTTTTTTTCTTTTTGTCAGTTTGGATGAAAAAATGAGTTTTTTTTTAACAGTATTCATTTGACATTCCAATAAAAAGTATTTCATTATTTAACTTTACACTCTAAAGTTTCACGCAATATTGAATTTACAAGTTACGGAATGAGATGAACCTCCTGCAGCTCATGGGCTCACACAACACATAACCTTTAACCGACTGTCGATAAATTACACCAACAGTGTGAGCAGGATGTGTTTACATAACCCACTGTGTTGCTCTACCGGAGTTATGTTTTGATTTTTCCCATATTGCCCCACATTGTTTCCAAACTCCAGTTTCCCCAAGGTCGCGTTCCCTGGTAAATCACTACCAGAGGCCGGAGCGAGAGAGAGAGAGAGAGAGAGACAGAGAGAGAGAGAGAGAGAGAGAGAGGGGAAGAGAGGGGAAGCCAGTCGAACAGTTTCCTGCCAACTCTTGGCATGTCCCTCCAACTCATGAATGAACACTAATATAATGTAAAGACCATGTAACACCCATCCCATCACTCCCACCCACCTCCGTCATTCGCCGCGTTGAGCTGCAGCGCTCGCCCTCAAGCTTGTTTGACACGCAGAGGTGTGAGGCAGCCGGCGGCTGGAGTCGGACCGTAAAGCTCCCGTCTCCTCAGAGATCCCCGGGACGCTTTGATGCCGTTTTCATGTTAATGCCCCTCTGCTCAAAGCACAGTGAGCAGGCAGGCACTGTAAATGGGGGTCATTGTGCCGGGGTACTGTAGCCGTGTGTGGTGTGAGGCAGGAAGGAGGTATATGATCAGCAGCGTGCTCCCGTGGTTAACATGCAAGATTAAACGATATATCATCATGAAACATCTGTGGGGAAATTCTTAACATGTTACGTTTAATGTATGGATGGCGAATATGGGAACCACGAGGAAAGAGTGTGGATGGATGGACACTACATCCACATTTTATATGCAAACTACAGTCCATAAAACATGCACTTCATTACGTAAATGAAAATACAAGTTGACGTCAAGTGATTGAGTTACTTCAGTAAAAGTCAGGACAGGAAATCAACATTTCTTCAACACTTCCAACACAGCTCACGTCTTAATTAAATCCCATCGCATAAACAGGAATGCAACAATGCACACAAGCTCATATATATATATATATATATATATATATATATATATATATACAGCAGAGAGCTAACAAAAGTCACTGGTAATATTTTTTTTAAGTCTAGTCTAGATTAAATACTTTCATTCGCATATATATGTTAAAAGAGTTATTAGTCATTAATTAATGATTAGGCTACATCCTTCATTATTGGCTGTGAAGATTTGGCAAATGGGGGCAAAGGTTATTTGCACTAGCTGTGGTCAATCATTTACCCTCAACTGCAGAAATACGTTTTAAAATCACTAATGCAGTCGTGAGTCTCTCTTCATGTTTGAATAGGGGTGATGACGTAGTAGAGAGTTTGAATATTCAAATCACATTCATTTTTAGAGCCAGCAAACAGCCAACAATATGTTTCACAAATAGGTGTTGTATCAGCCATGCATGACACTTGCAAAAGCTCACAATGTCACATGTTAACTGGTTACTAACGGTTACTACACCATGTCACTTTTAAAAAGGGTCATTCCATCGACGACGTCACATGCTCTCCACGTCGCTTGTTGTACTAGGTCTCTTTCCGAGGACTAAAGCATTGACATTGAACGTGGCGAAGGCATTTCCAATGCCAACAAACTTTCCTGGTGACTGGGCCGTCTGAAAATGGCTCGACACTAAAAGGAACAAAATATTCCAGCCTTCTGACCATATTCTTCCCTTGTACATCCCATTTAATCACACAGCACATCCAAGGCGACTCCTTTTTGATCCAATCAGCACACACTGGCTCCCTTGTTCTTTGCTTTTAGGTTCATGCACCGCGGCGTCTAGCGCTCGGCTGTTTTATGTGAGGGGTGGCTTGTGGAGCTTGTGCTGCGACAGTGTTTTTGAAGCAAGGGGAGCGATAGGATCAGGCCTCTGATCTCGCCATAATCACATTAGTGCTGTTTGAACTTTGTTTTCGTCCACCTCGCAGGGATTCGCTGCGTATAAATAAACTTATATGAAATGTATTTAGAGAAGATCACAAACTGATGGACAGAAGATAGAAAACATGGAAGATTTGTTTCATGTCACCCCCTTTGTCTTCCCCCCGACTCTCTTTCATGTTAGTTTTTTATTCTTCTCATCCCTCCAACACCACAACACTCCTATCTGCTTCTATCTTCCCTGGCTCTGCTGTCTCTCCTCCCTCCTCTCTGTCTGTCCTCTCCACAGGTTATCAGGTCAAAGTGAAGTGCATGCCACTGAGTACACTGGCCTTTCCCTGGGAGACAGGACAGACGGTTCCTCAAATGACAAATGGAGGGAAGAAGACACAGGCCTTACTTCTTTACCTCTTTCTTTCTTTGTAACTTCAATATGAAAAATGAAGTTCTGTGCAACAGAATCAACTCATTTTGTCTGTCAACAAAGCCTGGAAAATGTGATCTAAATCTCTAGTTTCTAGTCTTCTTAAATCCAGCATCCAGTTTGTTGACTGGTGTGAATGCTCCGTACCGTGCACAAGCACATTACGGATACGCGACGTGGACATGACGTATAATCGATAGGCCGTTCCTCTCATTATCGCTCAGTGCTCAACTCAGATTGCATTCCACTCAGCTCAAATCATCCCACACCATTGAGCAGATTCTTGACTGAAAATACTGTTGATGACTGTGCAAGACGCATTTTTGGCCTACAAAAATACGTCATCCCTACAGCATTCTATTACACTTGTTTACATTCCTGAAAGCGTGATGGGAACCCTGGTGATGAAGTCTACTGTACTATAAGTACTTTTGTGACAGTATTGAGGTTCAGCATGCCACATCAACATGACTCTTATATTCCTAAAACACTGACATTCTCCTCTATGTATTCATATACAGATGTCTGCTGTTTCCAGGCAATACACCCATTAATTCAAAGCATTCAAACTTTTTTTCATGTATGACTACGCCATAAGCCTGTGAAGTGAATGGACATGAAGCAAAAATAGCATTAAGGGTCAAGGAGTTTTTCAGTTGTCAAGAAACATTTGAGGAGTCATTGTCAAAAAGTGAAGTCTTAAAAGTCATAGTTAAACAGTGACAAGTTTTTTTTCTAACATGCCAAGAAGTTCAAACTGAATGACAGATTGACTCGTAGCTCGGAAAAGTCCATTTGAGAGCTGGAACCCACATTTCCACCCCTATAATGTCAACCCATGTTTTTTTTTATAAGACGCTTGAAATAGTGCAAGATAAAATATCAAAAGGCGACTCAGCGAAAGAGGAACGTCTGCACAGTTATAATTTAGCCTTTGGAACAAGCCCAAATGGAGCTTCTCTCCCACTTTATTTAAAAAGGAGAGGAGGGAAAAAAATAAAGGAGTCAGGAAGCCAAACCATGTCTGAATGATTTAGAAGTCTCTCTGTGTGCTTGGTGTGGCCATAATTATGGCTGTGCGAGATTGAAGGGTAGGAGGAGATGCTGGAGCACAAGCCAAGATTATAGTCTGTAAAGACAGTTGAATGAGCGACAGGGGTTCAGAGATACACACAGGGCGAACAAAGGATTAAATTAAAGGAAAAGGTGAAAGAGAACGAATAGTAGCATTGAGAAAGCAGAAGAGAAATGAACAAAAAAGATGTTAGCTTAGCAAGAAACAATCTATCAGTCTCTGCTAGCAAGAAAGTATGAGTAATAAACATGCTAACTCTTTAGCAAGAACGTATTAGTTAGAAACAAAAAAACACTTTGCTAGCAACAGAGTGTTAGCAAAAACAAGCTTTAAAATTCCTCGCTTAGCCAAAGCAAACTAAATTACTAGAATACCAACGTAAGAATAGAAAAAGAAATGAGGATTTAAATAATAGGCTACATTCTGAGCTCTCTGCCATACTTGCTGTAGCATATCGTATAAATTTGGATCTCTGCCCTCCTGTAGGGACATCCATCAAGAATCCACCACACATTCAGATCCACCAGCGCGGGAGGCACAGAGGAGGAAACTTTTTTTTGTTCCTCCAAGAATCCGGTCTGAAATAGCTCGAAAACAGGCAGCACATCAAGCTGTGGCATGAGAGCGATGCAGATGATTTATCCATGTTGGATTCAAATGAAATGGTTCATTGTGCCAAACCAAAGATGTCAGGGAATGTTGGTAGGATGTTAGCTTTCTGAGGGCACTACTCTGTCTCTCTATCTGCGCATTCCTGTTCTAAAATTATGTTCAGTTCCTTATGTTACATCAATTAAAAAGAAATATGTTGAATGAATGTAAGAGAAACAGAGCACAACATCCAACCCAAGGCCACACTATAAATACTCCAAAAGTAAAACCTACACATGCTGATTAAAGCCAGTTCCCTCCAGGGTCATGTTGTGATTGGTTGGGTGGAGAGCAAGGTTTTTTTGGCCAAGGGGGTAAACTTCACTCTGATATAGCTTCCTAATGAGTCCAAACACACACAGGGAATCACACACACACACACACACACACATCCCACCCTCCCTTTTAAGGAGGGAAAACATTATTTATGAAACTCTAGAACTGTCCCTGACTTACCAGCTTCCTGCAACAGGGAGGAAAAAGGGAGATTCTCTGTGACTTTGATGAAAACCAGAGAGGCCACTTGACTCTGAGAGGTCCAGCGTTGTTTAGGCTTGGTTTTGCTGAAAGACAGTGACTAATTGAACTTATCAAGTGGTCACAACGGGGGAACGGATCCATTGAGGACATGCAGAGGCAAGTCGAGAGGGAGACTTTGATAAATGTGAGAGAAGCTTCTAGAAGGTAATGCTCTGATAAGACACTTCCTTCCAGATATGCACATGCATGAATCCATGTCACATTAATTTCAGTTAGATACACTGTAAAACATTTAATTCAGAGTTTAATTCATCACAAAAAAACATCTAACTGCAAATATATAAATATAATTGCAAGTTGTTGTACAAGTTCTAACATAGCTGAGGTTGAACCATAACAGCAACCTCCGGTTCTTAAATGTGAAGCCAACCATAAAGATTCTTCAACTTGCATTCTCTCTACTGGCCATCAGGGGGTGACTCCTCTGGTTCCAAAACAAAGTCAATGAGAAAATGACCCTACTTCTCTCTTGATTAATTATCTCATTAAACACTGTAAACATGTGTTTGGGGTCTCAATCTCTAGTTTCAGGTCTTCTTCAATCCAGCATGATGTCACATGTGTAGTACATTGGCCACTGTTTAGAAAAAAACTTTACATAATGGTTACATTTTAGAAAAATAGGAGAGAGACTGGGAGGAAAATGTTCTTTTACAGTATTTAGGCAGTGAGGCGATGTCCGTTACAGACAGACATGAAACATATGGCTAAGCATTAGTGGCACTGTGCTCGATATTTATGTCGTTTGGAGCAGACTGAAGAATTTTTTATTGCTTACTCCTGAGATGGGAATTGAATTTGAACTTCTGATGAAAGCTACATTCAGCTGGTGCACCAGTCTCCTTAAATTACCCTTTAGCCTATATTCCCAATACACTGAAATTGTAAGCATCTAACTAACTGTGTTTGGTGCTGCTGTTCTGCACATTTTCAAATGTTGAGTTATTTCAGCATGACCTTTTGATATCAGCGTACATCAAGGAAAGCGTCAGCCATTAAAATTGGAAATGGTAAACAAACACAGACTCTTATATACACACAGACACCCAGAGACACAGACGGCCGGCGTCTGAATGAAACAACATCTGAGTGAATGACAGCTTGACGCCTGTTTGTCTACGGTCGCATCGCTCACATTGTTTACTCCAAATCGGCGTCTCCATGAACACAATGATGGCTAATGTTTCTCCCCAGCCTACTGCTCTAGCTTCCATGCTGCTCTGCTCCAGGGCCTATCATTTGGTGGGTGGCACTTTCTGGTGGAGGATGCGTCATCCTGTGTCAATTATAATCAGCTACCCAAGTAGTGAACCAAACTGGTGATCAAAGGCAATCAACCACTGACATGAAGAAAATATACAGGAAAATATTTACATAAAGTGTTGGTGTATGAAGTGCTTCATGTGTAACGTGACTTTAGCACTTAAAGGACCATTCGAGTGTTTTGCTTGTTTGTTTTTTAATAGTTGACTTTACAGCTGTGGGTGAAGAGATCTCTCGACATTGACTCCCTGAGAAGCCTTTTACTAGCTGCAGTTATAAGTCTTTGCTAACTCAATTTCCCTTTTATGTGTGGTAGGTTCCATCATATCTAAATCTGCATAGCTTGTGATATTGTGGTAATTTCCCCTGTTGGATTTAAAGCAAAGACCGAGACAGGTTAACCTGCACTTGACCCACTTTGTGCACAGGTTGATTTGACATCTAACACAGCGCCGTATTGAGAGCCTTCCCATGCTTTCTTCACCGCCAGTGGATACAAGATACCTGGTCACCCAATTACAGCATACAAAGTCGGTTAGGTAAAGTCACTTTTTTTTCGCTGTTATTATTAGTTAATGATACTTCCTGGGAATAGTCCAGGAAATAGTTGGACAAAAAGTCTTCTCTACAACACCTTGGTTTTACATTTTGTGTACAGATAAAATAATAATGTTGAGAGAGAGAGAGAGAGAGAGAGAGAGAGAGAGAGAGAGAGAGAGAGAGAGAGAGAGAGAGGTTATTAGGTAAATTGCCGTGACAGTGAGGTAGAAGATTTTTTACTTCTCTCACACATGCAACATCACTGATGGATTTAACATTTTATTCATTCATGATTTTACATTATTGCTGTGATATCTGAAAGAGCACAAGCCTGAATGACGGACCGAATGTTTAATTAAATTTGCAGGATATTTATTTTGTCCATGAATAAAAAATAAAAATCGTCGGGCAATACTTCGGCTTTTAACCTCTTTAGGCCTGCATCACAGTCGTGAGATTAGAGCTCACCAAAACACACACGTGAATTAATCCTGTTGACCATGAAAACAAACAAGTCTGGGCGGCTGTTGAAGTCGAGCACGGCATTTTTTTAAGGGAGGTCAAGCTGTTTTAAATGTCAGAAACAAACAAACACACCTTGTAAAGCCTCCTCGGCCTCTCTCTTGCTACTTGTGCAGCCCTCGCCACGCCCGCATTGTGCCGCTGAATGGCTGCCGTAGATAATAAACTGTTCAGGTTACTGGAGGAGAAAAGCTCTTAAGTCAAGAGAGAGGCCAACAAAGGGAGTTGTTGTCAAAAGGCCCGCGGCGTTGGAGCTGCTGCCACTCTGCCACTCTGCTCAAGGTCTTTCATCAGACTGTCAGATTCACTGTGGGCACACACACACACACACACACACACACACATTCCTACGTAGGTACTAACATATTTAGATGCAGATACGCCTTTAATCAAACCAAATTCACAGCTTTCTTATGTGTACAGGTAAATTAACATCAACACTAACCACACTGTGAGATTCCGTTAAGTGGGGGGTCGGCAGGTCCCACATGTAGATCATATAGACTGTATATAAGAAGTGGACGTAGTCATTGTGATGTCACCCATTGGCTTGGGGACTACGGTTTTGAAGGCTTGAGATTGGCAATTTGAATGTCGCCATCTTGGATTTTTTTGCCACCATTGAAGGAAGTGACTATATCTGGATTGTGGAGGAGCGACGGGTGGATCTGATGAACACAAGCGGCAAAGCGTCACTCTGAGCAGCAACTTTACTGGATCTGGATCCATCTGTCAATCACCAGGTAGCCCCGCCCTAAAGCATCCCCTGCGTTATGGTCTGCTTGACTCTAAATGGGCCATAATGTACTCAATGGACATCATGCTGGATTGAAGAAGACTTGAAAATAAAGATTGAGGCCATAAACTCATGTTTATTATGTTTACTGAGATAATAAATCAAGAAGTAGGGTCAATTTCTCATAGCCTACTATACAATCAGACTTCTTTGTAGAACCAGAGGAGTCGCCCTCTGATGGACGGTAGAGAGAATGCAAGTTTAAAGCACTTCAGCGTCGTTTTCACTTTTCAGAACCAGAGGTTTCCGCCTGGTCCCACAACAAAGCTTCAGTCAGACACAAGCCTGCAGCCGACCATGGAATCAACTACTGCTGACAGACCTGCCCAACGCCAGCCGAGACGGGGGAGAGTAAGATCAGAGGGTTGAGGGAGGCAGAGAATATTAGTGAAGAGGAGAAAAAAAGGGGGACAAAAGGGGGAGGAAGGAAGACAGAGAGAGATAAAGAGAGACAGAGAGTGAATGGGTCCAGGGTGAGCAAGGCTGAGACAGTGGTATTAGCAGATTGTGAAAAGCCCGAGAGCCCCTGCAGGTTGTTCCATGTGTTTTTGTCAGCCATTATGGCCCATTAGTGCTGTGTGTGGCTCTAGTTTCTGGCTAAGATTAAAGTCTTAGCTGAGGGATACCTGAGAGACAGCTCTAAGCTCTCCCAAGACAGAGAGCCATCACAGCACAGAGGGGAATAGGCCTGAGGGGAGAGGGGGGCCGACTATGAAAGGGTGTGTCCTGCCAAGATTACTGTCTTCCCCACATTTTGTACACTATAGTTTCACTTGTTCTGAGATGTTTTGTAGTTTGAGTATCTGTTTCTGCGTCATATGCCTGTGTCCTTGAGGGTCTGAATGTCAAAATCCCCAAACAGTTTTATTGCCAAGTAGATTTGCACATACAAGGAATTTGTCACATGAACTATGTGTCCGTTGTCCTCTGATGGTGACTGAGCGTGTTCTTAAAATACAAACTGCAAAAATACTATTTTTTTGCTCAGTTTCAGGGATCAAATCTTAAATTCACATAATTACATCGTAGATTTTTCCACCTCTGGTTTAATGTTCAACTGCCATTCATTTTCTGAGTACTCTGTGGTATGACAACACAGCTGAATCTCATCTCATGCATTTGTACATACAATATGCAAAGCCACACACGACAGTTTGTTTGTGTACGTTCAGTGTTTAAATGGATGTGTATCGTATGCATCTATCTGTGCACATGTGTGCAACAGGCAGCAACCTCAGGTTCTGAGAAGTGAAGCCAAGCTCAAGTGCCTTAAGCTTGCATTCTCTCTACTGGCTATCAGGGGGCGACTCTTCTGGTGGCAAAAACAAATCTGATTGTCTATGATGTGCACATGTGTGTGTTTAGTATGGAAATGTTATGCGTACATTAACAGGTAGGTCAGATACGATTTTGGAATGAAGGAGCGAGGTGAGTGTGTGAATGTGAGTGTATAAGTGTGTTAAATTTAAGGCTGATGAAATGGGAGTAAAGGACTAAGTGGAGGCCGTCCAGATGGCCTGTTAGTGGTCATTAGATGTGGCTGAGCGGTTGAAGGAGTGAATGAGAGAGGAAGAGATGGCAGCAGCTGACAGGCTGGGGAGTGATATATAAACATGCAGATGCTCACTTAAGACGCAAAAAGGACATAAACACGCACAAAGACCGAACAAAAGATCTGATCTGACTGACTCCATCTTCACCTTTTATCGCAGCGCACATTTCTTTCTCTCTCTTTAATAAACACACACACACACACACACACACATACACAAAGAAGCCCTTCATGTGTGCTAACCCTACAGTAAGACAGTAGCGTGGTGTTGTGGAGAGGTGTAATTAGACTGTCTGCATGCACTCCGCCACGAGAAAGAAAGGCTTCTGTTAGACTACAAACAGTCATCCGGAGACCTCCCCTCTGACTCCATCATTATGTGTGTGTGTGTGTGTGTGTGTGAGTAGACAACGCTGACATTTTGTGTTTATACATGTCATTTAGTTAAAATGACTGCTTTGTTTGATGACAGCAGCGACAGGATATTAGAGAGAGAGAGAGACCTTTAATTGAATCTATTTTTTGCTATAAGTCTGGTCTTTTTTGTTTGTTCGTGCCCCCTTCTCTCACTTTTTATGGGAACCTCAAAAAGCAGCTCCCCACCCACACCCACACTGCCATTCCCTAACACCCCATCCACCATGCTGCGTGGCTGTAGGGGGACCCGTGCTCCTCACCGGCAGCTCCTTTGTCTTGTGTGATCAGATGAATGCTAACTCTCTCTGGGTCCCACATCATGCTGCAGCTCCTGCACGGTAATCTTCCATAATCCCACTGCTGCAATTTTCACCCTCCAGCTCTGCAAACGACTACCTACCTACCTCCCGATTCTTCTTTTTTCTCCGTCAGGCTGTCTCTCTAAAGCCTTTTTAAAATAAAGGGCAAGGGCCCCTACTTTAGTTTGAAGCTAGATTATTAGCAAATAAAAGGCATATTTAATAGAAAAAAACATGGTCCTGTTGCAACTCATCCCCTCAGTCGTATTTGGGGTCCATTACCACCATTACAATGGGACAGGTATGAAAAAGACCACCCTGTCATCACATTAAATAGAGACTTGTCATTGGACATCTACATACAAGTGGCCGCATCCTTTGGAGGCTGCATTTAAAGGCCGATGTGTCACAGCTGGGGATCAGACGATGTAGGATTTAATCGCAGATTGTGATTAAAAACATACACAACAAGGTGATCGTGGTGGATTTCCATTATTGGGATAATGGAAATTGACCTTTTTTTTTTCACTAAAAAGAATTTTCACTAAAAAAGTTGTGTTTATATGATAGTGATGGAATAAAAAAGTGATTCCGTAATGTTTTAGTGCCATTTTATCAATTTTAGAGTTTTTAGACGTAGACCGCAAAGCCCGGTCCTCTGAAGGATGCGGCCGCTTTATTGTTTTCCCCTTCCTCCCAAGTCTATCTGCCCCATCTGTCTTCATCTGTATTGTGTGTGTGTGTGTGTGTGTGTGTGGCTGTCCTCACTCAGCTCCTACTACTTTCACTCACCTGCGGTTCATCAGCTCATCACGCCGCCCAGCCGACACACCTGCCTTCCATCAGCCTCATCACCCACAGTGTTTATAAGCCTCTTCACCCCGGCGCTGCCAGCTTGTTGACAACCCTCAGTGGTAGCACTCCGGCCTGAACACTCATGCCCAGCCTCTGCTCTGATGATTGCTCCATGTTATTTGCCTCACCACTTATGACTCTCTGTCACTTGAGGATCGTCGCTCATCTCGTCAAGCCTGCACTCTCCGTCACTCACCTGCCACATCGTCTCACCCCACCATATTCCCACAACGCCACTGGGCTCAGCCCCTCCGGAGTCCCCTCCTCAGTCCCAACACCCCTTTACTTTAAAGTTGAGCCAAAATGAGAAATGAGACACATCCCCAGTCATGTTGTGCACCTTTTTATTAATAAATATATACATATTTCTTCAACTATGCGTTCTCTGTTAAAAATGATTTGATCCAAAATCCCAACTGAGATCTCCCTGATGACAAGTTTCAAGTCTTCTTCAGCATGATGTTCATTTTCTCCATATTTGATCCTCCCTCACCAGCTCTGACCGTCACGTGAATGCGTTCAATTAATTTGTCCACCACGCAATAGGATCCCCATTGACTTTCCATTGGATTTGTTTTCATGCTGAGCGACAATAGACAATCCGTGTCCCTGTACATGAAACCAATAGATTGCATTTCGTCCCATTTCCCATAATGCTGGGCTGAGATAACACAGGGCTGCAGTTAGAACATTAACTACAATGGAAAACTCTGAAAGAATGTCACCTTCTGATTTCAAATGAGCATCATGTAGAAAACGGGCTGCACGGTGGTGTAGTGGGTAGCACTCTCGCCTCACAGCAAGAGGGTCCTGGGTTCGATTCCCGGGTCGGCCTGGGTTCCTTCTGTGTGGAGTTTGCATGTTCTCCCCGTGTAAGCGTGGGTTCTCTCCGGGTTCTCCGGCTTCCTCCCACAGTCCAAAGACATGCAGGATGGGGATAGGTTAATTGGTGACTCTAAATTGCCCGTAGGTGTGAATGTGAGCGTGAATGGTTGTCTGTCTCTACATGTTAGCCCTGTGATAGAGTGGTGTCCTGTCCAGAGTGTACCCTGCCTTCGCCCAATGACAACTGGGATTGGCTCCAGCCCCCCCGCGACCCTAAAATACAGGATAAGCGGTAGAAAATGGATGGATGGATGGATGGATCATGTAGAAAACCGTTTTCTGTCCGTCTTGTATGTGTGTGTGTGTGTGTGTGTGTGTGTGTGTGTGTGTGTGTGTGTGTGTGTGTGTGAGAGAAGTATTTGCCCTAGTGACCGTGCTGGAGCCCCGTGTATGTGTTATCCATAGACAATAGAAGTGTATGGAGGACTGTATGGGGGCTGTTCTGACCGGTGTGACCTGAAGCTGTGGCACATCAGACCGCGAGCCAAGAAACGGCTGCCAGCGTTGGCTCGAGCTCACGGTTCATCTCTGGTGCTGAGAGAGCGATCCAGACAGATTTCTCAGCATTATCATGCTTGTCAATTTAGAGGACTTTGCTCCCTTGTAATTAGCCAAAACAAATAAAAGTGCAGATACCATTAGCAGTTTCCTTGTTGTGTTAATAAATCGGCAACATCTGCTCCTTCTCCGCTCCGTCGTTTGAAGTGCATTGCGCTTTAAAGCGGCGGCTAATAGACCCCGTCTGCTCCGCATTAATCCTTGGCATTAAGAGCGCTACAGCCTCATACATATATATATATATTTATTTTTAGCTGAAGCTTGGTGTCAAGAGATGGGGATATATGTTTTAAGGATTTTAAACCCACAATGAGGTTATGGTTACCTAATGATCCTGAGGAATTTAATGTTATGGGAAGAGAAGAATTGCCAATGCGTTACTCTAACTAGATGTGGGTTTGGGCATCGTGTTGGTGTTGGGCTGGGAGAGTTTCTTGGATGTTGGTGGGCAAATAAGTGTCAGTCGGTGTCAGACAAAGTCGGTAGCTGAGAAGCAGATCACTTTCAGATGTTGCATGAATACATGTTATTTTTTCCCCCTTTTCTTGTGGTCAGCTACCACTCCGGGTTGTCAGACTTCAGGACGTCATCCTGCTGCGTAATCTCTCCGCAGATTGTTCAAAATTACCTCCTGCTTTTACGATGTGTTGTATCCTGTCCCAATCAGCTAATGCTGGAGGAGTTGGACATCAGCCACTTTTTATATAATTGTCCCATTTCTTTCTGTGATGTGTGTAAACACACAGTCAGACAGTCTGTCTGTTCATTTACATGCAACAAATCTGAGTGTTTTAGTTGCGTTAGCGGCATGAGGGCTGCCTGGTTAGTCTGCCAGTTGGTCTCCCGTCGGAGAGTTGAATCATTACTGACTCCCAACACAGTCAGTGTACATTACATTATATTTAAATATTCTATCTGGGCGAGTGCGCTGGCTGATAAAAAGCACATAAACAATGTTTCCCACTGGTGGTTGTATACTCTAAAAAAAACAGAAATAAAAAGAAGTCACACCATCAAATCATGGTAAACGAGACGAGATCCGTGTTTGAAAACGGGTCGGGTGAGTCGCTGAAATGCCGCTGACCCATGAGCAGTCCGTCTGCAGGTAAAGAGGGGGCAAAGTGAGCACTTTTAATAAAAATAATAATAATAATAAAAAAAGTAAATAAATGTTTTGGGCCTTTTTGCCTTTTATTGATAGGACAGCATGAGGGTGAACCACTTGTACCTCTTTTTATTTTTTTATTTTTTATTTATTGTCTGACTTTTGACTGTTAAATAGAAACACTATAAAGTGACCTAAAAACGTACCATATGGCTTCTACAATACTTTATGCTAGCAATCATACAATGCAATAATCATATTTTATACGACGCGTGACTAAACCTGGAGACCTCCATACGCTCACGACGCAGTAAAGGACTGCATGCCTCTTATACAGGGAGCCGTGCGTGAGTGAACCAGGAAGGGATTTTGGATGCAGCTTTAGTAATGTAATTGCCTTTTTGATATAAATAAATGTCTGTTTTGCTTTTGTGAATTATTCCGACTCAATCTGAAACAAATCTCAAGTCCTTAGATTCCCTTTTCTAAGCCCTTTTCCGTCTGGAAGGGCTTTCGTGGAGGAAATCTCTTCCTGCACAGGAAGAGATGCATTCCATATTTTTGGAGGCAGAACTGGGAAGTTAATGTGTCTATGCCGCATGAGGTGACACATGTCCTCCACCTGGTGCGTCCCAGTCATTAGTGGAAGCTTATCAGCAGTGACGCTCCCTCCTGCTGTCTCATGGAGGTGGACTTGGGTCAGCAGCCCTCATCTTTTGATTAGATCAAACCTCCATGACTATCCCTTTCTTCTGTTTATCTCACCCTCCCTCACCACACAACGAATCAAACTGCATTCTCACCTTTAGCCGTGAATGATAATGCCAGTTGCCCCTGTTTCCACTGCACACACATACCTCGAGTTCCCGATCCATACCTTCCTGTCAATGCAGCATTCCTTTCCCAGACTTTTTGGCCTTGCCAGGTATTTCTGCCTGCACGTCCCACATTCCCAGCTGTACGTCTGCCCACAATGAAGCCATAACACTGCTGTCTCCGCAGCCGGTTAGTGGTGGAAATACTGCCTGTGTGGCTGGGGGAAATTCTATGTGTGTGTGTGTGTGTGTGTATGCGCACCCTTATCCAAAGTGTGCGTTGATGACTTCATCCTCACCCCAGTCCTAGGCGTCAGGGTATATTTTTAACAACATGCTTTGTGTGTGTGTGTGTGTGTGTGTGTGTGTGTGTGTGAAGACTTGTGAATGAGAATTGCCGCTATGGAGCCTGATGCTGTTTCACATTACAGGGAAGCTGGGGTTAATTTCCTGTTGATGGACGTGGCCGGCTTGCAGATAGAAACAGGTTTAACAGGGGGGGATTAGGCAGCCGCTGTAGCACTCAGCTGTTTAGGAGGTGAGACTGGTAGGTGAAGTGTAGCATTAAATCTGAGGTATTAAGCCAATGCATGCAGGTAGTGCACAAAAAAGCATGGAAGTGTTGAGAGGAATGTTATATTGAAACATAGTGGTTTCGCTTGTGTTTGCCTGGAGCCAGGTTGGCACGGAGCAATGCTTCTCAACTTCTTTTGAAGAGGTAAAAAAGAAAGTTTGCAACTCTTAGACCAAAGCAAATAAAACAGATTACATAGTGGTTATTATGTATGTGTGTGTATATATATATATATATATATATATACATATACATTCACTTATTTTTTTGGCCTCTAGGTGGCGGTGCAATGAGGTGGTTAGCAGTTGCTTATTTACACATCCAGCAGACTAGTTAATTAATGAATACGTCGATTGATACAAACTCAAGAAGCAATTGTAGTTGATTATTTCAGTTGTAATGCAAAAAAACGTCAAACTAAATCTAACGCAAATAGCTGCAAATGTGAGCTGTAGCCACAGGGAAATCCTCTGCTTTGCACTCTCATGCTTCATATTAGACTGTATGAGTGATGTATGGTTTGGGCCTGGTGTGTGTGTGTGTGTGTGTGTGTGGGGGGGGGGGGGGGTCTCTGTGGTCGCTGACTGTCTCAGTCCATAGACGAGGTTTGCAGACAATCTCAGCCTACTTGCGCCTGGATTAACTCTGCCTGGTGTAATGAATGGGCCGTGCTCGGAGGCTGCTTCAGTGAGCAGGCTGATTCTAAAGCAAACACATGCCAAATCAGCAAACAAACACAGAGACAACACACATGTGTCTGCGGTTTGCCCCCGCACATCAGGCATGCTAGACGTCAAGTCAGAGAGGGATTCAGAAGAAGTAGCAGTCCTGCTCCCCACCCCCACGTCACGCTCCACAGAGCTCCTCAAGAGACCCTAAAGGAAACCCATCCCTCATTTTCCCCTCTTAATAAGGGGCAGCATTTTATATGGCCCTGACAGAAGGTTTGTGTTAGCATCGTTAGCGATAGCCACGGACCCCTCCTCTGAGGGACACCTGGGACTCATTCTGACCCAGCAGGCCACGCCTTCGCTGGGGTTGTACCTGGCCAAAGACTGGGGCCCCACTCTGGGGCTCTGAAAGCTCCTCCATCAGGATTACACTGAATCCATAAATTCAATGGGAACAAAGACAGTAACCAGTGTTTGAATGCTGACTCATGTGTTGGAGAAGGGACACATACCTGATTGGACAGAGGTTGATACATTAAATTAAATCTTTATCATCAGATCATTAAATCTTTATTTTATTTGAGTCATATTGTCATATTAAAACAAAAGTTATATCAGGACACTTTCCACATAGAGCAGGACTAGGATGCCCTCATGAATTTCAAAATCAATGAATTTCAGAGTTCCAACATTACCCAAGAGGAAGTGTTACACCATGACAGTGGCAAGAAAAAACGGCCTTAACCACTTTAATCAGCAGAAATCCAAGAAATACATGAATTCATGTCCATGTACACAAATGAGTAGATTTCAATTTTGCCGTGACTTCAATCAAATCACATCAAATCATCTTTAGATATTTATAATGTCATTTTGTCTCGGATCATATATCTCGGTTCCAAATTGTCTGAGAAGGACAGACCCACACTCCTATTCTCCATTATAAACTGCCTTTCTGTCTGGCTCTCTGTATTCATGGCTTTGATGGCCCAAAAAGGATGTACTTCATTCATGTGTGTGTGTGTGTGTGTGAGTGTGTGTGTGTGTGCCTTAACATGACAGAGTACGTGTGAAGCCCCTGTCTCCATCCCCCTTGTAACGTCAACCCACAGTCTCCACCGCAGTTGGCCCAACGTCTGCCAGCCCCCTCCTCATATTTATCCCATGATCGCCTCCCCCTTACTTCCCTATCCATCACCCCCCCCCCCCCCTTCCCCCGCATTCCTGCATTTCACTGCCATAAACAACTATTAACTTAATGGTTACAAAAATCATTAAAGAAGAAACATCTGTGCGCCTGCCGCAGCCAATCGGAGCAGCAGAGCCCGGGATGGGAGCCTGTGGTTGGCTGCCTGAAGAGCTTCCACCTTGTTGAGTCCCTCCCACTACCATGCATGTTCTTTATAGTGTGTTTAGTGAGGGGAAGAAGCAGCGGGACGCTGCCGGGGAAAAAAAGAGGTGGGGGATTTAGCAAAGACACACAGACACATGGAAACGGTTAGCATCTCGGTGGTGGCAGGCAGCAGTCCGCTCTCTTTTCTCTCTCTGTTCTTTTTTCTTTTTCATTTTCAATCTTTTACGTCCCAAAATAGGAACCAGATTGCCATTGCGGCCGCTTAATTTGAGCTCCTTTTACTGTTTAAGGTTGTAACTGGAAATTGAGGTGGAAAAATAAAAAAATAAATAAAAAAAAAGGAATAGGTAGCTGTGGGGGTATAAATGTCATAATTACAGACGTAAAAGCAGCTGGAGCTTTTTGAATTAAGTCTGGGCCGTCTCAGCTACCACTTTAATAATGCCATTTTCAGCTATAAGGGCATTCTGGACCAGTGTTGTGTGGCAGACCATCAAAATCGTATTAATCAAGCAGTTGCAAGCGCTATTAGATCTAAGTGAAGTGATAAAATGAGAAATGAGCTGACGCAATGTGAGGAGTATGGAAAGTTCTGTGTGCATGGTAAGCTGCTTTAACCCCGTGGCCACCCTCGAGCTCTGTGAGAACAGGGGAGTGAAACAAGAGGGGAAATGTAAAAGAAAATGAACGGAAAGCCGGGGCAGGGCTGCGAGGCGAGCTCCCTGCGCAGAGCGCCTGCGGCCCGCCGCTGCTCTCCCTCAGCCCAGATTGAGTGTGACTTGTGTCAGGACGCAGACCCCTCGTCTCCCCGGCTGAGAGGGCAGCGCCGCGGAGAGAAACCCTGCCCTGACATGAAAGCATTTTCCACCGTGCATAATGTGCACGGAAATAATATGCGCATTGTGCAAATCACGGCAGCAAAAGGCCAGGAATACACGCGGCATGTACAAAGAAGCTGTTATGCTGTTCCTCTGCAGGCCCGTCGGAGCCAAACGCCAGAGAGACGACGCTGAAAAGCCGGAGTCTGAATAAAAGCCCTCGGGCCAAGGTGGATGTGGAAGTGGTGTTCATTTTAGCGACTGTTTTTTTATGACGTGACAAAGTTATTGCTGCAGGTGAGGACAGCGCGGGGGGGACGCTGAGGCGGGAGAGCGCTGCTGTGAGTGTTCCTGTCCGACTGCATGAGCACGGGGGGGGGGCACCCATGTATGTGTTCCGTGGGTGAAGTCAGGGTTTTGTCGGCACCCCCCGACCGGGCTTCTACGTTCCCACGCTGCTGGATCCGGAGTTTCCTGATCCGTCCAATGGGACGGGGTACGGGAGACCAAACTGAAAGGGGAGGGGTCGGAAAGCAGGCCGCCGCTTTGACTAACATAAACAGATCATAAAAAAGGCTCTTCAGTCTGACTGTGGGAGCCGAGTGCAGCTCAAGACTCTCGGTTTATGGATCCGGGTTGGAGCAGTCGTCGCTTCAGTCGTGTCCTCTATGATCTGAGTCACATCCAAGAGTCTGTTTACAGTTTACAGCTCCGCATGCACTTTATAAACCTACGTCCACTCACATTTGATATACAGTTAATATGAGTTAATTGAAAGCGAAAACTCACCGGGTCACAGCGGCGAGGAGGCCTTCCAGGACGTATTACGTCAGCATGGGAGTCACAGTTCCCGCCGTTTAAGTCTTACATGGGGAGTTAGAAATGTTGACTGTTCTCAGAACGCCGCCACAGTCTCCACCCAGCGTGGCGGAGGTGTTGGCACGGAGCTCGGCGACAGTTCTCCGGCTGACCTTGGTCTTGCCTCGCATAAATATTACCACGCTCTGTCTTCTTAAATAAACCGATTCTGCGGAGATGTTGTCGTGAGTTTACAGCATGCGTCCTGGAAGTGAGCGCCGTGCAGTTTGGACGGCTCCACTGTTGACGCTGGCACGGCGAGGTGTCAAAGTTATGCACTCACACCACAAAATCGTATTCACTTTTTTGGACTTTCACAGGACTTCCTTGTTCGGCGCGCCACCGTTTTGTGAGATTGTGTGCAGAATACCACGGTTTGGCAAATCGTCTGTTCTTATGAGATTGCAGGGGAGAGACAAAATGACACAAACACTGAAAAGGCAGGTTAAAGTGAATCAATGTAGCGCTGGCTTCTTGTAAATGAAAAGTTGTATTTATGGGCAATAAAACCCTCTCTCAATTCATACGGTCTTGGATGACCAGCAGCTTATGGCTGTTAGCAAATGTTAGCTCTCTTTGGATAGGTGCTGCCCTGTTTGACTTGTGCTACTGCTCCACTCTGTTTTTAGCCACAGCAAAACTCTAACTCGAGGCAAAAGAAATTGCATGAACTACTTATTGCATTATCTGACTTAAATTTATATTCTCATATATATTCCATGTCCCCATATTTGACATTTCAAGTAATTCGGCTGCCTTTTTGACAGACTTGAGTGAAAGAGTTATGTCTTGTATTTTCTTGTCTGCCGCCTATATATTCTATAAGTTCCGCTGCCACTGTTCCAGCTTTGTATATTATGTGAGGAAGTGGCTGTCGGGTAAACGGACAGAGCAGGCTGGTTTATAATTATTAGTTTAAGGCCCCGGCCTGCCATGTTCTGCCATCTCCTCTCGGCAGTGAGGGTCAGAGGAGCAATAAAACATGATTAAGTGAAGGAGCCGTGGCTGTAAAGTTTGTTCCAGCCGCTCGCGGATGAAAAATGACAGTGAAATCAGTCGCAGCATGGGAACATGTCTGGACTCTCTGTAATGATTAAACCCCTGGTTTGGATAACCAGTAGCAGACAGACACATCCGCAGAGCTATGATAACTAGGAGAGCAGAAACATCTGCAGTGTACTCTGTATCATATAATAGGCTTCTCAGCGGATGATTTAGGGGATGCAGCATGGAGCACTATGTGAGTTATATGCCAATTATCTACACTGCTACACTGCACTACCATACTATTACAGCTCATGGGGCCGGGTTAGAAGAATCCATGTTGTGACATGTCACATTTACCTTAATAATCAATGCAATAGGAACAGTCTGGAACAGGGGGTGACATGAATCACTTCGTACTTGTTTTTATAAAGCATCTATACGCTGGAATTAATGGCTTTAAAGCCAACTTGAAAGAGAGTTTCTCTATAGCATTAAATATTCATGGCTAAAAATGCAGCACAGGCTGGAGTCTAGGGGGGAAACAGCCATATTGATTAAGAGCTTAACATGAAACCCCTCAATAAATGGGCTTCATAAGGACGCTGTGGGCGTGGTTTGGTGCCAACACTATCAAATCAAAAGAACCGCACAACTGTCATCGGCCGTGTGCTCATCTGTAACTCTGTTATTCACAGTTATTTAACTGGGAAAATGGGTTTTAAAGGCCCCTAATGGTCAATAAATCATATATTATTGATGTATAGATCTTTTACAAGCCATTCATAAGAAAAACTTTGGGGTTGCAAGGTTGTGGAGACTCTCTTTCTAGCATGCCACTTGCTTTATCTTTTTTTAATTCCTCATTGATTTGTATGTAGATTACTTCCTGAAGCCCAAAGTGATCTCATCAAATTGGCGAAGAATTGACTAAGAACAGCAGGAAATCCTCACAAATGACAAGATGGACCTGGACGATGTTCTGCTTTCTTACTTTAAAGATGCAATGCATAATTTTACCTTTAAAGTAGAGCTTTGTTTCTGTGACTTTTGATTCAATCCAGTAAACAAAGCATATTGAACCTTTAATAATATACCTAAATAGCTGCCAATTATTTTGCATCTATTCAATAATTGATTAATCAGCAGTACGCCTTTTTAGCTGCCTCTTTGATTCAACTCCAATTAACTGTTCGCCCACGTATCATCTGGAAAATGGCTGCTGGGCATTTGGATGAAAATCCAGTTGTGAACATAGTTTTTTTATGTTATTGCTGAGGATCCCTATTATATATGATTTATCACCATCTATAATTACATTGACTTGTCAAAGAGAGAAACCCGTGATGATTTACTGGTGACTTTATAAACATATGTTTGCAGTATTAATCATCTGTTAGATAAGTCATTATAAAAGGTGCCTCGGCTTCTTGTTCTCCATGTCAGTCGTGTCGTTGCAAGGCGGCTTACGCGATCACTGACCTTTTTAAAGCAGATTACTTGCATGCTCTTCCTCTCTGTGACTTTCCAGACGACACTGTAACATCCTCAGCATCTGATCAAACAGGCAGGAAGGTAGCGTCTTTTGTTCGTCACTGAATGGCGCTGTTGCCGCCAGGAGTAATTATGGGTAATTGGCGGGACAATAAGGCGATGACAGCTGTGGAACCGCCACAACATAAGGGCAAGGCTCGGCCCAACCCGCGATCCAGGCAGCACCCTTACCTCACTCCCCACCACCGTCACAATCCACTGGGCGCAATTAAGCCACACAATAAGCTTTTTGTGGAAGCGAGTCCAGCACACATTAACATCACATCTCGAGCCGGGAGTTTTTACGTCATTTTTCCTCCGTGTCTGGCCCTAGAGAAGCATTTATTTTAATCAAAGAAAATAAAGGGGGGATAAATGCATGAGAAAGAGGGCTGGAATCTGAATATGAGAGGTGTAAGAGAATACTAAAGGGATAGGAATCCTGGCTAATGAGGATAGCCAAAACGAGGACGTATTGCATGGTTCTTAACCACTTGTAGGACACATCCCATCGTTTTGTCTGACAACTTGTTTCTGTGGCAGTTAATTCACTTGTCGTTTTTGGCCCTGGAGCAGCTTCCTTCCTCTCCTCCCTCAGGTCAAACGAGAGATTTGGTGGTAAAGAAAAACAAAACGGAATTGATCGTCGTTGGGAATTTCCTGCTAAATTTTGCTGAGAGAGCTGCTTTTGCTCAACGACACATTTGAGCCGTGTTTGCTTGTGGGAACTAGTGAGGCGAAGACTTCGGCACAACTTTGGTCAGGAACAGAAAGCCCGAGGTCCTGAAACACTCACACGGTTATACTCAGTGAGACGTACGTGCATCGTGGCGACCTCATGTCTGCTACACTTAGCCACACAACGACGTGTTGTATGTTCTATTTTAGAGATTATATAGAGCGGGCTGCGTGGAGACGTTTATGTTAAAGCAATCACTCTTTTTCATTTCAATATTTCTCTTACAGTGCTGCAAGGCGTTTATGACAACTTGGGTGTTATTCTCATTATTTTGGCCATCATTTCCAACAGTAATGATGACATCATACTCGCTACAGTAATTGCAGAGATGTCGCTACTCATTCTCGCCCCAATGTGTCAAATACCAACATTCGGTCGGTGCTCCTAAGCTCCTAAGCTATACTCCTAGACGCTCTGCGTACCCTTCTAGTGTCCCTTCTTAACATGTCAGTGACGCCATGTCGGTTTCCACTCGTTACATGCAAGATACTTATGTCTTCACAGAGAGTTAGGTTGAGGCAACGAAAGCACCTAGCAAGGTTTAGGAAAAGAGCACAGCTGACATTAACTTCATTGAATAGAGACACAAATGTGTCTTCAGGCACGTGACTGGCGTGAGACGCTAACAACGTGACAAAATGTCAATATTTACTTTTAGGTTGTGTCCGAAATGACTCACTCATTCACTACTCCCTACTCACTATCTGGACATCACTATGTACAGGACTATATATAGGACTTTGTAGAGGACTATGTCGAGGACTATGTAGGGGACTATGCAGGGGAATATGTAGAGGACTATGTAGAGGACCAGGGGTGACTAAGTAGGAGACTATCTAGAGGACTATATCGAGGGCTATGTAGGGTACTATATCAAGGACTATGTAGGGGACTATGCAGGGGACTATGTAGAGAACTATGGGTGACTATGTAGGAGACTATGTAGAGGACTATATCGAGGGCTAAGTAGGGGACTATATCAAGGACTATGTAGGGGACTATGTAGAGGACTATATCAAGGGCTAAGTAGGGGACTATATCAAGGACTATGTAGGGGACTATGTAGAGGACTATATCGAGGACTATGTAAGGGACTATATCAAGGACTATGTAGAGGACTATGGGTGACTGTGTAGAAGACTATGTAGAGGACTATATCGAGGGCTATGTAGGGGACTATATCAAGGACTGTGTAGAGGACTATGGGTGACTGTGTAGAAGACTATGTAGAGGACTATATCGAGGGCTATGTAGGGGACTATATCAAGGACTGTGTAGAGGACTATGGGTGACTATGTAGGGGACTATACAGAGGACTATGTAGAGGACTGTATATATAGGACTATGTAGAGTACTATGTCGAGGGCTATGTAGGGGACTATATTGAGGACTATATAGGGGACTATATCGAGGACTATGTAGGGGACTATATCGATGACTATGTAGGGGACTATATGGAGGACTATGTAGGGGATTATATGGAGGACTATGTAGGGGACTATATGGAGGACTATGTAGGGGACTATGTAGAGGACTATTTAGGGGACTATATAGAGACTATATAGGGGACTAGGTAGGGGACTATGTAGAAGAATTTGTAGGTGACTATATACTTTAGATGACTATGTAAATGACTATATAGAGGCTGGAGGAACATCCATAATAAATACAAACATATTTGTTAGTAATGAATACGTATTCCAAACTAACTTGTTGCCTCCTATTGAAGTTCCCCTGAATCTGAGCATCTGAGTATGTCTAGGGCTTTTGTTGTTAAAGGTAAGAAGGAAAGGAGCAGTATTTCAAACTTCACCTTTAAATCTCAGCAATGTATGTCGTGAATACAAATGCATTATTAATAAAAAGAATCTTGGCCAAAACTTAAAATAAGAGTCAAGTTGAAACCAGAACTATCTTTTAGGTTTCAAAATCATTCTCCTTTAGAAGTGACTCAGAGAAATGTCAGATGTAAGCTCAATTTGAACACGTTATAAAAATGTAGCTTGCACTTACAAAGTGTGTTGCCAGTCTAATTACTGTTAATCCATATTATTTTAAACAGTGTACAATATTTAAAACCTGAAGAGAACTTATATTATAGTTTGGCATTGAAAGAGACCTAGAGTGAGCATTAAGAGACAGACTAAGAGCCAACAGACATTAAACAGACTAATGGAAACCACACAGAAAGGTTGCACTCTTGCCATCTAATAGAAGTACATATTTCTGTCTCTGCTTACCAGCCAATGGCATGGCAATGAACTTTGGTCAGGCAAAAGCCCCCACTGAACTTTTCCCTCATAGATAAAACATAATGCTAATCAATGGCTTGATATCAAGACAGAGAGAAAGACAAACAAGGAGTTCACGAAGTTTGAAGGCTGTTGTTTGCCGGTGGGAAACCCCCCACTGTGGTATCAAATGATAAAATACCTTCTGACGAAATTCGGCAAATGAAATGACTTCTCCCTGGCAGCCGGTTCACACTGGGAATGACAAGACTTGACAGACTGAGGGAACAAAAGATGAGTGGAAGCCAGAAATCCTCCTGAATATCACCATTACATTGCTGACACCTACGTTCTAAAGCAGGCTAGATGTGACACCTGGGTGCTAAACAGCTAACAGGACATCATCGAGCCTCTTTAATAGACCCGACTGTTTATAACAGCCTGCCCGATGTGAACTAGGAGTTCTCATTCAGTCTCTCTTTCAACTAGAGTTGGTGATTGTTGGAACAGTGGACAGACTAACAAAGACGTTTGTTGTTTTGAGTTTTACACTTTTTTTTCTGTCGAGTTTGAATGTGTTTTACGACGACTGTCTGACGAGAGTCCCGTGGCTTTGAGGAGAGCATATTTATTGACCCGCTGCTACTCCGCCGCCAAGCTGTCACTGTCACTAACTGCATTTCCTGCATACATATCTATTTTTTGGTATCAGCGTCAGTATTTCATAACGTTTAAACGAATCTAGCTCCAAATGCATGAAACCAGTCTGAAAATAAAGAAAATCTGGAGCAGAGCCGGATATTTGTCAGACGCTGGCTGAAGCTCTGTTACAATTGGCCAGTCTGCGCCTGAGGGCGGGACTCAGCAAAGGGTCAATTGTGTTTTTTACGTTTTTAAAATTTTCCGAATAATTGTCCAAATCCCTTTTGATTTGATTAATTACATATGGTATATTTACTTAAATTCAGGTCACAGAGCATCACACTGTGGATGATAGCTGGAGCTGATAAATATGTAACTAGTGTCATTTGTCCTGGGAATTAATACTGATCGTAACCTTTCTACTAAAAACAAAATCCAGATGTTGGAGGGTGTTAGTGGGACTTTTCTAGTGGGAAAAGGGCGAAGGGTTGTGGACTTTAAGTCGGTATATGCTACCTGTTTAGTGATAATAATGAATTGCTTTTGGGTTCATGACATGCTGAAAAAATATACATTTCATTGTAATGTAAAACTATTTTGAACCTTTCGTCTGCATTTGTCCATTCTGTTGGGGAAGTTGTGAAACCCGCCTCCAGCTCAATTCGATTTGATTTGCGCCGTTCACTTCTAGCAGCACGTTTACCTTTTAATAGCTTGACCTTGTAATGGTCTCTACTCTGAAAAGCAAAGGAAACAAACAAACAAAAAAAAGTAGCAATACTGGCATGACCACATTTCAAATTATTGGTTGAGAAAGTTCAGATTTTGTTGACTCCGTTTCCTCAACAATTCCTCTGAAATCCATAATAAATTAAGATTAAAAGCGGAAGAGATGTTTCATTCAGGTTACGTTAATTACAACTTATTTAAAAATGTCTCCAGGTTGAAGAAAAAGACAACAATTCTTTTTAATGTTTTAACTGAGCGTCAGTTAAAAAAAAGAAGATCCAAATGGTTTGAATGTTTTACCTTTTCAACTTTTACTTCTCTGACCGTCAGCCTTCAGGGCTACGGATCACTGCAGCCATGGAGACAGACAGACAGGGAGACATCGCTGCCATCAGTGTTTGCTCTTTAGTGTTCCACACACACACACACACACACACACACACACAGTCCTATCTCTACTATCAGTGCTGGCCCTGCAGTGTGTGTCCCGTCAGTGCAGGACACGGAGCTGAAAGGTCACGCTGTGTTGCTGCTGTCTCCAGTGAAATGTCACCGGGTCACTCCTGCCCCGTCCAGCCCGTCTGTCTCCCATGTTAAATCTCTCTGAACAATCAGCTACAGTCCCACTGCTGAGGTGCATGAAAACATCCTACAGACAGAGGTGTAGCCGACAGATCTCTGACAATGCCCCTGTTTATGTTGGATCATACATAGCACCATGTGAGGGAATTTGAAATTGCCGTGACTCAGCAAACAGGACCGGAGCAAATAAAAAGCACTGTAACTGAGCTCTTTTATTACCGAGCTTTGTTTACTGAAGTCGGCGCCTGGATGTTACACAAAAAGCCCTCTTGTTTGAGTCCTCTTTTTTCCCTGTATTTACAGCAAACAATACGCATTTTTGGGGTGAAGGAGAATGAAAACAGGGAATGAATGGGGGGCCTGTGGAGAGTTGTGTCAGAATGTGCTGATGATAAGCTTGGCATGGCTCATATTGAACGCATCGAGACAGAGCGTGGCTATCTCCTCTGCGCATTTGGAGTTGTCTGTGGGAAAGAGACAGGCCTCAGTGTGGGAAACGGCCTTCTTTTGATACGGAGCTGGAAGATGCAGAAAGAGGCTTTTTGTCCGTGGCCCTGACCCTATGTCATCCCCATGGGTTCAGCTAATGGGCGGAACCTTTGAGGACGCTTGATAAATTGTCCAGATAAGTGCTCAGATACAAATCTCCAGCCACCAAATTTGGCTCTATTAGATTGAAAATGAAATTGATAAATGCGAGTAATGTTGCCGCTCATGTGATCAAGCCTCTCTCTGTCTGTCTCTCCCGTCTCTCTCTCTCTTCCCTCCCGTCTGTCTGTCTCTAGCCCTCTTGGCTCCAGGCCCGAGTCACATGGTTGACTGATCAAGTCGGGGTGTTGAGGCGAGCTCAGTGGGTGAAGCGCAGGAACTCCGACGGGTTGCTGCTGGGGCTGAAATCAGTCTAAGTAGGCCGGGCCGAACACAAACACACCTCCCCTCTCTCTGTCCTTTCACCTCTGTCCTGTCTAGGTTCGGCCATAGGGTTCACTGTGTCCACAGGCTCACCTCTCCACTCTCCCCCCAGCAAGGGGGATATGGCTGGATGGACAAGGATAAACAGAAGTCACATTCAGGGCTTTCCGTTCTTAGGTTGACCTTTCTCTTTGGCCCTTTAAATGGATAAAATATGATGCTTTAAAGTGCATCATATTTGAAAACTGATGAATCAATGATAAATGCCTTTTGGACCCTTTGATATCACAATCCCCATCATATTATGCCCCCATTTAACAATATATGATGGGAATATTACAAAAATATAATGTCTTTGTACAACTTATTTAAGTCTACATTGGCCCTGGCTGTTTGAAGATGCCGCTGAACTGGGACACGACTTTGGTCGACCAGGGTTGCAGCTGATAACGTTAGCTATCAGCTAAGGCACGTGCAAACATAATACTGGCTTTCTGAAAAGGTATTCCACTACAACACAAGTTGCGTACTGTCAAAATGCTTCAGAGTAACTTACAGATACATGGTTAGCCTAAAACAGACATTTGGACAAAATGCTTGCTGTACACACAACATGAGGCACATTGAGTGTCAGGATCCCCCATAATTCCAGTTCTTCCTTTTGATGCCCTATGTCTTATTGCCTGTATCCTCAGTTGTTCAACAGCTTATAAATACCACCACAAAGCTGCTTTTAGACATTTCACTGTTTTGCCCTGTTATAAATGATGGAAACAACTAAACACAATAGCTGCCGTATCATTACAGTCTATATTGCCATATCCAATTGACACATGACCTCATACATTTATCTAGTTATTCATAATATGTCTTGTGTATTCACTGGAAAAGGTCAGACACAGTTACAGTAAAGCAGTTGGTGATCTGAGAGATCACTTCACAACCACGTCTGGAGAATCTGACACGTTCTACATTTAACAACAGGACTCCATCACTGGGAATGAGCACACTTTGAAAACACCTGCTGGAGATTTCTTTTCTTCCACCAGGGAAGGAAGAGGGGAAGGAAATAGAGGATAGAGAGGGGAAAGGGTGAATTCTCAGGCTGCACCTAACCCATCCACCCCCACCCCGATCCAGGCTCATTAACTCAATTCATAATCGTTCCTTTTCGCCCCCCCCCCCCCTCCCCCCCTCCTCGCGGCCCCTTCTGGCTAGGTAGGTAGAGGTGGGGGGAGGTAGTTGAGCTCATTAGGCTGAGAACCATCGCTTATTTTACTCTTAAAACAACCACTGCAAAGTTAAAAAAAAACAGTTTCCACTGTTTTTGCGTTGACAAAATGTCTCGTGGCAACTTTCTGTCTCTTTCTTGTCTACTGTTTGACGTCTTTCATTTTTCCTGTGCTTCCTCCTTTTTTCCCCTCTTCCCCGTCCAGGCAGCTTGAAGCAGAACCACTAAATGGGGATAATTGGTAGTTTGGGGTGGGAGGGGAGTGGGGGGTGTCCGGCCCTTGTCTGACCAATCTTCTCACACAACAATCGGCAGATTGTTCCTGGGACCCGGTGACACAACAACCTCCTAGTGTAGATATGGCCCGTAATTAGCAAGCAGCTACTGACATGCATGTCAGATACGGTTATGTAGCAAATCGATTGAGAATCCCCTTCCTTGCTTGTTTTTTCTCAACAACCCAGCCCTTTCATGCCTCTCACCCGTCCCTTTTGGATTGTTTTTGAGCTGCAGTGGGTGTCCCGTCAGAGCGGCAGATCGATGCTGCACTGAGGTCTGTTTGCTGTCTCTGGAGATGAGACGGATGGTCAGTCGGAGGGGCCCGATATTTGTGTGCCTGACTGGACACTGGTTAACCATCTAATGAGGGCAGGGGGAACGTGTCCACAGAGCCAGAGCAGCAGGACCTCTGTCCGTCCGTTTCAACCTCATGTACTGTCTTCACACACACACACGCACACACACACACACACACACACACACACACGCTGAACTTTTTTTGACACTTGCCTCGTGTATACTCAAACATACACAGCGTCAGGGAATGTTTGTCTTTCTTTTAAATTCTTAATCCTCCGCTTCTTCTGTTTACTTACGTGTGCATAATCTACTGCATGATCTCTGATTACACACACAAACGCACACACACACACAGCCAGAAGGGTTCACAGAGTGCTCACAGTTGCTGGTTGCCATGTTTGTTTGCTTTACAGGCAACATGCAGCACGGTGGACCAGATAAGAAGTCGTCTTTTCTACTTGGACGACATGAGTTGATGTGGAGCGACTCACTCCGCCAACATTTGTGATAAGTGATGACTCGCATCCAAGTGTTTCCAGATAATTATTTTTGTAAAGAGGTCCATCTTAAAGCCTGAATAAACAACACATTTCTTAATCGTCATCCTCTTCCTGGTTAAGAACTGTGCTTGAACCGTATTTTGATACAACCAATCTCTTAATTGAGTGTGTGTGACTACAGTTATGCCTATATGACATGTCACAGTAGGTAAATGTGCTTTCTACACCGCAAGACATGTGTTCGTTGTGTGATATTTTATGAGACTCTCTCTGACCTTATTAAAACCGGTGTGACTGACACGCTTGTTTTAATGCATGGTGTCATTACCTGGCTCGCGAGCCGTGACAAAAAACAGGAAACGAAGTTGCAAATGTCAGCGTATAAGGTGATGATTTATTAGGATGAAGAAATGTCATTTAGCGGCCGTTGCATCAGAGGTGTTAATGTGGATGAGTGCGTAGGATTTATTGGAGGGTGTAGTGGCGAACAAGTAGTGAGTGTATTGTAAGACCTTTTGGCTCATTTTTACAGCATGAGGTGAAAATTAATAAGAAAACATTTGTATTTATTTCCAACAACCTTTACTTTTTTTAACCAGCAAACCACCATGATTTCATGCTGTAATTCTGTTGCATCTGCCACTATTTATGCTAACTATTTTAGTCATTTTATTTTAGGATAAATAGAGTCTCATTCTAATTGAGACATAAATAGCGGTTGTGTGAGATAATGAGCGACATGGCAACATTCCCATGCTTTACACAAAACATTCAAACAGACTGGAAATGGCGGAAAAAAGGTCACGCAAGCCAATAACTCTGAGTCATCGCTTTATGAGAATTGGGAGACGTCTTTTATCATCACATGTCTCGGAGACAGAGAGCAGACATCTCGATAGCCATCTCTGGGTGTAAGTGATACTGCTGAGCAGAGAGCAGGTCGTCCTCGTTGGCCTACACGTGATGACAAACAAGATTTCTGATGGTCTTGGAATGAGACCTTTCTCCACTCAGAAGAATTTTAGAGGGAAACCATGGGAATAATTGGCCTGCAACTAAGAGCTGACGGCCACCAGTGTATGTTTTGGCTTCTGCCTCTCTGCTTATGGTAGAGTAAATGAAATTAGTCATGTGTGTTGCAGGTGATATGAGGTCAGTGCTGTGTTTATGTATTTATATATGTGTGTTTGTTTTTTGGGGAGCCGACATATCAAAGGGCTGAATGTCGAGCATTGGCGGCGCAGGAAGTCTAACGTGGAAATCAAACATCCTCTTTAGTTGTCAGAGGCAGCCAAGTGCAATAACAAGGCGGCTGGGCCCTGTCCATCCACAGACAGGCAGATAGACAAGTGGACAGCAAGACAGGCAGACACGGGGTGGACTAACAGAGTCCTGCCTGTAGGGCTGGCTGTTAAGAAGTCTTTCCACCTAGACCAGATCAGGAAATTCTGCTTTTATAAAGGAAGTTTAGCAAGTCTGAACTAAGTAACCATGGAAACGTTTCCCTCCATACTAACTTCCTACTCCAGTTACAAAGTAATTTCTCTCTCTGAAGTTTCCTCTCGATTTATGTATCTCTTCTTAAACCCTGCTTGGTTTTAGCTTTGACTCGCTTGGAAACTAGCATTTGAGCATGTTTACAATGTTTACTGAGATAATCAATCAAGTGAAGAATTTGTATCATTTTCTTATAGACTTCCATGCAAACAGACATTTTTTTGCAACCGGAGGAGTCACCCCCTGGTGGCCAGTAGAGATAATGACAGTTTAAGGCACTTAAGCATTGACTTCACGTTTCAGAACTGGAGGTTTCGGTCTGCTCTCGACATGGATGGCTAACCCGGTAGCTTGCAGCGAACTGCGCTAACAGTGCATTTGATGGCGGTATCATCCGGCCCTGCTAGTAAGTGAGGCACACTCACATGCACTAAAACCATGGCTGGCTATTTCAGCAGAGCAAGGACAAACTGATAACAACACACACAGAGGGAGAATGGCTTTTTTCTCTGCTCGATTCCTCCACTATATCTTTACATAGTAAATAGTTGTTTCATGCTACATCAACTGTCTCAATCGCGTATATAGTATTTTTAAATGATACGAATATATTTAAAAATGTCCCTTTTAAATCTAATATTCTTAAATGAGTCACTTTTTGAGTGGAGTTCATGCAAGTGCACAGAAACTTGAGGATATTTAGGGGTAATAAAACCCCTCCAGTTTAATTGCGGTAAACTGTGATAATGGGCGGTCTGTTGAAATCTAATAAGTTGGCTGATAAAAACAAAGCAAAACAATCCGGTCCAACCTCCTCCCCTCTCCATACCTGACACCTCTGGGGCTTCGGTCGCTTCCCTCCAGCGGGGCTGATGGGAGTCAAGCCCGGTGGATGGACAGGGTGAGCCAGAACACTTGCGGGGTCAATTTTGCATGTGACCGGTGTTTCGTATTTAATGAGAGCTGCTGTCACTTCAACTCAGGGCAGTCAGTGGAGAGGAGGAGAGGAGGAAGAAGAATGAAGAGGGGAGGGATTGTTCGAGTTCAGAGTTTGGGACAAGAATCCAAGAGAACATTAAACATATAGCTAGTCTTTTAGGGTGCCACACAACAAAAAACACCAAAAGTGACATAAAGCCTATAATCCCACCCCTCCCGCTCTGACACCTCCCACCCACATTCCCCTGATCCTCCATACCGCCTGTCCCCTGGAGGCCTGGCCCACGGTGGACCCTCATTAGGTCATGTGTACTCAATCCTGTTGTTCCTGCGTCCCTTAATTTCCACTGTTGCGGGGACAAAGGGAGGCACAAAGCGCATCGCAGCCCCGGGTCCTTGCACTCGACCTCATTCGCTCATTACTGTCGCCATAGAAACTCGCTCCCCTCATCACCTCCAGGCGACCCCTCCCACAGCGTGGAGATGAATGGAATTTTTATAGCAGTATAGAAGTGATGGGAGCGATAGGTGTGTGTGTGGGCTGAATCTTCTCTGATAACAGGAACTACTGTGTGACTGGGTGATTATTCTAGTGTTTGTGGCCAGTAGCTGCCCCTGTGTGTGTGTGTGTGTGTGTGTGTGTGTGGGTGTGTGTGCAGGAGCGTGTGATATTAAGTGTGACGTTCCAAGACCTTTTCCTCTCTGAACTTTTGGGAACAGGTCATTTCTGGTAGACGGAGACATGCGAGGGTGTGGATCAGGTTTCTTGACTCTGGAACGGCTCCAGGTGGCAAAACCGGAGAAAAAGACCTTTATGATCTTTATGAAGGCAGAAAAAAGGCCGCTCAGTGGATCGGCAAGCACAGCAAGTCCATTACTTTTGATTAATCTGGCCACTGGTATTTGGCATGTCAAAGACTCGTGATGAGTCTGTATGTTTTACATATTAAGCGCAGGGTTTGCCAAAGGTTCCTTCTTTGTAGCGTCTGCGAGAGATGTTTTCACTGTGGTGGAGTGTTTTGAACAGGGAACCGTGCAGCCATGCAGCTGTGTCTCCTGAAAGCTGTAATTTCTCTTTTTGTCCCTCTCTGGGTCCCTGCTGAAGGCTTCATTTGCAACATATTTAAAGATTAAGCCATGTGGAAATATCCAAGAAGACGTTGGATCAGCTGCTCAGAGTCCAGGTTTCCCAGAGAAACTCATCACTGTCTGCATAAAGGCAACACGTGTGGGTGTTGTTTTCCCTGAACACATCCCCAACTGTCAGCTTTCTATAGCCACACAAAGTGCATGATTGGACACACACACACACACAGAAGAAAGGGCTCCCTCTGCTGAGCTCAAAGTCCACAGCTCCCCCTCGATTCTCCTCTCAGTCTGACCCTCTCATCAACACTCACCTGAAGTCGCTGCCTGTGTTAAGCTCCTTTTCTTGCGCTGTCGCCTCCACTCATCATCAGTGATTAAGTCACTGCTTTGTTCTTCTTCAAAACCAGCTGAATGAGTCGACAGATCAAATTTAAACCCTTTTAAACTCTGAACGTCAACATAAAAACACGGCTCACTTGACATTTTACATTACTGTCAAATAGTTATTTTAATAAGAGAAAATGTTTGGAAAGGTTTAATCTCTATCTGGCACGTCATCACCACCAAAAATGAATCATTATGTTTAACATGTTCATTTAGATGTTAACAAAGAGAAAAACAAACCTATACGCTGTACATTTTTAAAATCATTTTCTATTTTTAAGCCTCTGATTATTTAACTTATTTAACTTCATATAAATCATTTCCCTCCAGCAAGACTCTAAATCCATAGAGTGTAAACATACTGGAATCAGCTTATAAAATAGCCATAATGCCATCCTTTCTCCTAAGTAGTCCTAATAGTCCCTATAAATTTCACTTTACAGTTCCAATTTACCGTAGGCTATATAAAAAACACAACATAACAATTTTACCAAAGCAGAGATTAAAGAGATGTTATTTGGATTATTAAATATTGCTCATGGAGGGATGTTGATTTAAAAAACTTCCCCGCATTTTTGTCTGAGAGATAACCTTAGGTCAGGCTTACCTGGAGCACAGGGGATAAAGGTGGGATTAAGGCTCAGCTCAGGTTCCTGCTTTCAAATGTCTTATGCAATGAGAGCACAGTTCCTCCAGGTTTACTGTATTCCTCCAGGCTGACTTTTCCATTTGCCTATGTAGTGTACTCAGTCAGAGATGTAGTGTACATTACAGGATGTATCATATCTTCAAGCCATCACATTTGCTATGTGTAACCTTTGACCTTAGGATCCAGCTCTTTGTTGGACCATCTTATGAGAACATGGAAAAAGCAACCAGAGAAGGACCTTGGAGTTTGAAAATGTCAACAAACTTGGCAGTTAAATCTCTTAAGCTAACAGGTTACACCGGTAAAGTACTGTACCTGGTGAGCTAGCTGCTAAGCAGCTAGCCAGTCGGAGGATATAACACAACAGCTTTCAGAGCTTTTTATTTACTCCATACTGCCATTTAATCCTCGTGGCATTTTTCTCACAAGATTGTACATTATTTTAAGTCCCGCCCCTTCCAGTGGTCCCCATGAGACCTTAAGCTTGGTAACTGCGAGCAAGCTCATTAGCTTACTTTCTCATGGGCCAGTGTGTATTCAGGGATAGGGTTGTCTCCTGTCTCAAACTGTTTGGAAACCATTCCTGTTTTGTGGAGTGACTTTTCACTTGTAGCTAATATGCTGCTTTGGACCCTACCTCTTCATTCCCTCAAAGGGCAGCATTGTCAGGTCAACTTGCTAAATGTTAACGTCGCTAATTTGCGTATCAAAGTTCACCAGAGTTGAACTCGCAAATTCATGTGGATTTACTTCGGACTAGCGAGAAAATCCGACTTTTGGCGATTTCATTGGAGTGAATTGATTCTGCCATGAAATTCTGCCATTTAAAATGCTGGTGTGTCCGGCCGTTAGAATGAGAGTGTGACTGTTTTGATCCGCTATGACAGCTTTGTCCTTCTTCTCTCCTCGCTGTCAGTCTTGTGGGCGTGGCTACTCCCTCTCCTGGTCTGCGCCTAACGAGACACACCTGCAGTCTCATCAGTCTCATCAGTGCCGGCTTATATACTCTGCTTCCTGCGATCACTCTTCACTCACACGGGGCTCGCTGACTCCTCTCCAGCCTGCTCACTTACCTGACTCATCCACTTACTGTCTTGGATCCCCGTCCTTCACAGAACCCCTGGGCTCCCCGAAACCCACAACTTCTCTGGGCTTCATGAAAATAAATCACTTCTTGTTTTAGTCAATTCGTTGTCTGTATTTGGGTAAAATGACCACAATGACTGTAGAATAAGTGAGAAGGACCGTACAGTAAATGAGTGTATGCATGCAGCAGGGTGTCAGCAGCACATCACACAGTGAGGTCGGTCGGCTGGTCGGCTGGTCTGCTGTCTGCTGCGATAAGAGACAGGCGGCCTGTACAGACTCGCCCTGCAGTCCCCAGGTGAGCCGGCGGTCCTCAGCTATACTCATTATTTCCTCCCAGAGGAATGCCACCCAAGTCAGACGGAGAAACTGCAAAATGAGCAAGAATGCAGAAAAATACTTCAAGTAAGTGCATATAGTATGAAAACAGGCAAATGTGAGCGCTGTCTGAGTCTTTCAAACACATCCCGGCAATGAAAATGTATTTATATAGCATTTCATACCCAAAGGGAATAAAAAAGTCACATCATCAGAAAAATATTAAATGAAAATTATAACACATTTGCTTGCAATATTGTTGCAAATTTAAATAACATATTTAAAAGAAAATCTTTATAAAGGAATCAATAATACAAAAGAGATACTGAAAAATAAATTCAGCTTGTGCACAAGGATGGGAAAAGAACTGAAGTTTCACAGTGGGAGATGTGCTCTCCTATTCCTCATCATGACACAGCAGAATAGGAGAAGAAGGGAGGTGGGGGCGGAGATTCAGTGAAAGTAAATGAAAAGAGTAAAAGAGATCAATGTAATTTGGATGTGATCTATTTTTAATGAGGCTCCAGTCATGGTGGGGTTAGAGAGCAGGCTGAGCTGAAGAGCAGCGAATGGAGGGGGGAGCAGAGACGAGGCAGTCGGGCTGCTATTGATCAAAGGGCTGCTGGAGGTAGGCTGGCACCAGGACTGGGCCAGGGTGACCTGCACTGCTGTACAGGCTCAGGCAGGGAAACAAGATGTATGAGATGGACCCAAGTATAGGACTAGGAAGGGGTAGACATTTTGACTTGTCATAGCAGGAAAATAAAAGTTAATAGCATCCATTTTGTTTTTTCAAAGTTAATAAAGCAATGTTTAAAGGCGGGTCCACACCGCACCGACTGCCCGACTCGTGAAGTCGGGCTACTTAACATGGCAGACTCGAACAACGACATGGCCGGTTCACATCTACGGAACTACAGCCGACGCCATACGTTCCGCGCTTGCGCGAGATGTAATGTCTCCAAAACAACAGGCGGCGCTAATCTGTATTGTGCGCCAAAAAACACGAAAACCGGAAGTAGGCGGTCCTCTCTAGACCACCTTCTTCGATTCTACTGGTTATCTGGTATGTTTACCATCGTCACTTCCGGGCTTCACTGATTCGCTAGTCAAGCTGCTAGCCTCCACCAATCAGAATGGTAAAAGAGTCACCGACTCGCATGGCGGATTAGACATTTGAATCGGCTGAAATGAACCCCGACGTGGGCCGATTCGAGCGACCACACCAAGCAGACTCGTGTCACGGAGGCCGACTCTCTCAAAGACGCCGATTTTCGGTCCGGTGTGGACTCGCCTTAAGTCGAGCCTGATCCCAGTCACTTCCACACGGTGACGCATACGGCTTATTACTGAAACAGAAACAACTGGATCGGGACTCTGTACTGGCCGATACCCAAAGACCAGGTATCTCCATCAGTATTGGGACTGAAAAAGTAAAAATTCCTAATCTAAAATCCAACTCATGTTTGTTTTCTGGTCCATTGGTAGAAGCAGTAACTTCCAAAAACGATTATAGTACAAATCACTGTCACAAAACGGCTCATGTCTCCTTCACAGTTGATTCAGCCTAACCCCGGCACCACGGTTCACTTTTTAAGGACAGCTCAGGAGCTCATACAGAAGCCAGAAGCTCCGATGACTGGGATAAGTTGAGCCAAAGAGATAAGTGTCTCTCCAGGTGTGATCAAGACTTTCATCAAGGCTCCAGCAGTATCAGCGCATAGACAACAGCCGGTGTAACGAGGAGGACAGTAGCAGTAAAGCGCCTCAGGGTGGATTCTTGGCTTGTGTGACTCCAGGGAGGGTGTCACATCCTCCTTTAATCATTAAAGAAGCAGGAAGACCCCCATCTATCAACCACCATTACCATTTAACCCCCCCTGGCCTGTCTCCCTCCGTAGCCCCCAGCCATAGAAGCTGCTCAGCAAACCAGCCGGGCCTTCCTCCCTCCAGTGGAGACAGACCAGTGGCTCCACAGCGCCTGATAATCGATGTCTGCCCCTCAGCACCCCGAGGCCCAGGCTGGCCTCTTCAGCTCCTATAAAGATGCCTGACACACATGCAAGCACAGTCGCAGACATAAAGTATGCACGTGTGTGTGTACGCTTGCTTTTGCATCGAAGAAGTACATTCAGATGCACACAATGGTCCCCTGACCCCAGTAAGAGGGGTGCGTTAATGCTGCCCACTCCCAGTGTGTCTCCATGCCTCCCTCCGCTGTGCAGACACAGACATTGACTGCTGGATCACAACCCCTTTACCTGAGTCAATAAAGTCCCTGCACAGAATTGATTTGGCAGAGTGGAAGTGGGGACAGGGGGGGGAGCAACAGGACTCTGAAATCCATAGATGGATTTTTGACTCTCGGTGGCCGCCGTTGTCAGTCATCCCCCTTTTGTGTGCTGAGAAACCGGAGGGAAAAAGCGACTCGATAGGCGACGGTGTTATCTATCAGACTGATTATGCAGGACATCTGGCTTTATGCACATTACAAAGAAAGATTACAAACATTTAAAGATTTACCTCTAATGGACATAACCAAATAAGCTAATCCTTGCTTTCTGTTGCTTACAAATTCAGTTTTTATTTTGACTATGTTATACTTTGCTGTAATTTGCTTAGCTTTTTTTTAGGCTCTACATAATCATTGCAATGGAAACTGGCCCCGATGAGAGTGATGAGTGAGAGGAACAAGGTAAGGGAAAGTTAGTCGTCAGATGTAACCCACCTCCTCACCCCTCACACATGGCCTCGACCTCTTTTACAGCTCTGAAAACATTGTTGGGAGTTTCTTGGGGAATAACCGAATGGTGGTCTGCACAGAAACCCAAACTAACAGAACCACTGTGTTACTGTTGATTAATGCTTTGAGCACTTGGTCCCATTCATTTTGTATTGCAGTAGTGTTTCAAAAAAATTCATTAGCACTTAATCTTAACATGGCACATCATATTTCAGCAAAGAAACATAATCTGTATGTGCTTGAGCTAGAAACACACTTACTCAAAATGCCTGATGATGTAAATCATGCACCAATGTTTGGAAACACAATTCAAACAGGAGGAAACATTTGTTTGAGACTATTTTATGCTGTGGATGACAAAAAATGAAAAAATATAATCATAAAAAATTAAATGCAGTATTATTTTCCTAGATACAGTAGCCTTCTACAGATGTTTATTTAGCTGCTTGACTTATGAGCAGCATCTTGCTCTCAAAGTTTTGGCACGTTTTTAACATTTTTAAGAAGAGAGTAACAGATATATGGATTAAAGGCATTTACAATCCCTGTGAAGAAAGAAGTTACAAATCAACACCTGGGACAAACTACAAAAACACTTTCAGTGTGCCATCTTGTGTTTAAGGCTATTGACTTGAATGAACGCAGGTGGTCAACCCTCTAAATCTTCTTGTAGATGTTTGCGACAGGAATTTTGCTACGCTACGTTAGCTGACGTTTTAACCTGCTCACTACCTAGCTTAACGTGGCCAGTGAACAGGCAGATTTACCCATAAAAAAGTGCTGGATTTTCAAAACAACGGCTCTTTTATTTCACACACAAGTAAACACAAGCATTTCTAGCCAAAGATAATGGATTTCGATGGTGAGAGTGACATCTCTAGCTAGGAGCTTTAGCTAGTAAGTTAATGCATATGCAAACACTTGTTGGTTGACTGTTTCGAGCTGGCATTTTAAATGTTTCCAGTCAATGAGAGTTCAGTAAAAAGGTTTCATATATGACCTTAAGTGCTACATGATATGAATACAGCTTGGCTCACTAATGTGTTTTTAATTTTTTTGGACAACAATGGAGCTCTATGGCAAAGAGGAAGAAGATACATTTGGATGCACACACAATACTTGTTATTGTTGTTTTGGGTCTTTTCATAAATGTATCGATAAAACTTGGAATATCACTAGACTTGACCTTTTTAAAGATTGTGTGAATAAAACAGCGATAGTATCGTGCACCACCTGCTACCTCACATCAAGGTCTTGTTTTATTAGCGTCAACATAATAGCTCAGTGTATGTACAGGCCACATAGACGGGCTCTTTCCCCTAACTCCCAGCACGTAACCTATGAAATGACTTCATGAGTGGCGACAGCTTATCTCTCCCTGCGGATGGGATCAATAGACTGGCGCTCTTGCGTTCCTCGTTGACGTGAAACCTCAGAGACTGGCTATCATATGTACTGTAGGCCGCCTGCTTTGGGTAAACAACAGGCCATCTCTCAAGTCCAGCCCAGCCTCCCCCCATACGCCAGGGGGGTTACTGGGACCAAGACGTGGCCGCCACTTTTTTATTTACCCTAACAAGACAGAAATGTTGTCATGCAGTCATCAGCTTGTGTAGCGAGGACTGGGGAGACAGTCCTCTGGGACATGGAGACTCCCCTATCAGTCCATCTCGGAGACAACCTATTGTGTAAACAACAGGAACAACCTGTTGGCTGCAGGCGGCATGTCCTCTCATAGTAACACAGACCAGCAACTGTGGGTGTCAACAGGTTTTGGGACGTTAGTGATGATATCATTTTGTTTTTCTGCAGGGAAACATATTGAGGATGATGTCAGTTTGCATGCTGGAGCATCTGATAACACGAAGGACAAAAGTGACTGCTGTCTCTTTAGTGGGTATAATAAAGAAAATATGCATGTAGTTTATAATTTTAATAATGTTAAAAAAAATTACTAAACTTTTCCTTCATCAGGAGAACACACTTGCATCACATTATGGGCTAACTGTTATTATGCTTTGGTTCATGAAATTAGATTGTATTTGTCTGCATGCTCATTCAAAATATGCATTGTAATGCAGGGTGTCATACCATGGTTAAAATGGTAGTATGTATTTAAGGACTATAATAAAAGGAGTAAACATAAAGGCTAAAAATGTATTTATCTAATATAAATTTAATGAATTACATCTAAAATGCTGAAGGTCATATTGGGAGGAAATGCACCTTAATGATGAACACATCTAACAGCAAACAGGCTGCTCATATTGGTTACAAATCAATTACAATTGAAAACACATGCGCTTATTTTTTTGTCAGTGTACACAATGAACCTTCAGTGGAACATGACTTCACTGTATGAGAATATATTAAAAAATAGAGTATAAAATATCCCAGAGCGGGGTTTCTGGAAAGCTGTTGTGAAACCTCGACACCCTCCAGCATCGGAGCTTTCACCACCTAACTCCAGCCCAATTCCAGGGCCCTTTGAGTAAAGTGAGAAGACTTGCTGAAATCCTGAAGAAAATTTATATCATAATTACTCTGGCCGCTTTGAGGAGAGAGGCTTGCCTCGGATCCCGTGTGCTCGGCTCTTACAATAGGTGGCCACTTTGCCCGTCTGAGAGGGATCCATATCACACACACCATTGTCAGAGTCTGCACAAAAGCGAGAGATACTTCATTACTCGAGTGTTCGCAGATCAGTTTCTTTTGTCCACTTTTGCCAGCCACCATTTTACACCGCTGGACAGAAAAAACAAGAAACAAAAACACAGTTGACAAGTGAATTTGGCTGTAACCCCTTGACCTTTCTGAATGTACGCCTGTAGTCATGTCTGTTTACGCAGACGTACATATGCCAACACCCTGCGTAAACACACATAAAGAGTGAAAAGCTCTTCTGTCTATATGCAGAGCATTTAACGACGCTCACAGATGTCATGCAGAGTTTAACAGTTTGGGTGAGTGCTTACTAATTTATATGAGTACTCTGTGATTACGTTAGGCCTGTGCTTTCTTCGACTGTGGGGTTGGATGAGGGATAGATTTGGACCCAAGACTAACTCTGAGGATGTTTTGGCCTGTTTATCTTCTGGATGGCTTTCTTGGCTCTTTCATGTCAAAACAGCCTCTCACACTATCACTAGCTGTCCTTAAATCTCTCGTTTGGGTCGAGTTCAGGGGAATAGCTGCCTCGTTTTGCATTCTGTATTGGTTTGATCCCACTAAATGATGTATGAATGACACACCAGTATCTTACGTCATCACAAAGCAGTTCTTGCTTTTGCCGTGTCCTTTCATTTCGTCTGCTTTGACTGAAATGTCAATAACAGACTAAATGACTGAAATGAAGGCGTTATGGCTGAGTGGAGGTGGACGAGTTACACAGGGGTTAGACTGGGGACGTATTTTCTGTACTTTTATTAACGTTTTGGTTTTTCCTAAACCTTAATTAAATTAAATTAAATAGTTTTGCTGTCTTAACCATACCGTTGTTGCCTAACCATAACTGCACTGGGGCCCGTTTCACAAAGCAGGTTCAACAAACTCTGAACCTAACCCTGAACTCTGAGTTGAACAACTCTGAGATGGGAAACTCTGAGTTTTCGGTTTCAGAACAGCGGTTTTGAATTAGTTCACTCAACTCTGAGTATGTAAACTCTGAGTTACGCGCGTGCCTGCCGACTCTACAAAGCCATCATCAATGGAGCTCCGATACTACGATTCACCATGGCAACGGGGAGAGCGTCATTAGATATTACCGAGTGTTTATGTAGAAAACGAGCTCATCCTGAGAAAGCGGAGCAACGTAACTGCAGCAACAGTAGCGATAGTTGGCGTGGCAGACATTTACTGCCCGATCTAATGTGTATAACTGAATTAAACAGTCTATTGATCTAAAGGTAAAAACTGTTTATTTTCTGAGTTGCATAGCGTCACGGTGGTGTAATGGTTAGCAACGCCGCCCACAGTGCTGGCGACAGCGGTTCAATCCCCGTAAATCACAAAGTAGCGCAACACATAAATTATTATTTTTATTGGGTATAATCCCCCAGGCACAGAAAGAAAGTGGCTTCAGTTGAAAATTAAGCATAAGAATATTGCGCAAATACGTTGACTAAGGCATATGATTTTAATCATATTTCACATATTAAACAGTAAATATAAGCAGGTATTTCAACACAGGAATGTACTTAAACATTTCATAAATCTCCCGTTCGCAAAAACACTACCTCCGCAAAGAATCTGGTTGCGGATTATGTCCGCGATATGAAATGTTGAAAATGTCGGAGAATATTGTTTAGATAATATCTAATGTGATTGAAAGGAAAGGTAATCAAAATCCTCTCCCGACGCAAAGCTGCTAGAATCACTTTTATTTCCATATCGATTAGGTTGGCGATGAAAGGACGGCACATTTTTTTCAGAGTTGGTTCAGATTCCGGAAAAAGGCGGAGACATGTAGGGAGAAACTCAAGGTTTGTTGAAGCAAACCTGCTAGCGAGCAGGTTAGTTTCACGGAGCATGTTACCCGGGTAACTGACCCAGATTTATGCTGAACTAGCTTTGTGAAACCGAAAAACCAGAGTTTCCCTCATCTCAGGGTTAACTAACTCAAGGTTTTCACTAAACCTGCTTTGTGAAACGGACCCCTGATCATATTGTCGTGGCGTGAAATAAAACATGAAAAAGCTGTTTCACAATTTTGACCCAGTTGCATGACATGAGAAAAGCTTAAATGAGTATCATAACACCCAGAATGTCCATAAAAATAGCGTGAAATTGATCAGTATTCCTATGAGATCACGTTGTCTGTATCTACTAACTATTCATGTTCATAATGAAAATGAAAGATAAAAAATAATTAATATAAAAATGAGTTATGGCAAGATTCACAAAAAAACGGCCCTTCAGCAAATGTTTTCTTTTTAGATTTTTTTGAAGTAACAGTAAAGTACATCTACAGTCAAATGTTATTCATGTCTTTATGAAAGTCCACTCATTAAAAGCAAACTCAGTATTGGTATGTTATTCTTGGGACACAGTTAGGGTAAATTGTCACTTCTGAGTCAATTGTTTTACATCTTGTCATCCACTCTACATCTGAATTTGTTCATCCGAGGTGTCAAGTGTTTTCTATCTGCGCAACAAGTCCTCAACAAGTCCTCCAAATGAAACACATTTTTGTTGAACAGACACTCCTATTGGCACTTTTTGGTTGCTTGGGTTCAGACAAGAAAATCAACTTGGTTATGCTCAGGAAAAGACTGTTTTGTTTATCCTTAACTGTCTTCTTCATGGTTATAAAATCAAGCATGTGGTAAAAGTTATGAAGCATTCGTGTCAAATCAAGACTTCCATCCATCCATTTTCTACCGCTTATCCAGTATTCAGGGTCGCGGGGGGGCTGGAGCCGATCCCAGCTGTCATTGGGCGAAGGCAGGGTTACACCCTGGACAGGACGCCAGTCTATCGCAGGGCCGACATGTAGAGACAGACAACCATTCACGCTCACATTCACACCTACTGGGCAATTTAGAGTCACCAATTAACCTATCCCCATCCTGCATGTCTTTGGACTGTGGGAGGAGGCCGGAGAACCCGGAGAGAACCCACGCTTACACGGGGAGAACATGCAAACTCCACACAGAAGGAACCCGGACCGACCCGGGGATCGAACCCAGGACCCTCTTGCTGTGAGGCGAGAGTGCTACCCACTACACCACCGTGCAGCACAAATCAAGACTTGATTTGCTTTTTACTTTTTTTTTCTTAAAGTGAATTTCAGTTTATTCCATATCAAAAGGGAGATATTGGTGTTGAAGTTAAAGTGCAAAATCTCTTTAAATTTAAGTGAATAACCTGCTGAGTGCTAAAAGACACTCTCTGACCTTGGTCGCCAGCAATACACCTGCCACACACACACACACACACACACACAAATACAGATATAGTCATAGTGCATTACATCTGTGTGAAAGATATGTCAGCAAAAGGCCCAGCAAAGAATGTGTTAGCAAAAGCTGAATCTGATTCAAACTCGATCGCCTCTCCACACCTCAGACCTGCTGTCTATCCTGTCATCCTGGTTGCTGTACATTCCTGCACAGCTCAGCCTCTCATCCTGCTCCCACATCCTTCTTCGGGAAATCCACAAACCGAGAGAGAGAAGAGAGAGACAGAGCTAAAGCAGCGGATCATATTGACAATTATTGCTGTGAGGCTGGCTCCAGGCAAATTAGATTGAATGGGCTGGAAAACAAGTTACATCAATCCAATTAGGTTATGATCAGTTGCTGCTCTTGGGCGGTGGAGGCTACAGGGAGGGCTGCTTTGTACTGTACTGTCTGAGGCAAGAGACAGGCCTGATGTAAACGTCTGCTCTATCTCAATAGAGAGGCTGCCTCGCTGCAGTCTGCTCACTCTCTGTCTGATTGACCACTCCATTAAAACTGTGCTGACATTACCACTGTGTGTGTATGTGTGTGTTATCCTTTAGAGATCAGAACAACCGAATTAATTTTACAGCTGTGCCTCACATAAATCTATCTTAATCATTCATCCCAGCATAAAGTGCAGCGACGTTTGCAGCGTCTCAGACTGTGCTCGGGAATGCACTGCTTGCATGTCTGACATTCTGTGCCGAAATTCCCTGCTGCACTGTGGGTGAAGCCCGGGCGCCCTCTGCCCCACTGTCTCTCTCCACCAGTGCAATGTGAATAATGGAGTAATTACAGGAAGCGAGGCCCAACCGCTAAACATTTTCCTAACCAGAGGATCTGGGAGAGGGATTCTCCATTTGGAGAGAGAGAGAGAGAGAGAGAGAGAGAGAGAGAGAGAGAGAGACGGCTGGAAAAGAAGTCTGCCTCTAATTTTCAATAACTGGATTAAAGATTAGCGACTCCTCCAACAGTTTGTATCGTATCAGATTGATGGACTGTGGGTTTGTGTGTGCGTGGTTGCAGTTTGATTGCATGCATATGGATGACCCAAAAGAAGAAGAAAAAACACAGTGGCGGAGCGGGAGGTCTTGTCTTACCAAGGTCACATTAAATCTGGGTTTTTAGTTCCGACATGTGCGGGTCTCTGAAATCAAAGGGAATCATTACATCTAAGCGCCACCACAGGACGAAGCTGCACTCACAGAGACCTGATCTGGGGGAAATGTTGATTCATAAAGAGAATAAGTGGCAAAGATGAATGAGGTGGAAGACACAAAGGCGTGCACTGGATGTATTAAACAGTAAGATTATCCACTTCTCATGGTGCTCAAATAGTGTATCTGCAGCGATAATGTGACTGAGTAGATGTACACATTTTATATATCCCTTCACATAGGTGGCTCAGTCCAAGATCCCCTTCAGAATTATTCTTCACAACAAATTTTAAACCACTTGTTTTTTTTTTTTTTATCTCAATGGGAGTCCTGGTCTAAATAAAGGTCAAATAAAACAGCCCAAATATCCTCACTTTCAGAAGACAAGACTCCTAAATCACAAAAGGAGATGTAAATACTTAGGGGGAGCCCAAATGTCCTCACTTTAGAGGTCTAAAAAATGGTCCCCACAAGGATAGATGTATAAGTATGCACACACACAGGTCCGGGCTCATGAAAATATACAGTACCACACAGAAAAAAGCATTGCCAGCACATAAATGAATACTGAAGAGATATTCTGCCTCTCTGCCACACACAAAGTAGTCATGCTAAATATTCTTAGCCCTTGACAACGGATCACCCAGGGCTCCAAGAAGTTAAATATCTATAATTCAGGGGCCTCTTCTCAGCTCAGCCACCACTGAGTCTTTCACATACCCACACTGAAAGCTTGTGCTCTCTGACCCCAGCTGTGGTGTCCCGCAGGGCCCGGGGTCGGCCCTGGGTGTCCCTGTCGGTGTGGCTCCGGATGGGTCAGGAAACACTGGGCTGCTCCCTCCCTGCTCCCCAACGACCCCTGAGGACCCCGAGGTGGCATTTCCCCTTCGATTAGAGCTAAAAATACTGAGGCTGCTCTGAGGGCCACGGCCCCTGGGTGATCATGATGGAGGGAGGAAGGAAGCAGCTTTTCCTGCCCTCCTCTCTCCTCATAAGTCATTTGTCATCCCTCTCTCTCTTTCTTTCTCTCCCTCTCATTTTGTCTCTCAACTTATTTCCCCATGACTTTTTTGTCAGATGGAAAACTTGCCGCACAAGTAAGAAAAAAAAAGAGAAAACATGAACCCGCTTCACCTCTCTCGGGACAGGAACACCCACGACATGGAAAACTCTTTGAAACCAACGGTGCAACAAATGTCATTTGAACTGACAGTAAACAAGACCATAAAAGCAGGGTGGAGAGCTCTGAGGGTTGCTTTAACCTCTGGATCGGACCTGAGCTAATGTGCCATTAATGCCCAGGCACACTCGAATAAACACAACATTTGCAAGTTCAATGCTTGGTTCAAAACGGAAAAAGGTTGGATTGCATTACCATCAAACTAATCATCTGCTATTCTGAGTAAACACTGAGTTTGTGGTCCTGAATTAAAAGATTTCCCTCCTTGAAGAGGATGGCACAGCGTAGCCCCATGACACAGCTTAAGAAACAAGAATTGTAAATCAAAAAGATTTAATTAGTTTAGACAGACATGACAGAAACATCCTCTCGTACAGTATAAAAGATTACTCCCATGATTGGATTATTTGTAAAACCCCAAAATACATCACTCTTTGGCAGAACTTTCAATTTCAATGAATAAATGTTTGCATATCCCATTTCCTCATGTGGATGCTTGAGCAGTGTCAACTACTAGGTTGAAATACAGTCAGTGTTGAAAGAAAGATTTGACAATAAAGTATCTTTTATCCAGGCAATTAATCTCACTGGCACACACACTGAAATGCTCCCATTAAGAAAAGCCTCTGCCTTGAAATATTAATGGACATTTTAGTCATTTTGTTGACTGTGAGTTTTATTTTGAAGCCGTGCAGGCAGGAGCTGTTGAAGTTTGTGAAATTAAGGGATCAGCAGCGTGGTTTGATTGACATGTTTACAAAAGAACAAGTGTACAAAATTATGATATCGTGAATCAGCATTTATTCCACGTCCACACCCATCCCAAAGAAACAACTTTGATCCAGTTTTGCCAAAGAACGTCGGCACTCTGAACTTGAAGTTCAGACTGAAGTCGTGCATGAGAATAACGCAGGGAAGAATGTACATGCACCCAATCAGGAGAGGGCTGGTTATTATGGTCAAATATTTTAGGGACATGTTGTATGATCTAAAAATGAAATATTCAGAATATATCAGAAACAAAATATGGGCATAAAACCAACAATAACATACCTGTAAAATCCTAAAAGTAGATCAAAACAGTGAAATAAAAGGATAAATAACACATTTCTAAACTAGGAATAACATCAATAAAGGCTGGGCAGCAATTCAGCAATGTTACTAGGCGCCAACACAAAAAAAACTTGCATTAAATAGTAAAGTTAATACTCAAAAACTGACTGGCAACAAGTAAAGCCAAGTATGGGGTGATGTGATCTTGATCTCTTACAATTTATGAGTTTTGTACTCAATGGAGGAATTTTTTGTTTTGGCTTAACCTTGAATGCAATACAATACAATACAGGACAGGCAAAAATAATGATACATTGTGGCATTTTAGTTCCAATCCAGTTTACAAAAGACCAAAATGGAGTAAGAATAAAGTTGGACGGCCAGAAAAGTTATTGATTGGACAGTTTGGGCTATTGTTATCCTACATCATCAGCTGGCAGGACCCTCATGGGAATTCAAATTCTGGTGACTGCCATGAGTTAATGCAGCAATTTAATGTTTCTGATGTGTAGTTTCATGTCCTTTGGTGTCACAAAGTAATAATTCATTATAAGAATAAGAATAAGAATAATGCAAATTGAGTGCATGTTTTGAATAATGACAGATCGAGACGGAACAAAAGGCTGACGTCTGATACAGTAAAGACTTAATGACTCAATGACTGACAAAGTACACGGAATGGACATGACAGCAGTTTTAAAACCTATCCACACTGATTTGCTTATATAGATGGCCTCATACAGAAAAATTATAAGATCATATTGCTGAACAGATTTCAGAATCGACAGGTAGATTTTTTATAAGTTTAGCTATTGAAATCATGCTAAATCTGCTGTCGTGACATCCTGTGGTTAATTTGTTTGCTTACCAACCACAAACAAGCCACACCAGACTCTTAAAAGCAGACCAAGACCCACCTTCTCCAGCGGACTCGGCGGAGAACAAAAAGGGGGCCAAGAATGGAGCCTTGGGGAACACCACAGGTCAGGTGGGCCACAGAAGAGAAGGCATCAGCAACAAAATCTGAAGCTCTGCTCGACAGTGTGATTTATAGCTGCCTGATGCAGTTTCCCAACCCATGTAGCCCATAGATGATACGACATTAATAAACTCACTGTGATCAATATCTAGTCTTAAAACCCATGTTTGTGACATGAAAACAAACGTCCTGCTATAAATCAAAGCACTGAGCAAACACATCATGTTCCCACTGCTCAGTGTTTGGTCCGCGTTTGTGTTATGAATCATAATTAATACGGTTTTGGTTATGCCAAACTGTACCAACTTTGGCTCATTTTCACGTCTGAAGTTTCTCTTTTAAGACCTTGTTAATACCTTTGAGTCATATTTCCAGTTCTCCAATAAATGTAAATCCTGGTTTGTCAAAAACTGTAATATATTGTACAGTAGGCTCCTTTGTAGATTGATTTGTGACTACAAAGCTGACTTGACAGACACATTCAGATCAAAAGGGGATAAAAGAATCAAACTTTAACATAAAGATGACTTTTATTATTTCTGAGCCTGCAATGGAAAGATTTTCAGAATTTTTTTTTTTATCTTGGCTCCTTTGAATGTAAATGTTTACCATTTTTGCTCATTAGCTCATACAAGCTCTCTCTGTCTGCTACTTCCTTGTTTGCACGCTTTCTCAAACATTTTTTTTCTCGTGTCGGATGTCTGTCTCTTGTTCTCACTCTCACTTGCGTTCACTTTGTTCTCTCTCTCTCTTTCCGCCGCCGTCTCAGCTGCAGTCCATATGATATCTGGGCCTCTCTGATGAGTCTATTTTATAATAGGTGTGTTTTCAAAGCCATTATTACAGCATATTTATATTTTGAAGCCGACTCTTGGCCCCCGCCATGTCGGAAGACAATTACTAGGAAGCTCATTTTGTGGAGCCCTGTCTGGTTCTGTTAGGAAACGGAATAATAAATCATAGTGGAGGCAGACCAAGTGGATAATAGCTGGAGTCTGACGACGATGATAGAAATTAATATTTAAAATCGTTAGTGAAGCTATTTCGGCCTATATAATCACTTTAATCTGAAACTGTCTTGACTGTATCTCACATCATAAATGTTGAAATCATATCGTAAGTAATGTAACCAACAGGGTTTGCACTGTAATGTATTTCCAGGAAGGTTTTATGAAGGTTTTCATACAATATATAATGCAGTTCATGGGTCTACTGTGTATATTCTTACATAAATGAAAGTCTTTTACACCACTCGCTGTTAGACCATGGACCTTCTGACTATCAAAAGTAAATCATTCACAATGTTTATTTTATTTTAATACCAAAACACAAGTCTTCTCATTTAATTATCTAGAAATAGAGTGTGTCCAAGACACTTAAAGGCATCACATGGGTGATTGTGGTGTCTGTTGTAATCGCTGAACTTGTAAACGGACCGACTGTCCCATCTCTTAAGCCCCCGCTGTCTTCCTCTCACATAACCGTCTTGCCACATCCCCAAAGCAGCAGCATCCGTCTAGGAACAGAGGCTGTTTTCTCTCCTTCGGGACAGTCTGGTGCCAGAGAGAGCGCTGTGGGTACCCCCCCCCCTCCCCCACCACCCCGGCAAACAAACCACAAACAAACCCGCCGGGGCCCCCGGCACCAACACAACCACCGGCCCCAGTCCCTCAGTCTGCCTCAGTCAGCTGGCTGTCTGTGTGTGTGTGTGTGTGTGTGTGTGTGTGTGTGATTGTTTGGGGTGAAAACGAAATAAGTATTTTCATTCAAATGTCAGCAGCTTCATGAACTTTTGTGTTGCAAAGGTATCATACGTGCTAAAAATGTTGCAAAATAGTAATTATCATCGATATACTTTAAGCGTAAATCCAAGAAGAAGTGATACATTGCGTTTCCACCTTGATTGTAATAAACAGAACGACAACTGTGAGGCAGGCTGAGCAAAGGGAAAGAATGCATGATGACTTGGTTCATTAGCAAGATAATTTGTGTTGATTTGCATTACTTTTGTATGACGTGGCAGAGATGACGGAGGGGGATTTACCTCCAGGTAGACACCAACAAGGATTCATCCATCATGGATGAAATAACACCATCGCTGCTTTGTACATGTTGTGAAAGTCTCAGATATACCGTGAAACCAAATGCCGTCTGGTTCATGACATCATCCAGAGATGCTCTGTGAATTTCAATGAGCTGTACACAACACATTTATGCAGAAAAATGACATGGTTCATGGTCATGGTTTGTTAGATCAGTCTGCAAGAAGTCAAACAAGCACCTTTTTAAATGTATTTTTTCTAAATGGAGTTCTGAATGCCTATATCTGCTGGCTTCACCAATATCCCAGAAATATTGGCCATTGCCCAAAGATGCTAAATAAGACACATAGTAAATGGGATTCAATATTTTGTATACAGTTTTTATTATCTTAGTTTAGTGTTAGCCTGCTAACACAAATATCATTCAGGGTTTTTTTTAGGTGTTTGGTCAAAAACCAAAGTATTGAAGTAATTTTAATTTTGACCTGATGAAAGGATTAACAGAGTGACCGTGCATCATTTCATGGCAATCCATCCAATAGCTGTTGAGATATTTCAGTATGGACCAAAGTGTCGGTGCAACCGACAGACTAACATTGCAGCCCCTAGAGAATCATGCCACTAGCTAACTAAATATAAAGTGTCTTGGCTGTATCCAAACAACTCAACTGAGATCATTTTGCTCAACTCTGTGGTTGAATAAACTACAGTAGGTGTTGAGTTAACACTCCGCTCTGCTGTAGGCCAATAAAATTAGCAGTCCTATTATAAGCGTATATGCCTTTCATGAGTATCTTTATATGTCTGTGCATGGATAAGTCAAGCTTTTATAACGGTTTCATTGAAGTCATGTAAATGTGATAACATACCCTCTGCTACATGAGAGAAGTTGGTTTAGTCCGACTGTTTTCTCAGCACTCTTTCAGGGCGGGTCTCGTTAACGTCTTTATTGTATATTACAGAGGAGGAATAAAATGTAATTATCCATGTTAGTTAAAAGGCCACCAGCCGTGCTGCCAACACACAATGGATGTGTTTTGCTTAGTTTTGTTTACAGTTCTTACTTTATACCCCAAACAAATAATGACAGAAATGTTCCAACTGTATTACCTTCACTCTATTGCTGACTCATAAGGTTTAAAGGAAGATGCTTTAGCAGGGAAGCTATTTCTAAAGGTGCTCCAGGTTTGGTTTGATAATGACATCTCTCAAAAAGTCAACTTCCCTCACTGCATGTGAACTGTGAATTGGATCTGAACATGTCACAACTGGCAAAGACGACGCTCTCAGCGGTGATTAGCTTTAAGGAGAGGTGAGGATAATTAATAGAAATTACCTCTGACAGTTGCTCAACACCATTTTTTGTAAAATTGCTGCCGAAAAACACTCCCAGGGTGACAGACATCTCCAAAAGACAGCGTGAAATTAAATTGCCGTTGTAAGCGCCTGAGGAGATTTTCGGGGACGGTACTTCCTGAGGAACAAAAGACACCACAGTTACGCTTTTAATAGCTTTAATGCAAAATTAATAGTTGGGAGTAAATCTGTACCTGATGACATTTAAAGAATAAACAATTAGACGTGTTTTTCTACACATAAAAACATACTACTAATCTGTCCATATGACACAGGCGGGCACGCAGCCAGAAGCAGACATCACACCCAACCAATCCAGTGCCTGGGGGGGTGAGAGGGTGAGGAGTGATTTTGGAAACTAATGTTCACTTGGCCCTGTCTAATGAAGCATTTAATACACAGCCCTGGGAATGCAGAACAAGCATGAATCATGCGGCAATTAAACTGTGCTCCAACATCTACTGGAAAGTAAAAAATACATAAAATGCTGCTGCCGCAAGCTGAAACCGGGACTCTGAAAGAGTCAACAATATGTCAAAGAAATGCTTCTTGTGTAAAAGCTTTGATGTCAAAATCTATTGGCCTGTATGGAGCTGATTTTCATGTGGCATGCATTTCTCTTTGCAGCATTTTTATTTTTAATGAGAAGCTGAGCGGGTCAACAATAATTGTTGTGTATTTGTTTTAGCATGTTGGATGGGAGTTGCTGAAGAACAAAGCAAGTGCCAAAAAGCTAGAAAAACACATGAAAAGCATTTGAAAGCCAATTAATAGATGTTTAGCTAGCACTAATATGTGCAATGCAAAACCCGTTTTCAGATCCCATCCTGTCGTTGTGTGTAACTAATTGATCTTTACATAATTTCAGGGTTACAGAAGAAGACATAATGAGAAGACGTGTCAAAAAGAAACAAAGTAAAATAAATATCTAGAGTCTACAGCCATGCTAACAGATCTGTACAGTCTTTAGCAACGGTATTTACATAGTAGTATTAGTTACATTAGCATGCTAACAATGAAATTGCTAACATGTCATGTAATGTTAAGCTGTTATAATGTTTACCATGTTCATCAACTTAGTTCTGTGTTTAAACAATAATTAGCACTTAACTAAGTACAGTTGAGAATGATGGGAATAGGACATGTATTACTCATCCTCTGGTGACCATGAAATTTCACAGCAATTCATACCGTATTTAGATTTGTCAGTAAAAACTAAAGATACTAACCTCATGGTGGTGCCCAAGGAAACGTCAGGTGATCACCAAAGTCAGCATGGATCCTTTGGGGATCTTGAATATCTGTACAAAATGTTGATCCAATGGTCCACTATTAAATTTAAAAAAAAAAAAAAAAAAAAAAAAAACAGGATGTGAAATGATTGAAATCCAAAGGAGGCAATTTGTTGATGTTTTTATAGATTCAGAAAAAGTCCCGGGAGGAGAGCCCCTTTTTCAAACTCCCTTTAATCTACTGAACACAGTCTCACAGGATCTCTAACAGTGTATTTACTTTATCTTCCAGATTTAGAGCTTGGCTTCAAATGTTCTTCTAATAATTGTAAAAGAGGAGACAAAGGGACCGATGAGACAAGCTTTGTACAATCCCATCTTGCTTTATTTTTTTTACCAAATTCTGCCACAATATTCAATATATATTTACCATGTCTCAAGCCTTTAACCAGCTCTCAGTGCCATTGCATTTCGCATTAGATGTTTCATGACACATGAATTGTTGGTCATTTTATAAAATTGTGAAGCTGTATCACACTCCTGCTATAAGATGTTATACAATTGCGATTTGTAAGAATTTTGCCCTTGAGACAAAATTGTTCAATTAAATTCCCATAGGACATAAATCGTTTTTAAACATTATCTCATATAATGCCAGCCAAATGCTGCTGCTCCCAACATACTTGTTTTTCCACTCCGTCCGTATAGTTGACATTTAGTTCCATTCAAAAGCACAACTTAGTTTCTATTTCTAGAGAGAGAAAAAACCCAAGAGGCGAGATCAAGCCGAAGAATAATGAGGGGAGTTTTTCAAGTGTAGCAACAGCAGGACTCTTTTGAGAGAAAACATTATGATTGCATTAGATGAGTTGGCAGCCCGGAGTCAGCACTTCTCTGTGGGTTTTTTGTTGCGCTGTGACCGAGCCTGTTTACGATCTCAACCCTGGCTTTGACTGCAAGCAAACGGCGCGATCCAAACATAAAGGTTCCGCAACTCAAACTGGCATGCCGTTTATTCAGCCAACTCACTGTGTATTGTTCCTGAGCAATTACACGACCATCCCATGTAGGACACAATGAAACCAACACAAACAGAAACCCGATCTCGCTTTGAGTGGTTCGCTGTCCATTCAGCCTGAGACAGCAGGGCTGTGTAATGTGTGTGTGAGTGCAGAACAACATTACATTTCATTCCACAAATTATTCCCATTTTCCCCTTAAAGAGCAAAGAGGAGCTCCACGAGGAAAGGAATGCAGGAGTATCTTATCCACCAGCTATTAGTTGCTATAGCATCAGTTTTATGATGACATGCTGGGAAATGGGTGCACACTGGACGCCACCCTGCTGGACTATTGATAATTGGGAAATATTTACAGCACTCCTCAGCGGTAATGAGTCAGCTTTATTTACCTAGCGATAGGGCTTTATTGCTTTTATGGCGGGGAACTAAAGCAAATTACCAGTTGTAGGGCAAACAACCTGCAGGTCCCTCCCTGTGTGTGTGTGTGTGTGTGTGTGTGTGTGTGTGTGTGTGTGTGTGTGTGTGTGTGTGTGTGTGTGTGTGTGTGTGTGTTTGTGTGTGTGTTGTCTGAGTGGCCACAGACCTCAGCTCACCTGCCAAATACCATCTGTCATTTCACATGTCAAGGACTGACATTTCACTTAGTGGTTCATGTAAATTAAACTTTATGGATTAGTTTTACATCCAATCGTCTTCCCCCGGCTCCCTGCTCATATTGACTTTCTTGGGAGTATTTTTCTTGGTTTTTGAAATTGTTCCATTTCCCAGGCAGCACAGTCAGACATGCTCAGATGCCAGTTATTTGTATTGTGGTGGATATTGAACTTTAATGGATCATTCTTGAGCTTGCACATTGTTTTCTTCTCTTTTTTTTGATAAACAGTTTTGCCTCAAGGCATATGGCAGTGCTAGGGTGGGGCTACTTGTGCCTATAGGCGCAAATCATTTTGCCATAGCCCCACTAAGAAATTAGCAGCGGTTGCTATTTCTCACTAGAGACAATTTAATAGTTTTCCCAACTGCCACATTCTGTGCATTGACTTCCCTAGGCTCATGTCCAACACAATTCCATGACAGTTCGTGAAATTGTCAAAAAATTGAAATCTGCTGATTTGCTCACCACAACATTAAAACTAATGCGTTTCAGTTGAAAGCATCTTTAGTGCCTGCACCGCATTCGATTTAAGCAAGAAAACCACCGATTTAGGTTTAGGAAAAATGTCATTGATAGCCTTAAAATAACTACGTAGTTAGGTTAAGGCAATAAAAATGTTAAGTTGGCTTTGGGACATATGGCACAACAGCTCTGATCATTACACAGTCACGTGGATGCGTTTCATTTGAGTGTCCACCATGAAAACAAATTATATCAGTGCACAACACACATCGTGTGACAGGCAAACTAAATAATATAAAGGCTGCAGCACCACAAAGTTAAATGTGCAATATAAGTTCTATCTGACCTACTGCACACATACACGGGTATTTTTCGAAACGCCGTTTTTTCCGATAAAAAAAAAAAAATCCCGCCCACACAAGCATGGCTGAAAAAAAAATTCTCTGTCTAGAAGAAAACCCCGAAGCACATTACTAACACCTCTCAACACTGACATTACAAGCCAAAACTCTGTTTTCCATGTCTGCATGTGAAACACTGAATTTCTGAAATCGTCGAGTTTTACAAGAGCTCCGTTTTCAGTGACCTAAAACGTTGACGAAAAGCCAAAATGCGTAGAAAAAGCGACACAGAAATATCTGTATTTGTGTCGCATTTGTGTATATTTGAGCTCATCTGCACCACAGAATTACAGAGTGCTATCTGTCAGAGATGTTGAATGTTGAATATAGTCTGCCCCTGCTCTACGTGTGCGTGTCGTGTGTGTTTATGGGTTAGACTTAGAGGCAGCTATAGGTTTGTCTTTGACCTTTTACTCAGACGAACCACAGGCTGTCTGCCCGCCGACATACGTTTCATTTGAGGGTTTATGTGTTTGCAAGGAACAGCAGGAGCGGGAAGTATCATGCCACTCAGCTCTAAAGTGCTCTCCCGACCACACTAACGCACCCAATATATTTTTAGACACTGTGGCTTTTTTTCCGTAAGCTCCTCTCTGATGTATGATGAGGGCCGGGTCGGACAAATATTTAGATTTGGACCCACACGATACCCAATCGCTGCAAACATGTCCTAACCCCCTTGTGATAAACACTCAAAAGAAGCTTTCCCCTCCACATTGGCCCAATTACTGCTTTCTCATTAGAAGACGATTACCAAAATATGGCTTCCCATTTTCATAGCGGTGCAATCATATAGCCACTGTAATCATGTCATCACAATGACAACTGCTGTATTCCGTCAAGCGAGCGAACCTCATATAAACACAGACGCTGCGTTAACAGACTTTTTCTAGGAGCGCACATGACCGAGGCAGGCAGGCTTTAAAACAAAGACGGTGTAAATGTGTGAGTCAGTTATCGGCTCCAGTGGAGCTATGCGAGGCTTCCAGACAGGCCCGCATTGATGTGAAAGTGTTGCCCCCTCCTAGGTGACCCCGGGGCAGAAGGGGGGTCATGAGGGGCAGGCGGAGTACGTTGAAGGCCCAGGGTGTGATGGTTATCTCTGGGGTAGAGTTACAGAGAGTGGTAAGGGGGCGTTGGAGGGTGGTGGGCACTGGGATTCTTGTCTGTTCACAGAGGGAGCCACTGTTTCTCCAGGGGTCCCTGCCTGTGGGCCCCAACCGCCCAAAACCCCACCTCCAAATTCACCTTCCCGTCACACAGCCACATTCGGCTCCAGGGAAAAGAGGAATCTGCACCAACTGCTGCCTCCAATCCTCTCAACCAGCGCCACTTTTCTCACACACACACGCTGTAGACACACACACACTCACACAAGCACAGACAAAGAGACTAACGTGTCACAAGTCATTCCGTCTTGAATTACAACCTAAAACATTTGAATTTATTGGTGCAGATTTACCACTGGGTAGGCATTTTGTATGACAACGGGGAGAAGGGGACCCGATTTTACACACAAGAAGTTGTATAAAACCTCTGTTTTCTCCAGGGTGAGCTGTGCGTGAAGTCAGATAAATGTCCTCAAGTGATGTCACTTGAGTCAGCGCCAGTTGAAGCTGAACACTTCAAGTTTGAGGCTGAAAAAATGTTAGAGAGATGTGAGCTAACTAGGGCTCTGTAGCCCCCTCTCTCATCTAGTAATATATTAGCCGCAACTAGCATGACATACCTGAATCTTTGACCGAACTGTCAGTGGCCAAGTTGCATTGTGGGTGCCAGGAAAGCAAGGAATTAAAAGGATGGTATCCCTGGTTCCTGCATCCATGGTATTTTGTAAATGTCCGTTGTGAGTCTGAGGGAAATCATCTCCTTCTAGGGGTGGAAACTAGACCAAGTGGTTCGTTGGAAGTGCATTTTGCGGTGCAGGCTCACAGACAGAGCATGTCAGGGCCTGTCCGGATGGCCAGTAGTCAGCGGCTTCCTCCTCATCCTGACGGCAACATGTTATCTCCTCTCCCATCACAGCTTTCCTCAAAGAAAACTGCTATCTGCTGGAAGAAGAGGGGAGGGTTCAGGCCAGGAGCAAGTCTGCATGGAATCCACATGAATATAAACAGTTTTTCTGTGTCCTTCTTTTAAAGGAAACCAATCTTAAAGTTGAAGCATGAAGGCTGAAGGCGTCAGAGACCCTGTGAATTAGTTACGTCTGACATTTCTTCTGCTGGAGAAAACGACTTTACTATCAACTACTTCTGTACGTGTGCAAATTAAGGCCAAATGGAAAAAAGTATTGCAGCACATTTATGTGCATCTATGTTGGAATGTGTGAGCAAAACCTCTCATTAAGGAAAATGTTGACAGTTTACAGTTTTCCAGTAAACAGTATGCAAGTTGAGCTTTTGTTCTCATTCCATTACCCAGTTTTAGTTTCCTCTTTCAGTTTACATTTTAGCTCTTCTTGGAATATCAAGATTGGACACCATCCTGTTTTTGTTTGGCCGTGGATAAAATCCTTTTAACCAATAACCTTAAATCGACCTTCAGAAAAGGGAAGCCAAAATAGAAGTGCCTTACACCTGCATTCTCTCTGCTGTCCATCAGAGGGTGACTCCTATGATTGCAAAAAGAAGTCTCACTTGATTTATTATCTCAGTAAACATTGTAAACGTGAGTTTATGGTGTCAATCTCTAGTTCCAAGTCCCTTAAATCCAGCATGTTCATTTAGTCAATATGCTCCATTTAGGGTCAAATAGACCACAAAGCAGGGTATGATTTAGGGTGGGGCTACTTGCATAAGTCGCTACTGTCATTGTCCGGTCTTGGGGTTGTAATTTAGGTAACTAATATTTTTGTTGCCTAAAAATGTCTTGGTTAGTTTGATTGAACTTACCTCCACCACATATGTCTTGCTTGGATGTATAGAGAACCGTTGACAGCGTTTGAGAACTCAGTGGCACATGAAGCAAAGAAAGTTTGACTTCAGAGTATAGAAATTAAATAATCACATATATTCATTGCATTTTACTGGGCTCGCCTTTCCTTTAGCCTCACCTCCCAGCCTTTGGTTCAGCCTCATTCTTAGTCTCATTCACAATGAATGGAAGAAGGAAAAATAACTAGCCTAATGATTTAATTAAATATTCAAGTGTTTGTACTGTGAGGTTGATTCACCTACTTGGGGAAAAGTAGTTTTAGGTGATGGACATGGAAATTGTAATCCCACCGTGTGTACAATTAGCTTAATATCCGTTCCACCTTTCAAAGGTTTCTGGTTGCAGAAAATAATAAAATGGCTACGGCCAAAACTTTAAGGATTTAAATGTAAATCTCTCTCTCTCTCTCTCTCTCTCTCTCTCTCTCTCTCTCTCTCTCTCTCTCTCTCATACTCACACACACACACACACACACACACACACAGTACCTGGTGCTGTGACCCATAAGCCAGAGCCCGTGACCAGAAGTCAGTGATCTAATGAAGCCTGCTCTGCCTGACTGGCCTGGAAGTGACCGGAGGTGTCACAAAGTCCATCATCCCATTGACCCACATTCCACTTTACATAACAACATTTACTCCGATGACATTTACAGCGGCCAGTTAACAAGCGATCCACTCCAGCTTCTGAATGATCCTGTTTATACTTGCTTCATCGTTAAAAAAAACATGAAACACTCCTGGTGCTGGCTCTCATTAAGAAATATGGAGAAAAATGATGTTGAGAGTGTGCCAGAGCTGTGTTGTGTGAAAATATTCATCATATCCAGACTGTGACCCAGGAAGTAGAGTAGACGACCAGCGTAACACTGTAGCTAAAATGTGTCTTGGCAGCGATTCAGCGAGTATGTATGAATCTAATCTGTCTAAATGTGGTGGAGCCAATGGTTAACCAGCCCGTTGTTCAGCGACAGCCTTCAGATAGGCCAGGCTTGCAGGAAGCTGATTAGATACACTAAGAGTAAATACAGACCCGGGCCAATGCACTCCGGCACCAAGCTGCAATTAGACTCTCAATTATCATATTAAAAACACAAGGAAGGAATGCGTCTCGCATGTCTATTTCCAGCTATCTGCACACAGGGTTATCTGCTTGATACCAAAAGGCTGAGCTGAAGTTGTTTTATGATTGTGGTATTGATGTCACGCCCAAAGCTGAGGATTCATAAAAAAAATAATGCACCCAGTTATGTAAGGAGTTATCTGATACAATGTGTGTCTTTGTATAAGCCTATTACTGAAATAGGTTTATAAGAAAAAACATCTTAAGGCTAAGATGATCTTTGTCCTTTTTGAAATCTATTGGTCAAGGTTATATCAGTCTTATGATATGATGGGCATTATGCAATTATTTGGTTATTACAGTACAGAAAAAAACAGGCAGTCCTGCCACAAGCTCATGAGCGGTTCTGTATTTTTGCCCAAAACAACTATTTGACTTTTCCAAAAATAATGCAACAGTTTGTGGCATATTTCCTACTTTTTGTATTTTTTTATGCTTTAGACCTGCGTTATTTCTAACGGCCAGGAGGAAGTGACTCCTCCAGTTGCAAAAACCAGCATGGTGGCACCTCTGACACACTCTGGAGTACACATTTCATCGCTGTAACAAGATGAGAAATCAAACAACTGGTGGTCGGCAAACAGAGTTTCAGGAGGTCTAACTTTACATGTTAAACTTGGAGCCGTTGGGACCCAGAGTTTGCCTTGATAGAAATCCCGCTTTGTGTTTCAGTGAATGTAAAAAAAATATTTAAGTGTCTCTATTGGTGTTAGCATAAACAGTTAGCCAGAAAGTTGCTCCTGTAACTCCATTTCCCTGAATTGAATCTAAAGTATAAGGTAGCTTTGTAGTGCTGCCAACATCCTCTGAATCAAATGGCTAATGTTTGGTACGAGATCAGAAATGCTCTAGTTTTGGTTCCTTGTATCATATCTTGGTGGCATTGCGCTGTTTGAAGTAGACGGCTCAGGGAAACAAAGACTTTCCCACCACTTTACAAGGGAGTTCTGAACTGAATTATTTTTATGTGGAAACCGGAGTGACTGGTGAAATTGGCAATAATTTCTCCAGTCCTCCAAAATTGCAATAGTTTGAAGATCTCACAAATACTTTGGCTGGTTGAATTTGAGTTAATTCTACAAGAACACAAATTCCTTGAGGGATTGTCAAAATGTCACATTGGTTGTACTGGAAGATGTGAGTGTGGATTGATTTCGCTGTATCACTTAAATTAATAAGGGATTCACAAGTATGCATTGTTTGAGATTTCAATTGCTGTGCCCAGTTTAAACTGTTCCAGAGGCTTCACTAGTCTAACATGAACCAGTTGTCTTCTCATGTTTAGTGTGCACACTCATGTCCTCTGGGAGCTGACCCATCCCTGCAGCCAGTCTTGTTAGGATCCCTACACTCACCCCATCAGACAGTCTTGTTAAGAGTGCTCCCCTCGTTCCAACCCTGGGGCCTCTTGTCCCAATGGTTTGACCTGGCCTGCCACTTTTCTGCCTCATCTCCCTTCCTATCACTCTTCTTTGTGACCTCTCTGTCAGCCGGGACCACAGGTCAGCAGTTGCTTGGGTAATAGCCTTGAACACTGCAGGGAGCAATGGGAAGAGAGAAGAAGATCTGCAGCATGCTTGCAACGCTCGCCGACAGGGCTTCCTCCTCTTCTTCTTCTGCCTCTGGTGTATGTAAGTGCTTACTATGTGGTTTACATGGTGGCAGCACGGCTACTTTGAATGTGTTCCCCAGATGTGCTGAATGAACGAAAGTCAGGGAGTGCAAACAGGAAGTGGAAAGCATCACACGGGGCTAGGGAGACATCTTCCCGTTGCTCAAACTGGCTTCAGCTAATTGGCTTGGCGGGTTCGAGGCTTTTAGCACATGGAGAGGCTGGAGACCTCTCGATAACACTGACTCAGCAGACACTACAGCATAATTACTGGCGGGGAGATATGACAACCAGCCGTGGTGCCACTCAAACACTTTCACAGTTGCAGCGCAAACACCAATCATGGCTGTCCAACGGCGCGGCAGCGTCAATTATTTTCATGTTTGTTTTAACTGGCTCCGACTCCCCCCAGACAGTTTCCATGTCGGGCCGGGAGCTATTCTCTTTTCCCTCTTGGTATTTTGTGAGCCATCCAGGGCTCCTAAATTAGACGCTTCAGACTGGTTTTACTGCGGCCTATCATCTCCTCTTGGCACTGTTGCAGACGTCAGGCCTCGAAGCCCCTGTCCTGCCGGGATGAGGCGATGCTTTTGGAGGATTCTCTCACCCGCTTAAATTTCATCATTCTTTTGGTTCGGAAGCCGCAGCAGCTGTTTCAGTAGGCACTGAATTCTGGGCCCGAAATGGACTTCCAGGATATGGTCTTCCCACCACCAAGAAATCTGTTTTCTTCAAATGACAAATCTATAATAAAAAGCCGTCCTTTGGTATTGTTCCCACTCATGATACCTCATCTGTCATGTCTCAGGCTTAAGTGCTATTTTGGAGGTGGCAGCAAATGATGAGCTGGAGAATAGAACGGAAAGGAAGGAAGTTCTATAAAGCTGGCCGAGCACTGTGATTATAGCTGTCATAAACAACAACAATAGCAGAACAACAGTTTAGGCATATGCATAAATCTCCCTGCCAGAGTTGCATGGTTGAGGCCAGAGTTAGGCCACAGTGGATGCCGGTATGCATGGTGTGAGGCACAGAGTTGGAGGCTGAAAGGCTGAGATAAAGAGCCGAGTGCCAGATAGTGTTGAGAGTAAAAATGGAGAGGCAGAAGAAGATAGATGTGGAAGGTGGAAGAGATAGAGGAGCAGAAGGAGTGTGGAGTGCCGGTCAGGAGAGGGGAGATGAAGGAGCTGGAAGTGGAGGAGGAGGGAAGACGAAGGGGAAGCAGGATGCTGGCTGCTACTGTCAGTCTGTGGAAGCTCAGTAACACCTCACTGCAGAGAGCCTTTATCTGCAGACCCCCCAGACCTGATAAGGAGAGCTGCTACTTTCGGACATAATCATCTCATGCACAGGTGTAACCATGTGCATGCACACTTTAGCATCAATGAGATGCACAGGGCTTTTTTTTTACAGTCCCTGACATAGTATGACAAAGTCTTTTTATGGAGGAGGTCTGAGTGGATGGTTGGGTCAAACAAATGCAGACTTTCACCCAGGAGACCGTTGTTTGTGTGCCGAGTGAAACTAAGGCAATGTTATTTACTGTAGTTGTTGTGATGTAAATGACATTGCCTACAATTTACTTTAATTTCAAAATAGGTTTATAGATATATATTAGACATCTACAAGATAAACTCATCCTGGGAGATGGATCCCTCCTCAGTTGCTCTCATTGAGGTTTATTCCCTTTTCCCCCATTAAAATTTTTTTTAGAGGACAGAGGATGGTATATGCTGTATGTAATTCTAATTTTGAAAAGACAGTATGCTTCTAACAAGTAGAAACTGACACACATCCCTGGCACGTCGAAAACTGAGAAAGCTAGAGGGGTACCCAATGCGTCATGGTTGGAAGCGTATTGTTTTTTTTACAGCCATCATGAGCTGCATTGAGATTGTAAAAACATGATTTCCTTGAACATAATTTGGGATTTGCCCAATATCAACACTTGTGACAGCTGATAAGATTGACTGATCTTGGTTGCAATGATTACGGATCAGTTATAAATACAGAAATCACAAGTTGAAGTTGCTGCCTTTTTCCTCTTGCTTTAATCTGACAGGAACAAATATAGAAGTCTCTCTCTCTCTCTTTCTCTCTCTCTCTCTGTCTATATATATATATTACACAATATAACTAATACGTCCATCCATCCATCCATTTTCTACCGCTTATCCTGTATTCAGGGTCACGGGGGGCTGGAGCCGATCCCAGCTGTCATTGGGCGAAGGCAGGGTACACCCTGGACAGGACGCCAGTCTATCACAGGGCCATAACTATACATTTCTCCTCTAATCAAAAATGTCATAGCCAACCTAGATTTGAAAAAAAAATCCTTATATTGAGGACATTTTATAGCCATTTCCATTCAGTCTTTCCACTTCCATACTGAACACATTTGGATGTCAACCCAGTTATAATCCTATAGCAAACTAATATTACAACCAGCTCCATATTCTGCTCCAGAGCCCCCCAGCTTGTCACTTTTCAGTAGGTATGGAAAAATGAAGGCACTACTTTAGCCATTGCATCATGAACCATCTGTCAGGATTCATGAGCATGGGGTCCATAACATAACGTCTAGAGAGAAGTCTCTTGGCATTTTACAGTGAGCGTTTCAGATTTTTAAAATTCATTCATTTGTATGTCAGCACTGGCACCCTGACTCTGACTTATGTTTTCTTAACTGCATTTATATATGAATGAATGAGGAAAACAAATGTGTCTCTTAGTTGTAAGAGCCAGCTGGAGGCTCTTTGGTGGAAACTTGGCGGTGGCAGCCGGCCCGGGTCAGGGAGTGACAGGGGCTGGGGGCCAAAATGGCACCAAGCAGGGCAGTTCTGGTGGTGGTTCTGGGGGACAGCTGGCACTGCCACGCTCATTCCTTCACTCCATTCCTGAAAAAACATTGTCTCCCTCTGTTTCTTGGCTAACCGAGGGCAGGAAGTCCCCCGGACCGTCCCGGACGGCACTGAACCGTTACTTTTAATGAATGTCTTGGCTTTACAGAACGGCCCTTTTCCTGTTTACTGACGAGCCAACCGCAAAACTAACCGTAAACACACCTCACTTTCAGCCCTCCCTTCCCTCAGTCTGTCTCTCCCTCCTTGCCTTGAGGCTGTTTTGGCCTCTCCCAGGGACATCCTGGTTTGTCCCTGGACAGGACTGGAGTCAGCAAAACACTGTCTCCAGACAGACACCTCAGCGTCTCAGGGATAAAGAAGAGCACATGCAGTCAGTTCTGAGGCACATTTATTTGATTTACTTTACTGTGCATTCCTTAAGTGCTGGTATTGCAGACTATAAGAAAACAAACAACCAGACGTTCAGGAGATAGTGAATAAGAAACCGAGAAAGAGAGTTCATCATGCTGCATACAGAATGCATACTTTCATAGATTTATATTTAGCCGATCCAACCAACTCCTCCCCCTCCTCTATTCTAACCCCAAGAAACCCAAATCACCCAGAATAAAAATAATTGGTGGTCTCGTCTCCAGTTCTGACTGGAATGAAGTCTGTATGGAAGAGCCGCAGCTGCTGGCAGGCTTCCCCGCTCCGGGCTTATCCCCAGGAAGAGAAGACGGGTAAACATGCCGCGGTTTTAACCTCTGTCACCCGACATCCCTGACATGGCTCTATCAGAGCACACCAGGTAGTAACATTAAAAGCCACAGGGCGGATCGGTGAGGCATCCTCCTCAGGCCAAAATGGCTGCCAGGACTTGACGTGTCAAGACTTGCTTAACTAGACTTACATGCTTGTGAAACATCACTAACTCTTGTCAGGATCTCGCCTCAATTTAGGGCTTATTGTTAACCTCATCCAAAATGTTTGCATCTGTTAAATCGCTGATGACCATTGGGAGCGTAACATTGCTGAAAAGCCCTTTCCTCCTTTAACCATCAGGCCCCCTTCTACAATCACTGCAGAATGTGAGGGTTCGTTTGAAATGGCAAATCTTGTTATTAGACAGTATTATAATACAGGGAGTCGGGCAGTAACTGGATCAGCAGATAATCCTCCAATGTGACTGGGGTTGTTTGCTTCAGAGGTTCACAGTTAGTCACAGTTTAACCCCTTGAGATCCACCTAGACCATGTTTGTTTTTGTTGTTTGTTTGCTTTGTTTTTTTTGTTTTTTGTTTTTTGGAAGGGGGCTCTATTATGTCTCATACATTGATAACATAACATTTGATATTTGATCAAAATAATCACAAATCCCCCCAACAAAAGAGATTTCTGCAAGAATTGCTTTATTGGTGATTGGATGGCAAGCATTTCTGTTGTGGAAACTGCTCAAAACCAGCTTATTGTCATTATGTACCAAGAAAAGCCACCCACCCTCTGAATGTCCTTATCACAAGTCTGTGTTTGTCAAGTTTCATAAATGGCCTCATTTATATAGCGCTTTTCTCCAAAGCGCTTTACAGCAATGACTGACATTCACCCATTCACTCACACATTCACACACCGACGGCGGAGTCAACCACGCAGGGCGACAGCCAGCGCGTCAGGAGCAATTGGGGTAAGGTGTCTTGCTCAGGGACACCAGGCACTCAGCTAGGAGGAGCCGGGGATCGAACCGGCAATCTTGCGGTTACCAGCCAACCCGCTCTACCTCCTGAGCTAAACCTCCCCATTCATGAGGCTGTGTTTATTCTAGAGGTCACAACAGGGCATTTTATACAGTGATTTTTTAAATCCAATTAAATGGTTACTATGGGGACTAACAGCATCAGGCATGACTGAAATTAGGCCCACAAGAGTATCAGCTTTCCAGTCATATCCAATTTATGGAATTCCCAGACTTTTTAGAGGCCCCAGTATGCAGATATATTCACACACACAATTTTTAGAATAGTCGAAAATAACACTTTAATACTACATGCCCCAAACTACATGGGGTGAGCATAAAGTCGGCATGTCGGTGACGGGATGACTCGTGGTTCCCCACAGAACCCACTCTCATTCAGATATCTTGAGGCAAGGGGTCACCCCTTCAGAAATCGCAGAAATCTTTTCCCGACAAGCTAGCATGACACGGTTGGTACCAATGGATTCATTAAATAGTCTAGTTTCATTTGATACCAGCATTTTCACTCTGACTTTAAGACCGCCGCAGCCTCTTTAAGGAATTATGTCGGTCGGGATCGCCGGCCACAGAGGATCAGGTCTGATTTTGTTGTTGTGTGAACCAAAATACACACACACACACACACACACACACAGACACAACAAATTTGTTACATGGTGCTGATTTCATGGCTGGGAATATTTTCATGGCCCTTTAGTGGAAACATTATACGCTTTGCTCTCTTATTAATTTATTTTGAACATTTCATGAAACATGAAGCCCTAACATGGCATTGAACACATCTTGACGTTGTTTACGCATGCGTATTCAATCTGTTTTTTGTCAGATGTTTAATTTGAGGGTGTGTCCGAGGGCAGAATTTCTGCTAGCGATTGGGGAGTACATGTTTGCTCCCCTGTTTTTCAAACTGATAGCTTCTTTTAATACTGAGTTTTGTCTCTCAGGCGGGGCCGACTCTGCCAAAGGCTACGAGAACGAATCGCCCACCTCATGCACGTTTTTGAAACAAATACAATGAAATAAACACACGGCAATGCTGGAGTACATGAATGCATCATTTCCTGTGAATTCCCTCGTGCGCATATGAAAGCAATTAGAATGCTGCACAGGAATGGCGGCCTCTGCCACTAACAACACAAACGGGTATACAGAGAGGTAATTACAGAATGCTGCAGAAAAAGGGTCCAACAATGAATGGCATAAACATTTGACTTTGATTTCATGAAATTATAACTTTAAATGTATATTTTGATTCACAGCTGACAAAGATATGCTATTTTATTTCCGTAGACAAAACTTTTTATAACTATTGTGTGTGAGTGTTAGAGATGTAAATACAGCGTTGCATCAATTAAACTATGTAATCTTCGGGCTTGGCTGCAATGCTTTTGTTACACTTATAAAAGGCATGTAATCCGATTTCATCACAACATGCTATTTTCCAAGTAAATATATTTGCATGCCAAAATGCATAAACAGATTTTAGTCTGCTTGAAGAAGCCCAGACTTCACCATGTCCCTCTGCTTCTGACACCACACCATCACACTTGGGTGTGTCAAATCTGTAAAAACATTAACAAACACAAAAGCAATGACGAAGTGGATTTATAAGGCACGTTTGAATATTTTAATGAAAAACTAAAGATCCTAAAGCATGAAGTATTACAAAGAAACAATAAGAAATGACTAGGCCTCACAATGAGGGGGGAAAAAGTCAACTTTAGTCTTTGGAAAATGGAAACCCTCAAATTCCCCAACAATTTAAAACATATTACTCTCATGTCTCCTGTCGATTTATGAGCTGTCTAGAGATCAACTACTGTATAAGGTCATTGTTCATTCAGCTGACTTCCTCTGCTTTCCATTCATAGTGAAAGAGTGAAAAACTGAAAATAATTGCAGGTCATGAGCTGAGAAAGGCATCATCAGAGAGTCTGGGATAGGGTGTGGAAGGCTGATGATGTTGATGCCTCACACACACACACACACACACACACACACACTCCAGCTTTTTACCAGAACCACCATCAGTGTGCATTGAACTGGGAGTGGTGGCGGCGGCGGCGGCATATTGGATGGAAGGGAGGGACGCCGTAGGACTTATTACAGTGTAGGGTTTGGAGAGTCTGATGACAAGGCCACTGAGACATTTAGAGGAGGGTTTGTGCTTCAGGCCTGAACCTAGATCTAACCAGAGCCTCTGTAAAGCTTCAGCCAAACCTCTCATCACCACACCACACTATTGTTGTGTGTGTGTGTGTGTGTGTGTGTGTGTGTGTGTGTGTGTGTGTGTGCTACAGAGCATGTGCAGTATGTTTAAGCATTTCTAAAAAGTCTTGTATGAACTTGTGGCTGCATTATATATACATATAAAATAAAATCATATGTATATAAAGCATGAGTTTGTATGTGGGTGCCTCTGTTTGAATGTGTGTGTGTGTGTGTGTGTGTGTGTGTGTGTGTGTAAGTTTCACCATCCAGCCAGGCACCAGAGGAAAACAATGGATTTTCCCTGAAGGAGGTAAAACAACAGTGGATTTATATTTCCCCACTCTCTCCCTCCCCTCCCTTCACCGCCTACAACATATTACTTTCATTGGACTGGAACGCTCTCTCGCCGTGAAAAACCCTCACGCCTCCCTTGTGCAGAATGTAGCAAAGCTTGGACGCCTCCCTCAGCATTAACGCCGCCACACACATCGCCGGGGGGGATCCGACCCCTCGCTGAGCTCCCCTTGTTTCCCCTGCTGATGTTAAAGAACTGATGACTGAACAGCAGTAAGCCTTCTTATTGTATTAACTACCTGTGGCTGTTGTTGTTTCCATAGTTTGGCTGACATTTCTTTTGTGTAAAAGCAACTTTATGGGTTTAGACCAGGCCAAGCATAAAAGCTGCAATGAGGAAATATGGCATAAATCAATTTGTCATAATGTGTGTTGGCGACTCCAGGTTTTCACATTGTGTCATAGCCAGTGTTTAATTTGAAGTGAACACTGTGAACATGTACATGTCTGGAAAACACCTTCATTCCTTAATGCCAGTAGTTTACATGAGAATGAAACTCAATCCTAGTACCATGACTTTCAGAAACTAGGGCTGCCATTTGTTTAAAAAGTCACATTTTAACTAGTTCTTTCAAATTAATTTGAAAACAAAACACGTTGCCTATTCTTAAATGTAGTAGAACCGTTACCGTAAAGCAACTAACATTACTCTAAAGCATCTAATGTTACTGAAAAGCAGCTAACAGCCTTTTTTGAAGTTAGCTATTTTTTTTAATTTTATTTATGGAGTCAAATCCAAAATGTTTCCAAGCTTGAAGTTGTTTAGCATGGTTTGCTAGCTTTCTCTATTTTGCTTGGGGCTGTGCATGACTACTTTATACTTTAAAGGTATAGACCAATATAACCCAGTACCAAGTAATATTGATATACCCAAATTTGATAGTTTGTGTACTCAGATCAAGAAAGACAATTTGTATGATTTTATTTGAAGCCCAAATAATACAAATTGTCATTGCCTATACGTATCGATTTAATACACAAACATATAATTGACCCACTTTCACAGCAGCTGCAACTCATAGACTGTGGTGAAGTTGAACGTGGTGTATTTGATAGAGTTACAGATATATGGCTACACTACACTCCTGTGGTTTCTGATCAAATTAAATGTGGTGTAACACAACAGAATGCTTCCATTTAAATGATGGCTATTTAATGTAGAAAAGAAAGAAGGTATCAAACTAATTTGGCATTAGTATCACTTTAAGGGTACTGGTAGTAGAAGTGGTACGCTATTATCACTTTTTACACAATAACTAACCCTGCTGTAATACTGAGTTTATGAGGTCATGCTATTGGTCAGATGAAGAGTGCAATTTATGAGTGGGAGTGCATGGCTCGGCACAGTGTTTAATTTTTTCTCATGTTTGAAGGGTAGTTTGAATTTCAAATAAAAAATAACAGCCCTAGAATCTCCCCAATTTGTACTGCCAAATCTGAAACCCAAAACCTGCACAACATTATTTTTCTGTTTGCATGCTTTCGCAATGTTGCAATAAACGTCTAATCTGCCCAGATCTCTTCTTGGGACAGATGCATCCTCACAGGTGCAGTTTTACGGCTGTTTGCTACTTTTCACGGTGGACAGAAAGTACTCCTTGTCGAGTATTTAGGCATGATGTGTTTTTTATTTTACAACAGCCCTAATCCCATGAGCCTGAACCAGGTAGCAAACATCACACACTGAGTCAAATGCACCTACACCTCTGAAATTAGGTGATACCAGTAGATTTACAGGAAAGATGGCTCCCCTGAGGATTGAATGAGCTCATCGCCGGGCAGAACCACCCTGTGCTAGAGATTGCAAATGATAGGCGAAGTGTCCGGTCAGACAGCGTGCATTAAGTAGCTGTTGGCCTGGTGAGGAAAAGCCCCTGGCAGCCAGGCTGTCTGGGGTTGAAGTTTCATTATCATCTGCTATCAAGTGTCTTCCATTGAGCCCGATGAATCACAGGATTACAGGGGAAACAATCCATTGTTGTCTGAAGGCGTCAGTGCCTCTGATCCACGTCTCTCCCCCCCACCTCTGCTCCCCTTTGCCCGCCCTGGTCATAAACCCAGGCGGTGCCCCCCTCTCGCTCTCCTCTCTGTTACTATGTCTCTCTACCTCTCTCCGTCTTCCTACCCACCTCTGGTCTTTCAGTCTTGCTGTAATGATGTCCGCCCCCTCCTGGAGTGACCGAACCCTCCTGATGGATCATGGGCTGCAGCGCCACATTGACACTCACCCTGTGCCGTTGGCCAAGTTTTAATTAAAGGCATAAATCTGCAGAATTTATCAATCAAGATGAGAAGTGCCTGGATATCTGCAAGACTGGGCTTTATTATCGCATACACATGAACAATACACTTAGAGCACATGCACTATTTGGTATGCTGATGTAAAACCAGATAAATATGATTAATTGTCCAGAAAGTTGTACTTGAAACAATAGAGCGACTAAAGAGAAGAGGTTAAGAAGTGCTGGAATTAAAAATGTCTAAAAATGTCCTTTTCACCCTTTTGGATCACATCTCAGGTCATATTGTGGAACAACACATGCTGAAAAACACCAACGTCTTTGTATTTTTTACATCAAAATCCAATATTTTTTTTCTTTGGAAAACAAAACTCTGATACATGCTTACATCATTCAGTACCAATCCATTTCAACCAATAATATCATGACATTCATCCATCAATCTGCAACTTCAGCTCTGCACAGAGCCAGAGAAGCTAATCTTTTCAAAGAACAAGTCCTCCAAACTTTATGTCCCACCTCCTGTCCCGTTACACTCAGAAATACATCACCATATGGAAGATAGATACTTTTTAAATGACGTTTCAGCTCAAATTTAAAAATGCATTCATTGAACATTTTTAGCTATCAGACACGGAGCAACATCAGTATTGATTTGAAGTTACCTGATGAATGCAAGTCTCTAATTTTAGGTCCTTCTGGGATAAATGTCCGGGATCTGATTTTCCCATCTCAACGGGGCCGAAACAATCCAAGGAAGATGCTTTAATTCACATGCATGCACACTCCCCCTCTCTGTCTGCCTGTATGGGTGTGCGTAAGAGGCCCAGGCATAAAGCACAGGCTTGTCAAATGAGACCGGTAAATGGAGGTGCTCTGTTTCATGAACTGTGACTGAACTTGTTCGAAATGGGCAGAAATGTTAGACAAATATGGTGCCTGAAAACCTCAGAAACGTCGTTCTTCTGCCCCTGCCTCAAATGCCCCCCCAACCTTTTCTTCCACCCCTCCTCCGCAAACAGCCCTTCATCCCCTGCCAGTCCACGGCCTGACATTTCCCAAGGCTGCCAGGACAGGGGTCTGCATGTGAGAGAGAGAGAGAGGGGGGGGGGGTCTTTAAACTAGATTTACAGTAGACTAGAGTTTTTTTCCCTTCCCTGAGCTTTCCCACATTGCATGGTTCAGAAAGGGTATCAGTGGGAGTCTCACTCTCCCTTACTTGGTCTTAATTCAAAGGCAGAAACCTCCAGTTCTGAAAAGTGTAGCCATGTTAAAGTGCCTGAAACGTGCATTCTCGCTTCCGGCCATCAGGGGGCGACTCCTCTGGTCGCAAAAAGAAGTCTGATTACGTCGTTCTATGAGAGCTCAATACAGCATGATGTTCATTTTGGAAATTATGGTCCCAGGCTGTGACTAACGGGTTGCTACCACGACATCGCTGCAACAGCATCACTGCAACGGCATCACTGCAACGGCATCACTGCAACAGCATCACTGCAACAGTATTACTGCAACCGTATCACTGCAACAGCATCACTGCAACAGCATCACTGCAACAGCATCGCTGCAACAGCATCACTGCAACGGCATCACTGCAACGGCATCACTGCAACAGCATCACTGCAACAGTATCACTGCAACAGTATCACTGCAACAGCATCACTGCAACAGCATCACTGCAACAGCATCGCTAGAAAACAGCATCACTGCAACAGCATCGCTGCAACAGCATCACTGCAACAGTATCACTGCAACAGCATCACTGCAACAGCATCGCTAGAAAACAGCATCACTGCAACAGCATCGCTGCAACAGCATCACTGCAACAGCATCACTGCAACAGCATCACTGCAACAGCATCGCTAGAAAACAGCATCACTGCAACAGCATCGCTGCAACAGCATCACTGCAACAGTATCACTGCAACAGCATCACTGCAACAGTATCACTGCAACGGCATCGCTGCAACAGCATCACTGCAACGGCATCCCTGTAACGGCATCCCTGTAACGGCATCCCTGCAACGGCATCCCTGCAACGGCATCCCTGCAACGGCATCGCTGCAACAGCATCACTGCAACGGCATCACTGCAACGGCATCCCTGCAACGGCATCCCTGCAACAGCATCGCTGCAACAGCATCGCTGCAACAGCATCGCTGCAACAGCATCACTGCAACAGTATCACTGCAACAGCATCACTGCAACAGTATCACTGCAACAGCATCACTGCAACAGCATCACTGCAACAGTATCACTGCAACAGCATCGCTGCAACAGTATCGCTGCAACGGCATCGCTGTAACAGCATCACTGCAACGGCATCCCTGCAACGGCATCCCTGCAACGGCATCGCTGCAACAGTATCACTGCAACGGCATCACTGCTGCTGCTGTAACTACCATGGCGTCTCTATCACCATTTGATTGTAGAATACTGTTTTTGTTGTAAAATCACAATAACACACAACACTGATTACAGTTATTCTAAAATGTAATGTGGATGGTTCAGATATTTGCGGTGTATTAGTCAGTCAGTCAAAAGTGGATGCCATCATACTTGACAGCGCTGTGTCAAGAAAGCAGACACATAAGTATGGCAAATCTCCCTTGTTGTTGTGATTATGGTTAGTTAGTCTACTGTAGTGGTACAAAGACCCTCCCTCCCTACGCCTCCTCACCCTGCAGCGACATGAATAACCCTCTATTACCCTCCCCCTCCTCTCCCACACACATAGACCACTGACAAAGACGTCCATTTTATGTGCCATGTTTGATTTGATAAGTGGCAAACCTGAGTGACGGGACGCTATTGTGAGACCGAGGAAGAAAAAAACCCTGCTCTGTTGGCAGAGGACAATTATGACTAAGGGACTTCTGTGAAGTTTGCAGTGAGAAAGGATGTGTGTATGTGTGTGTCGGGGAAGTAAAATTGAGATAATAACTCTGCCTATTGTCTCGCATTCAATTATGAGACAAAGGTGTGTCTTTGCCAGAAATGGGGATGAGCGCTGCACTGCCGGAGCCTTCTCACGGAGCTAGATGGCGTGTAATGGACTTGAACTGTGGCTGTTTGAACTTTTAACTTTTTGGAAGGAAAAGAGTTCACAAGAAAAGGTGCACAGTGCTTACAATAGAGCTCAAATAGAGCTGTTGGATCTTTGTTCACTGACATTTGCCTGTTCTCGAAACCCTTCCCCCCAGCAGCGATTGTCCAATCATCGGGTAGTAACAGTACTTCGTACAACATGGGGCAAGCAGCGTTTATGGGGAGCTAGTAGCAGCGATACATAATGTACAAAGACATTGGAAGGCATTTCTATTATTTCAAATCCAAAAATGCAAGAGCAAATGGGTCATGAATGGTGTGCAAACAACCGTTAGCATGTCCAGATTAAAATTACGAGCAATAACGCATGACTTGTCCACGTATATTTTTCTCGGAAACATCCAAACAGGGCATACCGAGGTCATCTCAGTTCCCATTACATTACTTTAGCGCTTTTCTTCTTTGCGAAGCATATTTGTACAGCTTCCTATGTCGTGCACAGCAAGGCAATCTATTTGCACAAGAAAATGATCACATGTGAATAACGAGACAAGCCATTGTTATGTTTTATCGCTGTAACCTTTATTGCACCGTCTGCTTTTAACGGCCGGGTGTACCTTCCACATGCAACCTAATGTTGTTGATTCCAAACGCTGGGTGGTTGGATCGGCTGCACCACCTGTGGAAAGATAATTACAAGGTGCTTGGAATGACTCAGTCAATTAAGTGACATAAATGACATCGATGATTGGGTGCAGTTATTTTCTCATCAACCTTTTGCGTAGTATTTTGATGCAGAAGGTTTGTGGATGCTTTGAAATGGTCGCAGTTAACGTAACACGTGGTTAAAGTTGTGAAACAGCGGAGGTAAGGTTTAGGCAACCCAACTACTTTGGTAGGGTTTGAAAGAACATTGTGGTTTTGCTTAAAATAAGTACATTTTTAGACATAAATTAAGCTACATATACAGTGTTATGCAACCCATTCACCTCCCCCACTACAGCCCTTAGATCCCTTCTTACCCTCAACATGGCATACATTGCCCTGAGCATCTAACAATGACGTTAATGGCTTTACATTGGACTTTATTGAAAACCTGGTGTTTATGCTGTTTGCCATGGACAAATCTATTATATGCAAACACATGATATATGTACTCTAAATAATTACGGCTTCATCTCCTAGCTCTGCCTTCTCACGTTTAGTCTTGGGCATTCCCATGGTCAATCCAACCCTGTTATGTAAGTCTTTCTCCTGGATTGTCAGTTTTCACTTTGTTCACATAATATCAAAAATGTTATCCTTCTTCAGGGTTCCTGTTTTAAAACCAGTTCATAAAAAGTAAACAGTAAAAAGTCAGTTGGAGATTGTCGCATTTGGCCGGCTAGAGTTCTGCTAGCCACACCTCAGTTAGGGAGTTATTTCAGGAAATAAAAATGGGAAGCCTACTGTGAGAAAATAAAGGCCAGTTATTTAAATTATGTTTTGTATTCAGTTGGTACTTTCCCTTCAGCTGCACTCCCTCTATGGAATCTGTCTGATTATTCAGGTCAAAACTAATTGGAAATTAAACAATTTTTCTGAATCATGACACTTTGCACACCTTTAATTTAACTACCGCTGCATTCTCTCACTCTTTGGGCCAGACGGGACGGCATTGACGTCCGATAGTGTTTTTTCATTTTACAGATGAGCTTACTATAAAGTCTTCTACATACAACTGCCTGGAATGTAAGTATGGTGTGAATGAGTGAGTGATTTCACACAACCCAGTGACCAAAGTTATTATTTGTTGGCAGATCACCTCATATCTTTGTGTTCTGGCTTTTTGTTTCCGTATTTTTACAGAACAAATCATTCAGCATATTCTCATACATCCACTCCCTAGACTACTGACTACACAGACTACTACACAGATACACACACACTCCCATACTTTGGTTTGACTTATTTTCGCGAATTCTTTGCCAAGAGTAAGTTAGTAAGTGACTATGTTAGTTGTCTCCTGTTTTTGTCTCAGTTTTAGAGCCGAGCTGTAACATTTTGAATAATGCGTTTACAAAAAGCAACTGACAATGTGACTACATATTCTACCTTTAAGTTACTAATATAAATACCAGCAAAATCATATTCATCATAAAATTCACTACTAAAGCATTTTATCTGGTTTTGGAAATACAACAATATGGTCATATCTTATTGGCTTTGACAAAACGCCAATATTTTCCATTCATAAATTCCTGACCACGTCTTCTGCAGCAACTCTTTCTTTTCTCGTAACATTTCCCAAAATAAATGTTTTCCCACAATAAATGCAAGTGGATCATGTCAAACCCTCACCAAATACTGTTCAACCATTTTTACAGTTCCAAATATGAGATGCAAAGCTCATGAACCATAGCTGTCTCGTATTATTAAAGGAATCATAATTTCTTTTTTGTTCTGCCAAACAACCCATGTAATGAGAGAAAAATGGTGAAAAATCAATTTCCTTGTCACACAGCTTGACCCAAATCAGTTTAAAGTGAATTACATGATCCACAATACCTCAAGTTTCCTTCTCCAAACAGAGAGACCGACATGGTGGTGGTTCTCTGTCTCAGAGAAAGCCATTATGGAATAGGAAGTGTTTTGTAAATGGAAAACCTAATTTCCTGAAACAGAACAACACACAAGTGGAAGTGCTTGGTATTTTAATCTACGGGTGTTTAATATAAAAACATTTTCAGTCAAGGAAATAGGTTTAAATCCAATATAATGGACCGTACCATTATTTGTCTCATATTACTAAGTGTCTAAATGAAAATGTGCGACCAACTACCATCATCAACAGAATGTGAGATGGTTGCAGTGTTGAAGTCACGTCAAAGACTTCTATGAATTGTGTTGTTTAGATATCTACTGAAATGCACATGCTAACCAATTTGTCGTCGGTCCAACGTGAGATAATAACTGATGACTGTTAAATTAGAATGTATGGACCCAGTAGTAGAGGCAAAATGCTGCCCCCTATTTGTTTGGACATGTTGGGTATTACACATTGACTTGAAACACTTTAGACACTAAGATTGTATCTAAAACATCTGTTGGTTAATGGTTAAATTAAGATGACTGTGTTTAATTAACATTGTCCCAGTATTGTAAAGCAGCTCCAGATTACTTGCTGCAGTATATCCAGTTATTGCTATGCTTTCACTGACTGATACTCTTACATGCACGGTACATTCTCATCATCAATCTTTACTTTTTTAGGAACAAAGGTTTGTACATTTTGGTTTTTAATCCAGGAACCAAATGTTTTTCCACAGAGTTGCTCATCATTTGAACTGATGATTCAGTTTCATGCTCATACAATCAGACATTGTCTATGCAAAATAAAACAATATGAAAAAGACTCGCATTTCTTCCATAAAAGACTCCCAGTCAACACTGTCCGTTTCCCTATTCCAGATTACACAACAATTAAAACAAAAAACACGTTTTGAGCATATATGACAATATATAGTACACATAAAAAAGGGCAGTATAGACACAAAAAACATGGTTTCCAGTTGTACTCTTCTATACTTTTGCCCCATAATGAATTTCATAGAGGAAATTGAAGTGCTCACATGTGCAGAACATTAAAATAAGTTATGGGTGGTGGTGAGACAGCTACAGAGAGATCTTGGAAAACAAAAATACAAGTAATAAATCTTCATAAAAAAAGAAATCTTTCTTTTTGTGTATTTGAATAAGCAGTGGCACGTCAGTCTGATTGATGACCAAAGGCAAACATATCATATCATATCCTCTGCAAAACAATGTCTTAAGTACACACTGCAAAAACAATGTGTAGTACATAATAAGCAGCATCTGGAGTCTCATTTCAAGTATGTGAGCTCACACTTGACTTTTTGCCAAGCCAAATTTGTGTTAAGATTCTAATATATATTATATAGTTACGTACGTGTTCATATTCAAGGTTCAAATATAATTTTGTATGTCGTTATGTATGTTTTTGTCGGAACTCTCCTTTAGTCTGCTGGAGGCCCTGCTGAAGAAATGATTTTATTAAATTTGATGGAGGTGAGAATAAACGCCCCACAGCTCACGCATTACACAGAGCACAATGCATTCTGGTCTATTGCTACATGCTGCTTTAAATCCAAGCTGCACCAGAATTTATTTTTTTTCCTAACAGCTGGAGTAGATTTTCATGCATTGTCTTGTTTTCTGTTGCGTTATTAATTTTGTGAACAACATGCACAATGAGGTCAATGAGTCAGCTCCATACCACACCTTCCTGCAGCCTCTCCCTCCTCTCCCTCCAGCCTCTTTGGATTCATGATGACTAGTGGGTGGCGAGCCCCTCTGCTACACTTCTGTCAGCTGCCCCGCGCTCCGCTGCAACCAGACATGGTGGAATATGCCACACACACACGCCTCACACGTGCAGATACATAGACCCCAAGGAGCTCTCCTTGGCTCCATACGCCAACTACTCCAGGCGTTATTTACCAACCCAAGAGGTAATGAAGGAAAACCAGGCCAAACCAGAGGTGGTGATGACGGAGGAGACGAGGGTATGAGGAGGGGAAATGATACTGTGATTTGTGCTTGTGAAATGAGAAATTAGGTAGTGCTTCCTCTCGCTCGCTCCCATTGAGGGTTTTTGTTAGCGGATATGTGCGATCGAGCGCTTGTTTGTTGGTGCGGCTTGGAGGGCGGGGCTTGCAATGAAGCAGAGGTCCGGTGAAGTTTCAGAGTAGGGGGGGCGCTGGTGGGGGTTGTGGAGGTTAGTAGCTGTGTTCTTGTGTCGAATGCCCAGAGCACATCAGTGCGTCATCAGCGTTTTACTGGGCCCTCTCCACCAGCGCCGTTAAGAACAAAAGCAACAAGCGAACACACTGATGAATCACAAATGTCCAGGCAGAGCTCCAAGAAGCCTTCCCGGCCACAGAGGCAGAAATCAGGAACACACACACCACTGATTACCGCAGCCAGGCTGCCGAGGAGAAACGTTCCTCCGTGTGGGGAAATGAGGACTTGTGGGAGGCCCTTGTGCTCGTCAGCATGCCTGATGGCCATGTGTGGGACGGACAGGGAGGAAGCACGGACGGACAGGCGGATGCACAGAAGAACTGAAGAGAGCTGCAGTGTCTCGGAAAGCCAGTCGCTATCAATGCACTGACTCATTCATCTTCAGAGGACCAGGCCTCACCGCAGGAACCATGGAAAACAAAGGCTCGTCTTTTTATGACGGAAAAAAGGAGTTTAATGTGGATAACACTTTTCTATTTCAGCCTTGTTTGGAGTAAAAGTCCTTTCAGCACTGAAGACATTTTGAAAGTATAAGTTTATATAAATGTGCACAGTGCTGACATGGGTACACTTTCAGCACTTCAAACGTCAAATTCCATCATACAGTGTTACGGCTACTTCAGTGACGTCAACGCCACGAGAACACAATAAGTGTTTGTGACGCACTGTGCAAAAAAAAATAAAATAAATAGTGGTATGAGAAAACATACATGTGCATTTGAAGCACATTTGCAGGTTTTGATGACATGAACGTATGAAATATCTAATTTCCCCCGCGAAAATGTACTTTCCCCCTGTGAGCTGTTTCGCACGCGAAATGAAAACGCCCATGTGACAGGTTTTTATTGTAACAAATAATTACGTTTACATTAGGGCTGTCAATATTGTGCTAATAAAACACAAACGTTCCCAGCAACCTGGTCTCAGAGAAATAAGTGAAATGACCATTTCCTGTTAACAATATTAGGATTTTTTTTAAGGTTAAACCTAAACCAAACTAAGTGGTTTTGTTGCCTAAACGTAATAGTATGTTGTTGAGTCTTCATCGTTTCTGTGGTGAAGACGCATAATTTTATGAAATTAATTGAATTGAAATGTACACAATGTACAACGTGTGGTTTTTGTTTGAAAAAGAACAAATTGTCGATAGTAAACGATAGATAGTAAACTCACCCAGATTTTATGTGGTTATGTCTCCCACAGCTATTAGCTCCCAGTTTATTTACATGACCTAATGTAGCGCTGCTAGACACCGTGTCACTCGACTTCTCTGACATCATATGGTGTTTGTGAATTATTCCTTGTTCAGCTTCACCTAACTTTTCATGTCATTTTGAATAAAGGAAAGTGATGTGTGATTACCGCCATGCCGTCAGTTCTTATTTCTCACGATTCAAAAAATTAAATGAAAATACAGAAAAAAAGGGGAAGCCAGTGGAAGCACGTTCTCACCCCAATGCATCAAATAATGCAGCTTGGTCAGAGCTCCAAAGCTTCAAACTATGATGCTCTACGCTCCCGTCTAGCATCACTTGTCAGTCACGTCATGTTTATGCTCGTTGTGTCTTTTCAAAATAAACTTCAGTCTTTACAGGAAGTTAGGTTGATGCAACAAAACCACTTAGGTAGGTTTGGGGAAAGAAGCTGACACTAACTTCTCTGACTAAAGACTCCAGTGACTAATGACTGACGTGACAAAATGACGCCTACTTTTAGTTTGACATGGAACACGAACAGCAGTCTCATGGGTGGAAGTCCTGTGTCTGTTGGAGCCGTCCCAATCAACATCATGTGTGGACTATCTCTGTCTTTACACCACGTCTGTTTATGCAGCTTGTGTGTGCGTCAACAACACACGCTGGGAATTGTCCTGTTGCCATCGGTCTTGTATCTTTGTGTCCATTGGAATTAAAGTTTCCTGTGATGTATTTAAACTGATTCAAATTCAATCAGAAGTGTGTCATGAGCTCTGACTCATGTTTAAAAGCTGTAAAAGTACAGTGTGCATGCGGAAGTGTAATTGTGAAAGTAATTGTGCCTTTTTCTCCCCTACCACCCTTATGGGGGCCTATCCAGCTCATATGCTAGACATTATCCCTCCCCTTCACCCATATAAACACAGCTTCCACAGCGAAGGCGAGGCCAGGAATGACAAGACAGGCAATTTACTCATTTTACAAATTGGTTGGGGCTGCTGTGATCTCGCAGCTACTGTGTCCAATTAATGCTGTGTTCTGCTGAGGCTGACAAGGACTGAACTAATGGCCTGAAGGTATGCCCCGGGTCTGCATCTTCATTCCCAACACACAGACACGCAGACATACACCACATGCGCCCTCGCCACCGCGACCCGGCAGTTTGGCACCAGTGTCCGCTGGAGGGGAGGAGGAGGAGGAGGGGGAGGAGGGGGAGGAGGGGGAGGGGGTGGCTCAGCATAAGTGCAGTTGTTCTAACACATACCCCCTTCATCCCTTTGCTCTGCTTCTGTCCGTCTCCATCTTGTTCTCTCCATCCCAGTTCTCCCCATTTGTCCCGGAGGAATTGGGGGGAAATGAAGCTGCCTCGTCTGCTCAGTTACTTCTGTGCTACTTATAGAGTCAGTCCTATAGTGATGGGGAAGTTTGTGGTGGTAAACACTGGCCATTACCCGTCTCGCTCCAGTCTCAGAGACGTCAGTATGGCTTGGAAAGCCTCTCTGAAATGCAGGGAATTATAGCCCTGTGTGTCACTCACCCGACCCGGCCGGAGACTCGCGCCATTGTCTCCGCTCCACTTTTTTTTAATGGTATCGGTTAGTTTGTGTGCGTGTGTTTGTGGTGACGTGACCGGGTTCATTCCATGTGATTTTTTTTTTCTATGTGTGTCTTTGCTGCTGCATGGATTCAATGTGTGTTTACCGTTAGTGGTGAAGTGAGCGCTTATGTGTGTGTGTGTGTGTGCGTGTGTATGACGGAGCAACTACTAAAAAGCTCCTGTTTTATGTTGGAGTTTCCATTGCCCATTTCCCGATCTCGTAAATGGGGTTTATTCACCCAAAAAAACAAAAAAAGGAGGGCATCATTAAAACACATCCTTTTTTCCCCTCACAAACGCTTAAAGGGCCAAAACACGAACCGTTATATCGATAGACGTTCATCCAACTGGCGTTTGCTGCTTACTTTTAATTGGCCGTCCTGCCAGGTGCGAAAGATAACAGCAGTCCTGAGATTTACCAAAAGCGATAGTGTCACTGAAAGATGAGGCTCGCCATCGCTTTTCACAACGTGTGTTCGCCGCCTGTGTCTCAGCCAAAGCAAACACGATGCTCCGATAGCTTCTTTGTGTTTGCGAAGGCAAAAGAACTCCAGAGCTCGTGGCTAACGAGACCGTTCCCAGAGCCCGTGTTATTAAACGCAGACTTTTTCAGTTCTGTCTCACTGACATAAGAGGGCCGATAGAGTTGAAACAGACAACTTACATGTGTTTTTCTGGGTGGAAACAGACAGGCGATAAGGTCATGGAGTTACAAAAGGTTCTGTGCATGCTCACTTCCATCAAAAAATGACTCCAGACTGTGTGTGCAACTACTCTGTGCGACAGTGTTGAATGAACAGGGAGCTTTGCATTGTGTAATGCATCCATTGCTGCAAATATATGACAGCCTCAACTTAGTAAGTCAACTGCATATTAATTTGCTTCATTGCAAGTGTGTGTGTGTGTGTGTGTGTGTGTGTGGATCAATGACTGTGTGTGGCATGAACATGAATGAGTGCTTATCAGCTCGTTCAAGCCTCATGATCTGCACGTCTGACTGTCAGACTGTTTAAGGTAATTCCATTAGTGTCTTGATTCATTGATGTTACACGACGTGGTACCCTGGTGCCCTCCAGGATCACGTTTGATTCAGCCGTGACATCGCCTAGTATTTTAGGGGAAGAGTGTCCCAGAGATTTAGTACAGATGTTTTAGGCGGTTTAGAGGACAGAAGTGTGAGAACTGGCTGATACACATGAAGGCAGGAGACATCTTCACCCAGTAAATTAGTTTTATTTATTTTAGGCTGATTTTTGAGAGGTTGAGAATGAATGTAAAGATAGCCTTTTTAAACTCTTGTTAAAAGAACCTCATCAGTCAGGAAAATACCTCTAAGCCAGGCCCAGGGCTAGTCAGCTAGCACATGCTGCTTCCAGCAAGTCTGCACCCGAACTGGATCAACAATGACTCTAAAACCCAATGGATGCTCTTACTTCCTGTTTGGCTGTTTGTTGTCATGACCAGCAGGTAATATGGATGGGAGCTCTAGCCAGACCTATCTCCATAGTGTTGTGTCAGCGCTATAGAAACACCAACATTAGCATTCTGCTATAGGAGAGGAAAACGCTCTGGCTTGTTTGTATTTGTATCAATCATGATCATCTTGGGCGGCGACCAGAATGCAGCGGCGCCATCCTGTGAAGATCATTTTTGAAAATACACTCATCATGTAACGAACATTAATTTACCTGCATGTCACTGACAAAATTGAAGCCAGAGAAGAACACGAAGTTCTGACCAAGCATCCTTTATTGACACAATGTTCTCTGTGTGATTCATGACGCCAATTATTTACTTATTTAAATATTTCTGTCCTTTTTGTAAGATAATAAAAAACTGTTCATCATGACTTTTCTTAATTTGTGAACAAATATAACGAATGAACGTTTATTTGTTTTCTGAATCTGCTCTTTTGATTTATAGAATATGATTTAAGATTTCCAGAAGACTTAAATGTTCAGACAAAGGCTATGTAAATAATAAAAAAGTTATTCATGTAGGCTATTGCAAGTTTTGTCTTTAAGATTTTTTAACATTATCTAGGCTATAATACCATTAAAAAATGATGTCAAGGGAGAATCCCGACACTCAATATTGCCTCGTATCTTCTATTCACTGTAGAAATTACATGTGCCTGGATGTCTGCATTCTTACCTGCCTGTCTTCTACCTGGTGTTGGTTCCAGGCTTTGGGCGTTTGTCCTATAATATATAATTTATTATAGGCTACACACAACACAGAAAAGCATGTATTAACGTAACTAAATATATTAACGTCAATAAATATATAAACACACCTCGCCCTATAATGTTAATGTGTTATAGACCTGCTATATAAGATAGCTCAAATAAAATATAAAAGTAAAAACATAAATGACACCTTATGCTTAAAGAAATAACAAATAAATATGAATACGCATCAAGAGATTGCTGATACAGGCCAACATGTGAATAAGGGGAACTTATTTTCACTCTGAGCACTGGACTGGATTGAATACATTATAGAATTAGTGAGTATCTGACAGTGTGTAACATAAAGGGCATGAGTTATCACTGTGAAGTCTGGCTTCTCTGTCAAAAAAGGAAAATAACGAATGTTCCAGATCAAATGATACCACAATAAAGTGACTGAATGTTATTCACCGCCTGAAAAAGGAAGCACGAATGTTGTTTTGACCCCTTCTATGTTACAGTATCCTTCCACACAACTGCAGAGGCTCCTTATGAATGAAGTGTGATAGTATTACAGAGAGCGGGAGACAGGACGATGGTAAACTATCATGAAGAACAGGGTGCTGTCTGATGATGAGACCATATGTCTAATGTCATCACAGATGCTCTGGCTACCACCAATATTTCATTTCATAAGAGGGCCTGTGTGGGACAGGAAGTGCACGTCTCTACTGGGTGATGCTGTACACTATTAAAAGCCGGTGCAGTTGTCAGGCTGTGGATCACCTTCCTGCTGATAGGCTGCTGTGTATTCCCTCAGCCGAGACAGACCGGGGCTTGTGTTTGGCTAATGTAAAACATTAGCAATATCCTGAGTCAACAATCCCCCGCTCCGTTTGTTTGGATATCGCATTTCCCTGGCAACTGGGCGTATCGTCAAGGGTACACTGGATCCCGGTGGAAGCTAAAAGCAGCGCACTTCCTTGCTAATTGGTTAACCAAGAGAGACCACCAGTGGAGCCTGAAAGTTAATTTGACACGTAAGTAAATAGAGGGGTACGGTGGAAGGGAAGAGGACCAGGCATCGACGCCACTCCGATCATGGCACGTTGCTCCTGCAACGCTTAGAGGAACAACAGGTTAGAGGAGCAAAGATCAACATTTGTCCGTCCCGAGCTGGAGGCTTAAACAAGACTCGGAGCAGCTGTGCCCACGGACTCTTTCAGAGCAATATTGTACCAACAGGAAACGGGAGCCGAGCACTTCACGAGACAGGAATGCAGAATGTAATACTGTCATTGGGTTTCCAGCGGGCAGAGAGGGTGGTGATGGTTGGGGATATTTTCATTAGTGATGGGGTTAGAGGAAGTGAGGCAGTCGGAGAAAATGGGCATCGGTTTACAAGGTTCAGTGTTTCTCTTACGCAATAACCCCGCAAACATCTACCGCATTAGCTCGCGATGGGATACGTTTTGTGCAAACACTTTTTTTTTTTGGAAAGTGTATCCCAAAGTCATTACTGGAAATCAGGAGCACTTATTTAAGTTGTGTTGGTCAATCCAAGAAAAGCATCATGAACCATTTACTTTGGGATTAAATGCTCTGTAATTTTAAATTTTAAATTGGAGTCAATTACACTTGGATTTCCCTTTTAAATGTAAGTCAAACATTCAAGTCACTACACTCTCATACCAACCACTACTGTACCTGTCGTTCAGATAAGTAACGATGAATTGATTAATTCTAAAAACAATCGAACAGATATTTGAAAATAAAAGAGACTTTTGCAGCCATGACTGAAATTAATTAAATACAAAATAATCAGGGTGCAATGTGTTTAGGCAGGACAAATACTACGAGGATTAACGTCAGTTTTAACCCCAAATTTGACCAGCAAAATTTAGGATCCATTGGCGACGCCTGAAAATTCAACTGAAGGTACTATGTGTCATCACCTGTGACAGGTAATGTTTCCCCAAAGCTGCCGCAGCCTTTCTTCACTCTGTGATATTTTGCTGTGAATAACCCATGCGTGTTAGATCATCCTGTAATGGAAAACCTGATTAAAGAAATGAAATAATGGTCCCCATGCAGGTTCTCCCTTCTGTCTTCAGAGACTAGAGATAATCTGTCTGATCTGCTTGGCCGTCCAAGTCACTTGGCTGCTAGTTATGGCTGCTGGCTGGAGACGTGACAAGTCTGATATCGAGATATTATCCGGACCGCTAAGAGAATCCCTCGATACTGGCATTAATAAGGAAAAACAGCTGCTCTGCGCTCATCCAGGCCAGAACAAACAAAATTATTTTATTCTTAGTGGGACAAAACTCTGGTCGTGATGACGACGAGTCGCTTCAATCACAACCCCGAGTGCTTTAATAGAGTCTCAGTCCCTACAGATTGCCTCTGCAAAAGCAGCCTAACTGCAGTGAACACTCTGCGTGACTGAGCCCACTCAGCGCTGACACAGCATCCGAGTGATGGAAAAGACAACTAAGTGGACGGGCGCCATAAACAAGGAGAAGTGGCGGCCTCGATCAGAAGCCATTCATTTTCGACCGCTGCACTGCATTTATTTCATTTCCTGTCTCACTTTGTCTTCGCAGTGGGAATAATGGGCCGGGTAATAAGAAAGGACTGGGATAATGGGAGATCCTGGCCCTTGCCTCTGTAATGAGACTGCGGGATCGGCGCTGGAGGAGAGGGAGAAACCACAACCATGGCGATATTGGGAAGTGTTGAACGCTGGGGTTCGCTTGTTATTGTTAGACGGACGGAGAAAACGAGGATTGATGGTGTACTCGAGTTACTTTGTTGTGTGTGACCGGAGCGCGAGAACGATGACGTAAATGTGTCACTTTCACATTTGACGCGGATGTGGATGGAAGCAGGATTTTGAGGGGAAAAACCAGGATGAAAACTCTCGTTATCTGAACTCACGTACGTTTGACCTTTTTATAAGAATGTTCGTCATGTGTTTTGAGCACGAGTGACTCCAATAATGCAACACACACACACACACACACAACACACACACACACACACACACACACACACTGGTGTTGAAGCCTTTTCCAGACAGGGTGATTCATCTTCATGAATAAAAAGAATGAGTCCAGCAATTCACAGAATTATTTTTATGAATGGGCAGTGAGACGACTCTGCGATGGATTCATTTAATTAAATCAAATTGCGGTTTGCCATGAGAGCTTTATTAGGAGCAACACTTTACATGGCACACTGACTCTTTGTCCAGCAATAAGGCTGAAAAAAAGGATATTTTCCACAACTTGAAGTCGCTTACTCCTCTTTGATAAATCAGCTCTCTTTCTAGTGGGGACCTGTGGCCTCGCAGAGATGTATCCTGTTTCACTGCCTGTTATTGTATAGACAGACTGTGTTTTTTTTTTTTTGTTTCTTTTTAAGCCAAAGAGCACACGCATGCATTTCTCCTGAGGCAACCATTTTCATAAAAACAGGGTGTTTGGATGTACAGGTTATACATGTATAGGTTTGCAAACCGCCCTTGTCCAATTACAGTGGTATGCTCTGTTTCCTTAGGAGGATACACCATGTGACCTTGAGTTGCCTGGCTGTGCGGTATTCTGTATCAATATGTGTATAAATGACCAAATGTGGCCCCAAATTGTCTCCATGTGGGTCGTATTAACACCAGTAAGAGGGGAAAACTAGATCCAGTGTCCCGTGGCAAGTGTCCCACACGGGTCCCCACCCAATCACCACAGGCCTCAGGGAGCAACACCCAAGATGGCACCTTACTGGGGTGTAGCGTTTCTTCAAGCCAAAGGGCAGGACACGTTCAGCAATCTTTCTTACGTTACAAACGTCCTGACTATGAAGATGTAATCAAGGCAAGCCTCAGTTCAAACCTCGAGTCCTGAACCAAGTCCTGGTTAGGTAAGGTCATTTAATTACCTAATTAACCAAACAATTCCCAAGTCCCAAAAAGTGTCAAGACCAGCAAGTCTTAAGAACCAAGTCAAGACCAAAAGGTCCCAAATCAACAACAACCAGTTTTAAGTAAAATTATTTAATTATTATTTAATGTTATTCCTCTAACTGGATTTGCTGTTTGATCATATTTAATCAACTCTGAAATACATTTTTAATCTGTTTCTTTTCTTTCAGTTAAACAGTTGACATCAATATGAAGTGATTCTCTGCGACATCACTTGTTATCATTTGGGCTTCAGTGGGGATATCAGATCAAGTCCTTGGGCTAAAGCTTTAGTGAAATCACAAGCCATTGGTCTCAAAGTCAAGTTGCACGTCAGATTCATGACTAGTATCTGACTCAAATCCATGTCATATGACTGGCGTCCCCACCACTCCTGTAGTCGCATCCAGTTTGCTTCCTGCGGACTCTGAACCCACCAAAACATCCGTCATACCCCACCAGGCCTCTCTGTTCACGTGACCTAATCAGTAGCTTAAACAGTCTGCCAAGTAGCCGGCGCAACAGAAATACCAGCGCAAGTTTTAATCCTGTGAGAATTCAAACAACTCAGTCTAATCCTTTTGTGTTTTTATGGAGAAGCCGAGTCCGGCCGTAGCGTGAGAACTCCTGCAGAGATGCTCCGATATCTCGAACGTTTGTCCCTTTTTTTTTTCTCTCTTTGAAGATGTCGGGTTCTTAAGCATGCAATCACGTTCCACGGCAGGATTGGACACATTTGTCATGTTTTTGTTGTTTTGTTCATCTACGTTCTCAGACATCAGGCTGTGGGATCTCATTGATAAAAATGTTTCTGTCTGTCACAATGATTGTTTCATGTTGGTATTCAGAGGCTTCAGATCCTCAGAGGATCCAGAGAGAGGAGGGCATGGAGGGGAAGAATGAGGAGGTGGCCTGGTGGGGTTGAAATGAAGAGGAAGCGAGGGAGAGGAGGTGAAAAGAATGCGTGAAGGCCACATGTTTTGACAAATATCGTGTGCTGATGTGCGTCGTACCAGATACAATCAGCAGACTTGAGCCTCTGCCAAGTTGCTGTATCAGGCAGATAGTAAATCACTGCAGAATGAGACTCATATGATTAGAGCAAAGAGAGAAAACATCCCATAAATTCCAGCCCATCATGACTGAATGAGTCCTTACTGGGGTTTTTTTCTGCCGCAGAGTTTCATTTTTGCATTAATGTGACAGCTCATTACACCGAGCCCTCTCTTCCTTTCCTTGTAATCTCCCAATCGGAAATAGGCGAGACCTGGAAAAATGGAAAGAGCACACTAATAATTTGCATTAGTCAAGCAAAACCATTGTGAAAGAGAAGAAGGGCGAAGGAAAAACAGTAAGGGGGGGAAAAAACAACAAAAAAAGTCTGAAGCCGTGTGAGGAGAGGGTGGCTGGAGGTGGTTTTCAGGGAAATGGGGCCATATCTGATTTGACAAACATGCTGCCAGGTTGAGGCCTGTTCTTAGGCAGGACCCACAGAAGCCACATCTCTCTCCCTCACTCTCCGCTGTTATTTGAGGGTTTTCTTGGCAGTGTTGGAGCACAGGATGCAGGCCATTTGCTGCAGGAAAGTATAACCGCATTGTCTGAGCTCGGACGGCCTAATTGCCCCACAACAAACAAAGTGTAAACTGAGGCTGATTATAATTTGAGCCCTGGGCCTCCGTCTGCTGATTGTAGAGGGGCCCTAGAGCGTCTATTTCATTAAGTCCCCGGGGCCAGCAGACTAAAGGGAAGGAGCCCTTATGGATATATATATATTTACCCGCATTTCTTGTGGTGTGTGGTCAAGCGAGGTTGGATCCAAAGCGAAGGTCTCTTTTCATTCGTCGCAGCCCAGCAGTAAATAAGTATGCAACACACAGACTGTAATAGGCCGACTGCAGCGTGCTGCACGCCGCGGTGTGTCCGAACGCAGAAGTGAAGGAGATCCAGTGGCAGCTCTGCTTTCAGGCTTCATTGCTTCCTCGTGTCCTAATAATGAACAACATCCCGGACGTCCAGGAAACACTTCACACATCTTTTTCTTTGTGTCTTTCCAACAAGGCTTACTTTAATGGCGTCCTAATTTGTTTGAGTTCCAAAAAACAGCAAATGCTTCCCTCTTCACGCTCTCGTTTTCAGCCCATCAAGATCCCCATCTGATCCTCGGACCACAGAGGAGACAAGTGAAAATAAACAGGATGTCCCATACGTTTGTACGTCTAAGATTTGTTTGCAGATGGCCATCGGATAATAAATCAGCTTATTGGTCAGGGATTGACCAAAACTTTCATCACATGCCATTACACTTGGTTTGATTTTCCAAGCTCGAAGGGTTTATTTTCTCAAACGGCAGCACAGCAGACCTTTGAGTTTTAAGTAAAGTCTCCCTCTCAAATGGTTTGTATCTGGATACGCAGTTCATGATAGGATGCAAAAATATTTCAGATACATTTTTAATGAAATTCAGAGACAATTTGATTAAATTTGCTGCAATTAGACTAGATTTCTACTTTTTTTAAACTAAAAGTATGACTCAAAAGCTTTTGTTTTTTATTTCAAATACTGATTCAGAAATGTCCCACAACCAAACCGGAAAAGTATAATATGCTTGATACTTTTTGGCTTTAGTCTGCTGTCACAAGCTTTTGTACATTTAGCTATCAAATTAAATTAAAACTTTAGGTTCATTTGCAATATTTTCTATTTACAGTGCAAATGAAAGTGGACCACATAAAACATACATTTTCTGACTGTGTGTTTGAAGAGACAGGGCACAAGGTCTCAACGTTGATCTACTGTGCACATGAAAACCTTCTCTAGTTAATTTCACATTTTTTTTATGAACATCAATATTTTTATGGCATTTATTCAGCTCATTCTGTATGATCTGTCCAGCAAACATTGGACTTCTGCAGAAATCCAAGTCACTCTCATGTTGTCTTGTTGTGTATCTGTGTCCCTCTCAACAAGTGACCACGGAGGCCGCCCGTCATCCCCTGCCTTTTTGTTCACTTCTTTTATGGTCCGATTGGGTTCTCGCTTCAATCGAACCACACCAGGGTTTGCTGGGAAACAGGTCTTTCGCAAGCGGCCTCTGATGTCTTTTTTTGTCTGCACCAGGTTCGATTAAAACAGAGTAACTGCTAAGAAGCATGACTTTTCAGCTTAAATGTTTCCGACTGGCTATCCCTTACCACAGTTCATGGGTCAGTGTCTTCACAATCATATGGCTTCACTGACAGTTCCGCCTTTACCCAGAATAACTGCGGCCGGTTGGCACCACTTGCCCCATGATGACGGCTCTTGAAGGAACAGTTTGTCTTTACTCTCTTGCAGAGAGTTCAGATCTGTGGTGTCACAGCTTCTTGCATTGATTTTTAAATGCATACCTGACAGAAAGGAATATGTAAGTGATGTATATTTACCGGTTGAAATAAAACATTGCAGTGTAGTGGCAGAGTCTGCACTCCTGACCGGAGGAGGACTTGTACCAGCCAGCGAGGTCCCCTTCTGTCCGAACTGTCACGTCTGGATGAAACGCAGAGAGAGAATTTTAAGTAGGGAGATGACAAGAGTGAAAACGAGACTGGAGAAGGAAAAGCTGCAGCTCAAAGTCCTCTTCACTCAGCTTGTCTCTGTCTCCCCCCCACACACCTCGTCCTCCTCCTCACCCTCCTCCCTTCCTCCCATTCTCTCGGGGGGTTATTATTGTTAATCATCTTATTACTGAAGCCAGAGCAAATCCCAGGTTGTGGGCCAGATGAAAGGTCAGCCGCTGAGCTCTGCAGACACCGAGCCGTCAACAGATCAAAGCCGACGCTCCCCGATGATCCCACACCACGCCGCTTTGATACCGCAGCGCACAAAGCAGCATTGGCCTTGGCGGGATGACAAAGTTTGATCGCGCTTCTCAAATGATACCTTTACCCTTTCCTTTCAAAGTCGTGCAGTGTGCTGTCTCCATAATACGCCTCTTTATGAGCCCGTGTTTTGTGGTGCGAGGGCCGGCCGGGGAGCCTCAATCACCTTGTTGTCATGAGAGGGGACCTGGAAAATACCGCTGTGAAGGAGTCAGGTTGTTAAGCTCTCTGTGTTTGTGGCGTTTGAAGTCTGTACTGTAATTACATGTGGTACTTTCACTGGGTATTTAGTTATTTATGTAAGTTTGGGGATTATACAATGCTCAGTAGTTACCGCCATTCTTTTTTTGCAATAGGATTTTTTAACAATAACAGTGTATAATAATAATAATAATAATAATAATAATAATAATAATAATATTATTATTATTATTAATAATAATAATAATAATAATTGTACAATAATGTAACCCACTCAGTCTGTCTACAATTATATTTTTATATTTCCTTCTTATATAGCAGGGAAATGCACTACATGTACAGATACGATGTATTACATTGGTTAAAGAGAAAACATAACTGAATAATATAAATAAGTAGGTTAAAAATATAAAAAATTAGAAAATAGTAAAAAACTAAATATAAAAATATAATCATGGAAAGGCCGAGTGGTTGAGCTGACATTATTACACAAAAGTAATAGGATGTATATTTAATTATTTAATATATTTGTTCTGTTCTTGTTGCATCTTATTGCGATTGAGTGCTGAACATCAGATTGAAGAGGAACGTGCTGGGCTTTCCTTCTGGTTTTGCCGATCCCCTGACTCTTCTTGCAGCGCCACCAGCAGGTTTCCATATTTGGCCCTCTGTGAAACGACTGCTATGAGTGATGCAAAAGCTTGTGGATGAGCTGGCGTTCACATTTTTCCTTGATATAGTCTATGAGAACATTTAAGCCAGTTTTGATGGGTGGGCACAGGAAGTTGTAGTGCTTAGTCCTTTAATTGCATTATCCCATCACTCAGCCCCTCGTTCTTGTCTTTGATTCCGGGGTTTTTGATAACGTGTCTCCTGACAGATTTAGTCCGTTTTTATAAGCTCTGTTGGCTACACAGTGTCCACAATAAACATTAGCATAGCTAGATAACACATCAAGGTGGATCGAGTTCTCTGAGGCACATACTTCACTGTCTAGACTCCCGACAAACTTGATATCTGCTATGATACCGCTGCTCGCACTCTGTCTGGGTTCTCATGCGGCGGCTGCTTAGCTACCGGAGGCTCACCCGGCAGGAGGCCGCCTCCCCCCTCCCGTGGCGCAGCGCTGTAAGGTGTGAATGAGTTTCTGTTACGACCCCTTGACCTTTTCCTGTCTCAGGACCTGCAGTCAGCTCAGGGTCAGGGGTCATCTCTTCCTCGATAAACCCCCTGAGTGCCGGCTGCCTCACACTCCCTGAGACTGGACACGGAGCGAGGATTAGCCCACCTTTGATCGATTTGCTCAGGCAGGAAGCAGCAGACAAGGACCTGATTCTGATTGGATGACATGTGCTGTAACTTGTTTTTCACTTTTGTTTACATTGCCAGAATCTGCTGAGATAAAGCCGCACGTAAGGGCTTCAGTTTGTGCATGAATGACAGTTAAGAATGGAAAAAATGTGAATCCATGACAAGGCATTGATTTGAGTTAAACGGACACAGAAGAAGAATCGATTTTGATAAAAAAAAGAATTAAAAAAAGCAACTCAGCAACTCCAAAGAAAAATCCCATGCAAGCAGCAGCGGTCAACCAAAGAGACGTCTGGCCTGTCAAATCAAACCGTGAAGCTGCTGGCGCTCTTATTTTGTACACATTCTCCAGAGCTGATATGGAGGCTGAGAAAGTCCTTTCTCACAGGAGCTCTGATGCAGCATCCGCTCATGGCCGCCACCGTCAGGACGGAGAGGTGAAGTACGTGTTTGATTAGGATCGCTCTCCTGTGTGTGTGTGTGTGTGTGTGTGTGTGTGTGTGTGTGTGTATTGGAGAAACTTGAGTCTGGTTGTGATTATCCTTTCACCAGTAAGATCATTTGTATCCTTATGATTGGAGGGTGAGCAGGTTTATTTGGCCAGCTCACGGACTGTCAAACGATGACACGCATGCCAGGAGCTCATTCGGTAGAAGGCAGTGGAGCGTGACTTAAACATATTTTGTTGAACAAATATCTATCAGAGCTGGATGAGTTTTGTCAACAAATCCTTTTGTTGCCTCATTAGAAATCAAAAAATCAGCTCCACATGTATGTGTTAAGATCTTCCTTCCCAAAACCATGACTTCAGCCCTTTGGCAGGTCGACCTGTTATCTTTGTAACCTCAGAGAAGTCTTTCATGTCCAAAATGACCGGACCGAGTTGGACGGCGGCGACCTCCGTCCACTCCCCGAGCTGCAGGAGACAACGCCAGAGCGTGACAACGATGACATCAGTGATGCTGACTCCCTGGGACTCTTATTTATGAGTGAAGACCCATCTAGTCTTGGGAGACAGCTCGGTGTGGAGAGACAGCAAACAAACAGTGGAGGAGCCTTTGAGTATTTGACTATGCAAAGTAAATGACTATTTGTGTGTGGTAGACACACTGACAGGAGACATGCTGGGGATCATGTGAACAAGAGTAAACACAGACACACAGAGAGACTGCACACACAGGTGAGAACTAGCCATAACAACATTTACTTTCTACTGTTTAGAAACACGGACATTGATGAGTGGGCTGTTCCTTTAAAGCTACACAAACAAACCTTTATCCGCTGAAGACTCCGATGTTGCTTTCTATACCTGGCTGTTTGTATTGATGCAGTTGGAGTTGGCGGAGACCAAAACAGGGCTAAAAGACGCGCACATTCATCCAAAGGGCAGAAATACGCAGCCATTTCGAATGTTATCAGCAGACTGAGTGGATGTTGTCACGGTTATCACTAGCAATCTAAAGCTTCAGATGTGCCAAACCGACCACGTTGTGAAAGTGAAACTTAACAATGCAAATTAACAACTTTAGGTTCAGGAAAAAATGTGTCTTGAGAACATTTGTGAATTACGCAGCAAAAGTAGAGTAATATAAGTCTAGATTCACTTGTGGTTTCACACAGGACACAAACACTTTCCTGGGGGAAAGTCCTGTAACTGTTTGACCCATCCATCCATCCCAACCTCATCCCTATGTGGTCGATCTTTAAACTACATCACATGACTACCGCCACTAGAGGTCGTCTTCTTGTATTCCTATTGTTGATGATGATGAATAATACAAGACTCAGGAGGTCGATGATAACGACCTCCTGAGTCCTGGTGAAACAGAACCCTACTAACCAATATCTATGATAACCGTCAATCAGCTCTAAATCAATGCTGATGTTGCCCTCTGTCTCTCTGTAATTGTTTGCTAATATGGCTACCATACCAACTTCATAAGGAGAAAATTGGGGGTGGACGATTCGACACGAAAATATTGATACAACAGAGTCTAGTTTTAAAATGAATTCTAGCATAAAAAGGATTGATTAAAAAAAGGGGAACCAGTTTCTCTCTATTACACCAATTTGTATTCCATTAAAGAGAGAACCGTCTGTTCAAACAATGTGTTGTTGCATTGTTTGCTTCTCACGGCTCACGTGCAACATGAAAACAGTAGACTTGGAATTGGATCCAAACCATATTTTGCAGAATCACAGACTTAATCCAGATTTAATATGAATTCATGTAAGTGTTCCTGAAGTTAAGGGATTGTAAAGTCAGCTAGCTAACTGTCACTTCAGTATCAACAATATCTAATGAAAGTTTGCTGCAGTTGTTTCACAACCAGCATTGGTGATAAGCAACGCACCTGTAACCACACCCAACTATGATGTCACAGGGTACTTGAGTACACCTGTACATCACCGCAGCTAGATGACCAGGTGTCGACTTACTATTTAAAGAACAAACGTTACAAATGTTTAATTTTGCAAGATAATGTATGTTGATGTAGGATCCTATTAGGAGCTAATGTTGGGCATTAACAGTAACACACCACCTTCTCTTCCTTCATTCTCAGTGTTTGCTTAAATTTCAGGATGTGTGCTGTATATTGCAAAGTCATTAAATACTATTCCCACTGAAAATGAAAAGGAAGTCAAGGGGGGAATTGGACTCTCTCAGCCAAACCAAAAAATTGGCCGCACATACTTTTCTCCCAGAGACGTCTCCATGGACTCCTAATGGCTCCGTGTGAAGAGGAAAGCCTTTCTCTGTTCACATCTTTGTTGGAGGGAGAAACAGGAAGCCCAAACACAAGTATGTGTGTACATTAGTCTTTCTGGGCCTTTTCAACATCTTTTACCTCCACAGTTGGATGCAAAAGTTGGGAAAGCTAAACATCTGTCAGCACCCGCTTACAGTGGCATTTGTTCAGTTCCTATCTCTGTTTTCATTTAGTTTTCATTCCTTGTCTGAAAATAATAAAAAATGTCTTTCGTTTTTTTTTCCCTGATAAAGGAATGAAATGCTTTTCCCACTGTGTTTCTTGACCACCGCGTGGCACCACACTGTTCATTCAGCATCAGATCATCACACCCTGAGGTAGCAGCATGCGCTCCCTCTCTGCACCATTTAATCCCCCCTGAAGCTCTCCCATGTCTCACAGCCGGACCCCTGGCGTCCTCAGCCTCCCCTGCGCTCCCTGACAACAGAGATGTGGAGCCCTCAACCTCATCAAAGAGCACTAATGTCTTCAATGGGGGACACTTGCATTAATGAGCCGACCCCTGTGGCCTGAGGATATGGAGACACTCTGTCCCTCTGTCCCGCTCCACATGAGGCACGCATTAGCCATTTACTGTAACATCTTATTACACGTCGCTATCTGGCCTCAGACTGTGGGAGTGTGGAGAAGACTGTCCACTCTGCTGCCTACTTGGTGTCTTTCTATTGTGTCTCTTTTGCTCTTTGTCCAACGCTCCTTCTTTTTATGTGTGCCACGTTTGTTCCCTGACCAGCCTTTCTTCTCATCTTTCTTCGTCATCTTTACCACACAGCAGCTGCAGACATGACGGTATCCCACGCCGTATCGCCGTGACGCCTGACCTCCTGCCTCTCCTCTCCACTCGCCACCTCTAAGCCATGACGTGACTATAGCAGCAGCAGCACTCAGACTCATATCTTGTCTCCTGGTCAAGGACAACATATTGCGCTCACACTGCTGTCTCAGCCTGTCACCTTTATGTCCTCGTTATGGCAGCTTCAGACCGCTAGTTTGGAGATCTTGTCTTCCTTGGGTTTGGGTTCTGAAAAGGGAAGTCAATGCTGGAGTGGGTTATACTTGCAATCTCTCTGCTGGCCATCAGGGGGCGACTCCTCTGGTTGCAAAAAGAAGTCTGATTGCGTGGAAGTCTATGAGAAATAGATTTATTGTCTTAGTAAACTTTGTAAACATTAGTTAATGTTCGCTACTTTCAAGTCTTCTTCAATACATGCTGTTCATTTACAGTCAAATAGACCGTTAAGCAGGAGATGCTTTAGGACCGGGCTACCTTGTGATTTATAGGTTGCTACCACACTACCGATGCAATTAGCTACTAATATGACTTCAACACTTAGCTATAAAGTTCACCTTGAATTATGGAGCTTCACACCATAGGGCCAGAGGGATCCAGTAAGTTTGCTGCTCGGGGAAAGCAAAATGCAGAATTTCAGGCTTCAAACTGAGTGGGTGATGTAGCCATGACTACATCCAATTATATTATAATTATATTCACTTTATGGATTTAAGACACTGTAGGGACAGATTTGTGTCCCTGACCTCCTGTCTTTGACAACCTCCCTTAGGTCAGTGTGCCACAGGCCCCCCACAAACCTCAGTAGTAGCCCTGGATCTCCTCACCCCACCCCGAGCCTGCTTGCTGACATGTTTATACCAAGTGGTAGTGTGATTTATCCCCTCTACCGCAGAGGCGCAACAGTGACAGAGCGTCAGCACAAAGTGTTGTGTGGAAACAGGGGGGCCGTACTGACTGAACAAGGCTGATTTGATTCTAATGGGAATAAAAGAACTGGGTAATACAACACATTTGCGTTGAGAGTTCCTCATAATTGCGAGGGAGCTGTGCAACTGTACGTATGGGAGCCTGTGTGTGGCGGCGCTGAGAAATGGGCTGGAATAAAGGGGAACTCAGGTGGCCATGTGGCAATTTATATATACACAGACAGGCACAAATGCACATTCATACACACACCCAGTACACACACAAGGGAGTCAACGGTATGGGTTGCATAGGTTGAGGCGCCCCAGCTGCCGAGGCCCCTGGTGGGGTGAGGAGGTCAGGAACATTACCCACCATTTGTAAAGGAGCGAGTAGGCATGTCCAACAAGTCCCACCTGCCACTATATTTATGAAATTACTCATTGCAGGGTTTGGCTTCCATCAGGCTTGACAGTGGGAACCCGACTGCCTATTAGTCTGGACCCATATCTACCTTGTTTTCGGCCATTTAGAAACCCCAGAAGTCCAACCACCCCTCCCCCTGTCAACTGTACACCCGCCAGGCATGCTGGGGTATCAGTGAAATACCTCACCTACCAACGGGGGGATACTGACTATACTATCTTTAAACATAGCTTGCTCAAGATACTATTAAAGAACAACGTACTTTATAACCAGGAGTTAGATGAGAAAGTTGATAAATTTATGTCTTTGCATTCTGTGCAGGTTAAGGCTAGCATGCGTTCACAATAAACTACTTCCAAAGTTGTCAGATCTCTGTACACCACTTGCTGTCTTGGAATTCGGCAAACCGATCTCAAGAGATTCATATCATTATTCCACATTTTAGGATTTTTACATGTCATTTGATATTGTGCTGGTAACGTGAAAAGACAAAAGGCTAAGGCTTCGAGTTTGGGCAAGGTTTTAAGAGAAACATCATGATTGTGCTTGAAGTAAGTACCTAAGTGTAATACGTACAGAAAGAATGAACATTGCTAACATCACAAAAGTCACAACAAACAAAAAAATACACAGAAAATACAATATCCTATTTGACATACTCTTGACCTTGGGAATTCAAATTTTTATGAAATTATGCTTACATGCATCTATTTTATATGTCACAGCTTCCTTGAGCAAAACCATGTAAAAACTCCTGAGCCAGTTCATTACACAGGAGGTGTTGGCCAACCTTGAATTTACAACACGTACTCTACAATATACATGGTTTTGGAATATAATGAAGGAAATGTCTCTTCTTTGAAATTGGCACATCATGACCACCACAATAAATGTTTTAACTGTATCATGCCAGCTCTGTTGAACTCTGGCCACAAGTTGAAGGCTAACCTGGGAATAAATGTAATTTGGATCGATAACTCCATGTTCAAACATTATATGCCATCATGATGGAAAATGTAAACAAGGAGGTTGTATTCTTGACCAAACACTTCCTGGACCCGTCTGTCTGACACATGGAAACGATAGTAATCTTCTCATCTTGTCAAGGCTGCACACAAAGATATTTACCAAGAGGAATTCCCTTCAAATATATAGGGTCTCCCATAAAGTTGGAATAATTTGGAGTGAAACATTTGTAGTTTTCTGAAAACACAATGGCTGAAGGTATGCACTGTGAGATCGCTGGTAAAGTCCCACTAATGCCAGAGCAGCCAGTGTGAGGCGGGCCCTCCGACATGCTGATCCTCTTCAGCTCTGGTTAATTTAACAGAATCACTAAACGCCTCTCACACATGTACAAACACACACCGGGTCACACATGCGGCAGTGGCTCTTCTCACATCATATATTTAGATATGTAATCCTGTGGGAAGCTCACAGTGAATGGCTCGGCTCAAAGACCTCTGGCTGTGTGTACAATAAGGGAGACTTATTGAAACAAGGCTGGCACTGAGAGCCCAGCCGTGGGGGATTTATTTGGAGAGCAGCGGGGCACTGGCTAAACTTTGATCAGCACTCGTGCTCTGCCTCCCCTTTTCTCTTTCTCCCAACCACAGGCTGGCCAGTGAACACTGCGGCCCACAGGGGGTGACCCAGGTATCCTGGCAACAAGGCCAAGCCTGACTCCGACTCCCAGTTGTGTGCTGGAAAGAGGGGCCCTCTCTCATTATTTCATTTACCATGAAATACCTCCATATGGCCGAAGATTACTTAAGTCTTCTACGGTGGGTGTAGTATGTGGGAAATGAGGAGCACTGGATCCAGATTTGTTGGTTTTTGATATAATCAGAGGGAATCTGCACACAGTGAAATAGTTGCTGTACATTCCCAGGTTTATTTAGACACTCCGTCGTCTCTGTTTCGATTATATCCGATTGCCGCTGATGTAATGGCAAGACTGAGCTTCCTGTATGAACAAGCATTAATGTGAGAGCATTAAACCTTTGAACCCCTTTGTGATTCTTCCTCAGTTTGAGACTGTTTCACAACCAGTGAAAAGTTCCTCACAGTGGCTATTTATTATGCCTCTATATGACCCACACAAGTAAATGATCAGTGAGAAGATTGGCTATTTCTATATCCTTCTTCTTAAGGTCGAGCTAAAACGGTACTTATAAAAGTTACGCATCCCTCCTGTGATGTAACATGATAGGCAGGTGGGACATGTTGCAGATTGATGGATGGATGGATGGATGGATGGATGGATGTCATATTACTGGTTGAAACTGGTTGGTACTAGCCAGGAAGAAAAATATATTAGATTTTGATTGATTTGATTGATTTTTAAATACAAAGACATTTTTTTTTTGGCATATTATTAAGTACTCGCACTTTATGGCCACGGATGTGATCTAAATGGGTTAAAAAGGCTTTTTTTTAATTTCAGCTAGACTTTAATGCTAGTCATCAGTGCCAGTGCACAGATTTGCAGTGGATTTTTACAGAGACAGAAACCAAATCCGACTCCTCCGCCGCCTCCGACCTGCAGTCTGAGGTCCGGCAGGAGGGGGAGAGCTCCACGCCTGGCAGCTGTTGCTCTTCCTCGGGCCAGGAGCTTCGCCTCGATGCTCCGCTACACGTCCCTGCTGGAGCCAACATGACATCACGCTGCCGGAGACCCAGGCTGCATCGCTGGGTCTGCTGGAGGGAAGGGAGGCACTGGAGAAACAGAACCAGAACCAAGAAGTGGGGCAAACGGTCAGAATCTACTTCAGCAAAAGGAAATGAATGAGGAAATGGGATTTTTTAATTAAAGTCACTTCATTGTTATTATAATTAATTCCACAATCTATCAGGCTGTTCATACTGAGTGAAAACCTGAAGGCAGAATTGCAGTTCTAAGTTCGTTCTTCTTCGTTATGCAACACAGTCAGGTGTGAGGAATTGTTAAAGCAGGTTTGTTCAAGCTTTTTTTTTTAATTCTTCACAGAGCTACTTTCGGCCGTGCACACAACAACACCAATGCCCCACGAAAAAGGTTTCGGTGCTCATTTGTATGATGAATATGATTCTTGGATAGATCAGGGAGGCAGTGAGAAGCAGCCAAGAGGAGACTATGATGACAGGCAACACATTAACACGATTGCATTTTCATGTGGTTGGAGTCACAGTAGTCATTATACACATTAAAACGTAGGGCTCGGCCCTCGAGGACCCTCTCCATGGCCCTCATCTTCCCACACCAATTCAGTATCTGATACACATGCTGAAAGGCCAAGCCAAAATACAATTACATTCTTTCATAAGGATGTAAGCGGTGGGAGACTGGGCTGAAGGGGGCTGCATGCCAATCTCCAACATTTACCTATAGGTCTCTCCGTAGTCATCGGCAACTTTTATAACAAGTTGCACCTCAATGAACCACATTTATTACACTGAGAGTTCATCAGGTTAATAATGACTTTATGTGTTAACAAGTTAATGCAACATTCAGACCAATAAAACTCTTCACAGAGTCTGCATGTGGCCGTTTGTAGAATATTGTACATGCTATTCTTACTGTGCAGATTCTCTGAACTCAGAGAAGGAAGAATGATTGGCACTGGGATCCTGCTACCATCGACCGTAAGGCCCCAAAGAGAGACCTCCAGCCCAGCAGAAGCTCCTCTTAACCTCCCTGAAAAAGGCCTTTGTTCAAACTTGACCTTGTGGGTTCTTGCTCCGGTAATGACACCCCCGTCTTTTGGCTGTAGGGCAAACCTGCTGGTGTGCTTAGCTGGAATGATCCTTATGAGACTGCGGTTAGGAGAGACACTTTGCATGTAGGAATTTTCCTTCCAAGAGAGAGAGAAGAACAGAGGCGGAGGTCATAAGGTCAGAGCACTCTATGAGCCCCTAGCCCCGGCAACGGAGATGAAAGTTAGCCTAAATAATCCTGTAAAGTGCTCAGACGGGGCAGAAATTCCCCTGGGGGGGGGTCTCCGGTGTGACCTCCACCCCCTCTACTCCCTTTGTCCCCCCTCCTACACACACGACATACACTTGAGTTCACATCCATTAGGCAAATTAGCAATTAGAGGACTAGTGAACGTAACCAGCCAGTGTTTGTAGAGATTGGAGTTGATGAGAGGGCTGGAGGTGTGTGGGGTGTGTCACAGCCAAAAGGCTTACTTTGACATTTCAGACTGGATGTTCACTTATAGACTGCTGAGTGACTAGTTTTGGCATGCTGCGTTTCATCTTCCCCCCCTCTCCAGGCCCTTCCCACCATCCGCTCGAGTCCACGTAGTTAGATAAACACTCTTGGACGTATAAAGGGGCAACTTAAGAGACTAATGGAGCTAAAAGCCCCAATGAAAAGGAACACCAAGCCAATAAATGTCACATTTATGCGAGCAAACAAAGAGCCAAAGACGGTTTGGATATGTTTACCCGCTAGTACTTAAGAACATAAGGATGCGTGGCGCAAGATGGAGTCCTTTAAGAAACTCCCCATAAAATGTCTTGAAAGGTTCAATTTGAGGATGAGTGTGTTTTCCTTTCCCTCCAATGTTAGTTTTCCCATCAAGAAAAGTCAACGACACAAGTGCTGTTTAGCTGATTGTACCGTGTAACTTCCCGTGGAGACATCAGGCTTTTACATGAGTCATCACTTCAAACCTTGGAGTGTTATCCTACAGTTTGTGCCGCTGAGGTCACTTGAAACATGTAAGGTTTAACAACACTTTCTCACAGTTTAGGAAGTTAGTCCTATCCAGGAGTTAGGCTCTGGTTCTGACAAGAGAAGCCAACGCTAAAGTCCCTGAAACTTGCATTCTCTCCACTGGCCACCAGGGGGCAAAAAAGAAGTCTGATTGCATGGAAGTCAATGAGAAAATTACTCTCCTTTTCACTTATTATTTCAGTAAACATTGTAAACATGAATTACTGGTCATGATGTCCTTTTAGAAAATTATGGCCGGATTTAGAGTCAAATAGGTTTAAGTTGTGTCGAACACTGGTCTCATGGTCAGAAGTCCTGGGCCTATGGACCCATTCTCCTCCCCACCCTCTCAATAATCAATACTATGTCACTAGCGCTGACATAGCCGCATAGTCACATGGATGCATTTATTTGTGTGTCCACCATGAAAAATGATCCCTATTGCCTATTTTGCGTTGGTAGCATTTCATTTCTATCTCTTGGTCTGCCATGAGACTGGTGCACAACATGAATTTGAGTCAACAACCCCGCCATATCGCTTTTCTCTAATCTTTTTATTCCCACTTGGAGCCTTGTTCGTCTGGTCCCTTCCCACACAAGGGGGTTCAAACCCGACGTGGCCTTCGACCCCAGCAGCACGTCTGTAACCCAAACAACTCACCTCTGTTGCAGCCTGCCTGGCTTTGATTACCGACTCTTGAAAAAGAGTTCAAGTTTGATGTGGATGGGTGGGTTGAGATGTCCATAGAGAGGGGGGGGGGGGGGGGGGGATGTGTCAGAACGGTGCAACTTGTCTATTTGATGTCTGACAGGCAGGCGGGATCTGTCACTCAGACAGAGTTTCAGGGGCGCCCGACTTCAAAGAAAGGAACTCATCTCTCTTCCGGCAGGGACCACCAGGAAGGACATACAGGGCAAGGAAAGGGGGACCCAGACTGGACGATGACTATTCTCAAGTCATGAAATGAAACAGGGGGATCAATGTCAATGGACATGCAGTGAAGTAACAGCATTGTTGGTGTCAGGGATACCTGGCAGGTGGCGACAACATCATTTGACCTCCTCATGTGGTGCAGCGGGACCCTAAAGGGCCCCGATCTGTCCCGCTCCGGGCCAAGATGATACAGGCAGTGTTTCCTACAGTAAGCGCCTGGGCACCACAAACACACTGTAAATATTGTGCCTGCGCCTCAGTGGCCATTATGATGACTTTCCATTCTGGATCTCTGACGTGGAGAGCCTCGGTATTCCAGTCTCCCACAGCTCCCTTCCCCTCCGCGCTGAAGACAGGCTTTGTTTGTCCCGCTGAAGACGATTTTCCAGAGGGAAAGTAAAAAAAAAAAAGGGGGGGGGGAATAAAAGTGAGGCTCCCACTGTGAAGAATGAACTCTTGTGAGAGAGTGCTCTTAATATCCTCGTAAAAATGGTTTACGAGTTGAATCCCAGGGTGTCAACAGAAAGTCGATTTCTATCTAAGAATAGTGTGGGGATGTTGAGTGCTGTGTTGGTACTGTATATTTAAGTTGTAATCCATTTGGTCATTGATGAAATAAAAAGTGGTCTCCTGTACAGGGACAATCATTTTTCATGTCCCTCAGCATTAAAACAATGACAATGAAGAGTCAATAGAGATCCTTCTTCATGGTAGACACAATGCATCCAGGTGAAATGCAACAGTCAGGGTCAGTGACGCAGGGTTAAATATTGATAAAGAGCCCTCATGGAGGGTGGAGTCGTGGATGGGGCCAACAGTGCGAGACTTTCAACCACCCAAGTCGTTGCTGTGAAATGACGCATTTGTGGTTTTGTTGCCTAAACCTAACTTTTGTTTGTTGCATAATTCCTGACTGACAGGAAAAAGATGTGATGCAGGCGTGAACAAACGATACTTCCAATTGAAATACATGAAAGTTGCGCTGAAGAACACATAAAAAAATTACAAATTTGGGTTCACGTACACAATTTTGTTTGCGATTGCTGTGAGACTGTGTTGTGTATGTATATGTCTCTCCATGTCTCTCTACAGCACATTCAGAAATGGATACTGAGAGAGCATCCTTTGAGTACTGAACCAAGGCAGGGACGTCCTCTCTTCTGAGACGGAAACTCAGCACCCGCCAACCCGGGCACAGCTACACCCCTCTTTTACAACAATCCACCCACACAATGGGCACTTTCTTCGGATGAAAGGACAGGCGGGGCTGGGTGGCGAAGGGTTGGGGGTCCGGGGGGGTGAGAACAGGACAAGGGGATGACAGTGCTGCTCTGAGTCATTTTCTAAGAGTCGAACGCGAAGGCACCGCTGAGGGACACAGCAAAGGCCTGTGCGTCCGACACTTTGAATGCAGATTATGTTACACTGTACACGGCTCCCCTGGAGTTCAGAGGCAGCGGGTCATTTATTTTGTGGATATTATGAATGTCGGGTTTGTTTTCGGGTCGGGCAGAACGCGGATGTTTTCGCTTATTCCTCCACACGGGCCGAGAGGTGAGCTTTTATTTTGGTCCGATGGAAACCATGGGATCAATCACTGTGTAATGTAAAGCCCTCTGCAGTAGAAGTATTTACACTAGCGGAGAGCGTTCAGAAAGAAAAGTTGCAGTGTTAAAAAACCAGGTCGGGTCCCTTTGCAAGTAATGACCATAACTTAAACCCAGGATAAACTAGCATGTGTACACAGTTCAAGCATGATGTACACAATCTGGAAATTATAGAAGGGTTAAAAGCTTTCTCTCCGCAGGCTATAGCACCCAGAGGTCAGCAATAATAACCCAGAGCAGACTTCGCCTGATGAGGGAAGGAGATAAAGCCTCACATGGCAAAAGGGAGGTCTGGGCCAACACAACACCAACATTATTGGCCCCTCTTCTCCCTCCGCTCAACAATGTCTGTATTCAGTTTCTTTTAAAGCATCGGTCACGTATGAAGCAAATGCCGAGACGCATTCCACGTGTAGAGAGCATTTTTTTTTTTCCACGAGAAGCATCACAGGAAAAAAAAAAAAGGCCGGGATTTATTGTGGAGATATGGTCACATTCCACAACGTCTGTGTGTGTTGTTTTAAAGCGCGGGCAGCGAGGGCGGCTGAGAGGCGGCTTGTTGCTTTTGCGCTGATGGTGCATATTAAATATTTTGAGAGTGACTACTTAGATTTAGAGGGCGAACGGAGGGGTTTGATCACTTTAGTGCGGCGGCTATTTTTAATAAACTGAGCAAACACGAGTTGGACAAGCCGCCCTTTGTGTGGAAATTAAAAAAAAAGTTTAATAATAACTCCTGCCACAGTCTGAGAAAAAGAAAAGAAGCGTGTGAGCATTTTGTGTGTGTGGGAAAGTTACATCCCCAAAACACTCACTGTGTTTTTACTCTAATCCCTGACATTTGCCTACACTGCCATTTTTTACCCTCTTTAGTATTATAATCCTATTTTCCACCTCAGTGTGACTTCCTCCCTGAACTGTAGTCTTAATTAAACTGGCCTTGGGTCTGGGGAATTAGCACGTATGACTTTTAATATGCTGCTGCCAGTTGAAACTAATGGCTGCCATTAACTGCATCACCACGCCATCTCAACATGTCCGGTCCCGCTCCATAGAGACAGACTCGGAGACGCTGTCATCTACTATTCCTCTGTATGTTAATAACTTGACCTCTGGGAGCCGAAGCCGTCTATAAGGTGGCACCCTGAAGGACTGTTTCTGGTATTTAATCACAGGTAGGAATTTGAGAAGGTCACTGCTCCCCATACCTGATGGATGCCTTACAACTAAGAAAACAAGTTAAACAAACCTCCAGGAGATGATGGACCGTGGAGAGAATGGTTTCTGTTTGTGTGTTAAGAAGTATTTATCATCAAAAGAATCGTTTATGCCCGAAAAGTGTCTGTTTAAGAGTGTTGAATGTTCGGTGTGACTACCTTCTGTTTGTGACCGTGACCTCCCCTCGGGGGCCTCTTTCCCATCTCCTTCTGACACCTAGAGAAAGGCCTTATTAAAGGAAGGGAGGGATGGGGGGAGAGAAATGGGGGAGACCCCCACCAGCTTGCTTGGGATGACATTTTTTCCCCTTTGAGACAAACCCAGCTGACTCCATCACTCAGGAGCATGACTTTCAGAGGGAGGTTTGTGTGTGTGTGTGTGTGTGTGTGTGTGTGTGTGTCAGTTCCATATTGAAACAAGGACCCCCCCCCCTCTGGAGGCAGTGGACAGACATGCTAAGCAGGACTGAGGCCCCAAAAAGTCCCACAGCAGACTGGAGATGATGGAGGAGGGAGGGAAGGGGTACAGGGGTCAAAGATCATCAGTACCTCCAAATGTTAGGGGGTGGGCGGACATGGTGGAAAATGTTGCATTCAGATTTATTTAAGGGGAAACATTACTTTCCATAATTTAAATTTTAAATTAATAATAATAATTATTATTATTATTATGGGAAATGTAAAGCATTTGAATATAGACAGGAATGAAACTAGTTAAATATGTGGATGTAAAAGCTGCTGATGTGGAGATTTCTGACTAAGAGTCTGAGAAAAACGTATTTACAGAAAACAGCTGTTAAAGATAAAGAAAAAAGCAAAATAACTAATTGACCAGTGCATGAAAAATGTTGTTCTGGTTTGTGGCTCCGCTTGTGAGAAAGCTGTTAAAACCAATATGTCGCCCAGTGCAAAGTACAGTTTATATTTGAATTAGGCCACCTGGTCCTGGTTTGTATTTGAATAAATATATATATATATATATATATGTTGAGGAGACAGGATACATTTTCAGGACTACAGTTTATGAAACTGACCACAGCGGCTTAAAATGTTATTTCATGTTATTATTATTCAATTATTAAATGTCTCAATTCTAGTTCATCTCCCGAAAAACATATTTTCCTCATTATTCCCTGGGGATTGGTGGATACCCTTTCTCCTAGAAACAATGTATTTTATGCTAATTAGGTTTATACAGTTTGGTTTATATCAAATAGTTCTGTTTTCATGCTATAATCGCATACTTTTCTCATTATTATAACATCATGATTTGGGCGTTTTAATAAGATGAATCACAATGTTGTCACATAACAAGGAATGGAGCAAATATCTTTCTGTCATGGTGGCAGCAAAGAGTCACACAAGGTTAGAGAGACAGATCCTGGTTCCAGTAAAATGTCACTGAAATAAAAAAAAACATCCCGTCGTCATGCTTAAAGTTTCTCTTGATGTTTTCACTCTCCTTCCCGAACATAAAAAACAAATGAAATATGTTGTCACTGAATGTTTTTGACATTGCACGACTTTGCAGATGCATTCATTAAAATGGTTTCTGTCACGCTCGGGTGGAGCCTCTCCCTCATTCTGAGTTTTTTCTATTTAGCCCTCTCTTGTGTTTCTTGTTTGGTCCACTGTTCGTCCCCTAGCTGTGTCTGTGTGTGTTTGTGTGGGCGTGGCCTCCCATCTCACTCACCTGCCAATCCACCTGCACACCTGTGGCCCATCCACTCATAATATATATATATATAGATAGATAGATAGATAGATAGATAGATAGATAGATAGATAGATAGATAGATAGATAGATAGATAGATATACACATTTAGTGCTCAAACGTCCAAGTTTTGCTTCTTGGGTTCAAAATCCACTCATACACTCAGACATATTAGTACTTATCATCATTCACCTAATCGTATTTCTGTTAAGATTAATAAGATAATCAATTATCTCTGTGGTGTCGGCACCTAATTTTAAAAATGTGTTGACCAATACATGGGTTACTCTCTTGCCAATGACATGTTTATGACAACACAAAGGCAAAATAAAGTACTTGTGAATGTTTTATGTTTTGTGGCTATTTCAAGCCAAAGAACATTAAAATTAAAACAACTCTCAAGCCAAATGTTGTGATGTTTAGCCAATCCAGGTCGTCTACATACACTAATACCATCTCATTTGTGGCGTGTGAAAAAACGTACTGTGCAGTGTAATTCAACTCTACTGTTTTCACTCTGTGTTGTCAGAACAGCTCTGGGATATCTGCACAGTGTGTAGCAGCTGAGGACGGAGGGTGGCCCATCGTGTGCGTATCGGCAAGCAGCCACACATGTGATTCTCTTCAAGAAGCAGAAAATCAACCGTGGTGTGCACACATGAGCCTCAGTGTTTCAACCTGCATAAATCAAACAGGTCAGCCAATTACAAGAGCGTGAACGCATCAGCTGTCAGTGCAAAGCAACTAGAGGCGTTGGGCCAAAGAACTTCCACCATGTTTTATCACATGTCAACAGGGAAGTCGGCCGGCGTGACAAAGCAACCTGACAGCCGTGGAGCTGCAGGTCCAGGGGTCGGACGGATCATGCCAACCAGCTAATCTGTCTCTGCTCGCTCTGCGCACAGTTCATTACTTCCTCTCATAGTCTTTGTCAAAGACAAGCTGTCCCCAGTAGTAAGTTGATCTTATATATCTACTTGGTGAATGTAGTGTATGTCATTTATAGTTAGGTTTCATTGTATGGCAACATCAAAGGATCCATGTGTTCTCTATGTAAGCATGGCCAGCAGTGACATCTTGACCGCCATCTTTCATTTCAACTCTTTTGAGTTTTTAAAAATATATGCTAAAAAAAAAAAATTTAAATCCAATGTTTTATTCTTTGAGTGACACATTCTAACATCAGCAAGAACCAAACAATCTCAACAACATAATGACATCCAGGCTTGAACTTTGCTGGATACTTTGTGGGGAGGCTTCGGTGGGGAATTAAGAGAGAACTCAATAAAAGGCAAAAATGCCCCAAAAAATAACTTAAAAAATAAATAAATAAATCTCTGACATCATCAGGGTGTAAAGCCTATGGGCTGAGTGGGAACTTGTGAATGGGGCCATCGGGAGAAAGACCGCTGCGTATATTCAGTGGGCCGCATTCGCCCTGAAGTAAACCCGGATGCTAGGAAGCTCTTTTGGCTAACATAATTCTCATTGGACTGAATATATTATACATGGTGGATGTCAATACAGAACGCAGCTGTTTTATGGCTTTAATACTCAGGTCCACTCCAGAAACTGTACCTTGACGAATAATTCATGTGTTACTATGTGATGCAGCCGGTGTGTGTTTCCCCCTTTATTTACTTAGATGGACTATTCCCAAAGAGCAGGTTGTCATTACTTATTAAGGACGAATCAAATCCTTTATTTTGAAGGCAGCAAGACAAGGCACCGTCCCAATATTGGTATAGTTAAAAACATGGTCAGTCTGAATGAGTAATGAGGATAATTGTAGTCATGCAGACACTCTCTGTCTTTACTGTAATAGGCTGTCTTTGTCTGTCCAGGTCTGAAGGTCAAACCTGAGTCACTTTAAAACTCTAATGTATGTCTTTTGAGAGTAACAAGCCCATCGCTATGCCAACACTGTTGAACTTGATCCTATACTTATCCCATCCTTGTGCGATGGCCCCACCTCAACCTCTTACATATCCTTCCTCCACCTTGCTGATTCAGCAGCGTTGTCACTAAACGGCCTCAGTAATGTGTCCGCGATGTCTTACGAAACAAAGAGACTTTGTCTTCAAAAAGCATCCCACTCTTTGGGTTTGGACATGTGTCCCAAGAGCCACTGAAACTTGTTTCCTGTCAGTGTTAATAAAATCCATTACCAAGCCAAACATCCTCCTTAAATCACACACGCACACTGAGAGCTCTGGTGCCCCTCGTTTGAAAGAAAACAGGAAGCGAGGGGGACTCTGGGATGGGACGGTTCCCTTGTCTGTGCCGTGTGTTTTGGCTGGACTCCTCAGTCCCGGCCTTTCTAAGCTAAAATAAGCTCTGTTTACCGTCCTCAGGACACCAACTGAAGCATCCAGAAACATGCATATCCTCTACACTGTATTCGCCACACAATGGCCTGACCTGCAGGATGTGAGGGAGTTCCTGACTGCCATGTTTTTAGTACCTCCCCCCTCTCTCTGTTTCCTCTCGAGGGGCAGCTTGACTTGTTTCTGCGTATGCCCAAAACTCTGAAGACCCTGAATCTGGCCCATTTTGTGTCCCCTGCCCCTCTTTCTCTCCGCTTCCTCTGTGCGATGAATAAACCGGCCTTTATGAAAGAAAACCTCTGCTGTGTTATTGGAATTGACAGTGGTTGAATAATGTCATACACAAGGCAGTGGTTCCTGCCAGCGGCCGCGCAGATCTAAGGCAACATTAATTCTGTGTTTTCCCCACATCCCGGGCCCTCTTGGCTGATTTTTATCGCCACACCTCAATGAGGGCCACTGTGTCTGCCTCGGACCTGACCCCCACACCCTGTCATCTGTCAAGGCCGGCTGTGTGTGAGTTGTGTATGCACTATATACGATGTGTTGGCTCCTGTGCCCAGGATGTGTTCAACAGTTATACCAACAGCAAAAACAACCCCCCTGAGATGGTTGGTACTGGGCCAGCCAGCACATGTGCCAGTGGTGGTCTGTGGTGCACAGAAAACACTAGAACCAGTGCTCATCTTTAGTCGTTTGGAAGTATTTTTTAGATGTTAGCAGCATGGCTTTATAGATGGCAGCGTCTTTGGTCCAGACTGATATACTGCATCTCAACATCCATTGGATAGATTGTAATTTAGTAAAGACATTCATGGTGCCCTGAGGATGTAATCACCTAAGTGGATATTTCATATCCACAAAGTAATAAGGTTCCCATCAGCCTTACTTTGTATAGTGGTGGTTTTGGGTGCAAAACCTTTATTTTTTGAAAGGAACCCAGCCGATACGAGAAATTACTCAATGACCACCAATTACAGTATTGGCTGTTTGGGTTGAAAGTGTCTATTAATTTTTATAATAGCTGAAAATAGAGATTGTAGACTGAAATAGCAGACGGATTGACAGGAACATGATAAAAGAAGATGAAATCTTTTTTTGGGTTTGTTTTTCAGGAGACGGGTCGTTATCCAATACTCCTCCCCTCTTCTCATATGTTTTTAATTCATACAAGTTTTGCAATAACCATCAAAGCATTTTATACTTAATGTTTTTCAAATGTATCCCTGTATCTTCAGACATATTGTCTTTGGGGTTTGATTCCATTGTTGTTGCTTCGTTTTGTAAGTTCGATGTCTGACAAAGTCCTTTGACAGAAACAAATTAGCAAAACTGAAATATTTCTGGATCGGATAGAGGCTGACAGGAAGAAGACCTTTGTTGTTTTGCTTGGGAAAACACACACCATTAACCCGTTTAGATGGGACACAGGGAACGTGCACAACCTCACATAGACTCCAGCTGTTTGCATGTAGAACGGAGACAGACGCCTCTGTGTCTCCTCACGTGTGTGGACGTCCTGTCTGCCAGCAAAGAGTGTGAATGGAAGACAGTCTCCTCTGTGCGCTACGACCCTCCTCGCGCCTAAAGAAAAGGCCGAGTGCAGCGTTATCAAGAGAGGTCACGACCCCGGCGTGGTGAATGTGGCACACTGTTAGCCAGCTGAAGGGGGAGGGATCCGCTGGTGACGGGGAGAGAAAAGAGGAGATGGAAGGTCGGGGAATATCTGTGGTCTCACCGAGCCGCATGCCAAACCTTACTCCGGATACCAACCCGCCCAGGATGTCGTGTTTCTTCTCTCCCTTCTTCTCTCCCTCTCTTTTTTTCAGAACAAACAGACCTATGGAAAAAATGGAATGCATTAATTAAAAACGTCCACATGCAGGTGGGAGAGAGGTCAGCCAAAGTTCCTTCAAATATGAAAAACATGGATTAGAGGCCAGCCCGCTAATGAAGTTAGGCCTTCATGTCGTGTGGCTACAACTATTGAAAAAAATAAAAGATGTCAGTTCAAAGAAGAGGGGAGGACCGACTAAATAAATCTACAACAATAATTATATCTCATGACTCTCATATGACTAACATTTGCGTCTAATGTTTGCCCGGCTGCAGATTGAAAATGACAACACTGATCCAGTATCATAAACTTGAAAGCAGGGACACTGAATTAAGCTTCTCTCATGTAATGTAATTGCTTCATATGTTTATCATTTCCTTTTGGAAAGTTATTATCCTCCACATGGAAAAATACTACCTTTTTTTTCATCTTCTCTTATTGTTGTTGCATTGAGGAGGGGGAAGGATGATGCCATTTTCTGTTTTGATTATTGTAAAGCTCCAGCGGTCTCCATGCTGCGCAGCTCTTCTGTGACGGAGACTCGGACGTGTAATTAAAGAGATCTAAAGAGTTGCGGTTTGCCTGGGGCGGGGCCACGGCACGGGGACACCGCTGCACGGGATGGGCAGGAGGACGGACACACATGCAAAGACACTTTAATAAGTCATCCGGTATTGGGTTTGTCTCAACACTCTCGCCAAGGCTTGTGCCAAAATGTGTGAAAGCGTTTTGGCTCAAGGCTTGTGGATGGATTTTAACTCAGAGATGCCGCCGGGTTCACCGGGGTAGAATTTAATTTGTAATAATAATAATAGAACTTTATTCATGTACCACATGTTTTGGGTTACACAGTGCTTGACGTTATCATCAGCAGAAAACAATACAAAGAATGTACTTCAGAAGAAGTCAACTTCAAGTGGGTTGATGGTGCAGCACAATCGCACTTTTAGTTCATGGGTGTGTAACGTCTCTCCACGGCCCACCACCAGATAGAAAACCAGTTATTAACTGCTTTTTAAGATTTCTGCAGATCCTCCTAAGCAAATGTTTATTAAATATGCCTTAAATATATTGTATTTATTTTTAACATTTATTAAAAGCACATTCACATGAAATGCTTAATGATTCAAAGCAGTAAGAACAGAAAATATACTATAACTCCTCCTTTGAAGCATCTGTACAGTGTAGTCAATGAATAACTGAAAATATATGATGTCTGCACTTGAATTAACATAAAGTGTAAAGAAATTAAGTATTTTATTAACTACATACTGCAACTATATGGACTGTATTCATTCATTAACAAATATGTTTTCTTCTCTCAATGGTTGAAAGCTCTAAAGCATCTGGTAAGAAGTAACAATGTTTTTGTCAAATTCACAAAGTGAACAAACTTTCACACTGAAGGAAGTTTTGAACCCATTATGTAACAATGAAATGAAACAATGAAGAAACAGGAACTAGTGGAGGTTAAAGTCTGGAGGACATCTGAGGGGATAGATGCACACACAACAATATCTGTGCTGTTATTGAATTATCTGAGTAACTTCCCTTTCAGATTGCACCACCCAGTGGCAGTGGACCTCGCCTGACTCCCTTCTTAATGGGGTGTTGAGTTCTCTGAAGTGGGAAGAAAGTGGGTAAAGGTAAAGCCGGCGCTGGGAGCCAGGCGGATCAGAGCCACCCTCCTGTTCAGTCCACCTCCCTGGGAAAGAATCACAGCATAGTTTTCATGCAAGGAGTTTAGAAAATCACACATTTTCGGCATGCTTAAAGGGAGCCCAGCGGCCCCGGCAGGCCGTATTAATTTATAACAGCGGGGTGGTGGAAAAGCGCCAGCGGTGTTTATACGTTTCAGCTAAAGGAATAACATAAATCCTTAAGTAAACCTAATCTGTCAGTGATTGTAAACAGTCTGTCACAGTAATGGCCCCGGGAACAAATGAGGACCTCATGGTGGGGCCTCAAGTAAAAGTACCCCCACACACGCACACACACACACACACACACACACACACACCCATCCCTCCCCGTCTGCTGTCTTACCTCTTTCCATTTAAAACCACACTCTTTACACCCAGTATGGTCTGGGTGAAGGAGCTGGTTGGAACTTCCTGCCTTTGCTCTGAAGTCTCAGGGAAAATTAAAAGGGAGGGGGGGGCACTTCAGACCGACCCAGGCGAACCCCCCACTCGGTCTCTCCACAGAGGGGGTGAGCAGAGCGAGTAGAGGCCTGACACCGAGGCAGGCCAGGCCAGGATCTGTGCACGAGATAAGACAGGCAACAGGAAGGAGACAACCCAGAACCCCGCACTCCCCGATGTGACAGAGCCACTATTCATTTTTCAGGAAGAAAGAAAGAAAAACAACATCAACAATATCAGATACAGCATGGGGAAGGGGAAAGGGGGATAAAAGGGAAAAAGGAGTCTGGTGGGCGACTTGATTTCATTAAGAAAAGATGCCTGTCTCTTCCCAAGGAAATTGTTGGATTGGATGTTTTTTTTTTAACAGGAATAATAACTATGAAAATCAACCTGTCCTTTAAGTTCCCTTTTCCAAAAGTGAAAAAAAAAGTTGAGCAATAATCTCCAAACATTCATGGGATAAACAGCTTCCATTGACTCTTAGCATTTTGTAAAAGTTTCCACAAACAAACGCTGCCGTGGAGTCAGCGCCTCTGGGCTTCAGCTGATTCCACATGATAAAGAAAACAAATTGGCGCCACTGCCACCCAAACACTTGTTGTTGTCACTACACACATAAATCATTCCTTTCTCTTCATCCCCACACAGAAGCCGTGGACAATGGCAGGTAAACAGAGATGACGGTGGAAGAAGAGTCTGTTGGCTCAGGGCTGTCCTCTCCCACACACATTCCTAGCAGCCTGTGTGTCTGGTTAAAGTGCAGATAAACGGCCGAGGCTCCGCATGTCAGCGCAGAGCAAACACGGCGGACGGACGCGAGCAGCACAGGCAATTAGGATCACACACATGTGAACGCAAACAGTCACTACATACGTGTGTATGAGACCATACATGCCTCAAGAACAAGCACAGACCGCTGACGTGAGTCCACCAAATTTTTATTTTTAAGTATGTTTTTACACTCTGAGCCAATAAAAGAGTTCCTTTGACAGAATATGACTTTTGAGTATCAAACACTGACCCCTCCCTGGATGTTAGCTGGGATTGAAGCACCTATGATCCGATTGCTATGGCAATGACCATGAATTCCCCTACGTTTTTGTTTTAATTTGCTGTTTTTCATGTTTATAACTGGAACACTGAATGGCTTATGACAGAATACATATCGGGAAAGGAAGCGTGAGAGTGAAGAGCAGCGGACCTTGAGACCACAGACCTGCCGGACCAAAACCCAGCTAGGACCGAAGGCTACTCCACTACCCAGCATGCTCCTGGCTGTCTGATATCTGGATGCAGGAATATAAGATTGATGAAGGCTAACTCAACACTGGGAGGTTGCTGACTGATGGTCCCACATCTTTACAGGTAGATCCATCCTGGATCCATCAAGCTGATCTTGACCTCAGGACAGAGCTCAGGACTCTTGTGGGATGAGAGGAGGTAGATTCTGTGAATCACAATCAAAGTTCATGGACAGTGTTTCCCTGATGTCAAATCTTCAATATTATTATGTCTGCCGTGTTATCTGCCGAGACGATTGTTTTTGTTGTTGCTGTTTACATTCCTTCTGATGACATTTTTAAAGCACTGCCGGAATGCACCACTGTTTTTGTTTTGTTTTGTTTCTCTTGTGTAACATACATGGGCTACAAGAGCATTGTGTTGTGCATCTTTCACTATAAAAGATAGTTGAATCCTTGAATGTCGAGTTTGTTAGGTCGATTATCTATTTGATGTTTTGTGTGTTGAAATACTCCTTTAGTTTCTGACTTCTTCTAGCGTAGCGTACAGTTGGTTTAACAAAAAGTAAAAACGATTCAACCAAAACAGTAAGGTTTGCCCAAAACCAAAACAATGAGCTGAAAGACAGGAAAACTGGACAGGAAACTGCAGAGCTGGGGCAAAGTTCTCTGAGTTCGTCTTCATTTATATTACATGAAGGTATTTGATCCATTAAAATGTGATTTGAATAATTTGCTGCTGACCAGTTGATCTAGTGATCCTGCCTTCGCATCCAAACAGCTGCAGCCAGTAATCTACTCAGCTGGTTTAAAGGGAAATAGTTCAGCACTATGTTTTCTAGCAGGTAAAATTAAATTAAAAAAGAAAAATACCAACAGGCTTTATTTTTCTGCAAAAGTACACCGTGAAACGTCCACAAGCACCGACCTTTGAAGTCATGCTTGGCCTGGTGTACCGTAAGGGTGGTGGCCTCCGGCGGTCTGTCCGCCCCTCACAGAGGGAACAGAGGATGCCAGAGAGGCACGGCTGGGAGGCTGGGTGGAGGATGAGGAGGAGGAGGAGGAGGAGGACCGGACTGGATCGACAGCAGCGGGTTGCCCTGAAAACAATGCAGGCTCCATATGTGTTTGGTTCCCTGCTTCATGTGAACGCTTGTGGCTTGAAAAGACTGAAAAGGCACCACCTTGCTGTGAGGTCAAAGGTCAGTTTAGGTCTGAATGCTCATTTCTCTCAGACAAGGAGGTGGCGAGGGTGAAAAACACTTATGGTGGAGTAATGATTGGATATCAGCTGCCAGTCACAGCAGCTGTTTATACTTGGTGGAGAGTTATGCATCACTGAATTAATTAATGAATGAAACTAGTTCCTATGTTGAGTAACTGTCATGTCTGCTTTTATCTCCTCTCACCTTGACGACTGTAACAGCCTCTTCATCAGCTGCTCGGCTCTTAATCAGAACCAGCACATCACCTGTTTTATCTTCTTTATACTATCTATTTGTTTGAGGATTGATTGACTGCATGTTAGACCTGTTCCAGAGTCTAGGATGAAAACTAAAGGGGACAGAGCTTTTGAAATCAAGTCCCCGAGGCTCTTGAAGACCTGCCCGAGATAAGAAGGCTGTCTTAATCAGTGTTGCCTTATAAATCTTTTTCAAAAGACACTTTTATCAGAAATCATATCATCATTTTATCAGAGTTGCCTGTTTTTTAAAATGTCTTACAAATTTCAGTACATCTACAGTTCATGTATTTAATGCTTCAACTTGGTATTATATAATTATCACATTTCTTGATAAATTGATTTCTTTGTGGAAGTTATGCTATAGTTTGTGAAGCTACAGTGTCTTTCTGTACACATTCCTAAAGTCTTTACACGTGGAGACGTGTTAGTTACAAATCATTTAGGATTATGTGTATATTTAATCCAGGTGGTAACATAGTTAATATGATGTCAGAATAAGTATTCAGTGTTAACTTACTTAGAATGCTCTGAAATCTTCGAGTCCCATTTAGAGTGTGAACATGAGCTTCAGCCTGCTGCAGAGCCAGTTTGTGTTTCTGGCATATTTCATCATTCCTGATTCGCTTTCAGGCGTTGGAGGGATTATTTGCTGATCATTTTTGAAAGAACTCCCTGCTGGAGTCAAACAAGTACACAAAACAGACCAGCGGGACTATTGTTTGCAACAGTGCTGCTTTTTTTTTCTCCCTCCTCCGCTTCCATTAGAAGTCACCACCAGTAACCACTGATAGACCAGAGGAATAACACCACAGGTGCTGTGTGCGAGGCTGGTGACTGTTTAATGAGCTGTAACGCATCCAGTGTGTTTAGACTCCATATTCAATCCTCCCTAATACTCCTCCTCCGTTTCAGGCCTGGCCGCAATAGAAGATAAATCTCCTCCAGAGAAACATAATATATCCTCCTTGTTGTTAATTGAGATTTAGTGCTTATACTAACAACATTCGCTGGGCAGTGTTTGAAAGCGTAGAACCATGCCAAGTCCTCTGGAATAAGGATTCAAGTTAAAGAGACGGCAAAATAACTCTGGTTTCAATTGTATTTACACAGACTACACTCCGGTTCATATAGTGAAGAATAAATAGCGAGTCGGCTTGTTGGCTCTGTGGATTTTCATGGGAGTGGGAAAGTGGAGCGAGTTGTTAGGCTTGGATTTCAGAAAGGGGCGCAAAGGAAGTCATAAAGCTAACTATCTTTAATATGAGACAGTGGATGATTAAAGCTGAATAAACAATGTGAGCAGACGCAGGGATGTTTGGCCAAGTAATGGCACTGAATCACATCCGTTGGATTTTCCCAGAATATAGACGTGGATGGTAAATTGTCTGTTTTCATCAGTGTGGTGGGGTTTGCTTTTGGGAATTAATTGTGGTTCTGTTTACAAAGAAAACAATCTTTCTTGAAGCTGCCTTCGTGGTTTTGAAATGATGGTTTTTGAAACTCACAGGATAAAGATAATATCTTAACTGTCTCGGTTAACTTTGCAAAAACATGATGCCGAAATGCAATAAATAAATAAATTGCTGTCAAAATGCTGTAAATAAGCCACTCTTTAAACAATAATTGTTTGGTTTAAAGTAGTGAACTCACCCCATTTATGCAAACACACTCATATTGTTTACAACACCTACATTACGGTAACATATTTCATGTATTTTGCACTCAGCGAATCTTTGGTGCTGTGAAGTGCTGCTTTTCCACATAACGGTTGCCTTCCTGTGAAAGTACTGCCGTAGGTAGTAGGGGGTGTTATGACTATGATTTAATATGGCCATGTGTAGATATCTTCAGGAATCGACTTTTTCCAGCTTCTGAAATTGGACAACGTAAAATTAAGACTGCCTGCTGTGTCATGGTTCATGCAAATTGCCCACATCGCCACAGCAACGCTGTTCCACAAACAAACAAAAGCTTCGCAATTTAGCATCGTGGCGGCCTGCGTGGATTATGCTGACCAAATTAGAGATCAATCTATTACATGGAAGCCTGTAAAGGCCCTAAAGTTGTTTATTGTCACATAAACTAGGAATCAACCATTTCTTTAGCACTTGAATGTCACATTAATTGGAGAGTTAAGGCTCCAAATTTGGAAACCAATCCCATCAAACCTCTAGGAGGAGTAAAATGTGTAGAATACAAATTTAACAAACCAACTTAAAAATGGCCGACTTCCAAAAAATGTGAAATATGTATACGAAATGATGAGGGGAACAAATGAATATTGGAGCATTTCTGTCCCAACTCATTAGGGGACGCGATGGAGAATACGAAGCACGTGTCACCTCTCAAAAATGCACAGTAGAATAATAATCTCTACAAAAACAATAGGTTGTTCACACTTTCGGTGCCAGGGACCGTTCAGCAATAAGTCAACGCTGACTCACAGCACAAACAGAGGCGTGCTGGGAGAAAGTGTTTGTCTGACCCCTCCGACCTGAAACGTGGACTTTCCCACTCGTTAGACTACGTCAGGGGCTCTGAGCGTCTAATCGTCCCGTACAGATGCTAACAGCGTGTTGGTATCAGACGCCTGAGGGGCCAAGCTGCTGTATTTGACGAGTTGGGAGGGAGAACGGGCGGATGAGAGCGTGAAAACCAAAACAATTGAGGTTTAAAAGTCCATAGCTGTGGAAAACAGCATGGTCGGGTGATAATTCTCTGTGGGTTTGTCACCATGAGGGCCACGAAGCAACGAGAGCCACTCTTCGGATGAAGATACTGATTAGTGCAGCTTTGTTTAGAAAGTCTAGGTGGTTATAACATCTTTTAACTCTTAATAATGTATGTTTTCTTCATCCCATTCAGCTGTTTTACAGTTGCTGTTTATAGGCGGGCCTGTCAACATCCACAGACTCCACTCTGAAGATAGAAGTGGATGGTAAACTGTCTGTTTTCATCAGTCTGGTGGTTTGCCACTTTAGCTTTTTGCAGAAACAGGATGTTGAATGAGCCCTTATCAGCCCCGTGTCAGGATCCGAGCCAGTGGGCCCAGACAGTAGCCAGCCGCGATAATGATCCTGCTCTGTGTTAGCGTTAATGTTAACGTGATCTGCATCTCAGAGGGGGGGCTCCCGGCGGAGAGAGGGTGCTGTCCCGGTCACTTTTTTTCTGGGCTCTGTGATGTGAAGACTGAGGAACATACACACTGCAGGGGAGACCTCCATCGCAGAGCCGTGGGGAGTTAGTAATGTGATACTGATGGAGTCCACACCGGTGGCTTGATGAGAGAGTCTGTGATTTCAAGAAGCCGTACGCCTGCTGGTAGACCACAATGAAATAGCTCCCGCCTCGTTCACCGTCGGCCTCCTGGTCTTTGTGGTGAACGGGGGAAAGGTATACCTGACAGCACTGTGCAAACTCAAACGTTAGCTAAATGTACCTGACGTTGGGTTTATGAAAGGGTTTTTTTTAGGCTGTCCTGATAAAATGTTCCTAATGATTGAATGTGATTTCTTTGGAAAGGCTTTTATAGAGAAAAAACGTAGAAAAATGCAGAGTATCCAGGACCACCCTTGACCATCTTTGAGATTACATGTAATTTGGTTTGTTGAAACTGTGCCGCAACACACAAACGATCCATTTTCTGATGCTTATTGGCTTAAAATGGATCCAGATTGTTGACTTGCCAAGAGGACCGTCGCCCGGGTGTCATTAAAAAGGCCCTGAGTGAAATGTCTGCACATGTTGCCAATGACAACATACAATCCACGATGGCACGCGGAGCGGAAAGTCAGTTAAAACTAAAAAACTCAAACATCTTTTAATTTGTGTCAGCAGCAACCGTGTGTCTCCGAATGTGACTCCAATGACAAAAGATGTTTTCTTTCATTTGAACGTTGGCGTGCTGTTTGACTGCGTTTCCCAAAGTGAAAGGGTCATGGGAATGTGTTTGAAGGGCTGCTCTTCCGCTGGGTGTAAACACCAGGGTTGCTTCATCTGAAAACAAGCAGCATTTCTGTGGTAAGACCATGAAATAAGTTGCTTTAGTCCCCTACATTTCGCTGTCTCTTCCCCGTAATATTCCAAGTCATCATCCAGAGCGCAAACTTGGCAAGAGTCAATTTATTCTCCGGGGCTGTGAAAGTAATCTGGAATTTCATTTTCATACGCCGCAGATGTATAGCTCACTAAATGAGTCTTTCTGTGTGGAGGCTGGAACACACGCGCTTTATTAGAAACAACTTTGTTTCTGCTTAGTTGAAAATTACCAGTCCACCCGTCCTCAAGGGTTGGAGCCGCGTCCAGCCTCGTGACCTCCCCACCGGGCATCGATCCCTGCCCACGGGCCCCAGGCCAGGGCCAGACAGCGCCAAGGAGTGTGGTGAAATTCACCTCAGAGAATATGTGTCATGTCCTTCTTAGTCATTCCCCGCTGCGCTGCAGGTCCAAGTCTCGGCCTGAGTGGAGGGTAAGACAAACAGGCTTCACAGCGGGAGGCGGCGGTGGCCAAGTCAAACAAGAGGGGGGATATGTATCTACACTGATGCTGCACATGCACGCAGATGCAGAAACACAGAGATTCAGACACATGCTACATGCTCACACTTTTATGACCCGCCACTCCTCTCCGGAAACACACCAAGTGTATGCGAGCACACTTCATAACTGTGGGTGAGAGCAAATAAACAGACGTATGCATCATAACCATAATGTCCACATGAATGAAGGTATGAGCGGCAACATGATCCTTTTTAAAAGCGTGCAAAGAAATCCTCTGCGTCATTGCCAGCGTCAGTGCAGCTGCTCGTTTAATGGAAGGAAAAGGGAGTGGCATGGTGTTGCCTAGGCAACACAAGCTACCAAGGTACCAATGGCAAACAAGTAATAAGTCTGCAAGATTTTTTGGGGAAATGTTGAAGTGCCCTCTCATCCGCCTGCCAATTTAAGTCATTGGTAGTTTTATTATTTTATTTCGTCACCCACAAGACCCGCCCTACTCTGTCTCTGATTGGCTACTTGTTATTTTTAGAATATGTTAAGTTTATTACTAATGAAAAAGATGGATGGTTGGTCCATCAATGATTTCAACTCAGATGTGGAAGTTTTTCATCAGGATGGCTTTGTACTATTATAATGTCCTGATTATGGGAGGAAAATGTTTTGCACATTGCCTGGAATTGCAGATCTGTTGGAGATTTAAATGTTTATATTGTGTCACAATAGTTTAAGGCACTTCAGCTTAGGCTTCACTTTTCTGAACTGGTGGTTGCCGCCTGGGAATAGCTGATGCATGCAACATATTTTATTTCTAGGAAGAAAACATTTTCTCTTTTTTGATTAAAAAAATATGGAGAAATAGATATATATTTTTTTTTTATCTGTATGGGATATATTGATTCATATGTGCACAATATGCCTGGGGATGTGATTTAAAATGGCTACAAGGGCATTTTTTCATTTCAGCTCGACTTGAATGTTGCGATGGCACACCGGTTAATAAGAAACTCAAAAAATAATCGGTTGATGAAACATCCGTGGCTGAGCGTGCTGCTCCGCTGTGCCCCTCCGGCCTTCTTCAGAGCCGCACAGACCCAGCTTTGTGGGCTTGTGGCCCTGCTCACAATCCATATTTGTATGTGATGATGGAGCAACTCAGGCTTCAATAGAAACTGCCACCAGAGCGGCTTCATATTGCCTTTTTTTGTTGTATATTCTTGATACCTGAATAATTGGGGTTCATTTTGGTTTTGTCCTCATCATAAACTGTCACGTTAAATAAACACAATAATCATTCTAGATGGATGCCTTTGCATTGTTACTAAGGAGTTCAAAATGATTTAACCCTGAAACATGGTTAATCTTGGTTGGCATGCACACCATCCCTCAAGCATGTGTGCCACAGGTCATCCACATTGTGCATAGACACACACACACACACACACACACACATGCAGATAGCATACTGTATTAACCCTCCATCACATGGTCTGAAGAGCAGAGTTTTCACCTGCTGGCTCTGCACTCGTCACAAAGACCCCGTTGTGGCTGGTTGGATTCCACTGTTAGTCCTGGGTGAGATCATACGGCTTTGAAACACACACACACACACACACACACACACACACACACACACACACTAACACACATTCTCACTTAACACGCTTTCACACCAACATCCGCATTGATGAGTGTACGGAGTCAAACTGGCATGAAAGAAGTCATGTGGAGGGTCTCACACACATTTAATTGTCCAGAACATCTCAGTAGATCTGCTGTATGAGCAGGTCACTGTTCCACCTCCACATACAAATACAGCAGCAAAGAGGAAACACGGTTTTAGTATTTCATATTTTTGTATTAAATAATAGTGTATTTTGTGAAGGAATGGTTCATACTACATACACATTATGTCATATGCTGGAGGTGAATTACTCACACAAAAAAGAAAGCCGCAGTCTGACAGTGTCAGCGTTTGGGTGACTATCATAGTCCAATACCACCATCTGCTGGAGAAAATGCTCTCTTATAGCTCTGGTACCGCATACTGGTTATTAAAATATATATTCATATAGACCAGGGGTCTCAAACTCAAACTCTAAAGGTAGAGTCTGGGTGAGGCTGGGCCACATCAAGTATTCCACAAAAAAGATGGACCAAAGTTAGTGGGCACGACTTATAATCAGGTGTGCTCAATAGTCCGGAAAATGATGTTACAAGTGACCAACGTTGCTAATTTGTGTTGTTGTCACAAGCCTGAGCTATGGTAGCTCACAAGTGTTAAAAAATACACGCACAGGGCAACGACTCACGCAGATAAAGTGAAGAAAAAAAATGTGCGGGCCGCACTAACACCAAGCTTTGATTTCAGGTAGGGGGCCACAAAATATCGTTCCAGGGGCTGCAATTGACCCGCGGGCCGCAAGTTTGAGACCCCTGATATAGACCATGGTCATGACATTGTGGCTGATCTTGGTTTGCTGTGTTGCATTTTTCAGAATACATTTTTGTTAAATCAAATCCCCACAAACTAAAATAAAACTATTGAAAGTTAACATTGAATTGTTGGTCGTATTCTCACAGTCCTGAAGGAGTGTTCACATCTGTTTGTTTTTTTTTTGATCATGCAGCAGTTTGACAAATATTGATAAATAAGTATTATAGTTTTGATAATAATTTGGAATAAATGTATATTTCTCTTTTTTGATAAGATGGTTGACAGTGAATTCTGTCTCCTCTTAGGTAGGTAGGTAGGAAATCTGATATTAACACCAAACAAATTAGCATTCATAATAGAATTCAGAGAGTTTGAGGTGCTTGCTGTCTGCTTTTAGCCTGGTCTCTCATCTTTTCCCTCTGTCCCCGCATCTTTGTACAATGTGGAGACTCTTTAATGACTCGAAAGAGTCTGTTTGTCAGCAGAAACACAGGGGAGACTCTGGACTTCCTGATGGGGGCCACACTTGTGTTGCTGAGAGGACGGTTCCTCAGGTTGTTTTGAGCTGAAGGACTCATCCTAGAATGGAAGTGACATTAATAGTAAGTCATTTTTAAAAGTACCATGTCACCATCTTTGCCTTATATTTTCAATGTTAACTCAACAACCCTGCACACTCAATAAACAACTTCAGGATCAGGAAATATTAATAATATAGGGTTATTGATATGATTTTAAGTCAAGCAGTTTGGTGACCATAGTAAAAAGCATATTCACATTATGTCCCCATCTGTTCAAGGTGGGTCAATTAAATGAATTACATTTATATAGCCACAAATCACAAATTTGGCTCAGAGGGCTTTACAATCTGTCCTCTGATGTAGGGATCTCATTTGAAAGAAAAACTCCCTAAAAACCCTTGAGGAAGACACTGAGGAGGATCATCCTCCTGGGATTGACTTCTGTGCAACATATGCACTGAATAAACAACAAAATAACAACAACAACAAAATCAGTCCATATGACAGACATGTAGTCTGCTGTGTTGATGGCCTCTTCTGTGGAGCTTGTAGAGAAAGTCAATGTGAGCTTTATTCATAATGTGACTCCATATTTTTGTGACAATTTCCTATTTATACACATCTCTCTCCCCCGACAGTGCAGCCCAGCCCCACATCCTTTATTTTCATTGCCTTTTCATTTATTGATTTAGTTTATCCATGAACTGAAACATTTACAACATCCCTCCTTTATTATGCTGCTTTTAGGCCTTTTGCTAAAACTCCCTCACTTGAATGGAGACAAGTCTTTTATTTCATGTACTGTTAATAAAATCTATTTGGTATAGAAGTCTCTGGCTCCAGCTGCATTGAGTATACATAAAGCATGAGGACACGTGTGTCTCCACAACCGGCTCATCGCACTCCTTTATTCTGTTCTGTTATTATTCTATGTCCCGGAAGACAGAAACAGCGTATTCATCCAAGAATATATACATAAATAATTCCTCCAATAGTTTTATTCGAAAAATGTAAGAAAAATAAACAATATATAAATTGTATCAATATAGAAATAAATAATTCAATTGATAAACAAATGATCAGGTTTCGCCCTGAATACAGGATAAGCGGTAGACAATGGATGGATGGATGGATGTTTATACAAATCTATATTTAAATATTCTGGCATCTACATATTAAATGACCTCACTGTAAGTCATGCTTCAGTACAGGATGGGTTCAACTCAGTTTTGTTTTGCTAGTGTTAGCTGACTGGTTCACCTGCTGCTGATAACTAGTGTCAGCTCCCAAAAGTAGCAGCTGAAAAATACCAGAAGGAAAATGGACTTTGTCAAACAAGACTTTGTCTGAGTTGAGAAAGAATGGTATGAATTCATTGCCAAGTAAAGTGAGGCAGGAGGCAAAAAGTTACATTTTTATGACTTTTTATGACTTTGTTCAAAAAGCATGTATGAGTAATAAGTATGTCCAAATAATCGTATAGTATGTTGAAAAATGATCTCATAGTATGTCAGAACAAGTCATAAAAATGTCACAGTATATTATGTCATTAAAAGTGAATAATATGTTGAAAATGGTCAAATAAAAGTCTGAATACCGTAGTTTATCCCACAAAGTAATTAATAACTGAAGAGTAATAGTACATCAACAACGCTACACTTTAATGACATTTTATACTATGTCATTGTTATTACATTTTAATGACTTTTTATAACTATATTATTATTATAAAGCATACCATATCATTATATTTTTAAAACCAAAAAAGGACTTGTAAACGCCAGGTTACTACAAATAACACAAACTAAAGATGAAACTAAAACCTCCCTGTCTATTTCCAAAACCAAAAACACTCCAAACCAGCACACCTGCACCTAGTGGGACTGACAAAGAAACTGCAGGTGTGTTCAGTGATCAGTAGGCTACTAATTACTGTAGCTGGCCCAGTTCATAAACAATATTCTAGTGCCTCGTCTAAGCACACGAGTCCTGAAGTCCCCTTCTTGACAGACAAAACATTACCACAGCACCAAGAGAGACTTTGGAGAAGGCCGTATCAAAGACGTTTAGTGGCATTTTATTGTATATTTATGTTATTTATCAATTTTGTATGGCATACAAGCACTATACTTTGACATCTTTAGTATTACTTAGTATACTGTACTTTGACATATTTATAAACTATGTTGATTTTAATATTACCAGAGCAGACTTGATGACAAGCCCACTGACTCGTGTCCAAACAGGAAATACGAAAGAGCATCCTCACATTACAAGCAATTATCCTTTAATTCAACTGGGAAAACTGAAATAATAATTTTGTGTAAAGTTCCCCACTACATCTCCGACTGACGACAGGTCGTCTTCGTGTTTTTATTCTCTCTTTGAAAAAAATATCTATTGACTTTAATATAATGTACAAATCCGAATTGGGGAATAAATGAGACAAGAATGAAACATTGGTAAAAACAGCAAAAGTGGAGATTAAGCTCCAAAGACTTAAAATGCAAATAATAAAGACTCTGAAGGGGGACAGGTCAACGAGTGAGGAGCACAGAGTGAGAAGGAAAAAGACATTAAAAGAGCAAGGACAGGATAGATGTAAACAGGTTTTAATAAGACTTTAATGCAAGTATAAATATAATATTTGCCCCCAAATTCCCCAAATTAACAATGTCTGAAAACCTTTTTCCCAGCTATGTCTCACTATTTAATCTGGATGAATATACTCACAAAAAAAATTACAAAAAAATACACACCGACAATGTGAACACAAATACAACCAGCTCCCTTTTCTGTTGGTCCACTATAAGAGGACTGAGGTTGCTTAGTTTAAAGAGGACTAATGGAAACACCATAATGACTGGACTGGTGGTGTTCCTTCTCTGACAATACTTATATTGTCCAGATGGGGGCAGCAAGCTAATATTATATATCTGTGTCCATTATGTCAATGTTTAGACAATTTAGTAATTTAAAATGTGAAACAAAGCCAAGTTTAGTGACTAAATATGATTTCACAAGTAATGCAAAACTACTGGGGCTGGAGCCGATCCCAATCATCAAACCTGGGACCCTCTCACAGTGAGGAGACAGTGCTACCCACTGCACCACCGTGCAGCCCACTGATATGAGTTGATGTGTTATTTGGACAGGAAGTGGTGTGTCTAAAGCGCAGAGCTTCTAATCAGACTCAACATCAACACTATAGTACGATGTCAATATTAGTCAATATTAGCCGATTAGCCCTTCAAACTAGCCCTACTCATCTTTTGATGCAAGTGTTGGAATGCAGCCTGGAGCCACAAAAGGTCCTGTCATCTGTCTTCTATGACTTGGCATTTATTTTTACTTTATGATGTATATGGTTTCATTTATCCAAAGTCAGGTTGGGGAAAAAGTGGATTTCAGGGTTTTATGATACTGCACCTCTACACAGACAGGAAGTAGTTTTATTTCTTCTGTCACAGTTCACACATCAATTACCTGTTTGTCCTTTAGTCAGGCTAGGTTTGTATGTATGTATTTTGAGTTTGGCATTTTGGCCGTCACCATTTTGGATTTTTTAACTATTGAACAGAAGTGACCATATTTGGACTGTGGAGGAGCGACGGGTGGATTTGAGGAACACAAGCACCAGAGCAGCACCCCGAGAAGCAACCTTACTGGATCGGGATCCATGTGGATTGTGGCGTGAAGCTGTTAACAAAGCTAGCGTCATAATTCAAGGTCAACTCGTCTCAGTAGCTAACTGCATTCGTGGCAACCTGCCAATCACAAGGTAGCCCCACCCTAAAGCATACCCTGGTTTATGGTCTATTTGTCTCCAAATTAACAATTATTTACTGAATGAACATCATGCTATATTGGAGGAGTCGCCCCCTGATGGCCAGTAGAGAGAATGCAAGTTTAAGGTACTTACCTCACCTGTCAGTTATCGGACATCCTGTTATTTGCAAATATAGACATTACTGTCCAAACTTCCTCTTTACATTAAATAATGTACACTTTTCATGACACAATCAAAGAAAAGTGTTTCATGCAAAGACTTTTTATTTATGAATAGTCTGCAGCACTGTACAATAGCACACACTTGTCTCTATTTCTGATCATCATCACTGTCAATGATCATTTCAAATATAGACAAATATTGTGCCTTCAAAAACAGTTCCCTTTTCACAATAATCTAAAAATACCTTGTTCTGTTTTTAAATATGTAGCATAACTTTTTGAAAATAAAATATACATTATATGAAATATAACAGTTGTTTATTGGATAGACTATATAGTACCAAATGCAATTATATGCAAATACACCTCTCTGTGACTTCTTACGCATTTCATGCACAACAACAAAAAAAAAGTAAGGGAAAAAAAAAGATGCTGCGCATACAAAAAGAAGCTGTACATACTTCTGTATGAAAATAGAAAATATCAAAGCAAGATGTGCACCAATAGTCTATATCATGTTACAAAGAACTTGCAGTATCAAAAGACCTACGAGTACAGTCCTAACACGTTACCTGGAACACAGAGGTACGGGGACTGGGTTGGTACGGGTACTAGGTTGGTAAGGGTAATGGGTTGGTACAGGGACTGGGTTGGTACGGGGACTGGGTGGGTACGGGTACTGGGTTGGTACGGGGACTGGGTTGGTACAGGTACTGGGTTGGTACGGGGACTGGGTTGGTAAGGGTACTGGGTTGGTACAGTTACAGGTACTGGGTTGGTACAGGGACTGGGTTGGTACGGGTACTAGGGTTGGTACAGTTACAGGTACTGGGTTGGTTAACAGGACAAAGACAAAACCTCGCACTGAGCTTCCACTGAGCTACTTCTACGCAAGTCTACAACCAGACCCAACAGGGTCAACATCAAATACTGGATCAAAGAGTGACGGGGTCAAAACGAACAAACCGGCAGTTGCAGTTTTTAGCTTTGAATTTTGGTTTTTACACCCAGTGAATGTAGATGTCCAATGCATAGCATAAAGTTTGGTTTGGTATGTCCTTGAATTTTCTTGTATTGCTACCACGTATGTGAAGTGAGTGTAAACCAATTGCCAGTTATGCCCACAACACACAAAAGCACTGATATGTCTACAATAAATTATCGAACGTTCAGATACTGTGATTAGTATTCCAACAGCAGTGTTCTGTACAGCATCAATATTAAGCTTCTTCGGCTGAAAATATTATTATTATTATTATTGCCAAAACAACGTGTTTTCAATGTTTTCATCCAAGTAAAATGAATTACTGATGTCCAGTTTGAATTAGGATTCGACAATACTGGATGTGTTACGCACACACACACACACGCACACACACAAATTAAGTTCTCCATAGAAACAGTGTGTAGAGACGCACTGCGATCAATATAGCTACATCTATAATTTCCTGCAAAACAGAAAGCATTTCTGAAATCACACGTAAACTTAGATGTGAACGAAGAAAAACTCCACGGTTAAATATAGACTTCTGTTAATGCCACAAAATATAGATATTTCCTCTTCAACAGTATGAGGGTGAACAAAAGACGACACTGAAATCAGACGTTTCTGATACACGCCGCGATTGCTAATGCTGAGACTGACGGCGCCGCCGGCAACAATCCCTCCAAGTGTAATCTCTGAGCGTTTGAGGAGATTATCAGGTGCTCACAGGTAACATAAAGCCGGTAATCTCAGCAGCGCAAACCCTTGTACCAAAAGGCAGAGCTTTAAATGAGATCAGCTCCTCAGAATGGAGATTTGCTACTCAAACCGTGTCACAAATGTCCCGTATACGACGACTATATTGCTCTTGGTGAAACTATTCAAAGACCACAGTGTTTCTCATCGCAATCCAGGCTCTTTGAGTACATTCTCTATCACACAAGTATAAGAATAAAGAACAGGGGGTTTCATTATTAGTAATACACCCAAAGACTGCAATTCCAAAAAGATCTAGTCTTTTCTTAACATCGATAAGAAAATATACATTTCTTCGGCAATTAAATGACTTAAATTGATTTTTTTTATATTCTTAATAAAATCTTATAACTCTTTCTTATTTACATTTGGTGTAGGTTAATACTGATTGTAATGCAATACTGTTGCCTTCTTGTTTTTTTTTTTCAGTTACATTTCTTTTGTTTTGTTGAGCAGAAGCACTTTTACATTCATATTTCAACACCCGAGCTGGAGAAGGAGCCCGAGTGCAGATGGGAATAATGGCATGCATTTTTCCAAAAGCAAAAGATGTGAGACAACTTCAAAAAGGAGGAAGTCCACTCTCTCGAGCAAATAAACTTATGGAGAGGTGCAGAGAGTGAAAGGACCAGGAGGTTGAAAAGGCCCGGAGAATTGGCACCGGTGGTGCCTTTATTTGGCTGTAAAAAAATGCTCTCGCAGCACCAGGACAGGTCAGTTCTGTGAGAAGTAATGCGTAACAATATTGGAGGGGTCATGGCTGGCTGAGCCGCGAGGTGAAATGAAAGCCTTTGTTGTTGGGAAAAGCTGTTAACTGGAGAAAGACAAATTTCCAGTGCGGTGAAGGCAATGTCAGAGGTTACACTCTCTCCACTCGACTGGGGTCGTAGGAGTCTGATGAGAAAAGAGAGGAAAGAAAAGGTGAGACAACACAATTGAAACACGTCAGAAAGATATTATTGGCCCTTACAGAGGTGGAAGTTTTTCAGAGCTAAAGTATTCACACAATTGACCTCAATTCTCCCACCGTTCTCTTTTCACATTAGTGATGTGGTTCTGTACCCGAGTACACTTGTGCCATCAAAGTTCCACCAAGATCCCAAACATATAGATCCCAAACCTATAGACCCCAAACCCACACCGCTTTAACACGATGGCCGTGCAGTTCAGAGAACAGACGTGAGCTTTATGCAGATTTAGAAAAAAGTAGTCCCTTTGAAAACGAAAATGTTAAAAAGCACTTCCAAGTTTTGGTGCAGCTGGTTTTGTGAACCGTACCAGACTGGACATTCTTGCAGACTGATTGATGGATGGATGTCATAGTACTATGTTGTAATTGTTTTGTTATAGCTAATTAGCATGCATCATATTTTGTTTTCCAGTAAGAAAAATATATTGGATTTTGATATAAAAATACAATGATACGGCATTTAGTAAAAAAGGTGAACAATGTGATCTGGTATGTGATCAGAAAGGGTTCAAAATTAATATCTAATATCAGCTCAGTGATACACGACGTCGCGCTAATCAAATCACCTTAAGAAAGAAAGCAAATCATTTTTCCAAGACTATGTTCATAGTCCAACACAACAAAAAGCATAAGGGGTTTTACATTCTGTACTCCGTCATTAGACCCTTGATTCAGATAAGGAAAAGTTCCCCCTAGGGATCAAATGGAGGAGACCTCAGAAAAAAACTACTTTTGGATCCCTCTCCTAGGAAAGACATGCAAAAGATGTCGGATGTACAGAATAATATACCCAGAATTGTATAACCATTTGTACATAGCTTCATTTTGAAGGCAAAATAAATATTATCAAATGGCCTCCTTAATCCTTCGTACCCACCTGAGACAGAGAGAATCTCCTCATCCTCCATATTGGAGGGGCCACAGGTCCCAGTGCTGAAGCTGAGAGGCAGCGTGATTTCTCTCTTAGGAACACTGCGAGGCTTCGGGAGCAGAGGAGGCTTCTTCAGCCTGGTGCGCTGCTTTGGTGTGGGCAACCTTTCTCCCTCTGCTCTCCCGTCCTTCACCATATTCTGTCCATCTGTCTCCTTCTCCAAAGGCCTTTCTTTGTCTTCCTCCACAGTTTTCAGCTCCACTTCTCCTTCTGACTCTCCTGTTTTTAATGCAACGCCGACTTCTTTACTACCTTCATTCTCCACTTTTAGTGCAATCTCAACATTTGTGTCTTCCGCCTCTTCTTCTTGCCTTTGCTCTTCCTCACACGTCTCTTCATTCAATACTTCTTTAGGTTTACAATCTTCTTCAGGATCTCCCAACTTGTCATGTGTTTCATGTGCATTCTCATGTTCATCTGGGTTCTCCTCCTCCTTCCCTCCTTCCTCCTCTGGTTTCTTCTCCTTTTCTTCTCCTTGTTGCTCCACAACGTCCTCCTTTTTTGCCTGCTGAACTTCACTTTCCTCTCTATCACCATTCCTCTCCTCAGAATCAACGTCTCCTCCAGACTCCGATCCTTTGAGGCTGAGGCGTCTTATTCGAGACACCGAGTCCAGCTCTTTCAGACGGGCCATCCTGTCTGGGGTTGACCTACCCAGAGATGTGGCAGACGAAGACGCGGAGGAGGTTAGCTTATCTTGCAAGGATTCGATTAGTTTGCACGCTCCGCCTCGCCCCCTCTTCTGTGTGCTAAGCACAAGCTTGTCATCAGGGGTGACAGGGAGGGATAAGGGAAGTTTATGAGGCGGGAATTCGGGCAGGTCCAGAACCACCAGGGACTGAATCTCAGTATCCTCGTTGTCCTCACCGTCACTGTGCTTTGTTCTCTCTCCTTCTATGTGGTCCACTCCTGATCGAGTCCCCTTGACGTCCTCTGATTCTGCTTCCTGGAATATGAGCGACTTATCCTTGACTTGCTCACACTCTTCTATCGCCTGCTGCATCTCTTCGCCTCGTCTTTGTAGATTCTCAACTACATCGGTATCCACAGCATCCTGGTTGTCCTCGGACTGTTTTTCAGCCACACCCAAGGCCTCCACTGGAACAGCTATACCCAGGATTCTGGCAGCCCTCTGCTCTATAGACTCATTTTCAGGGATACCTTTTGCACATTTGACCTCATACAGGATGCTGAGATCATCTGTAGGTAAAGAATTGGCTTTCTCCCGAATCAGTAACTTCTCCAGGTGCTTATCAGCCATGGTCGACTCATTCCTGTAGGTCAAAGGCTCTGCGATGGCGTATCTCCCGTTGCCATCATCATCATCCTTTAACACAAACGAAACCTCCCTGGTCAGCCTGGTGATATGTGGTAAGACCTCTTTCGTAGGTGATCTGCTGCTTTCACTCCTGGATCTACAGATGCTTAAATTCACCTCCCTCCTGAATGGTGGAACATTGTTCGATTTAGCCCCAGTCTTCAGATCCAGCCTTCTCTCAGTCTCTCTCACCTCAGCTTGAAGCTCTTTATGTGAATTGTGCTCAGGGCTACCACTGCTTTTAACAAGTGCTGTCCTGCTGTCCCAGCAGAGGTGCACTGACTGACTACGCTCCATATGATGAAGTGGTGATGGAACTGAGAGGGAGCGCTGCATTGGTTCCCCAGGACCACCAGGAGTCTCTGTGTAGACAGTTAACCCCACATCCTTAAGTAAGGACTCTTGGGGGACTGGAATATCTTGCCTATAGAGCCGGTTTGACTCATTGTGTGGGGGTAATGACGGCAGGAGGCACCTGTCTCTGAAGTCTGGGTCTGACAGAATGGGTTGCTCATTTGTTGATGGTATGTTGTTGGCCTGTGGCCTGATGAAAGCACTCTTAATGTCCATGGAGTCCAGATCAGCGGTTGAAGCCAAGGACTTGGATCTGACTTTCGTATTGTTGGGTATTTCTATGTGCATTGGTGGAAGACTGATTGCTTCCCTGCCTGGTTCTGGACCAGCAATGAAATGCGCTCCTAATTGAAAATGCTCTAATTTCTTATTCACCCCATCTAGATCGTCAGTGCACTGACCCCCATTGGGTCTCTTGCTGATTGTGTCTTCCATCTCCTTATTAATGGTCTCCAGTTCACCAATGGCATCAAAGGGTCGTCGGTTTACTGGCTTTAAGAGAAACTGACCAAAGGTCACTTGCTCTGCACTCTGTTGGGGACTGGAGTTGCTCTTACTGGGGGAGGATGGCTGCTCTCCTTGATCCTGGGCCTTTGATGGGGAGACTGGGTCTTGTTGTGAGGGTTGAAGGGATGTCGGTTGCGCTGGGCTGAGACTGAGACGGGAGAATGCGCTGTTGCTGGAGGGATGGAGGTTTTTCTGGCCTGCCATGGGGTAACCATAAGAGGAGCTGCTGTCTGTCCCCACACCGCAGTCTGTGATGTTGTATGAGACAGGCTGAACGGATTCTTGTCCCCCAGGGGGACTCTGAGGTTCTGGACTTTTCACCTCTGTCAAAGGCGAGCCAGTCTGGGTTTCCTGGTTACGATACTGGTTTCCAGGCCAGGACCCAGCATAGCACAACTCTTTGTCTTCACTGGCTTGTAGTGCCCAGGCATCTATTATCTCCTTCCTTAAAGGAGCCCTCTTGTAGTTCCTCACTGAGGATGTGCTGCTGGTGTGAAAGTGAGAGTAGTGGGGTTTGATGGGCATCTCATTCACCGACTTGCTCCGCACATTGTGGCTCTCTTTGAGGCCTACAGCAAAAGTGTCTGTGTGAGTGACAGTCAGGCTCGGCATTGTCTCATTGTTGTTCTGATCTGCTGCCAAGTCTTTGCTGATCGGTGTGTGAACAGGGACAGACACAAGGCAGAAGATGGTCTCACTCACTCTTCGCTTCGTGTTCTCTGACCCTGAATCTGGGACAATTTTCTTCACCTGGGTGATGGTAGTTTCTGCAAAGACCTGATCTGAGCTGGACCCCTGGCGAGAAAAACTTCTTGCTAATGGGGCCTGGAAGGCTGAAGACGGAGATGAAGGAGGACGTTGGTTTTTGGGATATCTGTTGTTGCAGTTTTGGTCAGTTGCTGGAAAGTTATCGACAGCCTCTTTGTGCAAATCACTGTGCCATCTGTTATTGTCATTGTCGAAGTCGCTAGAAGACGTCTGGTTAGCATCACCGGCCAGTTTGGCACCAATGAAAGGCCCCAGTGGCGGGGGCAAAAAGGCACTGTCGCTGGATGCAGGCTCTGACACGGTGACGCTGGGAAGCTCGTTGCGGATGTGCCGGATCTTGTCAGCGTCCGTCAGGGAGTTGCCACCAAGGGCTGAGGAAATATGGCGGATACGGGGGTCGTCAAAGGGGATGTACTGGATCCCCCCACCGGGGCGCTCCTGGGTAGTATACACAGGGTAAAGCTGCTTCTGGCTGGACATGCTCCTTTCTCTCTGGGGGTCAGGCCAGGAACCAGCTGGATGTCTGGTGAACCAGTGAGATCCATCTGGAGCCACTTGTATCTGCTGGTACACATCCCCTCTGTACCTAAGAGTTAAAACAACACAGATGCACTTTATCTTCAACAATCAACAATGACTCCAACATGACAAAGGGGAATAACAAGTGTGAAGAATGAAAAATAATGAAAGTGCTGTTAACTGAATTCTATCACTCTACTCCACTATCTTGTTTAGCAAGTTAACTTGGCAGTCCATTTAGAATACACACTTTACCTTCATGGCACTGAACAGATACATTTATAACATCAATGAATATTAAGCGAGAACAGAAGATGATCTTAAGAAGACTGGAGCTGCTCCATTGGTATTACATAACATTAAGTCTATTCTGAGAGATCTATCACAGTTTGACTTACATATAAAAGATATGTTGGGTAGTCTCTTAAGATTGTCACACATTTTTAAAGGTGTGGGCTCTATGTTTCACTTGTCTACCATGATAGTGATCCCGATAATGGAAATTCAGCAAGGTCATCTTATTGTGTTTTTATTACAAGTCAAGATAAAATCCTATATTGTCCTGTCCTTATTCATGTTTACGCTACAGAGCATTACAGCCTTTTGAAGATGTCCAAGGTTTGGCCCTTACACACTCAGGGGCAGATTCATAAAGAATGGCCTGCGGCCGCCAATGGCACCATGAATTATACATTGTTCGCAACTGCTATTTGCCCCGTCTCAAGGTCTGATTCACATAAGATAAAGTGCTAATGATATTACAGTGTAAAGCTCTCATAAAGTTCAGCAGCTGAGTGCTATAATTTGCATCTGTTTGCATCACATCTGTTTGCATCACATTTGTTCATAAAAAAAAAAGTATAAAGGCCAATGCGTCGGTTGTGAGGGGTGAAATTCAGCCTGTGGAGGGGCTCTTCCAGCTGAACCTCCCAAAGGCAATGAAGAGAGAGGAAAGGGGTCGATATAAGCTGAGGTTTTATGAAAGGAGGGAGAGGGAAGAAATAATTTGGGCATTCGTTTTTATAATCATTTTTCATACATTTTTCTCACTTTCATTCCTCATGTATTTTCATAAATGATATATATGGAACCTTTTATTCATTTATTTTCATTATTGTATCCTGTCACTAAATCCCGAAATAAATTCGTTTGAGTGGAATGTGGTTTAGTTACAACCAACTCTCTGAAGACGCCATTATTTTCACTGTAACTGTCTGTGGCTATCGGCGCTGATCTTTGTTAGTTCTGACTGTTTTTGCTGTTAGGGTCTTTTTCGTAGAGGGAATTTTGAGCTAAATCTATGCTTTCTATTACCCAATTAAAGCCATGCAAATAGAAACAGGAGCAGATGCTATTTGCTTGGCTGTGGAGGTGCTTTGTGAATTGTTCAGTTTCCCTAATTTGTGCAGGTCTAGCAGCAACCAAAGCCGCACAATCCTTTAGTGAACATGCTCTCAGTGTTGAATTTAAAAGTATGGGTCATTCACGTGAAATTTACCTGTAGTCAACAGCATAATGGCGGCCCCCTGCCATTAAAGGAGCTCTTTTATATGATGGGGGAGGGATGTATCCTGGAGGTCCAGAGTCCTGTGCAAAATAGTCCAGTTGAGGGTCACCTGTCCTTGATATTGGAAGTGGTGTTCTGTCCCTGGCCTGGGGAATCACTGAGTCTCTCCCAGACAACATCTCACAGCTTCCCCTGATCTGCTGGTGCATCTCATAAGAGGGAGGTCTGGGGGGTCGGGTGAAGCGGGGCTTTGGTGTCATTGAGAGTTGGTTGGCGCTAGCCGGCCTGCCATTCTCCGGCCAGCGGGGTGCCCTGTACAGATCGTGATGTGACAGTGGGTGGCCATTGACCCGTCTGAACAGTTCCAGACCGGACGAGTCTATGTCCACATATTGCAGGCTCTCGGGCTGCAGCATCCTGGGCAGGGACTGGGATTTGGCTTTGGCCCTGGGATGGACTACCATACCCTCTGGTGTCCTGGCATGGAGCCGCTGCTGCTCCTGTGCCCAACGTTCACCCTCACTCTGTGACAGCTGGTGGCCAAAGCTCACGGCTGGACGCCACTCATCCGTGCCCAGGCTCTGGCACTTTCTCTCGTTCGCCATCCTCCAGTGATGGAGAGCAGCTTCCCTCTCTCGAGAGCGGGTCTGAGCCTGGACCTGGGCCTGAGCCTGCACCTGAGCCTGGGCCTGGGCTGCCCAGCGTTGCCTCTCCTGAGCTGCTCTCTGACGCTCCTCTGCAGACAACTCTTGGCCCCTTGCTTGTTGAGACCCCTCCGGCCTGCTGTAACCCCCCTGGCCTCCTCCTTGGGACTCTCTGAGATCAGCGTAGTCCAGCAGCACAGTGAAGTCCTGGCCTCTCCTCCTCCAGTAGGACAAATCCTTGGACTGGGACTGAGGACCTCTGCTGCCATCACAGAACCTGGGAGGAAACACACGAATACATGATGCTTGTTGAGGTGCTTGTTGAATGGTTTGTCTGAAACCCCCAAACCCTTCACCAGAATTCAGTTTTTATAACAATGTGGTGTGACAGTAGGGTTTGAACTTCTCTCTAAAGCTATGAATTCCTTCCATGACGGACTGAGTGTCTACTTTTATCCCTGTATTTGATCGATGATGGCGGGCAGCTTGACCAGCCTTGGAGTAGAGCCGTTTGGAACAGCATAAACACTTTTGCCCTCAGTAGAGTTGTCAAAAAAATCAATACAAGATATATAATCAATACTAAAAATGAGTATTGATTATTGACATGGTCAGACGCACAAAGTAGTCAGTTTCAAGCATAACCCAACCTTCAAGATCCTTTGGTTTATATCTCATCAAGATACGCCAACGCAACACAAAACAGCAAAGTTATGAAACACTAAGCAATAACACAATCAAAATCTTGAAATAGTTCAGAGGACATTAAATGTCAACGAATAATGACCCAATGATGAGAAGCAAATAACCACAATGTGGACAGATTAAAAAAAAAAAGAAGACTGCATCTCCCACTAGATGGAGACAGATGTCCATAAGTTGCGGTGCAGCGTCTGGTAATTGTGATTTTCTATGTGGCATAATGAACACATTACACAATGATACACTGTGGCTGTTGTCCCGGATGTCCTCTAAGACCGATCAACAATTTAGAGGACGTTCCATTGACAATCCATCTATTGCACTTCTCTTGAGCTCCTAATCGGAGAAAATGAGCTGCATTTCTACCACACCACTGTGAGGAAAGCTCCTGCTACGTCTCTGAGAGGATGTTTGATGGCGGGCCTGATGGGCGACAACAAGATGCATCGGCTCGCTGCACAGTCTGATCATTTCAGGCTATTTGTGGAGTGACTGACTGACAACGCAAACAAGACGCAAGCACATGTGTACACCCCCTCGAGGCCGAGGCCACTGAGCGTCCTTGACATTTCCATCCATGATCATCACTGGCCAGTGATGTTTGCTGGGGGAAGGGGGGGCTAGCAATGCCAATCTACTGAATTTTGGGGCATCTTATGTAAGATGAATTACCATCATTAGCCTAATTGGGTCTAAGTAGCACTGCCTAATGGGAGTGCCAAGATAGGCCTGTTCCTTATCTAAACTAAAGCTGCCAGGCAAAACGGATTTGGATGAGTGGGGGGAAAAAAGAAGGATGAACAAATAACAGACTGGAATTGTGGAACATATGTCTTAGCAATTCCCACATTCCCAACAGAATGCTCTGACGGCACCGGCAGAGCAGCAACATGAAAATGAGGATTACTCATTTCAAAGAACAAAACCGAAAAGTGGGAAAAAAACACCAAAACAACACAAACACAACCAATGACATTATTCAAGGTCATTTGACTATTTTCAGATGCTCTGTCACTGGCTGGTGGCAAAATGGGATTAGGGGGGGAAAAAGAGAAAATCAGCCAAACAGAATGTAAGGAAAAAGGGGTAAACATCTGACAAGCCTGCCTAATTGTGTGGACATGGGAACAGCTGTATTGACTTTGTCTCAGTTACAGCACACTAACCCCAGAACTGGTGCAAATAGGCAAATTAAACAATCCTGTTTTCAGGGGGGAAAAACAGATTGGCTGCAGCCGGGCGATATCTCCGGGAACATCATACGTTCTAACAGTCCCTACCCAAGAGGGTTTCAATTGCATAATGCCAGACAAGCTAAAAATAGCCTATCCTCCATATACATATTTAAATACATCCTATGTGAATCCTGTATTATTGATGGGGTCTGCATTACGTAAGTAGGTATAATGCTTGTGACACAGTGGGAGCCAGTTAGGCATGTTGGCTATGTTTGGGGGCAGAATGAGGAAGGGTCTTTCCTGACAAACCTGGCAACCTGTGTGTGTGTGAGCACATAGACTTGCCCAAATGCTGTTTTGATTACAACTCCAAGGTCCCATGTGGCAGATTAAGACTCCAGCACACACTAACCCTCCTCCCCTGCCCCACACTCGATTGGGATGCACCGGCGAGGAGAGAATAGAGAGCAAATGAGGGGAAGTTACATGGAAAGAGAAAGGTGGAGGAAAGAGAGGGATGGCAGAATGAGCTGAGCTTTACTCCTATTCAGGATGCCATGCAAAATGCCCATGCATAACTCTGTGGTGAGGTATTAAATTTCATTAATCTATACCATCAAAGCACCATAACAATGAATGATTGTGTGACAATAAAGATGGAGGACAAGCATCAATCAAACAGGAGCTCATCACTGGTGTCGCTGTACAGCACAGTCTAGGCATGGAACGATATAGGATAATAAAATAAAAAACCTCACAATAAGTCAATATGGTGAATTTTCATAACCGGGATAATCTTAACATCGTCACAAGTGTTTTTAATCTATCCTTTATTTATGCAGGGAGACCTTATGATTCATGATCATCATCTTATTTAAGATTATTTGACTGTTTTCACTTAAAAGGATTTCTGACACAAAAACATTTGTTTTCTAAACATAATGTAAAGTGATACCATTACGTTTTAGTGTCATTTTAAGAGTTTTTAGCATAATTTAATGATTATGGGGATAATTATGTGTACCACAGTTATTTTGGCAGGTGCATCGTGACATGAATCTTTGAAATCGTCCCTAGATACTGAGACTAAGACTATGTCTTACCCGCTGTCTGAGGTCAGTGACTCTCCCAAGGAGTGGGTGTCATTTTGGCAGCGGTTCTCTCCCTCCCGCCTGGACAGGCTCCTGTCCCTGGGTTCGTTGTTGTTGTTGGGACATCCGCTGCTGTACGCTTGGGGCTGCCTGGATCCGCCACCGTTCCCATAAGGCATAGCGGGACCTCTTTCATAGCCGTTCACTGTCCTGGGGCCAGGCCTGTTCTCCAGGATTTCATGGTGTTTGCTGTAGGACGGCGGTGAGGACGAGGGAGCCTGGCGGGACGAGGAAGAGGGGGCTGGGGTAGGAGTGGAGGAGGAGGTGGGATGCTTGGGCAGCTTATATCCATGAGAAATGAGGAGGTCCTCCACGCTGTACATGGTCGCATTTGTTTATGCTGGTGTGTTTGCTTTTTTCCCCCTCTCTCTGCCTTTTTCTTTTTTTGAGAGAGAGAGGAAGGTAGGTCGGTTGTCAAGACGTCGCTGCTTCTTCCCTACGTGCAGCGGCAGGATCACCGGCACAGCTGCGCAGCTGGGGCCATCACTGGGTAAAAAAACAGAGAGAGGGGGACGACATGAGGAGACAAGATGACAGACAGAGAAAAGAAGGTGACGCTAAAACCATTACACCCACTATCCGTGTCCGGTTTCTGTCAAGGGTCCCAACCCGTGCAGACAGTTGAGAGGACGAAACAAAAAAAGACCCCCGAACCCAAATCCTGAGCCGCCACGACAAAACCGATATCACCCGCCTTCCAAGCAGCTTGTCCCTCCCTCCTCTCTCCTCCAGTCCTCCTAGCAACAACCCTCTTCCCATCTCACTCGGAGGATCACCGGCACCAAACCCACCCATGTCCAGGACCGAGGAGGACGCAGAGGTAAACAAACCCCTCTACAAGCCCAGATGCCACGATGATCAGCTGCACCAAGAGTTTCAGAAAGCAGCTGGTGCTGCAGTGAGATGTCACTGTTTACAGTGGGCTCCCTGTAGACTTCACACAGTGGCTGTGAGCAACCAACCACTGCTCATGTTTTTCATCAATGAGGAAACTGGGGGACTGTATTCCTCTCCACTCACTTCCGCGTCCTCTCTCGACATCTTGTCTTCATCTCAAAGCTATTTTCTGGTTATAATCTGAATGGATGACAACATTTTTTTTGCTATATGTCTGAACAAAATGTCTTGGTTTCTGGAAATTCGAGAATTTAAATCAACCAGCAATCAATGCATAAAATATCGGAATGGAAAATGAACTAAATGAATGGAAGCGAATGATTGGACTTTTGGTGTGTCGAGTTCAAATGATTTGCAGGTAAAATCGATTAAGCACAAAATGAATCGGTTATGTCATTTTTCTGAGGATACAGTGCCAAAAATGTGATGGTTCCCCCTCCTCAAATGTGCATTTTGGTGTTTTTTCTTTAACTATTTTGGGGGATTTTATAGAGGATACAATACCTCATATAAATAATAATAAAGGAATTAATCGCCAAACTCATCAATAATGAAAATCATATATTTACAAGCCTGTCTGTTGCTGGAAGTGTTTTGATTGAACTTGAAGATGGAAGTCCTCAACACTGAGCAAACCTGAACAAACTACAAAGATCCTAAAGGTTAAGTAGCGACATGTCTTTTGCTTTCTGCTCCCAAAAATGACTCGGCAACAAGAATTGAATTGGTCATACCCAGGGTGCATCTGCTCGTGATGTAACGCCCTTGATGAAGTCATGCTTGCTGTCTTGTCAACAGGACAGATGCTGCTGCAGCCCACTCATTCAATACTCTCCACTGGAGCATACTGCCAACAACCTGGCTGTCCTTAATAAGAAATGGCATTCAGGAACAGCAGTGTGAGACCTGCTGCCAGAATCAAATGGCGTTCAGACAGTTTAAAAGCCAATCACACACTATGATGATTTAATAGCACGGCCAAAGTGCTTGTTTTCGGTTCTGAAAAACAGCCTCACTGAAATGTATAGCTGTAAACAGATTAGCATTTGTTTTTGCTACTTGGCATTTGTTTAGCCATAGTCCCGTAGAGATGATAAAATCCATTTATGAATGGAGTCCTGGCCTGAAAGGGCAACATCACTACCCCCCCGCTTGTACCTGAACCCTAGGATAGCCTACTAGGTGATTAACAGGATCCAAGACCGTGAAATGCTGCTCTCTTTGTATGTCTGGCTCTCTAATACGATTATCTTTTTCATTTAAAACCTTAAACCCGTTAGTTTTGGAGGATTGACTCTTGGCGCTTACCCAGTTAATACTTCTGTTGAGTTTAACTCTTCCCATTTGCGTCTTCACTAATCTCCTGGAGTAGAGTGTAGTCCAGAGTATGGTGGGGAGGTGTTTGTGAACAATGGTGGTTTTGGGTCGCTCGCTTCCAGACGAGCAAAAACCCGGGCCACGCACGTTTTTTCGCCGCCTGTAATATAATGAACTGTAGTTGAACTTTCTGGGCAACAGGCCAGCAACTTCAATAACACAGTGTCTCTGAAATACAGTAAATGCCGGCAAAATGGAACCCAAGATGGTAATATTTGTGGTCATTTGTCACAACAGATTATTCACACTCATCTGATGAACAACAATGTTTCTCTGGAACGTAAACACTTTTTCTTCTATGCTTTAAATTAAGAACCAGGTCTCCCTACAGCGCTGGAGAAGCCCATATCAGACCCAGAGATCAGCCAGATTGGTATCACCACCCTTTTCTCCCTGCAGATGAAGCTTATCCCTCCAACCAAGCAAAGGCTTAATTAGCCTAAGTGAGCCTTAGGTCAGGGGCTATGTTCATTAATATGATAATTCACTTTTGTTATGATCGTTGCACATTAACCTGTTTTAACTGTGCGCCCATATGCTGTCTAATCTAGCTAAACCCTTAATCTGAGGCAATTGCTCTTGGTGTCATCACTAAATGAGGATTATCTCCATCATCGGTAAAAGTGAGGATTTCCTCCGGTAAAGTGACCTGCCTGTGTTCAGTCCTCCACCGCTACCCCGCCCTTGCTCCTTCCTTCCCATGACAAGCTCCGTTTAAATACTGCTAATGCTGTTACGCAATGGAATTACCCATTTTATATCAAATAAAACCTCGGATTCAAGCAACGGTATGCAACAATGGTCGGCTTTCATCCCCCTAAACACAACAACATTGTGTTTCCCTACAATGCCTTCTTGTGTGAAAAAGGCTGGCATTACAGGCTCTCGCATTTGGCAACTGTGGGGAGAAAAAGAAAAGGGGGCAGATCTGCTGTACTTTAATGACACGGTTCACTCAGAGAGAGAAATTAATGATACAGTTTATGGATAACATGTGCTGCAAAGAGAGCTAAAAATAAAAGGAACCACACGAGGGGCTGGCGTTTCCCTACAGACGACCCTCACGCTTTCTCTCAGCAGACCCCGTCCACCACAACTGGAACACCATTCACTACGCAGTGAGAGACCGCCGCATTTGAGGTCAAGTGAAGTTTTGCCAAGGCCATGGCTTGTTTATGAAAAACAGATAGAAGTAGCTTTTTTAGCTGTGTGAGGGAGGCCTGTGCCCTTACCGGTGGCTACACCAGCGGCTGGCTCTGCAGGGGCATGACGGCTTGCAGGTTGACAGTTTGGTGTCAGCTCCTTATTCATGGGCCAACTGAGATGAGGGCATCGTGGGGAGGAAGGGGAGCAGAGGGAAAGCACGGGTGGCAGACAATGCAGGACAGAGACCTAGATCGGGCCTCGGGGAGGAAGAAGCGCAGAGTTAGCAGGTGTTAGTAAATAGTCCCAATCGCAAGCACAGGCTACAGACTATGTAAATAAACTTTATAGACAGGCAGCCATGACAGTGCACGGAAATATACTGTAGAAGCAGCATTAAGTATAAAAACAGAAGCTGCTCTGCACAGTGGTCAAAACAAATTAAGTGACTTGTGTTGTCGCAAAGACGACACTGAGACGTGTTAAAATAGCACATCCCTCCTAAAAGTGAAGAACCACAGACGAAAACAAAGCTGGATTGAACAGGCAGCATGAAAAAGCACCACAACAAAAGAAGTCTCAAACGCCAGAGCTTGGAACCAAAAAGACGATTAGCCTGCTTCCTAAAATATTCCACCAGAGCCGCACCTCTCCACCACATTGTTCCCAGTCTCCTTGGATCTAGAACAACTGACCCGAGTGGGCGTGGACTTGGCTAGTCTCTGGCCTGCATCTGCTCGGACTGTGCACGCACGCACAGGGATTTCTCAGGGATGACAGCCCATCACATTCGGCGAACGGCAACACTCCACGCATTGTTTATCTTTGTGACATCACTGTGTCCAGCGGAGGGGCCGTCTCTCTTCCTGAGGAAGTGCGTCGTTGTGGGGGACGGAGGAGAGCCGGCGGTGTCGCAAATGTTTCCAATCAGGCGCTCTGCGGGCTCCCGTTTGTACCGAGGAAAGGAGGAGGAAGCAGTAGAGGCTATATTTTACCCAGGCTGACCTCTAGAAAGTCCAATGTTCTCCACTTCAGGTAGACTGTAACTCAACAGAAAGTGTCGGCATCTTGGAGGTCTGGACACTCGTCATCCATCACAAAAATCCCTCAGGGCTCAGGAGCAATGCATCTGTTGTTAAGTTCAATTATGACCTATTGCAACAATGACAAATTAAAGTTTCAAATTTCTGGAACGGGCTTGCAAAGAAGAAGTGGACGTCTGTTTAAGCAATTGGTAACAACAAGAAAAAAGATTTCCCTATCCATCACAAAGCAGAGCTTATCACCACGTTGCAACTCATGTGCTTCCTCCCGTGTCCAGCCCTCCTAGAGGAGTACAAACAGGGAGGGCCGGTGCATCGTGGGTCAATTAGCTCAGGCGGAAAAGGTTTGGCCAACAAACACCCACTTACATTATTTTGTTGAGTATGTCACATGGCAACGGTTGTTTTCTTTTGTGAATGGCAGCACGTAGACAATAGCATGTGGGCCGCTAAGATATTCCCGCTGCATTGCTTCAGTCCAAAACTTATTACAGTCAGACTCCACTGGCAGCGAAATCAAAGGCAGGATGGGATGGGGAGTGGGAAGAGGGGGGTGTTTTTATTCCACCATATTCCAACACAGCACAGTCTAAATAGTGGTTCTGATTCATTTCAGAACTGTCAAAAAGTAGTCCAGCCAAACATTTGGCTTATGCAGTATCGGTGTTTCAGTCCAAATATGATTTTCAATAACAACTGGCTCATGCACAGGAATAGTATCGCTCATTAATGCACGAGGCAAAGCTGCACAGCAACCAGTTAAGACGCTGACGATGTTAATTAGATCAATGGACTCATTTTCCATTGTACAGCAGGCTTAGCTCAGTTCATCCGAAATGTAGCGGTTTGACGTCATGAGATTTCCTTCAACTGCGTTCAACGTCATACTTGGGGGGAGATTCGGGCTCACACGAACACGTGAAAATTATCATTTCATATGAGGCATGAAAAAAAAAAAACATAAAAGGGAGGTTATTAGGCACGCTAATCCGCAGAGGCACTGCTCTGCAGCACAGTAGGCTTCACCTGCACTGAACTATTCCCAACCCATGCTGCTTCTAAGCATGCCAAACTGGCTTCGTGGTAATTAGCGTCTGTCAAGGTCCGGGGCTTGCTAGAAATGACAGTGGCATGGTTTATCAGCCAGAAACCATGATCAAAGGGTTCGCACGCTCTGGCTTCCTGCCTATCAGATGGACTCTGCATGCCTCTTACACAGAAATTATACAAGCAAAATGTATTCAAACAACAGAACAAAAATATATTTGATCAAATCAAGAGACGGCGCCTCATTAAGACGGGCAGCTGTTGGGACGTTGCAACAGCAGAATGATGTTGACAGACGACTGTGACGCAGATTACAGGTGGGATGAAACGGCTCTGCCATGCCATGTAAAGTGAAGAGTCTGGTGAACGTGGAAAAAGTAAACACATGAAAATGAATGGCCGGGATTATCTCAAGGGCTTAATCAGCACACCGGCATACAACTGACACACAGAAATCAGACGCAACCATCTGCCGAACACATGAACATCAGCCGGCCAGCCATCCAGCCGGGACGAAGCGGTATATAAATGTGCACGCCATCACGTGCCTCTCGTTCTCACTCTGAGAGGCACACTGGCAGATGTCAGTTGCTTTCACACGTTTATGGCTGGCTCCGTCCACCAGCCCCCTTCATCCTGCCTGCGTCACCTCTGCTCTGACATCACACGTGACATCAGGCAGGACCTCCAAGGGGATCCCTGTAGTCAGGCAAACATCAGATGACTTTCAAAGGCTTTGGCTGCTACCCAATGGCAAAAAAAAAAAAAACCCAACTAATTTCCTTGATGCACGTTGACCTAGAAATGAAGCTGAAGACAGACAGAGAGTGGACTGTGAGAGGAAGATAATCTGTCAAACCTGCAAAAACAACTACAGCACACACAGATGATTGGAAAGGCACAGTCTAGCCCTGGGAAAACCGGTCTGCCTGCAACACCAGGAAGTTACTCCCAGCCCACGCTTATCGCTGGCTGTACGGACCCCTCCAGAAAGTTGAACTGTATGACTCATAGCCATAAAGGGCCCCTCCAGTTTCGCTGACCAACCCTTTCCTCCGCTGCTGGAAGGAATTAATGAGCTGCATCCCTTCTTATGCCCCCCTCCTCAGGGCATCTAGCAGGGCCTTCACACACCATCCCAGTCTCAGGGATGTGTGAAAGACCTACCACACACACACCCACGCACTAAGATTCGTCTTACCCCTTTTCTGTGAAAATGCACGTTAACTGAGCTACGTTTTGCAGTATTATCTCTTTTCAGCTCTCACCAACTGCTGTTATCTGCAAACCCTGCACGCTGTCAGGAGACCTGCTTCTTTACTGACATTTACAAACAGCTTTTGATTCAAGCTCACTGAGCTATGAAAGGTCTTGGCGAGAAGGAACAGATCACTCCCGGGCAATGTTAATAGTACTTCCATAAATACTAACACAACCTAAAATAATCAGACCTGAGGCCATGATGGGGCAGCTCGGATGGGGAGTGGGGATAAAACACCTACTAAGAGATGATGGACTCCATTCGTTCACTGCAGCAACATTGTAATAACCAAGTGATCATCTTGAACTTCAGCAGATCAGGTGAAATCCTGGCTTTGGCAATCCGGCCTCTAGAGGTCTCTAAGTGACAGTAACCATTTATGCCCTTCTAAAATTAAAGCCATTAAGCAGTTGCAACGTTGTGACATAATTCGAGGTGCAACCTAAAAGCAGGGCAGTGTTGTCTCCGTCCCGGTCTTGGAAGCTATTAAATATTACTACGCCGTAAAAAAAAAAAAAAACATTTTTTTATGTTCAGCGTTCAATATCAAAACGTACATCTTAAGCACATGTCATTAAGGAAGAAGAAAACAAACACTGTCAGCTGATTTCACAGTCTAGTCGTGCAAGTTTGCGGAGCGGCGCGTGCAGGACGCCGCGCGGGGCAAGGAGAAGAGAGGTCAAGCAGCAGCCATCGTCGCGCGGACAGCAGGTGTGACAAAGTGACAACACGCAAACATCAAAGCGGCCGAAACTTGCCGCACCATTTGCCGACGTCTCCCGGCGGCTCCTTCGCATCGCCATTTGGTGGTTTTCCCGAGCAGCCGAGCAGAATCGAGAGCTGCACGTTGCCGGACCCGAGTGTTGTCATCGTGTCGTTACGAAATGATTGACAGGCTCGGCATGACGCTGGCCCCGCTGGCTCCTTTGCAGGTTGCTGCCGTAGCTGCCTAGCCTAGCCCCGATGCGCGCAATTCACAGATGCGGGGAGAAACGACGCCAAATCCCGTTAAAACATCTGCCCGTTTAAGGTTCCCCTACACCGGGGACTAGATTCACACCTGTTTTAACAAGACCTAAGACCTCGTACGGATCTGTATAGGTCCATGGTTAAATTCGGCGGATGGCTGACCCACTATACACACTGTGTTTCAATGATAGCCCTGTTTTATAACTCCAGCTGCTGACTGCCGCCCATCACAGCACGTTGTGGATGAAATCCCACTGGACATTTAAGGCACAGCAATTCCACAAGTTAACAATCCCATAAAAGTACTCGCTGCTTCGATTCACACCGAATGACAACCGAATACAAGCAATGGCCGCAATAATTCACTTAAGTGCTTAATTAGTGTGCATCTCCCCGTAGAAACGCGAGGGCATATAAAACTGCGTATTCTGGACGGAGTTTGGCCTCTCTCTTCCAGAGCAGAGAACGGCACATAACGGGGGGCTAACGTTAGCCTGGCTAGCTCCATCAGCAGTCTTTAACCTTCAGCTGATAGGAGCGCGTCCGTAAATAGTGGCGCACACGCGTCAAGTTAAAGAAAATAATCACCGCCATCCTCCCGCTCCTTCACCTTCTAACGTCGCGTCCGGAAAGTGCCGCCGTGCGGTCCCGAAGCCTCTTCTGACGCCGGCAGAGGAGGCAGGGGACAGCCGGACAGGAGAGCGCCGAGGAGGCTGGCTTGGCTGCAAGTTGAAGGAGCGCTGGAAATGTTGAACGCAAAGCAGATGCGCCTCTCAGCCTCTGTGTCGGCTACTCTTCTTCGCAGCAGAAGCGTGCGCCTCCTCAAACCACCGCGCGGGACGTGACATTAAAAAGAAACACAAAAAACTGAACCCCCAAACGAAAGCCGGATTTGAAGACGGTGTGTCCCCTCATCCTGGAGTCACTCTTACCTGTGAAATGCGTGGTCGCGTTGCCGCCTAGTCCCAAGCGCTCATCCGCGCCGCTGCTCTGGACGGACTGAGCTGGGATCTGCTGAGGGAACAGCCCCTCTCGCCTACAGCACAGCAGTGAGGAAACATCCCCCCTGCTCCGGCGGGGAGGCAGCTGGATGCTGCTCAGCGATAAGGACAATATACACTCAGCATTTCAAGACAGAGTGGCCTAATCTCACAGTCTGTCTGCATTGTCCTGAACTAGACAGTCTACAGGAATGAAGTGTCATATTTACATACTGTAATCACAATGACATAAATGTTCATAACTCTGTTTAACTGTCTTTACACAGCACATATTCTATACTATTTTAACACTAGCCTTTCAAATGATCACATTATTATTTATTATCACACTCTTACAGTCTTTCTCTGTTAACAGAAGCAGAGCTTCAATCAGCCTGGTGGGTTCAGTGGTTGGTCAATGAGCAGAAAATTGATTTCAATATAGTTATAAATATGAACTCAATGCTATCTGTAAGAATTCACTTCACAACTTCTAGACTGCTGAACACAAATAACATCATTCATAAAACATCATTATTCAGAAAAGTTAAGTCAATCAATCATCTTTGGTTGACTTTCTTTTTTGTTTTGGTCCTCCTGAAAGCGTTGCCAAAAACCTGCTTGACACCCACCTGGCTCCAGGCCATCAGAGCTGAACTCCCTTTCCACCTCTTGAAAAGAACAGACCCTAAACCCTCCACAATATTGACACAGATGTTGCGTACAACAGAATTCCCCTGAAACGTAGGGGAGGCTGATAGGCTTCTGTTGGCCCTGGCTGGAATATTACCCAGGAATCATTTCAGTGCACTGCCGAGTATCTGACCATTCAAATACATCGTTGCCTGATCACAGCCATTAATGTCCCCCCCTTGGAAATAACTGCAGCAGTAATGATCATGTTTACATTAAGTCAGATTGAGTTTGAATTGCCTCCTTGATGATTATCTCCTTTCCTGTCGAGCTAGCCATTGTTCCAGATGTTGACTTTATGCTGTGGTCACTATTACATGGAGAGAAAAACACCCATAATGACTTTATAGAGTCAAACAGGAAGTGGGGTTCACACCAAAGGTGGAGGAAATTTCTTTGCACACCAGTATTGCACACAAAGTCAATACAAAAACGTGAATAGAAAGAAGGCAAGACAGAGGCAAAGAGGCAACACAAATTAGGAGAATATGCGAAGTACACGTAATTTGCATGAGATGAAATATTTAAACCTAATCGAGAATTTTACATGGCGCTGTGTTGCATATCAGTACAGAGAGCAGACCAAACTATGTGTAGAAACCAGAGATCGTCTCCAACAACAAGGTCGCTGCCGTATGACATTAATCAATCCAGACTCCATTCAGAAAACAAGCATTTTAAAAGTTGTTTACTTGTCGTCTTGCAGACGGACCTAACAAACCATGACTTCAGACTTTTTACTAACCACCATCATTATGGAGTTATTTCAGTTTATTGCTATTAAATCACAGCTAAAGTGTTTGTTTGAGTGCATACCGCTGTAGTAAACCAGCTGATGTGCCTGCTAGATACAGCGATTGTTTGTTCCCTGTGGCGCTTGTACAAGTTGTCCTCTAGAACGAAGGGTTTAGAGAAAGCAGAGGTTATGACTTTTGAAAACATGCTAAGGCGAGGAGAAGAGTGAGAGGAATCCGACAATAACAATGGGAGTGATGTGAGATACTGTAACTGCTTGGATACAGTAGTTTGGGAAAGGCCCATCATTAGGTTTGGCCTGTGACTTACTGGCATCTGTTCAGTATCACTGAAGGTCAACACTTCTGCTGCCCCCTGTGTTCATGCAGCGCACTGCCCTGCACCCAACTGCCTGCCCATGTCTGTTTTCAATTGCCCCGTACACATGCAGCTCATATGCAGCGGCCTCAAGTTCGGTGCAGAGACGCTGATGTCACCGCTGCGTTTGCCAGTTGTGGTTTTGAGTCTGAGCGTTTCCGAGCTTGGTGAGCAGCGCTGCCCGCTGTGGGCTGCTGCCGCTGTGGGCTGCTGCCGCTCCCCAATTCCCCAGAACTCTGGTCTAACATCTTGACTGTCTAGTGTGTGTGTGTGTGTGTGTGTGTGTGTGTGTGTGTGCCATGAGCAATACTAACCTGGGAAAAGAGTGGCATTATATATGTGGCGATAGCTGGATTTCTGACACAGCGGGAAATTTGAAAAATGCTGAGTCTGGGAAATTATTAAAAAAATTAACCGATAATCTTGATGGAGTTGCATTTTATACAAACTCAATTAAATTGATTTTTGAAAATCCTACTCTGCCTGCTAAAAGTTCGGCATTTGTTGAAATATGTTGTGAGGCTGTTAGCATAGCTTAGATTTTGGCTATCCGTTAAAAAAAGTAAAATATTACTGAATTTAGATGTCTGCGTCACTTTATTTACGTTTTCTCTATTTCCCTCCCCAATACTGCCAGTACACTTCAATATCCTGCTCCATACAGCCGTGGAATATAATGGAAAAATGAAAAATGTGTTTTACTCCGTAGATCTAATAATACACAGTAAGATTTAAAGATATTGTGTCTGAAAAATACTGGAGGCAGTCGTAAAAGTCCAAAATTACAGAGAAAATATAAAAGAAAACAGAGGCCATGAAGTTGGTGGCTCCAACTGTAACTAAGGACCCGTCTGAAAAGACTACATGTCCCTATCATTATGTCCAATCAGTGTGCATGATGCATTGCATAAGTTACCTCCACTGAGGTGAGGCTCACATCAAAGGCGGCGGTGGAGCGAGGCTGGCTACAGGAGCTTTAAATAGATCAGCAGGTAATGGGCTTTGGAAGGCTGTAATTGTAGCAGTCCTAATGTCGCGAGTGTAGCTACCTTTTAAAGCTTGGCATGGGCCGGAGAGATTAGCATCAGGGGGCTACGGTGCCACCTGGCAAACACCATCCTCTCTGTGATCGGTCTAATTTATGGCCACCGTTCTCTCCTGACAAATAACTGATGATGATTTAACCTTTCTTCTTCTTTCTTGGCAGCAGAGAAGACAACCGGCCGGCCCATTGTAAAAGATGCAGGGGCTGTGAAACCGCTTCCAGACGGATTTTATTTAACGTCACCTTGATGGCTCGCTCTCAAAGAGAATGCCAAAGAATGATTTTTTTATGCTGCTTCTAGTCTATCTAGTTGATTTCAAAGGTCGGATGCTTTTTCATACAGAAAGAATGTGCTAAACTTGGCCCCAGCTGTAATAACTGCACATTTATGGGCCTCGTGGACCAAAAGTGTCCATTTCCCATCAGAATCCCTCCACAGACCTATAATTAGGATTATTTTAGGAACGCCAGAGTAGCCAGTGGTCACTGCATCCTCTGAATCTATCTCACAGAGCCACAGGAGCTGCTCTGAACCCAAACAATTGCACCACAATGTAACATAAACACAAAAGTGATTCTGTGCTACATTCCTCAATCCATCACGGCCGCCTCCCGATGAAACTGCAAATCAACAGCAGGAAACCATTGTCAACATCGGGGGGATTGTCAGGCGGTGATTATGAACATGTGCTCCTTGTTTACTGCTCGGTAACTCGGTTGTCTGTCTGTAACAAAATGTCTGGATACCAAAGCCATTTGAAAACAAAACGTGTCATTTAGCCATCACATGCTACGAGATGATTACTTTTCAAACACACAGAGAAAGAGTGAGCTCACTGCATTGTGTCCCAACACTGGTTATCTAATCTACTCAGTTTCTTCCTCCGGGGGGCTTTTTTTTATTTTCCTGGGCTGCGATCCCATAACAACTGGTCAGCAACTAGATGGAACAGCAGGCAGACATTTAGGGGAAAAGCAACGATTTTTCAAGGCGTTAACAAACACACAGAAGGACTGAATCTTCTCAAATATGATTTTAAGGCCTCTTCCCACACAATGCAGCCGTGATCAAACCGGCTCTCCACCAACCGAGCAAATCCCTAAACAGCTGGGATTTGACAGAGTAAAGTGCCTACCGTAACTCGGCACAGATGTGGAGAGGGCCGGACTGTATGAGGTCTGAGCCTCCCTAGCGGTATCACACCACCCACAGGCATCTGCTCAGGAGATCTGAAGGGCCGACCGGGGATTTTTTCGTGTTTTGGTCCGGCCGTGGATCGTGGTTATTTTTGTAAGGTAAGAGATCTGTGGGGAAGAGGGCACGCGGGCCACTTTCAACACATGAGGATCATGTAAAGCCCCGTCACCTCTGAACCCGCCGTGTGAACAGCTGCCTCGTGTTGATGCAGAGATTCACTTTGATCCACCTTGATCCGGATTCATGCAGACAATTGTGTTCATATTGTGTGGGGGAGTCTCTTCTGGAAATTGCATGATGATCTACCTGCTTTTATGATACCTGTTTTTGTCATCTACCTGTTCGAATGAAATGTTTTCTATCCAGCATTAAACAGCTGGTGAGTCAAGGGGCAAGAGGTGAGGGCTATACAACATGTTTGTTATCAACTAAATGATTTAAGACATAACAAGAATTTAAAATATTTGGACATGCAAAAGAGAGAAGTACACCTGCAGGAATTGCCTTAAGGCCTTCCCATTTTAGATTATTATAATCAGTACATGAAAACATCATACAGTGAATCAGGGGCCTGCACGGGGAAGTTTTTTTTTTTTTTTTTCTGCAGCTGGTAATTATCCTTGTCACCCAAAGAAAATAATTAGTGATTATCTGTGCATCTCAGCAGTTATTTTGGGATTAGAATCTGTATTTCACTATCATGTCATCCTCACTTTCCCTCAAACTGGCTACTTCTACTCAAGTTAGTGACTTCCTACAGTTCCCAGAAAGCCTCACAACAATCCCCTTAGGCATTAAGCAGTGATTAACAACCCGACTAACAGGCTGATCTTTAGAATATGAGGACATTGCACAATTAAAAAATGTCAACTTGGGGCTTTCTGGAAGACAAATGATGCAATGGAAACGCCCTTCCTAAATAACCACAATTTATCTTTAGAATTCATCCTCGGTCTTATATCGGCTGATTTACTGGAAACCTGTTGTCATCCCCAGCTCGTCATCGACGTTTGTTCGGGAGTCACATTCTGACTACGATTTTCCACTACGGCCGTCGTAAACATGTGGTGAAAGCTGTGAATTGAAACAAAAGCACATCTTAGACCACATCGCCTGAGTGGTCTGAGATGTGGAAGTGCTATATTGGATAATGTAGTGACCTCCGTAGCGCATGTTTATACCTTTGTTCCTCAATATAATGTGGAGTAACTTCATTTCTGTGTAAACATGTAAAAAGTCCTGTTCAGGCCGATCACACAGAGACTGGAAAAAACCCAAAACAATAAACAACATTGTTTTCCTGGCGTGCATTCTTCTCTCGTCATGTTTTTCTTGCGGTTTTTATACGTGCATAAAAGTTCAAATAATCTCATACTGTTCAACGCTTTGCCCAGACCGACAATCAAATAGAGCAAGAGGCGGGCTTTGCTAATCAATACCATCCTGTTTGGATGCCGGTGGACTTGGTAGGAACAGACAACAATTATCTATACAATTACAATTATACAATTATCTATATTTTTTCAGTATGTCGTGAACTCAAAACCTCTTTTTATGGGCTCCCTCCCCAAACACCAGTAGAGCAACAGCAAGAGCTCCATGTCGGCTTGAATCCCACCCCCACTCCACGGGCTCATCAGCTGTTTTACATCACACGCTTAGCCGAGGGCCGTTTTTGAAGCGAACGTGGCCGGTTGCAGCGCATCTCAGTGTTATCGGCTACTTCGAAAGGTTAGTGCATCACGTTTGACATTCATAGGTGTATTCATGACGTAACGTGTCGCCTCAGTATTGACGCCTCACAAAGGAGATAACGGCGCACACTCTGACCTTACGAGCCACAAAACGTGTTCACATTGTCTATCGACACTCTAGAGTACCTGGAATTCTTCACCCTGCCTGGAGTTGTATAAAAGCTCCCTAAAATGCCATTCGGGTGTGGAAGAAAATACCTGTGTATGTGTGGGCAGAGCCTTGGTTAGTTGAAGGAAAAGTGTGTGGTTTGGGTTTAAATAAGGACACTTGTAAAGCGGAAATTAACACGAAGACAACAACGCGTTGTTGGTTTCACGTGGGAGACGAGCAGCGGCCCCGTAAAAAACCTTAACACCTTATGTGTTAGTTAACAAGTTGAATCAAAAAGAAACGGACAAATGGGTGAAATGTTGCAGTGAGAAATAGTGACGAGAAGGTATTTTCTAGTTGAAAACAAATTAACCCAAGACGTAGCTGCATTTCACTCTGGTCCAATTTCTGCTTCTGTGGGTGGAGAAAGAATACAAGGTGCTATATCAGCAATAGCTGTATTTAGCATTTGTTACAGTATTTATTTGTCTTCAGGAATTCTATCAACCGGCTTTCTGTTATTGTGTGGACCTTTGAGCGTGGCTCGGGGGGGGGGGGGACTGCAGTGCAGTGAGGAAGCAGTTTGCATCAATACAGTCCTTATAGTTAATTACTTGTTTCAGTGGATCTCAGATATTTAGCCAAAGACTGCAAAAACAGTGAGCCATCTGGCTGCGGAGCTCATCAGCTTCTCCTCGTCGCTTTACTTAGATTTCATTTAATCTGCTTTAAGCTGCTTGTTTAAAAGTGGTGAAATAATTGGTGGGAGTGGAACCAATGAAGTAATGATACACCCATTCTCTCCTTGCTCTAATTGGTGAATGGAATTAATCCAGTCTTCATTCTGCTGATGCCAGCCCGAGAGAAGTCTGCGAGGTCATTAGAGCCCACTCGGAGTGAACTTACCCTTTTTTTCTTGATTACATTTAAGCTCAACAATTTGCTCAAAGGCACAACAGCATGAACGTGCCAGATCAAAACCGGCAACCCACAGAGAAACTGACAAAGCACAGCGCACTCGCCTGCTGTGACACGTCAATTTGTTTGCATGCACAAGTATGTCTTCCATTATCTGAATTAGATAAGATATGGACGCTCGGCGGAGGCAGGACACGGTGGTGCCCGCGGGCCAGATATTTGACCTCCGTTTGGTATATGACTCATTCAGATAAGTGCTTTCATGCAGACATCATGGCTAATTTGATATGTCCACATCGGGGCTGCTCATGCCAGAGATGACATCAGTACTCTTCACGGAGGGACAGCGCATGAGAACGCCGCCGTGACTGATGACTGTCGACCTCTGTGCTTTTGCAGAAGAAATATCGGGGGCTGGGGGGTCGGGGGGGATGTAATGGCGGAGTCATGATGATCCATTTCGAATTAACTGTCTGCGGCCACGACACTGAATCCCACCGCACAAAACAGTCCTTCATAAATCATTAGGTTTAATTCATTTCACCTCACGTATCGTTTGGATGACAGACCTACTCGCAGCGTGTGCACTCGCATGGAACGCTCTGTTGGAAAATGCTTGCCAGGCTTGCTAGACAACTAAGTGAATCAGGCTGTGTGTGTTTTGCCATCCCAGTGTGTTGTTTGCACTTTTTTGCTCCTCTAAGTATCACTAGGCCGTCATATGGCAAAACACACAATCCCAGCAACACACACACACACACACACACACAATATAGGCTGTCCTCGATTTCTCATGGGATCTGACTGGAGTGCAGCAGACACACAGACAGCCCAGTGAGCCAGACATGGAAAAGAGAGAGAAGGAGGATGGAAGAGTGCCAGAGGGAAAATACAGGCTTATCGTGTAGACAGCCCAGTGTTTCCAACCGGCAAAAAAAGTTTTATAAGTTAGCAGTAATGCATAATTACAGCACAGCTAACCTAATTACCAGTCTGACAATGCAGAGAAAGTGCATTATTTCGGGGCTAAGTGGAGGATAATATAAAGGTGACTGAGAGCCGCAGCGATTTTAAAGAGTTTTTCAGCCGCGTGGCTGAAGTTCTGCCGTCTATGGCCACATAGATATTTTTCTATTTTTATTACTTGTTTTAAAAATAATTTTCCGGGAAATGTGTCACTCTGTATAATCCCCAGAACACACTGCCAACAGATCTCATTGGAGCAAATGATCCAGCAACTATATAGTTTCTATAAAAAATGGGTTGCTCATGCTGTATGTTCCAGAGTAACTGAGACATTGTTTGTAGAAAAATTTTAAACTTTTGAATGGAATTTGTCACTGATTTAAGCTTAACAAACCAAATTAAATTCAATTATTTTATGATTTAGACAGCCAGTCCTGATCACACAATAGGCACTTTTCCATAAGCTAATGCAATCACTCAAAGGTTTCGCTCATCTGTCCCTCTAAAAAAAACTATACTTATCATAAGATCCGTCTAACTAATGTTAGCAAATAATTGCTTCAAGAGAAAAACTGGAACTGCTCATTTCTACGGCGGACCAAAACCCCCAATTTTGAAACGTGTCCTTTTGGACCAGAAATCCATTTGTGGGACCATCTGTTATCCTGGGGAAAAACACACTCTTCAAAACAAACAAACAGAAACACATGTCTAATTATTATGCAGAATGATGTCATCGGATCTTCACAGCTTTTTTTGGCCGATGCTTTTTGCACCCAGGTGTCAGAAGCCAACAATGCTATTTACACCTGGGTGTAGCATGAGACACGCACAGGTGACCTAACTGTAGGTATATGTAGCCTACAGCAGGCTGTGGTTATGTTTCCTAAACCTAACCATTTCGTTTTGCTGCCTAAAACTAAACTGCAAATGAAAATAATAAATAATGAGTCAAGTGTTAAAAAAAAAATTCTCACAGAACTCAATCCCTGGTCTCCCAGGTGAAAGTCCAGAGTTTGCTCACCACACTCTCTAGCATTACTTTATTGCTCCTAACTACTAAATGTTTCCCCATTCTCTCACAAAGTCTTTCGGCTCGCTAACCATTACGAAATTAAATATCACATTCAAATTTGCCGAGTGTAAACAGCTGAATAGCTGCCGCGTGACTATTGACACCCAGGTGCAAAGAGGAAACCAAGCCCACTGGTGGGGGAAAGAATCGGCACCGTGATATGCAACCATCACCTGACAATATAATTCAGATTGCCAACAGGTAGCACCATATTTCTACCAGGGGGGCAGTTGCCCCATTCTTCCTGCCTCACGTTTTATTGCCTGCATCCTCAATTGTTGTGGTTCGGCGGGTTATAAAAACGTATTTCTGGATGTTTTACACCGTTGGTAGTGCATCCTACCGCACAGCTGCTTTAAAGACATGTTTGTTAGCAGACTTGGCAAGAATGGAAAGAGGAGGGGGGGCGCAATTCATTGTTTTCCTCTCCAGCGTGTGGGCGGGGCTGAGTGCTGCATGTTTCATATCGTACTCCCGGAGATGTTTCCTCGCACAAAGAATCTAATGAACCCATAAAGAAAGGCCGTATGCTGGAGGAAGTGTAAAAGTATTTGTACCCTTCAGGTGCTTCTCAGGCTCAAAAAGTTTGGTGACCCTGTGAAATGCAAAACACACTGCAAGTATGCAGAGTAGTATGGAGTAGTAGTTAGAAACTGTTGAGGCGGAGGCAGAAATCTCATCGAGAGATAAAAAACTGGTCAAAGCTACGATTTGTGCTAGAAGGCCTGACACCATCACAAGGAAGCCCAATGATCCTGCTCTGACCGGTACCAGGCACCCATCTCTACCCATCACCCCCCGGTTCACCCCCCTCCCCCTGTTAAGTCCACAAACCCCAGCAGGGGGGTGATGATGTGCATGCTGAGCCACTGACATGTGAAGATAACTCACATCTGGAGCCACAACAGGGTCTCTCCACTCGGCTTTCACTGGAGTCACCACGGCGCTGGAGAGAGGACAAAAAAGCCTCACTGGAGTCAGCTGGAACGCTTATACTCTCTCTGGGAAAACCTCTCCATCCAGCCTACGCCGGGCCTCTCCTTATTCATTGTTCACCGGGTAAGCAGAGCAGCGGTTCGGTTAACAAGAGGCAGAAAGGGAACATTGAAACTGACCAAAACCACAGGATTGCAGAATGTCTGTCAAGTCTTCCCTCTCCAAACTAAAATGGAATTCCAAAATAGCTAAGGGTGATGATAACATGTTGATTCAACTAAAACCTATAAACCTTTTCTGTGCCGGTTGAATTTCACAGATGGTAAATATATAGTTATGCATAGTTATTCTATATAATGTATGCATAGTTATGATTTAGCCTGAAGTGCCACGGAGTCTCCGTTAGCGCTCGCTCGCACAACGTCGTACGTGCTCCCCAAAAACACGGAAACGACATCCATCCTTCCCAGAAGAGACATTAGCGGCGTGATTGGCTCGGTGGGGGCCAGCAGGGGTGAGAGATGGATGGACGTGAGAGTGTACACACACACACACACACACACACACAAAGAGAGAGAGAAGGAATGGTTGGGATTCCTCAGCAGGTTCCCTCCCTCTCTTGACATGTTGCTCATGGATAAGGAACTCTCTTCCTCCACCCTGAGGACTCACAGCGGACACTGTTAGCTTTCCACTGAACCCTTCCAGTGACTAATTATAGTGTCAGCCTATCTGCAGCCATTCCTACACCCAGCTGTTCTCCCTGGCCTTTGCCTATAGCCAAGAATACTCTTACCGGATGCAAGAAACCAGCCAGAAACGCTCATTCCTCCCTTCTTGTTTGATTCTAATGGATCTGAGTGGAGTTGGAGCCGATGGCATGAGGAGCACTTCGGATAATGTTGCATAAGTCCCACTGCATTAAGAAGGCTTACCTCCGTGTATATGGGGATGGTATATGGAGTGAACTTGTGCCGAGAAAACTGACCCGAAGAGAGAAAAGTAGAAGGCAAATAAACAAGCAGAAAGAAAGGCAGTGGGAGAGGCGCGTCCCCAGTGTATCAAAACAAAACCACTCGCCTTTTTCAGGCTCAATTGAACATTGAATCACTTTGGGGCGAGGGAAATATGACACAGTGTTATTTCTGCTGAGCTCCGATGCGAGCGTTCTTGAGAGGTAAAGGCTGAGCGCGGAAGCCGAGCCAAGAGGACTAAAAGCGTTTGTTGTTTTTCAGCATGTTGATCCTGAGTGGAACCTAAGCTCTCCGTGCTGCTCTGCGCGACGCTGGAGGTCTGCGGGCGAGGAGTCGCTCAAGGATGAAGTTAAAGGCTCAATCCGCAACTCTCAAAGGCCCCGTCCGTGCCTCGTTATTTGTGCTGCGGCGCTGCACAGTGTGGGACGGCGTCATCTGTGGGATTCGTCGCTGAAGCATGTGGCCGACTGCTCCTCTCCAGCAGTTTGTGTACGTGTAAACAATGTGACGTGGGGCGGCGGGAAGCTCGGGGGACTGGATGCTCCGTTGTGCTGTGCGCCCCGCCCGATTAGGTCTGCTAGCAATCAACAATGTGTCGACCTCCTACGATGCAGCGACATATATATATATATAAATATATATATACACACACACGCGCCGCTCAGCATGTTACCACTGGCTTCCGGCAACTCATTTATGAACATTATCAGCAATTGCCCAGTTCACTGTGAGTCCACCGAAGCAGACTGGAAGCAGCACAAGGGGTCAAACACAGTGCGTCAACGCTGAATCACTCTTCCAGAATTTACTCTGAGCCGTAACACCGAGGCGTCGCAACGCGGATGTAGACGGTTGCTGCTGCTCCAACGTCATGCCTCAATTGTCAGATTCCAAAGGTGTCTATCACAGTGGAATCTATGCACAAATGAACTGGGAGGCAAGACATTTGTGTTAAATTGTGCTTATTCAGCATTCAAATTTAATGTCGAGGCACTTGAGTCGCCTGCCGTCCTCATTGTAATCCCCATGATGTATTAAACCCAACCTGTAGTGCCAGAGGTCATTCATTCAGCAAATGAATGCAATAATTAGCACACTCCATGTCACCACACTTCACATGACCGCTATTACTATAAATGGATCTTAAAGCATTGAAGGGGATGTGGCGCCGTCATTAGTATGCAAATGTATGCATCTAGGTGCTCCATGAGTCTGCTCTATAGGGGGAACATGCACTGTGTTGTTCTTCAGCAGACACACAATGTGATTATATAATGTACCACGGTGGAGGGACGTGATTGAAAAAGAGGCCACACCATTGACTCATTGACTTCCACTAAATGCAGTGCAGCTCCTGTGTAGCAGCCTTGTCTACAGCCTGTTGTCTGTGGCTTTCACTGCATGACAAACTTTTTATATGGAATCTCTTATGTTTGGCCTTTCCTGTCCTGCCAACCCAGAGTCACGGCAGTTTGTGAAATAGTCAGTGCTATCTTTAGGTTTCGTGCACTGTAACGTGTCTGTTTTTCAAGCGTCGCTCAGAACGAATGCAAAGCCAACTGAAAGTTAATTGGGATCATTACTTGTGGTGGACAAATTAAACGCATTCCTTTCATTATGCAACAGTCAGAGCTGTAGTATTTAATATTAATAATTCATGGTGGGTAGTTGGTGGGGTCACGGGACGTTCAACCACAAGACTAGTATTTGACACCACATCTCCCAAAGTGAACCTAGCCTTTGTTTTTGTTGCCTAAACTGTACTTAGTTATTTTAAGCACACCCATGCCTTTTTTTTCAGAAACTTTTGTTGCCTAAACGTAACTGTTTCTTTTGTTGCATAATGTTGTCCTGACTGACAGAATAATAATAATGGCGTTTATTCTGTGCCACGTGTTTTCTATATTCTTTTTATATATATATATATATATATATATATATATATATATTTCTTGTACCCGACAAGTTGTCAGGTACAAGAAATACTACTTTATTGGCATCTTTACTTACTTACTATGTTCCGTATCATAGCAACCGGACACAACCAAAGCCCGGAGCTGAAAAAACGCTCCGACTGTCAAACCCTCACAACTTTACACATAAATGTGACAAATGTGATATTAACTTTCAAAATTGATGGATTGTTGAAATGTGCAGAGTATCGCTCAGTCAGAAAGGTTGGTGACCCCTGATCTAGATACAATACCACAGATGACAAAAACTACATACTTGGCGCACAAGAATATGAAATGTGTTTCCTCAAACGAACAGAACAGGAAACCATGGCTTTCCAATATAATACATTTGATGCATATCAAAGATAACAAGTCTGGCTTTGCAGAAATAGAAATCCTCCGTGAATGTGATGCGTGTGCTGGTGAAGATGTGAACGGAGCGGTCATGTTTCAGGGCAGATCTGGGGCCTGCCTGGCACAGTGTGTTTTTCGCTCTGAGGTTTGTATGCACACAACCTGTGATCTGAAGCCAGCAACCAACTACCCAACCAGCCACCTCTGTAAACAGCAGTAATCTGCCATCCAGCTGCAGCTCGGGGATAGTGGTGGGAGTCGGGGGGCACCAGGCAGCCACGGAGACTCCACCCTGTAGCCAAGTGGAGATGGGATCATGTCGAATCTGGCTAATAATTTATACAGCTTCACAATCGGCCTGCACTTATTTCATTTTTTTCCTCTCTCTTCAACTTTTTCTTGGTTTAAAATAAAAATAAATCACACAGAGTCATCCCACAGCAGCTGGCCCTGTGTCAATGCCTGTTTTACAGTCTGCTCCAGTGCTGTCATTGTTCAAGAGAAGAAGATTAGTCCTCCATACACATCAGGGTACTTCCCCCACATGCAATACATTAACAGCATTCCACTTCTACTTGCCCCTATTGCTATCCAAGAAAGAACCAAGAGCACCGACTAGACTGTGCCATAAAATCTGAGGGAGGGAGGACCACCAACGTAGCGAGGCCCTTTGGAGGGCGCGTTCAGTGGTCGTTTTCTACCGCCTCCCCACCCTCCCTCAGTTAGGGGGTATTACAGGGTTTTACCGTCCGACCACGTCAACCTCGCTGATGTTTGTAGAAATGAGACAAGGTAAAAAAAAAACACTATGAAAATATTGATCCAAGTGGTTTTGTGCAGAGGTTGGCAGAGAGGGAGATTTTGTGATAACGCTGCTTCCTGGAGAATGACTTTGCTTTGTTTATATGAGGGCAGTGATGAATGCTTAGCCACCTGCAGGTGGATTAAAGGGAAAAACTCACCATTAAACACTGGTGGTACTGGTGGTGATGTCATATCCATGTTTGGGTCCATTCTGTTTTTCTGGTTTTATTGTCATAAGATCTGTCAAAGACGAAGTCACCATTTAGCACCAACGTTCAGTCATCGTGAAGGGGGAAGAGTTGTAGAAGAGGCAGGAATCCCATTTTCACAACCAGCTGTGGAGTTAGTAAACCAGAATGCAATGCAAAACACATGCTGCTTTGAACGCCCGACTCACCTGGAAAAACTCTCACACCGTATAGGTTTGGGGATTGTGGCAATCAAAGTTGCCTAATCTGTACTGTTTTTTTAGTAACAATGGGGAAAAAAACGTTTTAGTGTCTTTCAGCTCGTGGTTTTGGTTTTACAGCCACTCTAAATGAATGCTAACGTTTCTGCTAGATGTGTAACTAGGCAACAAGTTTGCCATTACAACTTGATGATTATATGAAAGGTTGTTCCACTTCATCCCAAGTGGCCAAGATATGAATAAACGCAGCTCCAAGATATACAGGTTGATACACGTCAGCTTTTTTAGACTAAGAAAACAAAATCATATTCATAGCAAATGGGAGAATGTTCTTAAAACAGCTGTTAGGCATGCAGGGAACTACAGCTTTAAAATAAAAATATATAATTTGACCAAAATTTGATTTCAATATTTAAACTAATTAAATATTGAAAAAGTATTTTACAAACTGTTTAATAGTCTGCAGGAGGGAGGAATTTCCCTTCATGTAATTCAATATATTAAACAAGGTTCATTACTCTCTGCACATCCAGAATTCCAGGGAAACTGTGATTTCTGCAGCATCCTCGCTCTGGACAGCGTCTCTGGTGGGAGACACACCCATCCCGTCCCTGTGGGAACCCGGCCAGTGGCGATCCACATTCCAAGAGATAACAGCATGGGAACACCGATAGCATGTCTTTGTGATAGTGCTCTCAAACCAACCTGATAACACACTATGAATACAAAACTTCAAGACGGCTTGATTCCATCAATATGCAGTTTTTGCCTTTGGAGCACCACGCTGACAACAACCCTGAAGAAGTACAGCGAGAAAAAGGCATCCATCATAATTATAGCATGCTTTTAAGTTTACACCCACATGCACGTTGTTTGTAGAGTGAAGACATTTCATTTGTCATGTCAGTTTAATAGGCTACCATGTAGGTCGGAGAAGGGAGCGTGTTGTTTTGGTCTGATGCAGAAATTCAGCTTTCTCGGAATACACCGCCAGATATTACTCATGTACAGACTCACATCAGGAGTTCAAGCTGAGTGTTAAGTACTGTATGCTACAGCCAGCATTCATGTGATGAGATGAGCATTTCCGTAAACAAAGTACCAGCCCCTTACAAGCCTGAACGGTGCCCCTTATGTGGGGGAGAAAAGTGGATCAGCTGTGAGTCATGGCTCCGCTAAGTTAAGGGAGTTTGTTGTCCCAGAGGTGGAGAGGAAATTATATTAATAAACTGCTCTGGGATAAACAGAGCGGAGTGATGTCTGAAACGCTGCAGCGCGTGCAGGCCGGAGGAATCGGTAAAGTGCTCCTCAGGGTAGCGATGTGAAGTGCAATGTTTGGTCTAGCCCGAACGTGAGCCCACGCCGCCCCAAGTGTCCGTCGGTCTAACCAGCAGCCAGGGAGTCTCTCATGTGAATGGGGCTCTGTTGTGCCAAAACTTCCTACAACTAAATGAGGACAAAACTGAGATAATTGTTTTTGGTGCTAAAAAAGAAAGGTTTAAAGTAATTCAACACCTTCACTCTCTGTCCCTGAAAACCTCAACCAAAGCCAGAAATCTTGGGGTTATTATGGATTCTGATTTACATTTCGACAGTCACGTTAAATCAGTAACAAAATCAGCCTACTATCACCTAAAAAATGTAGCAAGACTTAGAGGGCTCATGTCAGCTCAAGACTTAGAAAAACTTGTACATGCCTTTATTACTAGTAGGCTAGACTACTGTAATGGTCTCCTTGCAGGTCTTCCGAAAAAAACTGTCAGGCAGCTACAGCTTGTTCAGAACGCTGCTGCTAGAGTTCTTACAAAGACCAAAAAATGTGAGCACATTACACCAATTCTTAAATCCTTACATTGGCTCCCTGTATGTCAGAGGATTGATTTCAAAATCCTCCTGCTCACATATAAATCACTACATGGTCTAGGACCGAAGTATATCACTGATATGCTCCCACTACATAAGCCCTCTAGACCACTAAGATCTTCTGAGACCAATCTGTTAGTGATTCCCAGAGTAAACAACAATCACGGGAGAGCATCATTTAGTCACTATGCAACAAATGGCTGGAATAAACTTCCTGAAGATGTAAGACTTGCCCCAACTCTGACCACTTTTAAAACTAGACTGAAAACTTTTATGTTCACCATAGCTTTCTGCTAAATCTTTTAATGTCTGCACTGTTTTTAATTATTGCAAATATGTTTTTATTCTATTTTCTTTCTGTAATGCATTTTTCAAATTTTTATTATTTTCTTTTAATTCTTCTATTTTTCTTTTCTTTTTTCTTCTCACTTTGTTTTATGATGTGAAGCACTTTGAGTCTGCCTTGTGTATGAAATGTGCTATACAAATAAAGTTGCCTTGCCTTGCCTTGCCTTGCCTTGTGTCTCTGTGGGGGCTGGAGGAAGGTCAGATAGTAGTGAAGGTAGAGGTCAAGGGTTAATCTCAGCAGGCCGGGCGGTCACTTTCATGGGTCAGGGCTCAGAGGCTCTCCAGGCCTCAGGGTTGCTGGTGGTGGTGGGGACAGACCCTGAGGGATCAGGGTCACTGGTCTGCCTGCTTGCGCAACAGCACACTTCACAATAATCTGGGCATCTAATCAGAAAAACAAACAAACAGGTCCTCCGGAGAGAAATCCGCCTTTCGTACATTTTGTGTTCTACATGGAAATCGAATGAGATTTCTGGGAGAATAATTCCCAGGGCAGATGAGAGAAAGAAAAAAAAACTGACTCAGGTTTCAGACCTCAGCTGGCAGCAGACTTCACCTCGATCTGAAACCTCTCATCACCAACTGTCCAACTGGAAGATTGCATGCAGCTAAATGCAGGGGAGTGACATGGGAAGGTATGATTAAGCTGTGATTACACAGAGCAGGTATGACAACCCCTCCCCACCCTCGCAGACACACATCAGCCCCGGCCTCCGCACACACACCCTCCCTCCTCCACCGGTGCTGGCTCTACAGATTGCTCACACATGCTCCTGACTCCTGGCTGCCTGCCACCCGCCTCCCGCTCTAGCTCTCCTTCCTCAGCACAGGAAGCCCAGCAGGCAGGCGAGGGGAGCCGTGTGCTGAGGGTCTGGTGAGGAAGCCAGAGCACGGATCAGCAGGCCTAGTCTGGACTGAACCAGCAGAGTTCACAGTGGGTAATTCTGGACTCCAAAAACAACAAAGACGGCCCGCTCCTTGCCGCTCACGAAAGAGTAGTTATTCAACTTCAGTCTGGGCCTGAAACGGGTCACAGCCTAGATTCTGGATGGTCGCCACATGGCAAGATGAAAGGTACGCGTTCGGTCCACCCAGTTGCCTAAAGACTACATTTCCGATTTGAGGTATGTTCGTCTCTCAAGCGCCCAGACATTTTTTAGTGTTTACGTCCCTCTCTTGCCAAACCACATGCTTCCACCAGGCAGCAAACCTGGGAAGTGAAGCCAAAAGCTGAAGTGCCTTAAACTTGCATTCTCTCTGCTGGCCATCAGGGGGCGACTCTGATTGAAAGATAAGACAGATCACATTGAACTCTTTTTCTACTTCTCACTTGTTTTTATCTTAGTCAACATTGTAAACATGAGTAGGTGTACATACAGTACATTTTCGTTTATTATCTTCACCAACCGGGTTACTACAAGCAACCACAGGGAAATTTGGCTGAAAGTCACCAGTCAACACGGTCTCTCGTTAAACTAGAACACCTGTTGCTCTCAAACTGCCCTGATCTGGTCTGAACTCAGTAGAACACGCAACTTAACTATGTTTACGGAAGTTCTTCCTGGTCCAATGCAAGGGTCCGGTGATTTGAGATATTGGGCAAATCAAATAGAATTGAAACTGAACTGAAAACTCACTTTCACTTCCCTCAGTGTACAAAGCAGTCGAAGAAAACATGGGTTACAACAAGAATAACTGGAGGAAAACCACATCCACAAATGAAATGACAATGTTGAGACTTGCCAGTAACAAAGACAAACACTGTGTGTTGTGAATGCTGGCAGCAAGTTACATGAAAATAACTGATCCATCACACAAATGAAACAAATGTAGTCTAAAAGTGGAAACTGTTTGCCATCCTGATGAAGCTCCAAGGTCAAACACAAAATGTTGCAGACTTACAAAACAGGATGGAGCAAGGCGGATCCAGAAAAGCTGCTTTAAGGATTTAAAAACAGTAGTCTGTTCTCTAAAAGGTCTCACCCTAACCCTTTCTTTTTTTCACAGATTTTCCCTGATGGATTATTTTTTGTGTCTATTTTCTAAGCACTTAATTGAAAGTCAACCAGTCTGACCCGACCAGTCAACCTCCTCTTCACGACTTCACAAGAATAGTGAAAGTGCAGGTTTCACACCCGCTACCCATCCCACTAAGAGCATCCCCTCCGTCCTCCTCCTGTGACGGCCAGTGTGGTTATTGATATCGACTGTTGAGAAGCAGATGGCAGGACGTGCTCTCCTGCCAGCTGGACCAGACAACCTGCTGCAAAAACCTCCCAAGACAAAGGTCTTTACTCTCACCTGTCGTGGTCCTTCACCAGGAAAAGATGTTGGCATTTTATGTTTCTGCAAACCAAGGATACGTTGAATGTCTAGGTTTTTGCATTTGGACAGAGCATGTTATGTAGGGTCCATATATATGTTGGTCAGTTGATGTTCCTTTCAGAAACAGGTATTTAAAAAAATAAGGTTATTTGTTTTCATTTCATTGGTATTTTTCTTGTCGTGGCCAAAAGGGAGAGAAAGGCACGCCCTGCATTTATTTTTTCATATTCTGGTCAGAAGATCGGTACGGTGCCAAAGAAAAACAGTACATGTAGAAGAGTAAAAGCGCCACGAGAGAAAGAAAATATACATCAAGGCCACAATTTACTAATTTTGTGCTCAACATACAATGTTCGGCGCCGGCCCGGGTATAGGCTGTTAGGGGCGGCATCATCCACAGGGGGAGTTATCATGTCAAAACGAATAAAGCTCTCCTAATGAAGGGAAAGAACAAAGGAAGAAAAACAGCTGTAGTAACGTTCATGTGATGAAATTGTGTTGGGAGCTGTAATTGTTGGAGCAATGTTAACTTGCTAGCTTACTTTTGGACGATACTAACCTGGTTTTCTAATCAGTAAATAGAGTTGAAGTCAATTAACATATTAAACACATCCGGGACATTATAGGAAAGTTAGCGTTAGGCTGTCATACATTTAATTGACATGTGGTTAGCCAACGTTTACCCTACATGCTCTTTGATTTGCATCCCCTTTACAAGTAATAGTTGTAAGCCGTTGGTTTATTGTGTTACAGTTTATACAAGTGTGTTTGTTAAAGTGCACATCATTACTGTTAATGCTCCAGATCTAAGCTTCACCATATCATTCACTGCACTTTACTGCTTCTTTGCACTCTGGTTAGAGACAGCATTTTATTATGACCGTAAAGTTGAATCACAACTAATTCCCATTATGTGTCTTATGTATAGCAAACACCATCTTCTTCTTCTTCTTTATTTTTTTATTATTAAAATTGAACACCCAATGGTCACATATACTTATCTTCAGATGCACTTTTAAAATATTTTAACCCCACCTCCTGCAAATCCTGCTCCACCTGCAGACCCCTTCTCCCCCTTGTGATGCAGCATCAGGTGCTCCTGTCCCCTCCACCCCTCTAATCCATGTCACTTGTTTTCTTGTTTACGGTTTTTATTTTGGATGTAAATAGAGCCATATTTTGCCCATGTGTGCTGAACGCAGTGAATATATTAAAATGATTGCACAAACCAAAACTATAAACTGCAAATGTTTTGTTTGTGCAATCATTTTAATGTCTTCAGCGGTTTCTTTAATATCTTATTGTGTGTAATACCTTTTGTATAATTTGTTATATGCACTTGTTTTAATAAGATTTTTATTTTCAACGACCTCGCCCGGTATTGCGCATTTCTGCAAGCATGATACGTGGCCGATATGAAACGTAGTTTTAGTTCAGGCGGCGGTGGTTCAGAGAAATAGAACGGATTGTCCTCTTATCAGAAGACCGGCGATTCGATTCCCAACTCCCTAGACTGCATGTCCAAGTGTCCTTGGGCAAGATACTGGAGGCCAGACTGCTCCGGAAGGCTGAGTGCATGAATGTGCTTTGAGTGGTCGGAAACGTCCACATTCAACATATCCCATAGTATTCCTTTTTTACTATCATCTCTCTCCCTCTCTGCCTCCGTGATCATACGTGGCTCGTCATATTACTGCTCTGTCAGGTTTTGTTTTTTTCAAATCTCTGGATTTCTTCAATAGCAAGACGAAAAAGAAAAGAGATTTCAGGGGGAAAAAAAGACGTCTACTTCTTCCTTCTCTCTTCCTCCGGCACACACCCATGTTTTCATACGCAGCGCAGGGCGGAGAGCAGCACTTGGCCAGACAGCAGGGGTGGGGTTGGTGTAACTGACACTGGTGCAATAAGGCCTCAGAGTTGTCCTCTCCTCACTTCCTGATACTAGCTCACTGCAGCGCAGTCATATGTTTTCCCGACTACAGATGACGTTGAAGATGACTGACTGCCAATGTGCTTGTTGCACCCTGAGGATCCCCTTCCCATTTGTAATATATAAATCAGTCAAGATAGAATCCCCTTTGCAGATCCAATACATTTTAGAGCTTTTCTCAGATTATGACCTGAACCAGCAGAAACTAGAGCAGGGCCTGAGAGGAGCCTATATTTCATACAGTACAGAGTGAATTCTCTTTTTAGCCGTACATCTGAAAGCGCCTTCGACTGACAGAGAGCAGTGCGTCATTATGTTCTATATCAATTAGTGCTTGAAAAGGAGGTTTATTCTCAGATTTGAGGAGAAAAAAACGGCATGCACATCTCTGAACTCTAGAATAAAGATCCTTTCTCAACATCACCGTGGTGATTATTCAAGAGAATGGAAATCTCTCTCTTTCTTACAGCACAGAGAATAGGCGGCTTGTGTGCGTGCTCCCAGATCCAAAATATCAAAGCGTTAGCATAATTGCTATTTCAAGTAGAAGGAACCCAACTGTTTCCCCACTCCTCTTCACAGTTTTCTCGTGGAAAACTTCAAAGGCCTTCCGTCACTGTTCTTTTTATAACCCGGCGTTTTCTTCGGCAGTTAGACAAAAGGAGCCAAAGCCAAAACCAAGGACGTGAGTACAAAAGCAGGCCAGGCGGTCAAACGCAGAGCCACGGATCTAACGGATCTCCATTGGGTCGGTGATCGGGTTACTCATGGCTCGTGGATTTCCCAGAGGGCCGACGAGTGAGACGGAAAAAGGAGCCTTGTTGTGGGATGTATAAAATGTTGTCGTTTTTATGTAACAGTGATCATTATTCTGCCGGGGCCTGGGAAGCCTATTAAAAGGCATGACTCAGTTGAGATTTGGCTCATCACGTGAGGGGCGATGGGCAAACATTTCTGAATGAGAGAAAGGGGGGGGGGGGGGGGTGAGATAACGAGCAGGGGTCTCATCTGTGCTAAGAGAAATATTCTTTCACCCGTCCTCTCTCAATTCATTCTCAGTGCTTGTGGCCTCTTTCAGTGCAGACTCCAGAGAAGGACAGCAGTATTTATCCCTCCGTCACCTCTCACCTTCCCATCGTTATCTCACCATCCTGCCACTCTCACTCACACTCTCTGGTTAGCGCCGGCCCGGGCAAACAGAAGCGTGGGCCGCGTTTGCCTCCACTCACCCACAGCCATCGCACCCCGTTCTCCCGATCTGATCATACACCCCACACTCTTACTTTTTGCTTAATTGCTTCTGGGCTCACGTCGAAGGAAAGAGTGGAAAATTCCACAGCGGTAAGATAACTTCACTCCTGAACCGGCTCGTTCCAAATTAAAGGCATGTGTGGAATTTGGTGCCAGAGCTCCGACATGGGGGAGAAGAGGATGGAGACGAGGCCGAAGGTGTCAGAGGGAACAGAAGGAGAGGGGATGGAGGAAAGAAACGGACTATAGCACCATTGTCCCTCACTGCAGCTTTCCCTATCCGGCTCCTCTCTCACCTCGTCCCCCCCCCTCCCCCACGGTGAGGGCCCAGAGAAAAAAGGCATTATAGAGGCTCAAGCCCGGCTGCACATGCCCCAAATGCCTATTTAATCAAAAGAAAATAAACCTGGCCAAATTCACATATTGGTGTCTGCATAAGCTAACCTGCCTCGCTGGTGGGGAATTGAAACCTGCTGTTGGAGCGTGGAGACTTCTGGCCCGTGTCTCTTTACCCCCACGCCTGCTACCTAAACACAGCAGCTGAAGGCACGCCCTGCACTCAGCTCATACATTATGTTGGAGAAAATGAAGCCAGATGAAAATATGGCTCTTGATTCACATTCTTATCAAAGACCATTTTGAATAAATAGCTTCAGAGAATCCCCCCTCTCACCCAATTCATGCATGAGGAATGATAATGAAATATGATAAGAGAATAATCTATTTTGGGTGTTCCGTAGCCTGAAATATTCCTGATGTAGCAATTGAGCTTTCGGTGTGCTCCAACGTCCAGCGATGAACCACTTTCCCGAGGTCTCCTATCTGCCTCCACATCAGCTGAATTCATACGAACTCTCCATCCCCGACACGAGAGCTTTTGGGGCCACAACGCGGCTCTGGTTACAGAGTATTTGAGGCTGGATTTTTGCGGAGAAGGGCCTCCGTCCAGGAAAAAAGCATCAACATCACGCTGCTCTCGGCCCTCGCCCGCAAAGGCCTCTTCCTCTCCTCTTTGCTCCATTATCCCAGACAGGACTATCATGTTACCATAATGAATCCCTTTAGAGGAAAGGCCCGTCTCTCCCGGGCCCCCAGTCAGGCTCTGATCCCCCCTCTCACTTCTCGTCTAATGTCTGTCTCTCTTCTCTTCCTTTGGACTCCTTCGTTGCAGCAAGGAGACTTCTAATGAACTCCACCCCGGCCACAGAGGAAATGCAACACAACATCAGCCTCTTCCGAACTCCCAGACAATGATGCTCTATCTCAGGGGCCCTTTGGACGGATGATGGGATGCTTCCTCACGCAAACGCCTACAGGAGGTATTAGACATGCAAAACCGAAACATAACTTAAAGCCAAGGACTGAAATGAACAATAATAGGTTGGTTAATAGGTTTGCTTGACGTGAAAGCCCCGGGGATCTCGACCCTCGTAACCTCTCCTGATGCGACCTCTTGACTTCGCCTGAGGGGAGCATGCAAGGCCAAGTAACGCACGAGATTGACTGCTACCATTATAAATAGCAGCGCATGGAGCGAAAGGTAAAAGTAGTATAGTATAGTGACATCGCAGCCATAATAAAACACAGAGTGATTCATGGCTGAGGCATAATCTTTAAAGAGCAATGTTCCTGCACTAGCTTTCTGAGCGGTGGCTTATTGCAGGCAATCTCCACCCACCTCAGGTAGCCAAAGGAACAATTCACCTTCCAGAACTCTGTTACAACGTTCAACATTGATGATACATCAAAAAGGCAGATATCAATCTCTCCACTGACAGTAGAAACTACTGACTAAGCGCTACAGAATATTAAGGCTGTACCCAATGTCTTTTCTTTTTTTAGCATTCAAAGTTTCTATTGAGGTTTTCAAATGAAGCTTTGAATGTCTTTTGTCATAATTTTATGACAAAGAAAATCCTTGAACAATCCTCAATTTGAAAAGAGTGATTCATCAGAATAAGTGATCTTTTTTTATTAAATTCAACTTTCTTTAATTAATATAACTTGTCGGGCATGCCTCCCTTTGTGTGCCGCAAGCGGGAGAGCAAACTGGTTTTTGACCCGAGTGAAAATGTTGTTTCTGAAAGGCTAAACAGAGACAAAACATTATTATTTCTATTATTTTTTTATATAAAGTTTGACTTTCCAAGGCTCTAGATTTGTTGTAAAACATTTGGATCACACAAGTCAGAAACAATCCTTCAACCACTTGAATTTAATTCTAAAAATAGTATAATATTAATAATATTGTTTTGTTTTTCTTTCTCTGCAACTGTGCAGAAATACCGGCTTGAAACAGACTGAACAGACATGAAAAAAGAAAAACTTTGCACCGTCAAATGTAGATAGACTTTGAATATGATCCTAACAAATGCCGTTTTGAACTATCCGTTACAGAATATGCAGACACGTTTGGGGTGATTGACATGACTCCCACTTTTCCGGCACTGGAAAATACTCTTGCACTTACAGTGTTACTAGCTCTCTTCTCCTATATGGAGCGACTCACAAATGACTTTTTCATACCCATTTGCAAAGAATTCAAGGAAATGGGGAAAGTGCAAAAGTCACATTTTCCAAGGTTGACTAATGGTTTGGTTGTTTAAATAATTATCTCACTTTGTCTCGAGGTGTGTTGAGACGGAGCATAAAGCAGATTTGAAATCTGCTGCATGCTATGAAAGATTATTAACCCGTTTCCCAAGGTGCAAATCTACTTCTTGATGATAGTAGCTGGAATTTATGATTTGTATGCTGAAAACCCACATGACCCAGAATGATCAACTTACTCTGCAAGTTCCTACGAAGCATTTTAGCTCTTTGTTTTGGTTTTATGAGCCACAACTTTTTTTGGCGTTTCCAGCCAACCGGCCCTAATGAACCCACTGTACAATAGCTACGCAGCATCAACTGGTCATAGGAAGGAAAATGAAGCAACGAGCTGATGAGCATAATTAAGCATTTACCACCTAAAGAGACTGGTGCTGTGGCTTACTTAGTCAAATCCCAGCAGTGCTTCTGGGGCGGCTGTGGCTCAGTGGGTAAAGTGGGTTAGCCACAGGGTTGGCGGTTAGATCCCCAGCTCCTACTGTCTGCATGTTGAAGTGTCCTTGAGCAAAACACTGAACCCCAAATTGGTCCCCGCTTCACAGCAGCCCATTGTTTAGAATGGGTTCAATGCAAAGGTATGGTTCATGTATGTTATTTATATGGCAACTACAACAGTTTAAATAATAAAAGTTTAGATTAAATACATATTTATATCAGGAGTTGGTGGAAACCAGAACAGAGCTAAAAGGAAAGTTACGATTGGACTCTAAATGAAAGTAAATATGTGGCTGGATGTGCAAATAGTCAACAGTTGGCCATTATGTTAGCCATCAGCTTCATAAGGAAGTAAAATATGTACAACTTGTCGTGCCATTCACAGGTGGAAAATGACGTAATACAAAATATTTCAGGGACCATCTCAAATATAACCGACTCATGTAATAAATGTAATTACACATTTAAAGCCCCAATGAGCAGGATTTCAAAAGGTCTCACTTCAAGGATTCTTACTTAGTCAAATCCCAGCAGTGCTTCTGGGGCGGCTGTGGCTCAGTGGGTAAAGTGGGTTAGCCACAGGGATGGCGGTTAGATCCCCAGCTCCTACTGTCTGCATGTTGAAGTGTCCTTGAGCAAAACACTGAACCTCAAATTGGTCCCCGCTTCACAGCAGCCCATTGTTTAGAATGGGTTAAATGCAAAGGTATGGTTCATGTATGTTATTTATATGGCAACTACAACAGTTTAAATAATAAAGGTTTAGATTAAATACATATTTATATCAGGAGTTGGTGGAAACCAGAACAGAGCTAAAAGGAAAGTGCCATCTACAAGTGGAAAATGACATAATACAAAATATTTCAGGGACCATCTCAAATATAACAGACTCATGTAATAAATGTAATTACATTTAAAGCCCCAATGAGCAGGATTTCAAAGGTCTCAATTCAAGGATTCCTCGTGGCAGGTCAACGCAGCGACACTGATCTGACCTGAGGACATGGAGGCTGAATGCTACACAGACCTTTCACTGGTACTGTCAACCAAGATGTACTGGATGTCTTCATTACGATTTTAGAAGATATAGTAATCTAGAAATCTACTTCAACTTCACTTTATTTATAGAGCACTTTTCATACATAAACATGTAACACAAAGTGCTTTACACACATCAAAAAGCAAAAACAATTACAAATAAAGCCCCTCCCTCCCACCCTACATACTGCACACGCGCACACACACAAACAAACACACACACCGGCACACTCTCACTACCGACAATAGGAGACATGGCATGACACTGATGATTGAGGAAACGCTATCTACACAAAGGTTATAATAATGTAAACCGCCATGTCAACTGGCTAGGTCATTATTTTTTTCCCAATCCTTAGCTTGAAATCAACAAGAGAAACCAAATAAACAAGAACATTGACAGAAAATGGATCCATTAAAATCATACAGGTCAGCCAGCCAGACTATCACCCGATCAGCCAGTCTCCCATGTAAGTGGGCCACTACAGATGCTCTCTAATGAGCCGGGAGCCTCTGATCCACTGGGCCTCGCCACATTCCACTGGCTCTAATAAGACCATGTCCCACTCTGTGAGCTGATAGCGGCTTCATTAACCACACCATGAACCTGCACAGGAAGCCGATACAGGGTTTTATTAGGGTTTTATTACGCAAGAGAAACCAGGGCCAGTTTAATTGGAGCCAGTGAGGAAGGTGGGAGATGGTGGGCGAGGAGAGAGGAGAGGCGGTAAACTGCGTTTCATCTCTGCCTTTTCTGCAATTCCCCATGATCTTGAGGAAATCAGAGGTGGAGGCGAGATGAATAGAAATGTGCCGCGGAAATAGGATAATACTCCCGAGGATGAGTTTATGTTTGTTCCCTTTCTCTCATTCCCGCACAGCTAACCTCAATCCTGTTGTGCCGACGGCAGGCGTGAGCAGCCGTTTGAGGCGAGGAGTTGTGATGTTTGACAGCCATAGACTCGGGAAGGTGTTTTCATGTTTTAGGAATTTGGGTTGATTCTAAGTATGGACACCTCCTCTATATTTAACCATCCTCTCAGTGTAGCCTTTTCATGTCAAGAGGTGATACAAGATCTGCACTCCCAATTTTAGCTGCAGAGACAACTACGACCTTGCTCTCTGTGACAACAGAAACCCGTAGTGATGCTCTGATGAGCGAGATGCAATACTACTGCCATATTCTTTTGAATTTCCTTTGAATGAGAGTCTGATTCCCCACTCGGGATGCGCGCTCAACACATCTGGATGACTTCATGTGACATTGTGGGAGCGTGACTGAACGCTGGGTCCCATGGACTAAGATACAATACTGATCTATGTGTGGCTGCCAACAGAGCCAATCGGCGCTCACGCTACAACACAGAGCTGTCTTTGTGGCTCCCACCCTCACACCCGTATTGTCCTGAGCCGAGCCCACCAACTTAAGAGCTTCTTTCCGCCCTTTTCCCTTGTAGCATCTTCACCTTCCAGCAGCTCAGACAAAGAAAAAGAGCATTGATTCATGATGTCTTGCAAAGCCAAAGCGCCGTAATTAGTCGAGAGATAGCTGTAGCGGGAGAAAGATACAGCTAGCCTTGATTAAATCTGGTTATGTCCACCATTGCATTATGTTTGTTGTATTAGCTTGAGCAAAATGTGCAGATTCATATGTTACAGACAAAAGGGTCTCATGTCCTACATACTCTGTAGGTAACCTCCGGTACATGTGCTACCTTTAGCCAAACATTGGCACACATTGCACAATGAGTTGACAGTTTTTTTTTAAATGTTGAAGTGCTCTCTCATCTGCATGCCGAACTAACTCTTTCACAGTCATTGGCAGTTTCTTTTTTAACCCATTCCCCATTTTGTCCCTGTTTTGCGAAGACCCGCTGGACTTTTCCTCTGATTGGCTCAGATGTTGCCTTCTTTGCTGATTAAAGTTGGAAGGTTTGTATGGTTAATGATTTCCACTCAGATGCATATGTTTTCATAAGGATGGCAGCCTTCTTATGTAGTTCCTTCTTCTTCTTGTTTTTTTTTTAACGTGCAAAACACATTGCCTTTATGGATCGAACAAAATTAAATCTCCATTGGAGATTTACATTTTGATGTGGTGAATATTTTTAAAATGTCACTGTAAGAACATAATTATGAGAAGGTTAAAGAACCATTCTTAAATGCTCCTTACATGAAAGTGTTAGCAAATGGTTCAGTCTAATCTAAAACATGCTTAAGCTAGTTAACACGGACAGCGGTCTCCTGGGTGGAAGCCCTGTGTGGACATTTTGCTCTTCATACCTGTTTCTCGATCTATCTTTATAAGCTACACATTATTATAACATGGAACTTCAAATAACAGACATAAGTCACTTGCTGTGCCCAAATGGAAAACCGCCCAGATTCTAAAAAAAAACAACAGGGCCGATTTTCTTGGTGACTGGGCTGTGTCAAGTTACTTTTACATCACATGTTAAAATGCATTAAATAGTGAAAGAATGTATTGCATTGATTTCAAGTTAATTATTTTCAAATGGCAGATGGAAAGCCACAAGAACATTTGTTTTTGTAGTTTTCCCCTTCATAGTCCCACGTTTTTCCACAGGACTAGCGTGATTTTGTGTTGTGAAAATGGAACGTGAAAAGAAATGATTACATGCTATCCATATTTAACCATTCACCCTGAATGCCTTTATAGGAACATGGACATCTGATCACAGTGTCACAGAGTCATTTTTGCACTCAAATGGAGTTGAGCAGCATTGACGGTTGTGCTTCCTCTCCCAGCTCTGAACAACAGTCTAATGATAAGTCTGAATAAGTCCTTCTCTGCAGGGCACCGGCTACACCAGGCTTGTTTTCAGTCTGTCTCATTTCATTTCCGTCGCTCTCTCTTACACACAGATCTCCAATTTGTACTTACTGGAATACACCGAGGCGGAGAAAAAAAAACATTCCACTATTTCAGGAATTTACCAGCCACCTACAAGTGACATCTGAAATTAATTGTGCATGGAGGAGTAGAGGGAGGAAAAATGTTTTCCATAGAAGTGAAACACATGGAGGTCGGCGTCTATATGAGCATGCATGAGCAATACAGCTGAAGGAAAACAATTTTTTACACTGAGGGGGAATGAAATACTGCGGCTTTGATTGGAAAAATAATAGAAAAAAGAGGAACCCCTAGTTTCTGATTATAAAAACAGAACCTCTGAATTGTATCTTTATGATTTCCTGGAATGAATGCCATTACGTCTGAATGGATGAGAGCCAAAGGAACCCGAATACCTGATGGAGTGTGCAGTCCATTTGAACATAACTCACATGAATTATTTTTGTGCTGCAACACAGTTCCGTGTTTGCGAACCAGAATTTGAACGAGCAGTTGGCAGGAACCGTTTCATATTTATCGCTGAAATATGAAATCAGGGGCTGCTCCTCAGAGTTGTTAGAGCCATGATGATGCTAAGATGAGGTGTCACATCAAATAAATAAATGTATATATAATAATAGTCATAGACCGTATATAAGAAGAGGACATAGTCATCGTGACATCACCTATTGGTTGGTGGACTACGGTTTGAAGCCTTGAGTTCGGCATTTTTGTCCTCGCCATCTTGGAATTTTTGCAACCAGGAAGGAAGTGACCATATTTGGACTGTGGAGGAGCGACGGGTGGATCTGATGAACACAAGTGGTTAGTTTCATAATTCAAGGTCAACTTTACAGCTTAGTGTTTAAGTCTTCTTAGTAGCTAACTGCAACCTGTCAATGACAAGGTAGCCCCGTCCTAAAGCATACCCTGCTTGAAACTAGAGATTGAGACTGTAAACTCATGTTTACAATGTTTACTGAGATAATAAATCAAGAGAGAATAGGGTCATTTTCTCATAGACTTCCATACAATTATTTTTCCAAACAGAGTCGCCGCCCCCTGATGACCAGCAGAGAGAATGCGTTTCTTATTTCAGAGCTGAGCGATACAAAAATCTAATGTTACAAAAAAATATGCGCCTCGTTAATTTGTAAGCACAGTTACAGAAGCAGGGAGTTGTTTACTGCTTCACTACATCCGTGGGAAGGGAACATCACTCTTTGATTGATCTGCTCGTTGCTTATATGCAGACACATGCAACCGGCTAATAGGTATTCCTTGGCTATAAATATTCACAAGCAAAACATGTCTGAAGCGTTCAGAAATCTAAAGCTGCTGCTGTTATTTATTCTGTAGCCTTCATAACTTCTGAATGCAAAACAATAATGTAGTCCTTTCCAGAGCCGAGCGTGAACTTGAACCAGCCTTGTGGCTGTTGCGTAGACGTGTCCCTGTGATTGGGCATCTGCACTGCCAGGTTTGCCCAGTGACGGGAGCCAAGGCTGGAGCTGACATGCACGCTTTCCCACAGCTGATAAGGGCCTCTCAGGCTGCGGTGCAGACTGTAGATTAAGCTCTTATAGAAAAGGGAGGAGCTCATGAGGATGAGGAGGAGAGGGGATGTTACTGATCAACAGCACAGGGCCAACATTATTATCTCTAAAGCCCCAAAACTGTACCCATTCCAGCCCTACCGACCTTGTCAGAGTAAGAATCAGCTCCCGCACACCATCATCTCTGTAGATTTATTGAATCACTTTCAGTATAACATTAAGGAAGAGCCTGAAAAAGGTCACTGTACTGAAACGTAGCTACCAAACCATAACTTTAAAAAAATATCACTTACAGAAATTGTCAGGAGTGATTTATTTAGTCAGTCTGCAGGCCAGCTGAACATGAAAAATTCATAAATATGTCTACAGGAAATTACACAATGTATGAAGTATCACTGTTTCCCTGCCATAAGTATCAAATTATATATATTTATATAATGTTAAATAACTGCACAATATGAAAGGGGATGTGATCTAAAAGGGTTGAAAAGGCATCTTTCATTTCAGTTTGACCGTAAAGCATTAAGATTATTTTTGATTCAAGCGGGAACTAAACTCTAAACACCTACATCTAAATACTTTACATCAAACCAGCGTTGGCCTCTTCATGGCACAGCGACTTTAACAACAAAGCACATGTGATGGTATAAATGCAGCAGAGGATCTCTGGGGACTCGGTGTCACATGTATAGTGTATGTGGCATCACACATGCATTCTGCAGTCACAAAGTAAAAGGCTCCCGGGGGAGGTCGGTGGAGCGCTGTGGATGAACGGGGTGCGTTTCCATGGATACCCACCCATGTCCCGATCGCAGTGGTACAATAGCTGTGTGTGCGATGTGTGCGATGTGCCCATGTGACAGTTCATCCTCCATTACAGCATCCAGTCACTTTCTCAACAGGGGCCTGGTCTGGCCGGTGTTGAATGGATGCAGCCTCTCTACTGTCCAGCCGGAGAAAGAATGTGCAATCCACCAACGGTCGCTGACACTCGGAGGCTTTGGCCGCCATTAACTCTGTGCCAGGCTCCAATTAAGCAGCCGTGCGTCCTACAGTGAAACAATAGTACAGTTGGCGTGACAGTCCCAGGCGTTCCCATACAGCATCAACTCATAGTGTTATCTATCCAGTTGGTGGCCAATGGCTTGCCTCATGTTTTCATTGTAGAGACATGAGCTCCTTTTAGACAGACGATTCTGCTGTAAAATATGGCACGAACTGGAGCGTTTAGTGGGGTAACGCCGCAACGGTGTCTGCGTTAAGATAGCACCCCGGCTTTATGGAACAAGTGAGATGTCCCACAGCACGGCCGCGGTCGTCTATGGACTCGTCAGCTTCAATAAGCATCAGAAATCTGATTAGCTTGATGCATCAAAACAACGAGCGGAGTAGTTCTCACAAAGTTGACCTTGAATTATGATGCTAACTTTGTTAGTAGCTTCAGTAGCCAGATGGATTCAGTAAGGATGCTGCTTGGGGGGGCCCGACCGTGTTGTGAGATCCACCCGTCGCTCCTCCGCAGTCCAAATATGGTCACTTCCTTCACTGGTTGCAAAAATCCAAGATGGCTGCGACCAAAATCCGAAACGACGACGACCAAAATACCGAACTCAAGACTACATACAGTCTGTGAATACAGGCTGCCACAGTTTGACTGGGTTCACATGGATGTTGTTTTCAATCAGCACATTTTTCAGCCCTCTGCAGTTACGCAGTAGCAACTCTGCAGCCAGAGATACACACAGCGATAACACTATGAGCCTCGGTGTGCAACAAGTGCATTCCAGCACTCCCAGCTCCCTTTAACCACATCCTACACTCAGCCAACCGGGGTGTCGTTGAGTGGGAAACCTGGGAGGCCGGGGCCACCAGGGGCCACCAGGACGCCTGTCCCTCTACCACGGAAACCAGCGTCAAGACCTCTCACAATGTTGCGGGGACAATTCATGGAACTGTGTGGGGAAGTACTCTGGAGATTAGCTTCTCCACACTGCTCACAGGTCGTTGTGGAGTCGGTGGAGGTAAGTGGAAGGAGTGGCGTGGTGATGGGACGGCCTGATAAAATAACTTCTGAAAAAGGCTCCAACTGATAAGGCCTGCACATCAAACAACATGTTCACCAGAAGCAAAACCCTTTCCCTCGAACGCTCGGAGCACTCTGCTCAGGGCTTTGAACTTTTTTAGGGTGACATTCAACCTCAAATGTGTGCAAAGATCTTTTTCATGTCTTGTTGTTTTTCCTACTTTTCCTCCCTCACCGGTGTTTCCTCAAAATCCCTCCCATGTTTTTCAAACCCTCAGGCCACCTTTCTTACATTCTTTCAGGCTCTGAAGGCGCATTAGCAGCAAAGAGAGAGGCAGCAACATAAACTTTGGCCATCGCCTGGCTGAACCTCTGGACTTCCTGAGAGAGAGCCAATCCATCTTGGACTTTTCGCCAGCTCGCTAATAAATCAGGGCCCGCGGTGTGCCGCCTGCAAACACCTCTGAGGAAGGTCACGGGGGGGCAGGTTAGCCAAACACAACCTCAGCCCCGCCGCAGACTTAAGTGCTCTATCACTGGGAGTCAGTCACATAAAACCTAGCCACTGCAATGGTTAAGATGAGCAAGAAAAAAGAAAATATGACCAACCTTGACATTGAACTGTGCTAACCTTTTGGCAAGTGGCCACAGTTTCTATCCCTCCCTGTAATTACCCCATAAACTGTTCAATAAATGGAGAGCTAGCATCATAGAGGGGTCTATAAATTGTATTTAAAAAAAAAAAAGAAAGAGTTCAGCACATTTGAACCCACCAAAAAGAAATCAGAACACCCATAGTGCTGACATCAAGCTCCCTCAAATGAACCCTCACGAGATCCAGCAATCTCAATACATCAAATTGTCTCGAGGTGTTGATTTCTCCACCCGATGCTTCTCCGACCGCCATGTTTCATAACCACGCTGTTGCTCCGCCAGAGCAGATCCATCACTCGGAATTTAACTCACTCGCAGAAATAAACAAACTCCGCAAACCTCAAAGATTGTTGCCTGTCTGGGAGGAAAGAGGTGACCGAGATAGAAAGATGCATTTGAAAAGAGAAATGTAAGCAAGATGAGAGGAGGGTGGGACACTGTGTGAAGTTCAAAAACCAGGGGGGGTTGATGGGGCTTTCTTCTGCCTCACTCCTTTCCTCCCATCCGTGCCTTGCCCCCGTGGCAAAGGTTGGATGGGCGGTAGGAGGGGAGGTAGTTAAAAGTCTAGCCTCTCACCCTCCTGACCTCCCACAGCAATGAGCGGAAAAACAGCTGCGGGCTGCACACTCCTCAAACGCCGTCCCATGAGTCTGAATCACTCATACAAACACACACTCATGGGACGTGAACCTGCGGAGGCACTCTTAGCACACACACCCTAAGGTCTTCTCTCTTTCCACTATCTCACAGACGCATACATACACTCAGGTTATATAACTTTGAGAAATAAAACGAGGACGTCAATGACCTATTTGGTGCTGCTGCCACAATTTCGAGCAATGTGATTAGTGGGCTTTGTAAGCTGGAAACTGAGTTAAGAGTTTAGCGGTATGCCTCTTTTAATTTATTCAACATGACATATCAATCGATTCAACAGACTTTGCCACAAAGCTGGCTGACTTTGGTTCCAGTGAGCTGGGTGACCAAGTTGATGTGCTTTTTGACTGCTAGCATCTGATACAGCTGCTAAAATGTGCCTTGCCAAGAGGCATGATAGTGTCAGTATTTGACGTGTTGGGAGCGGGGACGGGCTGAAAGTCCAGTAAGCATTTTAGCCAGAAAGCAAATGATTAAAAAATAGCTATAGCTTATTCTTTTGATCAGTGATGAAGAGAAGGTTTTTCATAACTTAATGTTGCACAGAAATTGATAGCATTAGCTGACTGCGTTAGCACAAACGTACTTGAATTAAACTGAGTATCTATCTTCTGTATGGCGACTGTGAAACAGGATAGGAGGCGGGACATAACGTTGGGAGGATTTGATGGTTGATCTTCTCAAGCTTTGGTTGATTGATGGACGTCATGCTATTATTGGTTGGTGGTAGCTTATGTAAAAACACATATGTTTTTTTCCAGGAAGAAAAAGATATTAGCTGTAGATATGAAAAGATGCTGCGATCTGAAAGGGTTAAAAAAAAAAATACTTCAAGCATTCCAGAAACTAGTGCAGCAGATAATGGAAGATGACATTAAGATGTAGACATTAGGAGAAGTATAGTGTGGCTAATTAGGGAGGCTTGTAAACGTTAGTATGAATGATTAACTGTACTTGCTGTAGTGTCAGTTCATAATGAAGGTTAGCTTTAGCTAAGTAGCTATAGATGTAAAGATGAGGGGAAACTGGGTCACATCCACATCACAGAAATTTCTGTGATATATTTTGGTTATTTATTATTGACATGCCAGTATGAGTGCCTTAACTGTTGAAATAAGAATTATGGCCAAAGTGCAAATTATGAATGTTTATAATTTTCAAAAAACATGAAAACATTTTATTTTCTAAATTATTTTTTTGTTTTCTCTCTTGTAGGGAAACGTACCAAAGCGTGACCCAAAAGTCGAGGTACTACGTACCGAAGCGTGGTTCTCAGTGGGCTTAGCCTCCAGTGTTTTTAGGTTAGCTAACTTGCCACACAGTACTCTACTTGCTCTAGCATGATGTTACACATCAGGAGTTAAAAATAAAATGAGCTAAACAGAAGGAAAATAATATAGAAATATATTATTCTACCAATTTACTGTATAAAACAACAAAAAGCTTTTCTTTTCCAATAATTGCAGATTGAAGAAAAGTATTGCATTTCCCATTTCATTCTAAACTGCTTTTAAATAATAATGTTAATGTATTCATTTATATTTCTGATGCATCTGTGACTCTTTTACTACCTTTTGTCAGTTTTGGTGCACCATAATAATCAAACCCAGTGTTCTCAGTTTGTAATAAAAGCTATATTAGTCATTGTCATTGTGACATTAATACAGAAAAAAACAAATCCATAGTGATTTGGTTTGAGGCGTAAACAGATGTTAGTGATCAATGTAAATCATAATGTCCATTTACAACAGATTTTTAATAAAATGACCTATGATCTACGGTCTTCACTCGTTAAGAGCATCTGGAAGGAGTTGCATTCAGTTTCCACAGTATTGACTTTAATTACAACAGAGTAGGCAAGTCTACAGTAAAGTACACAGTAATCACTCCCTTATTCACGGTTCCAAACATGCACATACAGGCCTCAGTAATGCCCTCCAGTGTCCATGTTAGGAACTACAGTCCGGCAGAAGATGTTCCTCACCTCCTCAGTGAGACAACACCAGAGGGTGTTCAAGTCATAGTAAGAGGATGGGAATGATTTCTGAGATCTCCCAAGAGCCTCAGCTTTTCTTTTGCTGATTGGTATTCTTCAAGGATTCCAACAAGCTCTTGATCCTCTCACTGGCCGGCTCCCGTCTCCTTTTCTTGCGACTTTTGATGCCGGCAACTTGGGAGGGCAGGAGGAGGGTAGCAAGTCCCCAAGGTGTGGAAGCCTTTCCTTCATTTCCACCTCTGGGTGTGTTGGTTTCACTCTGCTGGAGCAGCCAGGAGCTCTCCTGACACAAAGCCACAAAGCGGTCTAGCTGCGTGGCGTTGACGTTCTTGCTGACGTTCAGAGATGTTTCAAACGGGTTCTGGATGTGCAGCGGGGCTACCTCAGGCTTGTTCTGCTCCTTGCCCTGGAGAGAGGGAATGGGACAAGGCTGGCAGATGAAAACTCATTTGTGCAGCAGCAGCAGCAGCAGCAGCACTGTATGTTATGGTCCATCTATCTTGTTGGTCATGGTTTTAGTTCTTTGCTGCTGTATCTGGGGAACCTCTAGCTGACTGGAACACCTCTCAGCAGGCTAGCAGATGGGAGGGGCAAAGACACGGACATTGCTCTGGAAGACATTTTGACTTCAGTTGTGAAAAGTGAGAATAATTCAGGAAGGGCGAGGGGAAAAAATGACAGGAATGAGCTATAGAAACCTGCTATGCACACCGAATGCGTTAGCAACGGAAGCATATATGAGCTGTACCCTGTCTAGGAGCCATGGCCATCAAATGAACCAGCAATATGTGGGTCAGAGAGAAGTCAAGAACCTCCCATGGTACTTTGCATGCCGCATCCAGCCTAAAGTCTGACATTAAAAGAGTCAGGAAGGATAAAGGGGGTGGTGCTGTGGGGGGGTGGAAGGGACATAAGATGGCGACATAAAGCCATCAGTCAGAGGAGGGGAGCCAAGCGGAGAATTGTAGCACAGTAAAGCAGATTTATGGCTGTTGCTCCACCGGTGAAAGCCTATAGGCATGGGTCACGGCCACAGTCTACCTGCAAGCTTCCTCTGCTGTGTCAAACTTGATATTGGTCTCATATATTAAGCTCTGGGGCTTCTCTTTCCCAGTCATCAATTCATTAAAACTCCAAGCACTTGCAAAGACCCTGGATCTCATATAACTTGCCACCAAAGCAAGCACACCAACTGTCCTAGTCTCACACTAAATTTCTCTGGGCAGAAGTAACAGGTGATAAATAAGATTATTTCGTGTCACAGGAAAAAGAAGTATGTTAATTAACTATCCTAGAGAGGGAGTATAGCTCTGAATACTCCCCCTGATGTTACCGTTCAGACACAGTATGACTTGGAAACACATTTCAGACCATTTAGCAGAAGATTTCCTCTCCATTTTATTGATAAACGCTCCACTGTGGACGCTCTTTTAGTGCCTATAAAAAGTATTACACAGGCAACAACAGACTGAATATGAGTCTCAATAGAATAAATATGCGTTTGTTTACACTTAGCCTGATGGAGCTCCTAATTGGGATCGCAGCTCAAGGGCGCCAAGCCCTGTGGCGCTGGCATCAATCACAGATGACAAGGACAGCTGTCATCTGTGTGTGTGTGTGTGTGTGTGTGTGTGTGTGTGTGTGTGTGTGTGTGTGGGAAGACGCCATCCACCAAACACTGCTTTATTACCAACAGATTTCTCTGCTGAAGCTCAGCTCTGGGGTGTGTGTGTGTGTGTGTGTGGGGGGGGGGGGGGGGGTTGGGGATGTTAAAAGGAGATTTAACTGGATTCCCTTGAGTGCTGCTGAAGTTCTTTCTTGATAGATGTATATTCATGTACAGATTTCTAGGTGACAGAACATTTTGGAATTTTAAGTCAAATTTGAAGCCGTCCAAGTAGCAGGATGCACTTAAGATGGTTTTGTGAGGGCTTTTTGAAGTGGTTTCCATTAAAAGGCATTTGAAAGCATAAAAAAACTAAATGTAGCACAGAGCATACATCACAGTCATTTTTTATCAGGAAGCATTGAATGTGATATTTTAAAGAATGTTCAGTGCTCTCTGGTGGACAAACAAAATAACACGGATACTTATTCACAATGATTTCAACCGAATCTTTGGCATTTGGTATGAAATCAAAGTTTCACTCGCAAACAACAGCAGCTCTTTGCCCAGCTGCAGAGTCTAAAGCCCTTTTCAGACATGAACACACTGTTATAGTGACGGCTGTTTGTCATTCACACATAGGTGACTTTTATATTAATGATCCTTCCAGCCTCACTCAGACATTAGAGGACAATAAATGCTCATGTGATATTTGATAAAATATGGGGAGGGAGTGCTGGTCTGATTATTACTGTGGTTTTATTTTTATTTTTATTCCTTTTATTTATTTGGAAAAATATTCTTTATTGACTGAATCTCAACAACTTACAACGATCTTGAACAACCTTTCACAATATCTACGATATATTGTCCCAGATATTATTGTACCGTTTCAAGACCAATTTATGCACTGATATAATAATATAATACCCCAAGTACAACCTTTAAAAGAGCAAAGAACTTTTGATTCTTAAGAATATTCAGACATTGGAATTGGAATGTGAAAACAGTATTTAACTATTCAACATAAATAAAACATGAATAAAATAAAACCAACCAAATCTCTGGCTCTGTAAATAAAACATTGCACTTAAATAAATATTAAACGTTGGGCACAGGGTTAGAGTTAGATATACCAACACTCCTCTCTCGTTTGGCTTTAACTAAAAATAAGTTCATATCTTGACTTGTGACAAACACATTAAATCTAATGGTGTCTGTTTGATGAGCATATTCCACTGAAAACAGCTGCCTGTGGAAATGACACTGATAGGGGGAGTAAACCAGCTGAAACTCGCTGGAAGCTCTGTAGCGCTCAGGGGAGCTGAAAATTCAGATAATAATTCTAAAAGCTGCTCTAAGATTAGCTAAATAATAAATAAAAAAACTAGACATGCAAATTGTTTTTATTGGGCAAAGTCTGCGGTTGCATGGACTTAATGGATGTGAATTACCATACATACCTTTCTGATATTTATGGACATCCTGCTGAATGCAAAGGTAGCGTAGAAATCAAAGAATTCACCCAGCAGTTGCTCTGAGACAAAGCAAGGAAAGTCAAGTTAGCGGCTAACGGAAACATCGGTATCAATCAAACTGTGAACTGTACCCTGCGGCCCCGTTTCCACGCTCTTGTGCTCACCCAGTGTTTCTGTGTTGCCCTGCAGCTGGATCTTGCTGAAGTCGCTGACAAACGTGCAGTCGTTCCCCTCAATCACGCTCTTGTCGGCGGGACCTTGTGGGACGAGAGCGGGAATACAAGGTAAATTACTGCCTTTACAAGCCTGTGATGGCCATAAACAAGACACAGATGGATGGCGTGGGTGCATCCATGGACAGGAGACGGAAATACACGGGGACAAGGGGTGAGAGCAGGTGCATGAACATGTGAGGGGGAAGGTGGTCAAAGAAAACACAAAAAAGAAGGCCTGGATCATGTCCTTGCTCGGCTGGTTTGCTTCTCCAGCAATGCCCTTGTTAGCAGTCTCCTTCACGACGACGAGGCTGCTGGTGGGAGAAGTGCCGTGTGCGTGTCACACCGCTGTTTAAATAGCTGCCTTCATGCGCGTGTGTCCGGAGAAGGCGGGGTCATCGACCTTCCCAGAATGATGGGCCTTTTATTGTCCCGTAAGCACTCTGTGTGATCGAGTCCGCGCTAAACGGGGTCCAGGGGGATGGGTGGTGGGTGGGGGGTAGATTGCTTTTGGAAGGCAATTATCAGGCAGCCAAGGGGACGGAGAGAGAGGGAAGGATGGAGGAATTGCAGTGGCAGAATAGTGTGGTGGTGGTTTACATGTTTTACAGATGTACACTTGGTTGTACAGCATGGTTGTACACATGGTACGGTATGCTCACAGAGCCAAACTGGGGACCACTGGGATTATATCAATTAAACAGCAGCAGACACTCGGCTGTTGACAAAGGACAACCAGCTGCATGTCAGAGCAGAGATACCGGGTAAAGACCTGCGCAACAGGATAGGAGAGACAGAAACACATATTTTTGCCACATCATCATGTTTATACTTTGCTTTAATCTTTGCTTTATGTGAATTAATGGATAACTAAGGTGGACAATGCTTCGTTTTAGGGGCTCACAAGCTTAAAACTTTCCTCTCTTAAAATCCTGATCATAAATATTTGGGGATTTGTATGAGGTGCTTATAGTCAGTGTATTACCTACAGCAGATATGGGGTGGGCGATATGAAGGATTCGGCGGTGACGGTACTATATCATTTTATTTAAAAATGTAAAGGGATACTCCACTCAAAATACAATTCTACCAATTGTCACTCCATTGGTAATGTAAGGGAGCATATCTTAAGAAAGAAAAACATGTTTCAAACATTGGAAGTGTTTATGGGCTCCAAATAAGAATCATAATGAGGTATGAACGAACATGTATTTTGGGAGTTGTCGCCTTCCAACATGTAAATGTACTGTGATTTATTCTGAGCTAAGCAGCCTGGTAACAGCCATGCTAAATCGCAAGGAACATATTTACTTCTCTATTTTTTCAATGATTTTTACCACAGGCAAAATGGGCCTATTACACAGTACATGTACATATAAAGAAAGAGGTAGGTATGCAGGACACTGTTGGAGCAGAACTGGACTAAAGACAACATGAGCAGCGCGGCTCGGCTGCAGGCAGGTCGTCAAGAGAGCGGCGTCTATTTATTCTCAGCAAACAGGGCCGTGAAAATGATCCGTTGAGGGCAGCAGCAGCCAAAACATATTTCCATCAACATTTTTAACTGAGGATTTTCTACTTTACTTTCACTAATCTGATGGGCTGTTTGACCAGACAAAAAAAGCCTTTTGGAAATTGTAATGGGCTATTTTTAACGTTATTATCAGATTAATCAATCAATCAATGAAAACAATAATATGTCACAGCCTTTTACATTGCTTGAAATCAACTGGACTTTAGATTTTAAGAAGACGTTTTGCCTCTCATCCAAGGAGCTGACTGAATGAGTGGTGGTGCTGCGTGGTACCTGCAATATCCCTGAGGTGATCCAGTGTGGGGATAATGGGAGGGCTCCTCCTCTGCAGGAAGAACAGCACCATGACGGTGAGGGAGAAGTTGCTGATCCAGGCCCCGGGGATGCTGCTGGTAATGCCGTGAGCTCGGGCCCAACAGCGCACGGTGAATACTAGATAACGCACCCGTGGGTCCAGCTCTCCATACAGGTAGAGCAGCTCTGTGCTCTTCATCGCCACCCTGTGGAGAACATATGCAATCACTACTTCTGTCCCAGCACATTTTCTGTGTGGCTACTCATTTCAGCATTAGAGTGTGGAGACTTCCAATACCTGGAGAATATTGCAATATTTGATATTTGCCTGCAACTTCAAATGAACTGGATAGAAATATAGTCTGGGACAGCTAGATAGGACATGCTGCCACCCACCACCATCATAATACAAATGCTATTCTCAGTTTATTTGTGATGTACTGTTCATAATATATAGAACTACATGTTCTGTATATTATGACACTTCTTTGCTGGCTCTTGGATATTGCTATAAAGTTATTGGATTTTACGTGTTTTACTGAGTCTATCCTTATCTTAATGTTAATTATTTGTGTTAAACATGTCATTATGTAAGGGGATCATATTTCAATGCTCTTTACTGAGGTTATGCATCCCACTATTGGTCCATACAGTAAATATTTCTCAGCATAAAGCTCATGATGCCACTCGAAGCCTTTCTTTGTACTCTATGCCATTTCATGTATTTGTGCATATATTTAGCATCATTTCAACATCTAACTAAACTAAAACAAAACCACCACAGAGAGCAGACCTTAGCTTCTCCCGTCACTCTGCTGTTAGTTTTCTGTGACACACAGACCACAGACAGGAAAGTTCTCAAACGTCTCAGAGCACAATTTGATAGAAGTCCCCCTCACTTCCACCCACAGCTAGTGGTTCATCTTCATTTCCTTAGAAACTACGGAGTGGTTTTCTGTACGTTAGCAGGTGTGTGCGTGTTATGTGTTACCATTGACAGACACCACAATATCTTTACTGCTGCCAGGGAAGTGAAACATAATCAAGCCCCCTCTTTGGCCCTGCTGTTCAGTTTCACTGCGGCAGGCACACAACTGTACCATCACTGCACTTCCTGCCAGTAGGTTTCGGTTTTAGCCTTTTGGCTTAAAGGATATTCAGGACGACATAGAAACAGCAGTTTCTGTGAAGCAAGAAGCCTGTGACTAACTCCAAATGACATTTCGAGATGCGACACTTCCAGTTTATGAAACTGACCATTTGTTAATGAACCAGTGCAACACCAGAGCCATGAAAAATGGTCTCATACTGTTTATGTATAGAAAATAAAAGGAAATGGTGGAAAAATGCATGTGCACAGGGTGAATACCTGTTGTTGGCTGTGAGGTCACACTGAAAACCAGAGGGCTGGTGGGCGAAACGGACCAGGGGACATCGTGCGTTGAGAATCTTCTGCACCCCGACGCATCCAGGCCCAAACTGGTCCACGCACTCCCCGATGACAGACAGGATGCTCTGGGTGACGGCGCGCTCCGAGTTGGCCCTCTTCATCTGGTACTCCAGGCACAGACCTGATTTTGGCTGCACACAGAGAGCGTAGAGGTGTTTCATGCCTCGGCCAATACATTTGCTTAATACCACTTTTTTTGGGTTTCCAAATTCTCAAATATATGCACTTTACATTAAAACATTATTAATGCACTAAATGTTGCCCTCCAACCTTTCCATAACAGAATGCACAAGGCTTTGATGTGTTTGGTGTCTTCATTATCATTATACTTCACTATAGACATATTTAATGTCACGACAGCTGGGTTTTACTATATTGTCATTTATTATATAACTCATTACTATCCTCCAATTATGGGTGCCCAAAGGAAACATTTATAGCTGCATAAAACTACTTTTCAGTGTGTTGTAAACCATTTATTACATCCAAACAAATACTAAATAGTGTGACCATTATTGCATGAATTCTTAACAAATTAATAAACGCTCCTCTTGCTGTGTCACCTTAATAACAAGGAGTACACTTTTCTGACAAAGGATTGATTTCTTATACGATGCAAGTTCTTCATTAAATAATTGACACTTTCCAAACATGTAGCTCTGCTATTGTATAATGAAGCGATTCCAAGCATCAGTTAGTGAATTTATGCAAATCTTTTACCGAGATGTTTGTTGAAAGTAAAAGCTCCAAAGAGATGCTTCAATGCGAAGCGGCAACGTATGCCTGTAGTTATGTTTGGTTGGTTTGGTTTTTTGGTCTTTGCCATTCACAGCTGTTTCAATTTCCCTCTCAGAACTCAGCCTTTCACAAAACTCAGATGGCAGCAAATGACCGTTGCCACGGCAGCTGGTAGCCGTTTCACTTTTTTTTTTTGGAAAGTCTTAGGTGCTGCAAGTGGAAAGGCGTGCGTTAATGTGCCCAGCTCAATGTACGCCTAAAGAGTATTATCAAACACCACAATACTTTTTTAATATGTTTTTTTCATGACAGATGTGTTGTCCCTTTGCAAGATTTTATGTGCAATAACTGTTCTATCAAGGACGACACTGAAATATTTATGTAATCACTTCCTCTCAGCTTGTCGCTTTGACTTCCACAAATTAACCTAGTTTAATCTAAAAGCGGATCCCCAGACTTTCATTATTACCATCTTTGTATTCCTCCCGCTGATGCCATCCAGGTCCAGAAACATGTCCAGGTCACAACCCAGCTTCCCAAAACCGTTCACTGATGAGCCAAACGGCTTGATGGTGCATTCTGGGAAATACGCAGCAGCAATGTCCTTGAGCAGAGAGCAGACGAGGAAACGCAGCCGGCTGTTCTCCTCCGTTAGCTGATAGGCATCTGTTAGGGAGGTTATCTGTTGGTCTATCTGAGGGGAAATGAGGAGACAGGCCACGGTTAACACAGTCCTTGAGGCATGCAGTTGACTTCATGAAATCTACTTTGTTTTTAAACGCAGGTCACTAGATAGTCCTTTAATCTAAACTGTAAATCTGTGATAACCCAACCACTTACACTTCCCTCTCTGGACAGTATGTGTATGAGCTCGTTGATGGGAATGGTGGTTTGTGGTTGGCAGTGTGGGCCCGACTGCTGGTTTGTGGAGTCTGCTGGGCCGAGGTTCCTCAGGGACAGCAGCCTGGATTTAAAAGGCACCATGGATTCATGGCTGACATTGGGGAGGGCAGTCTCTTCAAATAATGAGGCAAGGCTTTCCCGGTGGGCAAATTCCACCACAGCATACATTCCCTAATAACAACGACAGAAACAATTTCATCATCAGGTTTGCCATGAATATACCTTTAAATGTGTTGGAAATTACCCATATTTATCAGAGGAGGTTGGTGATTCACTTACATAGCTTTGATAAAAGAAGTATTTATTGATATCTCCATGTCTTGATAAATACTTGAGGAACTTTTTCTCATTGGTTCTGGTGTGGCAGCTGATGAGAACAGATCTCTCCGCCTGTTCTTGTCTCTCTGCCTGGACAGCATACAAAGATTGGTGTCCTTCCCTTTCTTCTGTCAACAAAAAGCAGAATATTCAACGATTACAGTATATTTACAGCGACTTTCAGGGTTCCTATGAGTCATCACTTAGGTACTTGGCATGCTGATCTCAGACAAACTGTGCAGCATAATCTGACGGAGACTACCGGTACATAATCTATAACCCCATACACCGAACATTTTGTATACCACGAATCACATACGCAGAGTCCCTTCGTGACATAGCACGTCTTATGAACTCTACGAAGCCATTCTTTAATCCGGCATTGACGTCATCAACGTAGCGGCATCTATTAAACTCTAATATTTACTGATATGACAGACATCACTTTACACACAGAAGACTTAACTTAACGAAGACTCCCTGGCTGACTAACAAAACGCCGAATTTTACCGAGACCTCAATTATTATTAAATTACTCGTCTGCTATGAAATAAGTTATCCGTTCTGGACTATAGCAGAGGGTACTTAAAACATGAGAAACTCTGAATGAAGTCTGGAATGACGGACAGTGTAGGGGAGACGGAGGGCTAGCAGGTAGGCTAACTCTGTCTGACAGTTTGACCCACTAGCTACTGCTTCACCTTGCGCAGCGACGACGTTTGTTCCGATAGTCCTATGGAAGTATGTATCGAGCTTCTGGAGGCACTTCACCAGCCGGCCCCTTCCCTTCATATGTAACCTGCACACTGCAAAGGAGGACGCCATTGCTGTCGCGAAAGGAGCGGAAAGGCGCACGCGCGTGGTTTTGTCTACGGCAAAGGAGAAGTACCAAATCAGACGTATTCGCGATTAAATATGTCTGATAAATACACGTATGCGTCACAATATAAAGGCCTAGTAGACCTTAGTAGCTGTTACAGTTACATTGCATTTGAATTCCGTCTTAATTCCTAAATTCCTAATTTTGGTCTAATATGTTATATTATGTCTGTAAAACTTGTTTTGTCAAAAAGCAAACAAAACACACTTTCCCACAGGAAAACACCCAACGGTTCTGTGGAAGGTGATGCCCTGCGTTTCGCAGCGGACTCACGTGAAATTTGTTTTTCATCTGAGAAAACAGAATAAAGGGAAAACGAAACCTACCGAGCCGTAAAGCAATTGGCACTTGACATTAAAGTCTGCTCCACCTACGTGCTGATCGACTGCACTTCCTCTGTTTACTTCCTCCTAAACGCGGTCCGACCTCGCAGTCAGTCAGACAGTCAGTCAGACAGTCAGTCGCTGTTGGACGCCGGAGACGCACGATGGAGAGACGATAAGCTTTTGACTCAAATATTACGGTAATTACTGCGTGCTTATCACCTTACTATTTAATCTGTGATCAATATAAACTTTAATATGTTGAATTTTAAAAAGCGGTTACATATTTCCAAGATTACCAACATCCCGTCGTTATTACTGCAAAACTGTTTTTCTTGAGGCCGGTCTTCTGATTTTATACTTTTAGATAGTGATAAATAAACGCAACTCAGTGGCTTATTTGCTCAATTTTTAAATTGAGTCTGGTGGTGTTTTGTTTTTTTTTAAACACGTATTTTGCAAATGTGCATGATTTGCACGCAGAAGCCTAGTGTATGTGTTTACTCAATTACTATTTAAGAGTGTTTTATTTATTAGTTTTTTACAGCAGTTGTTGTTTTATAGATGTTATAGCCTACATGATCCAACCTTTCCCAGGGGCTTCCCAGCGTTTCTGTGAAACTCCCTTCATTTGCTTGAAAAACAGTCTGGTAAGCCCCTCCCAGCTGTGCGTCCAGCCAAGCTGAGTCAAAGCCTCCCTGCTTCAGTGAAGTGTCACTGTGTATCCACAGGAGCTTTTCTAACTCGGTGGCAGGATCTCTGCAAGTCCGACACAGAAATAATCATTTTTAAAAATCCTTAATCTGACTGACCTCCTGATGTTTCATTTAAGGGTGAGCAGCACCAGCCAAGCACCAAGATGGATTACAAGTATGCTAATAGTTTGGAACTGCTGTTGGCTCACATGAACATAGAAGACATCATCAACGCTGCAGAGACTCTGTATCAGCTTGAGGAAGAGGAGGAAGGGGGCTTGTCATACGAGGAGGAAGGTCTCTCCCAGGAGGAGATGGACGAGAACGAGGAGGCAGGGGACTCGCTGGGCTCCGGGAGCCAGCAGAAGGACTATGTGGATGGGGTGGGGGGTGTTCGCTACGGGACGGTGACGGACCTTTTGTCCTTTGTCAACCTGCTCTCCAACATGCAGCCAGCAGCCCTGCAGCACCTGCCTCAGGAGATGGGCGTCCTGCTGAACAAGGTGAGACAATGTTTCTCTGCAGAACTAAACTGAATCCTGTGCACACACTTTTAAATGTCTTTAAATGATATGATCAGTTTCATAAGTGACCTTTGTTTGCAGAAGGACATGGCTGTGAAAAAAGCCCGCTACCAGATCAACATGGACGTGCTCCTGTTTCCATGGAAATTGACCTACAAGAATCACGGCTGTGGCCTCGTGCCCAAGGGCTCATTTGGGAAAGTCCACTTGGCTCAGGACACCACCACTAGGAAAAGAATGGCCTGTAAACTGGTGAGTCCTGCTGAGCAACGACTGGATTCCAGCTCGTGCTGACTTCTCGAAACTCTGACTCTCTGTGCCAAATATTTCACCTGCCAAGAACTATTTATCCACAGGGCATCCACTCCTCTGTTTGTACAGCGAAGGTTAACGTCAACATGGCATTTGCTATGTTTTCCCTCAGAGTAAAAGAGGAACAGTCCTCTTAAAAGAAGAAACAGTTTTTTGTTTTTTCTTACAAAATGGGCTGAGATTAATGCAAGAATGGAAATTAGCTGGCTTTCCAGGACTCCTCCTCCATGTTTTTGATAAAGTTAAAGTCATAATGAAACCGTTAGAAATCGGCATGCTGTGATTTGGCACATTTTCCACAACACATTCTGTTCTTTTCTTATCTATCTGATACTGCACGCGTCACGTGAGGGGGTGAACAGTGTGTTTACTCTGGCCTTACATGGGAAATATTGACAAATCGGAAAGCAGTTGCCTCCCTAGCCTGGTGTTATCATCAGAATGCTATGTTGACACAGTGTATTGTACACTGTTAAACACACAGAGATGGCTTACTGGCACCAGGCACGCGCTTGGTATTTGAGTTGCATAAGACTTCCCGCAGATCGTATCAGACGGACTTGTCCTCGTCATCCTCTCAGGTCCCTATGGAGCACTTCAAAGCCGCCGACGTGGAGTTCCAGGCCCGGTTCCGCCACGAGAACATCGCTGAGCTGTACGGCGCTGTGCTGTGGGACAAGAGCGTCCACCTGTTCATGGAGGCCGGGGAGGGCGGCTCAGTCCTGGAGAAGCTGGACAGCTGTGGCCCCATGAGGGAGTTCGAGATCATCTGGGTGACCAAGCAAGTCCTGCGGGGCCTGGAGTACCTGCACTCGCACAACGTCATCCACCACGACATCAAACGTAAGCACAAAAGTCAGGTGTTTGTCGATGGATGTACTACATTGTAGTAGGGCATTACACATGATCCAGGAAAGGATGTGGTCACCTTTTACCCTCTCTACGTCAAAGTCAAGCCACAGACAGACACGGTTCAGCAGGGAAGAGGTGAATCATTGCAAACAGTCTCAAACCAAACAGAGATCTGACAATCTTACACACTATTGTTGAGTATTACATGAGCCTGCTCTCCCGTAAGGGTTGACGAACACGTTGCGAGGAAGTGTAGCCAGGTCACACTTTGTGGTAGCGAATGACTTAGGTTATAAGAACACATGCAGCAGGTGTAGATTGATGTGAGCTCATTTCCTGTTGGTGGAATCACAGCGACGCTGCTGGGATCAAAGGATTCTCCGGAACGTCTGTCAGCATCGTGGCAAAAAAAAGGCTGTTTGGTGTCTGGGAATTCCAGCTGGCTTCTCGTGCTCTGGGGCTTAAGTGTAGGGTCCAGAGAAGCCGGTGACTTACGACAATGGCCCGTCTGGCCCTCTGACATGTCGCTGTGGTTCTTGGTGTTTCCTGTCTGCGATCAAAACATGTAATTACAACCTCGGTGAGGTTTTTAAAGCGCAGTGATAAGACTTTTCACAAAAAGGCTTTCCCTCAAATTATCATTTAAATGCCTTTGCTGAAAGCATGTGACATGCTTGACGTCTCCTTGGGAGGTTCCAGCGACCTTTTCCCAGTTTAAATCAATTCAAGCACAATGCAAGCCAGTTTAGTGTGGCATTTTAAATGGACACATGCACAGCAAAGCATTAACATTGAGAAAACTGTACATAGCAGCTTCTGACAGACAATGCCGTTCTTTTCTCTCTTTTATTATTCAGCCAGTAACATTGTCCTGATGTCAGACAAGGCAGTGTTGGTGGACTTTGGCCTGACGGTGCAGATGACAGAGGATATATACATTCCACGAGACCTGAGAGGAACAGAGGTAAGAAAACAAGCCACTACAGGCTGGGACCGTATGCCCACAGTCAATGCATTAAGCCAAAATGTCTTCTGTTTTTTTTTTTTTTGGTCCAAACATTACTTGATTTTTCTTTCTGTCACCTTGTTTTCATTAAAAAAGGCAGCACTCTTTTTGACTAATGACTCTAGGCTTCACTTCCCAAGCGATGTAAAGAAATAACTTTTCAGGCTTGTCAGTGCTTGCCTTTGCCTTTTCCAAAATGATTGAAAGTCAGTGATTGGCAAGCGTTGTTGCAGAGGAGTCAGAGCATCCATTGACCTCACTGATGTTAATTATAGTCTACAGATATAATCAGCACTTTGGACATTTTAGGATGAATCCAAGAAATGTCACGCTCGCCTTCCCATCATGCACCTGGCTAACTTTCCCATGTTTTGACCTGTTTGTATGTCAGTCTATATCGGTCCTTGCACATGCACCCTGGGCCTCTCATGGCGTTGCTTGTGGAAAGTCCCAGGGCAGACAACCAGTAGTAATAATGAGAGAGACTAGCAAATACACCAGGCTTCTCTGGTAAACACGGGAGCAGCTTGGAATTTCCAGCAGAGAATGGGATGAGCTCTGTTAGTGTGTTTGCTTTTCACACACCAAAGGCACCGATGCATTGAACATACCTTGACACACAGCTTGGGTCTAAAGGTCATCTTGTAGGTTGAAACTACAAAAAAAGAGGTTGTTTCCTGTTTACTTTTCACATTCACTTCAATAGGAAGCTGCTTAACCACAAACCTCAGCAGCCCTGTTATATCTCATTCATGGTATCTTCCACTTCTTTCATTCAGATGCATATGAGTCCAGAGGTGGTTCTGTGTCGAGGTCATAACACCAAGACGGACATCTACAGTCTGGGCACCACCATCATTCACATGCAGACCGGTAGCCCTCCATGGGTCCAGAGATACCCGCGCACTGCCTACCCGTCCTACCTCTACATTGTAAGTACTGGACATGGATATGAGCCACACTAGTGTCAACGGAAGTTCCCTTGAGTTACATTGTGTTCAAATTCCGTTCAGTAGTTTTGGGAGAAGGTGAATTATAACATTATCGTGTTCAAATCTAGTCTTCTAAAATGTTTATGGTGAGAAACTTGAATAAATACAGTTGCCTGCATTGGTATTCAGTATCAACCGATACAAGTCCACAAAGGTAAAAATGGTACAGGAACATCTCTGTGTTTAACAGTCGAAGCACTGAACCACATTTAAATTCGGCTAAGGACTAGCCATTTTTTGTGACACCACCCTTTTATCAATTATCACTTTTACTTCACCACAAATGATAGATATAAATAGAAAGACCCAGATAGATATGCTATTATACCACTTTTACATTCTACATGATAGATGGAATCTGTCTATCTTGTTGCATTTGCAGAAGTGACACCCTTTTCCATGACCTTGTTTCAGGTCTTCCACTGCATAGATTACCATGAGATTAAAAAGGCTTAACGTGACTGATTACGCAGCGTGACCTCAGACCCATTTTGTCAGTCACGACTTCTGTTTCTTTTGAAAGTTTTCCCTTACATGGCTTATTTGCTTTGAAGAAGTCCCGTTTCTCTTTTTGAAACGATCATCGGCTGTTCTGTTTTACTCACTTCCTCGTGAAACTGCTGTCATGGAAATGTGATGTTACGTGATAAATTCGCTTTTACAGGCTGAGTGTTGCTACTTCTTCTTCCTTTTTACTGCAACCAAGCATGATTTACAAGCTACTGCTCCCACCAAGAAAACTGGGTCACAGTTGCTGGAGGAGTTATATGTGGCTTGTTTTTTTGTTGTTGTTGTTTTTTGGTTATATGGACTGTAACGGTTTTTCTCTCTCGTGCTGCATTTTTCTCATGCCAATTTTGCCTTATCTCTGTCCCAACAGATCCACAAGCAAGCCCCCCCTCTGGAGGACATCGCAGAGGACTGCAGCCCGGCCATGCGCTCCTTCCTGGAGCGAGCCCTGGAGAGGAACCCTGCTCTGCGGAGCTCAGCGTCCGAGCTGCTGAAGGACGAGGCCATCAACCCGCCCAGGGAGGATCAGCCGCGCTGCTGGAGCCTTGACTCAGCCCTGGAGGAAGCCACCCACACAATGCTACGGCAACAGAGCCAGCACCACGACACCACACAGGGTAAGCACCTACAAGAACAATATAGTTCCAGTAATGAATACTAAGATACTTGCCTATATTTAAACATGTACTGTTTTCTCTGCAGAATCTTCTCTGTACTCTGAGGACTCAGGCCACATGAGGAGGAAGGGCTCCTTGTACATTGACCTGGGGGCCTTGTCAGGTTACTGTAAACTGGTGACAGGGCCCCCCACCTCGGAATATGGCTAACGCCGGACCACAGCTCCCAATTTAAGTTGATGGACTTTAATGAAAGCCAAATGATAATGAACTGCCTAGCCTTTATTTAACGTATGGCTTTACTGATGAAGGGTCAATGGGTGGAGGAGACCGGTGGACATCTGTCGGCAACATGGCTCATTAATGAACTGCAATTGTTTACAAGACTCAAGATGATTTGTAACTAAATGGACTTGGTTCAGTCTTCATGCTGAAATGGGTCGATGCGACTCAACAACACTGCAGGACAGTGGTTGGTAAAGATGTGTATTATTGTTGTGCATTAACTGTCAGCTGTCAGTATAATTTCCCAGAGCCCCCTACATTGCTGTAGTACATGCTATATTTCAGTGTGGTAGTTAGCACAGTAATCAAATGTATGCTGTTTGTTTTCTCATGAAACAATGTCTTATAGTCTTGAAAAATAATTAATTTATCCCTAAATATGTAGGCTTTGTGCGAAAATATGTGCGCACTATGCAAACATGTATATGTAGTTCTTTATGGACTTCCTCTTATGAGTTCCTGTGGAATAATAATAGCAACACGACGCTATGCAAATGTCACTTCTGTGAAATACATGTAATATCTAATTTGTGTTTTTGTACATCCTGTGAGATGAGGCCTGCTCTGCTTTTAACTAAAAAAAAATTACTTTTGTTTTTTTCTTGAGTGTTAAGCAAAGAAGTTGCCAAATTTGAAAATGTGTCATTATTCAATAAAAATCAAAATCCCATTCTGTCACGTGGTGATTTAAACTTCTCAGATTCTGTGTAACAAATCAAGCGGCTGGTCAAGTTAATAATGTTGACCATGTTCACCATCCCTATAACACAAAGTATAGGGAATGAGAATGGCGGAACCATTTTTGGCTGAGAGAGGCATCACAAACCATTTTGGTCTCTTTCAAATGTTTCACTTTCACATCTTGTTTAATTTCCCCGTTGGACTTTACCTTCGTACAGTTTTATTATGTTACTATAGTTACTATTCCAAAAGGTTGAATGCACAGCGATACTTTTAGCACATTTGTCTAAAAAGTATTGTTAAGTTGCGGCCATGTTCCTGCTGCACGAAGAAAGAGCAGAAAAATAGTGAAAAATCCCAAACAGAACATTTCATTGAAACTGCTTGTGGACTTTCCTGGATTTCTCAGCTAGTCGCTAGATCACAGATGAGGCATGAATCAAGTTTTAGCGATGCCTTCCACTACATTACATTCAATTGTTCTTATTTAGTCATCGGCAGTATCTACTACAGAGTTTGCATCAGGGAAACCCAAGTGGTTGAAATGTGTGAAGTGTTTTTCCTCCTATCTGAGGCTCCGGCCTACTCTTCCTCTTTCTAAACACGTCACATGTGTGGGCGTCAAGCTCTGCTGTGAAGGGGCTTGCCTCAAAGTCTGATCTGGAAGCAGCAGTGACGTGCAATGGTTTCCTAATACATGAGAAAGGCCAATACTGCCACCTACTGGTAATGGTAGATACAACTGAACCGATGAAAAAGCGGCATATTGTCAGTGAACAAGCATGTGTCCTGTTACAAGGTTTTAGATTCATCTCTATCTTGCTCTCCTACTTTATTCTGACTTTATGTGAACGGCTGACTCTGCAAGGATTATTCACTCTCCAATGATTTCAGCTATAGTGTTTAAGGTAAATTAGGTAAGTTATCTATCTATCCATCCATCCATCCATCATCAACTGCTTTTCCTGTTCAGGGTCACAGGGGGCGATCCCAACTGACATTGGGGGAAGGCTAAACCTGCTATTATAATAAATGAAGTATTAAATAATCAATAAATACAATTATGATAAAGAATTGTCGAAATGAAAGCTTGAACTATCGAACTGTGCTGCTATGGTGAAAATGAAGAAATAACAAAATGATAAATAAAGAAAATCTCTGGATGGTTCAGCATGCTGGACATTGAGGAAGTGCACGTGAATGTAACACTTAATTTGTGACATGTGGAGTATTCTTTCATTTGCTCTAAAGATTTTTATTCCTCTTTACTTGCACTTGCTCAACAGAGACATCCTTTAACTCTGGACCTGTTGGAGGCCATATACATGCAAAGGAAATACTCTATCACTGTTCTAAACCCCCTGTTGGCCCACTACTTCTTTAGATCTTTTAAAGGAAGAAATCTGACTGACTGAATCTTGTATGTGGCTGTAAAACCTTTAACTTGCTCTGGTTATCTCCTCAAACGTTCCCACCAATCACAGTGGGAAAATGGACATTTGCTGCCTTTCTGACACCGGTATACCCTCACTGAATTGAAGGAAAAGACTTGCGATGGCCGGGAATCGAACCCGGGTCAACTGCTTGGAAGGCAGCTATGCTCACCACTATACCACCATCGCCTCGCACAATAGCGACCCTCCTACTACGGTACCAGATCTTACAGCACATAGTAGTACATGCAGAGGGACTTACTGAAGTAAAGGAATTTCACAAGGGTTAACCGCAATGTAAAATAAATACTTTCAATGAAACACATCGAAGGAAACTAAAGTAAAGCCAAAGAAAACTACAGCAACTTAAAAGAAATCCAACGTGCAGCCAGGGGTACTCCGGGGATTGGGTGGGTCTTAAAGGCAATTTCTTGATGACGTGGAGCTCTGCACCAGGAACTGGGAACTGCTTATTTTCTGACAACTCTCACGGAAGAAAAAGAATGCCAGGAATCAGTCACAGATCAACTGATTGGAAGGCAGCTATGCGGGATTTAGGGCACAGGATCTTACCTTTGTTATGCAAATTAATGCTAAGGGCGGATAGTTTACTTGGTCAGGAGGACTTTCACTGCTAAAAAGCAAATGTCGTTATCGTCAGGATTTGCCCCCATGGATCACTAGTCCATCGCCTTGACCACTCATGGTAAGACTTGGTCTGTAAAGCGTTAGAAAACAGATCAGTGAGCTACGTCCAAGGTGTGTGTTTGTGATGAAAAACATTACAATAGTCTGCTTCTAAAATTGATGCTTAACGAAGTGCCAGACTTGTAAAAGCCTAAATAATAATAATATTATTATTATTATTATTATTTAATAATAATAATAATAATAATAATAATAATAATACTTAGAAAATACTTGAAGATGCTTTCAGGGACCTCAGCTGACTGTAGTTTATAAAGGAATGGCTTCTGATGGAAATGACATCTGTGTTGTAATGTCTCCATCTTGTGGTTCTAACAGGTACAGATCAAATGGGCCGCATTGAGTTTGATACATGCTTGTAGATGGATATTGTTTTGTGCAGGAAAGGCTTCCTGTATTGTTAACAGATGAAGTCTGCTTCACACCCAGTTACGGCCTTCTTAATCAGTTCATACAGTCTGTTGGTGTCAGCAGCTCCAACACTAGGGTGCACTGGCCACATCAGACTGATTTCCAACATGTTGCTCTTGTAAGCAGAATTGTATAATTTTAAGAGGTGAAAATATTCAAAAATATAATAAATAAAGTATGGTGGTCAGCCTCACCTCCAAGCAAAGTTGCAGATTTTTCACATTCAACACATTCAAAATATCAGCAGAAATGGTGATACTGACAAAAATTGCAACAGGTATGAAATTATTTCCTAAAATTGTGACTGGAAATCACTGTATTACGTCTGGTCACTGAGGGATTATAGACCGTGTAAAGAACATCATGTGCTCAAACCTACTAAATTAAAACAGTACTTTTCATTGCTGTTATCTTTATTGTGAAGTGTATTTATTGTGTATTCGACATTACAGACTGTCTGGTAATATGTGTTTGTAAATCAAAACTCATTATTTACGAGTAATGAATTACGTAAAATGATGTTATGTTGACAAATGCACAATAGCAGTTCACCTGATTCATACTTCAGACCAAAGAAAATGCTCATGTCTTGTTTATTTAACCAGTTTTATTTTACATTAAGTCAGGCTATATAGTTAACTGCGTCACACTCATTGAACAGATCATCACTGTTGTCAGACATGTTACTACTCGAGCCGAGTTAATCATAGTGATAATAATTATCAGTGTATAACTGTTAGGACTTGCTGAGTGCAACATACAGAAGGGAAAAACGACCAAGCGCTGACAGAGGAAGAAGTGTCCTTCATCCTCAACATCAGAGTCCAAATTAAACACCTTCGCCTCCTCTTAATATCACGCATCCACGGAAACCTGTGTAAAATAATAACAGAAAGCACACGGACACACACTGGGACTTTGTGAAGTCATGAAATGAAATTCTCCATATGCAGCATGGCATCAGCATCCTCAAACTAAAGAAGTCATGAAGACAAATAGATCCTTGGTGCGTGGTTGAGGAGCGAGGCGTTCATTTGGAGCTCTGGGGCCCTCTGCAGCTCCTGGAGCATCATCACCGGGCCCTTCGTCCTCCAGCATCAAGAAACATTCAGGCAAATAACCCACGACCTCTTTCAAAATTTCCACATTTAAGTGCTAAAAAATATGTGCCTGGTTATACAAGCCACCATTTAAAGTCCTACTGTAGTTTGTTTGTACCCGTCTATTCTGTTACAGCTGAGACTGGTCATCTAGAGGGGTATAAAGTAACTATACAGAAAAAACAAGCCCTTCAAACATGCAGGAATGTTGAAACAGTTTACAGCTTCACTGTTGGATCAGAGAGTCAGAATCACCTCAACCCAATGTAACAAGATTTAGCTTAATACTTAAAAATGCTAGGCCTCTGCATAATTTACCGATTATTCTTAACATAAACAGGACATAAATATTGCTGGCTCCAGGCCAGATTCAGTTTCAACTTTCAGTTTGAAGGCCTTTTTTTGTTTTGTTTTCAGCCTCTGATACCAGTAGTGATAACAGTTAATTTAAGCTTCAACAACTGTCCCTTAAATGTCCAAGATTTGGGTCAAATTAACCACCACCATCTATAAAAGAACATTTTAAATGCTTCTCCACTGCATAGCGTAGTGTATGCACAGTTTCCAGCCACAGGGTCTCCTGAAGCAAAACTCAGAAGCCCCAAGAAGTTAAAGAAACTAAGTCTAGAGTATTTACAAGGCACCCACACTCGTAACGAGTCCATACCTGTTTGGAGTACCACACGGGAGACTTTTACCACAAGTGTCACAGAAAAGTATACAAAGTGGACTTTGCTTTGATTTTGCACAGCTCCGAGCACTTCTAGTTGTCGTACACGGCAAACACGACAAACAAACGTTCTATGCAGGTTAAGACAAATGCTAGGAATAATTTGCGACAACTCTCTGAGCCACGTGTGGTCTGGAGTGTCAGTAGTAAGCGGCTAACATCTCTACTACAGACGCACGGGAGGACGTGCAGCAGGGTATGCTGGTGTGTCGCATGTTAGGGGGGTGACCTGTCGTCTGGTCGGGTGGAGATGAAGATGAAGACTTCCCTACATCTCCGTGAACCTTGTGTGTCAGGTCTATGCAGAGAACGATGAAGATGGCAGTTCAACCCAACCACTTGTGTTTGGAACGACGAGAAGATGATATGTGAGGAAGCTGAGACCCGGTCCGTCGTCTGTCCACAGTCATATCTGTGCAGCCCTCGTCTCTGTATTGCTTTCTTCTCCTCTGCATGAAGATGATGGATGCAAATGCTCTGGCTGCAAAGTGGGTGATTTGAGCACAGTCCATCCCACTCTTCCAGGGGTCCTTTAGGTCTCTGGGTTGGGCGTGGCTAGAAGCGGCACATTGTCCCTCCTCCTCCTGCCCAGCGGGGGGCGTCTGTACTGCTCCCCGTCCGCCAGCGACTGGGGCAGCGGCTTCCTCTTGCTCTCGGGCAGCAGCAGGATGGACAGAACGGCCAGCAGGGCCAGAGAGGAGTAGACCACGTGGTGCAGGAAGTAACCGTAGTGGTTCCTCAGGTCCATGAGCGGGGAGCTGAGGCGGCCCACGCAGCCCAGGGCCAGCACCGCACCCACACCACTGCCCCTGTAGACCACACAACTTCAGATTTGATACCTATACACTCAATCAACACATTTAGGCTAGGATTTGATTCCTCAAAGGTAACTCCCATTGATTTCTGTATGGAGGCTGCTCCTGTAAAACAGCATTCATTATCAATTTTAAATAACATTTGTATAGAAGGAGGGAAAATGCCTTTTGTATTTTCTTCAGAGGTCTGAAAATGTCTCTTTATAATCTCTATATAGGTTTCCTTTCTTCTCCTGCACGATTCACTGCATTTTTACTTCCCCGATGAGCAGCCTCTTTTTGACAGCAACAATTATTTACATTCAAATTATATTTCCCCTAAACTAAATTAAAAATAAGACTGCTTCAACTTTCAAATCGGCGTGGTTGAGTGAGTGTTACCTGATGATGGTTGGCATGATCTCTGCAGTGAAGAGGATGCAGAGGGAGGCGGTGGCCTGGGAGGAGAAGAGACCCAGCACTGAGAAAACTGTGATGGCCGTCTCACTGAGATCTAAAGGGGGAGGAGGAAGGAAAAGCTCAATGAAGGTTTTCATTGGATGACATCATGATTCCCTGTTGATTTAAACTGATTTCTGATGTGGAACCCTGAATACGCTCTCCTCTTAAGCTCCCAGACTTGTGTGATGAACAGTAGACAGAGAGAGCAGTGAGCAGCCTCTTGGAGGTCACCTGAAACACCGTCACCGCCCGGGGCTGCTGCCCCCTCAGCCTTTGATGCATGATTAAAGCACAGCACCTGACACAGTTTTGACTTTGCTGCCACTGCAGTGTCCTACATAAACCGAACACCATACTCGTTTTCAGCCACATGGGGGCGACTGAGGCAACAGTGAGTGTGTTTATACACCAAGCCGGGGAAGACAAACGCACCTGGAATGTATTTTTCCATTAACAGAGCTGAACAGTTTGTTTCTAATCTATTTCATAATGCATGAAGTACGGTCCAAACATGAAGTCAGTGGTGTGTAGATGATCTAATGTGACCACAAAGCTGAGCTCAACAACAAGGAAACTGACTTTTAACTTTCATTCTAGTTAAGGAGGCTTTAAGCCTCACATCTCTACTACAACAAGGGGTGAATTTTGGGGAGATGAAGGCAACTAAGCCTGCTTACACTCCATGAGTCCCAGCAGGATCAAAGAGGCCAGCCCCGTCATCGTCATGGAAAGGAGCAGGATGCCACGGCGACCAAACCTGTCTACGGTCGCCCAGAGCAACAGCCAGGCACCACCCCCTGCGCACACTGACAGCAGGTATGTCCAGTAGAAGCTGGGGGCCGTGCCTCTGACGTCACCTCGGAAGGAGCTGTAGCAGTGACTAATGCCGTGAGAGATGAATCTGAAGGGGGGAAGAACAAAACAAAGTCAGTTTCTACACAAAACGGGCTCAAAGCTGCAACGCTGCTAAATCAACGTCAAGAGAGCGGGATGACTTACGAGGTGAAGCCGAGCACACAGATGTTCTTCCAGATGTTCCTGCTGTGGAAGAGCTCAGGGTAGGACAGGTGGGGGCGTGAGGAGGGGGCTGGCTCTGAATCCAGCTCTGGAGCAGGCAAACAGACTTTTAGCTCACAGCTCAACAGTGGATGATCACCTGACCTCAATTATCTTTTAAATTAATATCTCAATACTTCTATTTATATGAAAAGACACATGTAGAGGAAGACCCAAGTTAAATCGCTGTTGTTGGTCTCTGTAAACCTTACAATTTAGCATTTATTAGCACTATATACACAATTAATAACTGAATTATAACACCGAGAACACACTTAAGATATAATGTAGTTCCATCAGAATATATATTTTCACCACTTAGTTGTTTATTAATGTATATGTCAGCAATACAGTATAACTCCTGTTAAGTATCTATAACATCTTTTAATAAAAGAAAAGGAAAAACATTCATAAAAAAAGAATGATTAATTTTGCAGTTATTGTTATTTTTTCTACCCATATAGCAGCGAGATCAATAGTACCCCCCAAAAAACGACAAAGTAAAACCAATGTCAACTTCCCAACCTGGGAAACATGTTTACATATGAACTGTTTGTAGAGGCCAGGGAATATCCAGCTCATATTACTTTGTGGCCGCAGGTCAGCAGCTATCATACTTTCTATAACACTATGCTTAGTGTGTTTAATAAATCATGAATCAAAATTGAGCATAATTACCTGCTCTTGGTAGTGGTGTGTGATAGGTACTCATGTTTTAAAATGCACTGAAATGAGCACCCCATTAATAATGCAGGCTTCGTAAACTGAATATCCATTCAACCCAGCAGCTGTGCAGAAAATAACATGAGCTCCTCTCTTTTGAGAGAGACAATAAGGGAGCTTTTACACACGGAGCGAAGCCTGCGAGCTAGTTCAGGCGGACAGCTCGAGCTGCTCCGTCATACTCATGTGACGTACCTCATACTCCAATAATATTCTTCCTTCACATCCTCCTTATTTGGCGGTGTATTTAAGCGATGACACTTCCCATCTCCCCCCTTTCGGCTGTCAGTGCCTCTGCTGCCACGTCAGTATTGCTGTCTGCTTGTTGCTAACCCTCCACCTCCCCAGCAATAAACAACACCAATAAACTTTCTAAACGTGAGTTGTCTGACTGAACTGCAGTTTGGCTCTTTTGGTCCGAATCAAGGGGGAAAATAATGCTTTGTTGCATTTTCGTTCTGGTCCGGTTCCTGTTCTTGTTCTCTCTGACTTTTTACACAAACGAACCGAGCAGGAAACATGAAGTTATCCAGTAACTAAGAAAAGTTACGCAGCACTTTAATGCTTCTGGTGTGTATATTTATGAAGAACTGATTTTAAGCATTAAGTAGCCTATTTTAAGACTGCAAATTGACCGCATGTTATAAATCACGACTAACAGGTAAAGACAGGACTGCACAAAAGCCCCTTTGGGAGCTCCCAGATGGCTGGTTGCAAATTAATCAGGGAAATACCCACACTGATGTGCATACTTGTTGTTTTGTGAAGAGGTCATACATGGTTGCATACAGATGAATTATAAGAGCGCTTACTGAACAGACTCAATGATCCGTAAATGGATTTATTTGCAGTTTGACTTTTGAAATCATGCTAAAATCGCATATCTGCTATCATGACATCCTGTGGTTAGTTTGTTCGCTTTCACACCACAAACAAACAGAAACAGAGTCCACTTCGACCAAGACCCACCTTTTCAAGCGGTCTCGATTTGTTCGTTTGGTTCGCACTTTGGTTTGATTGACAGGTTTCACACAATACCAAAGGAACCGAACTATCCAAGCAAACCAATCTGAGTTCATTTTGACCGAACCAAACACGGTGAGGTGTGAAGGCAGCCTCAGAATCTAAACTGTGCACACACACACACACACACACACACACACACACACACACCTGTGAAGCTCTCGTCGTCCCTCAGGTCTCTGTTGGAGTTTCTTCTCTCATTGAAGGAGTTTATATTTGCGGATCTCTCTGACAGAAGGAGCCAGCGAGGAGACTCTGGAAACACCCCAGGAATGCTGCAGAAGAGAGAAAACATAAGTCCGGCTCACTCTTTGATCTTTGCTGACCTTAGCCCAGCGTCAAAGCCATATTAGTTCCTTCAGCATGGAAAAATAACCCACATGGGTCACAAAGAATTCCTTATTTCCTAATCCAGCTTTTCTTTTAAACCCCTAATTCATTGCTAGTAATCAAATTTTAACCTGCAATGAAGGCGTATCTTCTAACAGAGGTCTTAGTAGTGGGGACTTATAAAGTAAGTAAGGCTCAATGTGACGAGGAGATTAAAATCGATACAATCCTACAAAGCTTTCAGCAAGTCAGGCATCAGGACATTTTCTCAAACCACTATCAGGTTCCTTCACTCTCTGGTCCCTCAACTTTCACAAGAAAATAAACATAATAAAAATAAAAAGTAATAAAAAGAAAATGTTGATGATGAAGTCCTACAAATGGGAATCAAAAAGCATAACTGAAAATTAAATTAAAACAATAAAAAAACACCGGAAGTACACACACTCGTACCCATAACTGAGGAAGAGTGTTAGCGGGGCGGCGCCGGCTCCCAGCAGGCCCCTCCAGGACTGGCAGCCCAGGGCGACGGCCAGCAGCAGTAACTCTCCGGCTACAGTCATCAGCCCGGCCAACATGGTCACCACCAGCCTCAGAGACGGTTCACACAGCTCCAGACCTGCAAACCGGCAAACACAACATCATTCCTGACAGATCTTGTCACGTGTTAGCACGCTACCAAGCTAAACTGGTGTCAACGTGCGTACGAAAGCATTGATGTGCCCAACTGCAGACTCACAGAGCTGCTAACATGACGATCTAATTTGAGGGATCCTCCAAACAAAAACAAATGTCTTTCAAATGTTGAAAAACTCACGAGTGATGTACAGAGTGAGGTAGACTCCAGCAGTGGCTGCCGCCAGACAGAAACGCATGACGATGAAGATGGAGGGGTTCGGAGAGACGCACACTAACACCCCGAACACCACCGACAGGGTCAGAGATGTCAGCAGAGTCTTGGACCTGCCCAGCCTGCAGGGAAACAGAGATATGGACTGAAAACTACCAGTGCTTCATTACACCTGTATTATAACAACATCATTGAAATAAAACACACTTACATTTTAGGTTTTAAAACAAATTTTAGTAAATAGAAATAGGATATTCCTTTAGCCATTTAAATTATCTAAAAGAAACTGCTAAATATAAATCCAAATCAAGATGTTTTTGTTTAAAACAAGATGATAATGTGAGTGCTGATTATGCAAGAACAAAACACTAGTATCACATGTTTAAATATTAACAGCAAGATGGTTGAGAGCAGAAAATAGGGCAAGAGTCCACGATACAAAAAAATAATATGAGGTTACCTAAATGTATTAAAATGAAAAATAAATCTTGCAATCACAAATAAATAAATATAAAATATAAATGCCTCAATTCTGAAGCATAACTGATCACTAAACGTGACAATTTTCAGCTGCATGTGGATGCAGCACGTTTGTTTCCAGCCTGCAGATTAGCACTGTTCCCTGTGCTTCTTCTTCTGCACATTCCCAGGAGGCAGCATTAATTCACTAGTCTTCACAAACAGATGCTATGCTCAATTGGTCAGCAAATTAATGAAGGCAGTTAGCTGATTAAACTGACATCATCCCCCTCACAAGCCCCCACAAAAATACTGCTTCGGCGTGGTTTCCAATCCAACAACACAGCCGACACGGGCTGGATCCATGTCAATTATCTGGGGCCCTTGAGTGGCTCCTAATGCAGACAGCCAAGCATGAGGTCCTGAGCTCTAGCAGAATGACACATGCACATACTTAAACTTCATGCCATGTGTCCTTAAAGGGTTGAACAGTTTTGAAACAATATCTAATTCTAATATTTTGACATATTTGGGATATTAGGGCGAGTGTCTTTTTGATTGTAAACCCATATTACCCACATTTGGCCTTTAGATACTATTGCACCTCCTGTGATTTGATAATTACAGTCCACCTTATGGTGATTTCGATTTTGGCATTTTGATTAATTATGCAGCCCTAATTGCTGATGTGCAGGGAATTGGTGATTGTGATGTATACTTTAGTCACCATCAGCTGACTGTACTTTTAGCGTGTAAGTGTTCGTGTCTCTGCACGTGTTGTCCTTGTAAGGCAGTGAATCTGCAACGCAAGGACAAGAGACTGAAGATTGAGGAACAAGCTTCCCAAACTGACACAGAGTAATCTATTAACTGAACTTCTTGGTTGCATGTATCGCCTTTCCTGCACATGACTGCTGCAAGAAACACTAGTGTGTGTGTGTGTGTGTGTGTGTGTGTGTGTGTGTGTGTGTGGGTGCCAGCGTATTACCTGTCAGCAGCAAAGCCCAGGCCGAGACAGCCAGTCAGGATGCCCAGGATGAAACACACCTCCTCAACCGGGACCAGCCAGTACTGACCACACACCAGATCCCACTAGACAGCACAGACACAAGAGGGAGGATATTATCTGTTCAGGTTAGCACAACAACAGGAAGTCATCAGGTAGACTTCACCATGGTTCACTAATTGTCACTTTAGGACATCGGTGTACACATAAGTTAATTTACACCCAACTCTGAAGACTTATTTCAGATGGATGGAGTCAAAATTTGCAGACAACAAAAAGACAAGTAGCTTACAAAGAGAGCTTTGAAGAGAGAGTTGGCCTTCCTCTCTGCATCGTTTAAAGCCCTCTGCCAAAATGTACAACGCCACTGAGCAATCACATCGATTGTAACTTGACTCATGAAGAAATATACTTTTGGCAAATTACTAAGTACCTTCTTAATAATTAATTAAATGATTCAAAAGGCAGCCAGTGTTATTTATTCACAGAACCAATTATTGTGATTTTATTATACGGACATGATGCAACAGTTCCTGCTCCTTCTTGGATGTAATAACATTTGTGCTTTTACTGCATTGTGTTCTGATCAATAATGACGGTTGGATTACATCAGAGAGAATGACGAAGAATCAAGCCTTTGGGATCCATTGGACTCACCAGGTCATAACAATGTATTACTTCTGTTAGTAGTAGTACTGGCATCAGTAGCAGTAATAGTAGTAACAGTAGTGTGGCAGTCAAATGCTCGTTCTGTGGGACTTTACATAATAGTGCATCCACATGGAAAGTCAGCACGTGATGAAAAAAAAAGCCCACAGGTATCTTCTGTCAGAGTTTTAATGACATTAAGCTGACCCGCTGGTTTGCATTAACAGCTAAGCTCTGCTAATGTCGCTGGCTACTGACCGCTAAAAGAAAAATGATTTTAATGACCTAGAGAGAGAGAGAGTGCAGAAGGACGGTGATAAAAAAGGCCTTACATAATTGGAGCCTGTGCGTAGAAACATAAAAGCCTGTCACATAATATCAGCTGTCCTATTGCTGAGGCACAGAGCCACAACAGGGCGGACGGCTAAATGGCAGCATAGCAACCCATAGTGCTCCACAGGCGGAATGCTTTGGACCAGCATGAAGAGGCTAAAATGCAAACAAATGACGGGGTAAACTCCCCAGACTGGTTTGGGGAATGAGGCTCAGGCATCAATACTGAGACCTGCAACCATTTCCTCCTTTCAGATTCCTGACTGAAAAACAACCTCACCGTTACTGATTCATTCAACGGAGACTCGTTCATACTGAGTGTTGTATGTTATCTCATAATATATTATCCTCATATTACTTAACCCTAATGCTGACAGGAAGTGTCGTGCATTAGCCCGTGGGTCCACAGCACAGAGATGTTAAGTGGAGTTTGCCTGTAGTGAAGTCACACAGTATGTATTGATTGGAGGCAAAGGCGAAGCTGATCAGAGGCCCTCCTGCTTCCTACTCACCAGACTGCCAGCTCAGCAAAGCAAAGCAGCACTGGAGGAACAGACCATCATAAGAAGGCATTTGCACACTTGCTCCTGCTTGAATGCTTCCCGTGGCAGCGTTTATGTGTCCTCAGCTCGCTGCAGTGATGTGGGTGGATTACTGCCTCACCGCCATGGACTGTAGCGCTGGGTGTGGCTCCCACATCAGTAGGCACCACAAATGAAAACAGACACACAGGCCACAGAGTGACCAGCCTGAGTGGAAAACTGGGAGCAGCTGGTTCGTCTCCGTTCAAGACGTCAACAAGAGCTCTTCTATGTTTTTACCATGAAATCCAGCTCTCTGAGGAAATGCATGTTTCCTTACTGTCAAGCATACATTCCGGGACTGCGTTTTCCTGCTGTATTTTTCACATCGACTGCCTGTTATAGCAGTAACGTACACCAACTATTGCTATCTCATGGTAATCTGGTTGTGACTTCCGTTAGTGACGCAAGTAGAAACACACCTTTCCGAATGAATCACTGAGCATTATCTAACCTGCCCTCTCAACCGTGTCACAGTTGAATGGAAGTCTGATCAAATAAACAAACAAAAGAGAAAAAAAGAGTACTGCAGTATCCAAATTCATCAGCAGATCCAGAGATATTGTGTTCTTCCTTGTCACAAGCTGGCGCCTATATTACCCACAATGCCACCTGATCACAGAGAGTTCAGTCTGTGAATCGGGTGTGTTATGCTAGTAGCGGTGAAAGTAATGTCAAGCTAACCTGAAGCAAAGATGAAGAGCAGACTACAGAGGTGTGGTAAACACTTTACCTAAACTTTCACCTCAAACACAACTTGTCTGATCATGTGCAGTGCAGTGTTTATGGAACAACATCAGACTTTGCTGGGAATGGTCTCTGACGTCAGTGTCATATGACTAACTCAAATGTAGGTATTATGCACATTCATTGCCTGCATCATGCAATTATGATGCAACATGAATCTCTGACATTCAAGTTTCTTTTCACAACTATTACAAACGTTCACTTAATTATAAACTAGCTAGATAGACTAGCCAGATCCGAGGCTCTACAGGCCACCAGGAGAAGACTTTTTGCCTAAGTCATAGATGCAAATATGTGCTGCTGAAGTTTAGCAGGGCTCTGCAAAAAGGGACTGCATGCTCAGCAGGACCCAAACTAAATAAAAACTGTTTCAGCATTTTAAGGCCCCAAATCCATACTAAAAAGTTACCACTCTCATAGAAAAATGCAACAATGAACTAGGCAAGGACCATAATTAGAGCTCAGGAGGATCCCAGGCCGGAGCTTTACCTCAGTAACGATGTTGTTCCTCAGTCCTTCCGTGACGTTGTAGTCCCAGCCGGCCTCACACTCCACCACTGCTGACTGGCTGCCGTTGACGTACTGCTTACACTGGGACAGGCCCCCGCTGTCCCCGGGCCTCTCCCCCTTCCGCCAGGGCAAGGAGGCGTTCAGCACCTCGGGTGATGGTAGGGGCCCCGGCAGGTGGCAGTGGTGGGGAGGCGACAGGGTGATGAGGGGGTCGGAGGAGAGCAGGAAGGCCAGGAAGAGGTTGGGCAGTATGGAGAGAGCGATCAGTACCCGCTGCTTCTTCCTGCCCAAAGCCAGCACCATCACCTCCCCCGTGGGAGGCAGCGAGGGCGGGGCAGGGAGGGAGGAGGAAGAAGGGGCTGGGGAGGAGGGAACTGGGGAGGAGGGGAGGGATGGAGGGGGAGCAGGGCATGGGGAAGGGGAGACGAGAGGGGGAGAGTCTGGGGATGTCATCATTGGGGAGGTTAAAGGTGGCAGAGGGGAAGAGACGTGGGAGAGCTCTGTGGAAGAAAACACAGGTACACAGGACTGACATGTAGGAGACTAAATCTTTAAGGAGGTAATTAAAAAAAACATGAATAACCTTTCTCACTCAGGGCGTTTCAACATGTCACGGGAGGGAAAGCACAGGTGTAAATAATTCAATGAATGACAGATGAATTCCATTTAGCTGCTCCGGTTTCAGGGACCTGGTATTGTTCGTACTTACAGCATCAACACCTGAATATAGAGCTGAGACATGGCCTGTAAGTAAGATCGCAATATTTAAGGTTATATCACGATACACAACAAAGATCGCAATGTTCTTTAAATCTCCTCTGAATCACTTCATAAATGCACAATTTAATCCTTTGATGCACACGACGAAAAGTCCCCTTGTTTTTTTGTTTGTTAATAAATCTGTCATACAAATAAAGTTGACTCGACTATGTATTAAAATGTAATATCCACATCTCCATTAACAAACTACACTGTGCACTAAAACCTGGAATATGGAATAAAACTGGCTACTCATCTCATCTGCCCACCAACAGCCTCATTCTTAGTCCCTTTGGTGAAACTGCTGTTGTTTTCATATAAAGTTGACTTATGTATTACAAAGTCATATTCACCGGTCCACTGACTGCATTAAAACCTCCCAATGGTTTATGGGATTGGTTGATTTTACGGTCTGAGTCACTGCAGCTATGGGTCGACGGAGATCCACCGACTCAGTGAATCAACCCAGTTCAAAGAACCGACTAGGACAGACCGGCATCTCTGATACGCTGGGAGAGCACGGACATTTGTTTTTCAGACGACTTCGGTTGAATGAATTCCCGGTGTGCAACCTGAGAGTCTCAGTGTGGTTCATCAACATATCTGCCTCACTGTTCACGTCCTTGTTTTGAGGATCCAGGTGTAGTTCAACTAGCTAACTCGAAAGGGTTCAAGTGCATTGCAGAGGGCTTTAGACCGTGCAACTCCATGGCAACTTAGTTTCAGTCGCTAGTCGCGATATAGTTGATACATCTCAAACATACATCAAATATATTAGGGATACCGCCCACCCCTACCTGAATATAGATATTTGATAATGGCATTACATGTATCAGCCATGTGGACCACATGCAGTGACACTTAATGTCACAGTAACGTTGCATTTTGTCCCCCAGTTGCAGAGTAAGAAGGGCCACGCTGGGCTGCCCTTTCACAGTGAGACTACACTATTTTAAATACGGAGCAAATGTCTGAGCAGATTCCTACTGAACAGAAGAGCACTGTACCATGCAGGATGCCGATGGTTTACATAATCCAATTCTGTCCATCCACAGAAAGTAAAATTAGCACCAGGATTATGAAAACAAACCTGTAGCTACATTTGCATGTGGATCCACTAGAAATGTGACCCAATTCAAACTTGAGGAGAGCTGAAATGATTAGGAAATCACTATTTCTGACGTTTTCCATGTATCAATAAAGAAAGAAGTTTTTTGTTGTTGTTTTTTTAAAGCAGGTTGTGACGTAAACACGTAAGAAGATGGGTGTAAACCCCCTGAAATGATGGATGTCTTCAGAGAAGAGGGGACCCTCCTCTCTCTGTGCTCTCGGTTGAGGGCTGGAATGTGAACAACCTGTGCTCTCCTCCTCTTCCTCCTCCTCCTCTCTCTGTCGGTGCACATGGTGCTCCTCTGGCAGCCAGTGTTTTCTTTGAACAGGGCCGAAAGGAGTCCCACAGGGTTGCATAAGAGCGTCAACACGAGAGAGGGGGAAAGGGGACGTGGAGGGAATGTAACACACGGGGGCCGGCTGGCCTCCGTGGAAGTACTGACAATGAAAGAGGGCGACGGTGTGGGGAGAATAAAATTACACCATAATGGGGGGGGCAGCCGGGCCAGGCGGCTCGTACCGGACTGACAAGTCTCACATCTGCCCTGGCAGACTGGCCATTACCCACACAGCTGCAGTCACAACGTCTGGCTATAAAAGCAGACTCTTACTCACCCTTTTAATGTTGTCAAGTGCGAGGGGCGAAACGCCGCTGTAGCCCGGCGGAGGGGGAGAACCAGTTTCACCGCATTCACCGCGTCTCCTCTGCGCCTCGACGCCAGTCCGCCTGGTCGGCTCGGTGAAAGGACATTTCTGCCCCGGAGAAGTGTTGTCGCCTCCAACCAACAGCCGCCGCTGCCGCTGACACAAGCAAGGACACCGGACTCTCCTGGCCACTTTGAGATGAGACGATGCGAGACTCCTCTTCTACCGTCGCTGGGTTAAAACCTGACTTTTTAGGACGTGTTTCCGTCTGACGACATCACACAAAATAATTACATTAGGCATAATTGTGTCCGACATCATCGTAAAGGGAAACGCGTCGTCAGTCAGCCGGTGGCGGACAAAGAGCGGGTGGAAAACTGCATTGGGAGAAGCCTGTTTGTGGAGACGATCGGCTCCGCCGGCACACTTCGGTTCAAGTCGGCTAAACCCGCCAGAGCGACGTCCCCTCGTCGCACTGCTGTCGAAGATCGTATATGAGGAGGACGTCACTCCGTAATAAATTCCCGCTTCCTTTATCCATTAATTTATTTATTGGCCGTTGCCATTATAAACCTACGTAGATACTTTTCATTTAAATTACTGCATAATTTGAAGCATGACACAAAAAATTAAGACAACTTTCAAACTCCCCAAATTATGGCTCCTCTAACTTTATTGTAGGTGTTTGATTAGTGGTTACTCATATGCAATAGTACACTTTTAACCAGAATCAGAAACATTTATTGCCAAGAAGGAATTTGTCTTGGTGACCAAGGTGCATACATTGAGGACAATAACAATAAACAAACAATAAACAAACAGTGACTATAATGAATACCATATAATCAGAGACATACTGTGAGGGATGATTGATAAATAGAGACGGACGAGCTGGACATGAATGTGCAAAAGATAGAAAATAGAAGATTGTTTAGAGTTATAAAGTGTTGGGTCAGTGTCAGTGGGGATGGGGGGCCCGGTACATGCTGAGGATCCTAACTGGAAATAAACTGTTGATGTGGTGGGTGGTTTTGGTCCTGATGGACCACAGCCTCCTGCCAGAGGGGAGAGTGTCAAAAGGTCTGACCGGGATGGGAGGGGTCAGCCACAATCCTACAGCCAATCACCTTCTCAGCAGAGCGTATGATTGGCTGCTGTCTGCTCTTGTCCTTAGCATTAGCAGCAGTATTTCTCCGATTCTCATTTCCATACATAATAAAGTAATGACACCTTTTTTTAACTAACTTTATTAAATTCCAAGTATCTCACATTATATCATAACCTATTCCAAATTCTGGCCATACCACACATTGCTGTTTTATTGTGTAGATATATATTCTTTGATTAATTACTTTTCTAGTCAAGAAAAGCAGGAGTAGGGAGAGGACAACTGAGAGCCCACCAGACTCATAGTTTCAGACTCTTGCTATAGCTTGATTTGCAGAAAGCTCCTTATTGCATACCTTATTAAATGTAATCATCATCCATCCATTCTCTACCGCTTATCCTGTATTTAGGGTCACGGGGGGGCTGGAGCCGATCCCAGCTGTCATTGGGCAAAGGCAGGGTACACCCTGGACAGGTCGCCAGTCTATCACAGGGCCGACATGTAGAGACAGACAACCATTCACACTCACATTCACACCTACGGGCAATTTAGAGTCATCAATTAACCAATCCCCATCCTGCATGTCTTTGGACTGTGGGAGGAAGCCGGAGAACCCGGAGAGAACCCACGCTTACACGGGGAGAACATGCAAACTCCACACAGAAGGAACCCGGGCCGACCCGGGAATCGAACCCAGGACCCTCTTGCTGTGAAGCGAGAGTGCTACCCACTACACCACCGTGCAGCCCCAAATGTAATCATGCCTTGTTGAAATATTATTTCTTTATATGTCATTTAGGTTTTGCAAACTTTTTATGTTGGTAGAGCTTTTGATTTTTACTACAAAGACTCCATCAGGATCAAAAAATAAATGTGAATCAGGAGCTGCAGCCACTTTAATTTGTGTATTTAATTAACATTGCATAAGGGTGGCAGGGGAGAGGTGTAGAAAGAAAAAAGCGTACTTGGTCAGCAGGGCTTTTGACTTGAAAAGAAAAACAAATGTATGTATGATGAAGGCTAATTTCATGTTTTCCTCACGTTTACAACAATTTGAATCTATGATCATCATGTCAATGAATAATTAGCCCAAAGACAGAACCAGTCAAGAGGAAAGTAAAATATGCTCATGGGGATAAACTATTTGCAGTATTATGGTGTGCGGTATTGCAGAATATACAGCAAAACAGTGAGTGTATTTGCACAGCAGTAGAACTGCACAGATTCAAGGGTGGAATGAGAGATCTGTTCTTTGTCAAACATCTCTGCAGAAGGCCTACATGGAGCTCTCTGCCGCATGGTGGAGCCATAAATCACAGGCCACACAAGAGTCTCTAAAACACTCAGTCTAGGCTGATATCTCACTTGCTTGCTCTTTATCATGAACATGCAATGATTAAAATGTAATGACCATGAATGAGAAATGTTCACACGTCTTACCAGGGCCGTCACTACTAAATTTGCACTAATGTTTTATATATATTTCATCTTCAAGTACACGGCCTGGAATGTACAGTAATGCCATCCTGTTTCATAGACAGAGATGTCCATTGGTTTCAGCCAACCATTAGTTAATGACTGCCGAGCTTCACATGGTCGCACTAACACAGTGTGTTTGACCGGTGCTGCAGCGGCCAATAGAGGAAGGAAGATAAACATGGCTGTAAATTTCAATGTCGTTCGTTAAGGAGCATCTAAACCTGAAGAAAATACTATTTTAAACAGATAATCACAGTTACATCATATATATTTGTGTTAGTGTCGGCTGCCATGACAGTGTGCTTGTGTAACAACGTGACCACAATGGCTGCTACTTCAGCTCTTAATACCAAGATAACATCTCTTTATTACAGCTTCTGAACATTTGTGGTAAATTATTTACTGCATCCTTAAAACGGCTACCTGCGCAAAAAAAAGGAAAAAAATGTAAAAGGGTGACACTTTTAAGCTGAATCAGCCTCAGTGAGTCAAAGGAGCTATGAAAATCACTTTACACCATTGCAGACTCTCTTTCTTATTAATTCTGTTGGTACCATCATTGAACGTTTTTATTGAACGGCAGGCTGGGAACCTAAAGATTCGAAACTAGGCATCTGACCACAGGGTTGTTAGCTGCTTCTCATTGTGAGCATGTGAGTGCAGAAGTGCGGAAATAGTGATCAAAAGTTTAGGTCACCCATATGTGGACTAAACTGTGCTGTTTGTCTGGAGACAAAAGTCCAATAAGCTTCTCATCTGCTGCCCTACCTTGAATACCTTTAATGATGGGGGGCTATAAGACTGGAGCTGCACCGGGGGCCGTGGTGGGGTTCACATGGTCTGCTGCCGTTGAGCAACTTGGTAGGGATTAGGTGAAATACAGTCTTTCTTCACTCTGTGGAAGATGTTGCAGTCCTGGGGCCACAGATTGCCCCACACGATGCTGCGGGACATTTCAACAGACACGGTCACACAGGGACTTCTTGTGTGCCGCTCAACACACGGCAGGCTGGAAGAAGCCTGTGTCACACTTTCACTCTCTAAATGAGTAGTTTGTTACCCAAATGACGCAGGATAAAGTCAGTTTATCAGTTCGGATATCTAATGGTCATAAAGTCTGCTTGAAATACAATGTTAACATATTCAGTATTTTAGAAATAACCTCAGTTTGACTAATATTTGATTTATTTTTCCCCTTTTTAATCAACAAACAGAGAAAAAACACATCTTGCCCAGTCCCATGCATGTATTCATACAGTCGATAAACACACACTACCAACTGCAGAAATCTATTTTCTGCTTACGTATATCAAATGTCTGTTGCTGAATTATATTAGCGGTATATCCTGTCTCTCCCCTTATATTGGATTTAAGGCCAACGCTCTTGTCTTTTTTGCGGTGTGTGGTTTTCAGTGGTCGTGTTTGTGGCTTGTAACATTACGGATAGTGACTCTCTGTGCAGAGCTGCACTATGTAATAAAATGTAATGACACACTCAGTGGCTGGATGTTATTAGTTTTAGTTCCTGTTGGATTAATCAAACAGCAGCGTTAACAGCGTGTGTGTGCTGGTTAAAGTAATAATTGTAATTATTATCAGTTCGGTTTAATGAGTTGGAAAATTGAATGTTAACATGATTTTACAACAGGAATACCTCCAACATGATGTTAATATAATTTCCAATTGCTTTTATGTTGTATTGTAAATCTGACACAAGTTGAGTTTTTGTCAGAAACTATAGTGATGACAAATAATGTTTTCATTGTGTAAAAAGAGAGAACACTTGCCAATAAAATAAAGCTATAATTAGGTTCAGAAAATACACTTTTTAACATCATGTTCATCAGAGAACTAGTGTGTGCTTTCTTTTTGAAAATCACATGATGTTGGGAACGAGATGCAAAGGAATCACATAATGTTTTCAGTTATCTAATAGTGTTCCAGATATTTTTACAAAATGTTCTAACAATTGTTTTAGGTAACGATTTTAAAAAAAAGAGAGAGAGAGACAAAATGTCTGGCTTGTTGCCCCGACCCCCTCCCCTCTGTCTCCTATCTCTATGTCCCTTCACTACCATCACAGCCACAGGAAGGCCCTGGCAGCCCGAATCACTGATACGATCTCTGAGCTCCTCATCTCTGTCCTCCACTGTGTCGAAATCTTGCCCATCCCACAAAGGGAAACCGCTGGTGCACAACGGTCCATGGCATGACGGCCGTTTCTGTGGGTAGGAGAGTTATGGTAAATAATGTGGCAGGTGCACGCCATGTTGCGGATGCAGGATGAAGACAATTAATGAGAAGAATGCTACGGTTATATCACACCATGAGAAGGATGTGTTGGTGCAGTGCTCTGTAATCAGAGTTTGTAAAGGGCTATTTGAGGAAGAGCACATTTAAATAAAGGACATTTTAATATCCTGTCCAGCTATTTTTATGACAAACAGAATTTTTAAATAAAAAGATGTTTCATCCAAGCTTAAGCAAATATTTGTTTATTTCAAGAAAATATGTGATGAAATAATTGCTTTAAAAATGCATTACTATAAAATCATAAAACACATTTGACAACACGACAAGATTACATGTTATTTGAAATGCTGTCAACATTATTTCAAGTAATCCCACAATCATTTAGTGACAAAAGATATATATATATATATATATATATATATATATATAGAGAGAGAGAGAGAGAGAGAGAGAGAGAGAGAGAGAGAGAGAGAGAGGAGGAGTGAGAACTTAGATTTCATTGAATCTACAAACCACAGGTGGTTGTGTAACCTTGTTGGGCAACAACACTTACAATAATCTCTGACAGTGACACGAAGTATTAGATTGATGATTTGGACATGTTTGTTAAATCAAATTATATACAAATCTGTCCAATGCACAGCATCTTGTTTTTGAAAGGTCTGTGAGGATTATGCATTTAGATTTTTGTAAAGTTAATTTGGAGTTTGCTAAATAAAAGAGTGCAGCTTTAGAACTTCAGGACTTTGTCCTTCTCGGTGCATTTCTGCAGTATTTTTTGGTCATTTTCCTGAAAAACCTTTTCCCATCCTGATGTGCAAAGCCTTGCGTAAACTCTCCAGTCTAGAATAGATAGTTTAGAAAACCCTATACAATGACATTCTACATTCAAACCTACCGTGCATCTTCCTATATACAGGTGCTTTATTCATTTATTCATGGTCTATAAGCAGGGCCGTAGCCACAATTTCAGAAATACTGAGGCCAGACCATAATTAAGTCTCAAATTTAAAAAGTACTTGGATATTAAAAACATTGTATTCATTCAGTTAACTGCTACTGCGTATTGACTGTTATTTACCATCATTAAATGCTTTTTCAAACCTAATCTACAAACCCCCCACCTCCGAACAGCTATTGAACACAGTTTAGCAACCTTAACAACCTGCCAAGCTTTGGATTTTCCCACATATTGAAGGTGTGCATATATCGCTGTAGCGATATCCTGTTTCTAAAGAAGTTGGAGGACATTGGCTTTTTGTCTTTTGCATCTACAAAACCAAAAACACAGTGTAAACTTCAAACATTAACACCTACTTTTTTAGTGGGGTTTCAGGTTACCGATGTTACAAAAAATATCTGTTGAGGACAGGTGGAAACATTCAAAATCAGCTGCAGACAGCATTTTCAACCAACATATACATTTTAGCGATAGCGGTAGCCTACAGCTAGCTAAAGCTTATAAAACATGTCAGCGACAGATGTGATTTCAGACCAAGGACCGTTGTCTGCTAGAAACGAGAAGTTGCCTTTGTTTGATTTGTGAAATTAAAGACACATAGTTTGTGTTTTTGTTTTTAAAACAACTGTAAATTTCGGTTATTAAATGCCACCTTTTTCCAATGTAATGTCTACTGTCAAAGCACAGAGAGCCTATCAGGATATCATAGCAACAGCTTACAGGGCTTGAAAGTCAATTATAGGAGCCAGACACAGTCAGAGGACATGACTTCAGCGTCCCCGATGGTAACTAAAGTCCTGCCTGTAATAAGGAACCTGATGCAATCGTGTGGTTCTAGATACTGGACTCCCCCGCCGCTCTCTCCTCAGCTCCCTGCAGATGCCGCTGTGACAGGATGTGTTTAAGAGAGTCCAGCTCCTGTGTCAGCTGCCCTATCCTCATCTGCAGCTTCTGGTTCTCCTCCTGCAGCTGCATGGCCCTCTGCTGGGTCAGCAAGATCCTCCTACGGGCCTTGTCCCGGCTCTTTCTCACAGCGATGTTGTTCCTCTCGCGTCGTTGGCGGTACTCTGCGCTGTCCTTGCTGATGCTCCTCTTGTTTACCGGGGCCCGCAGCGTTGGCAGGAGGAAGGAGGAGAAGTCCTGGAGGTCAGAAACACAAGTATGTTGAAGTTTCGGGGGGAGCAAGATGACAATGGTGTTCCCCACTCAAAAATCTATCTCACACACATCAACACACACCTGCTGAGTGTGGCCGTGGCTCTGGTGGTGGTTCATGTTCCCTGCACTGGTGTTGCTGAGACAGGAAGATGTGTACGGCAGGTAGGACAGTCCCATCATCTGCTCATCACTGCCCCCTCGCACCATTCCCTGAGACTGGCTGTACGGTGTCATATCCATCTGAGCCAGCTGATTGGTTGATGTGCCCGGGTTCAGGGTGTGGGCCTGACCCGGGTATGAGCTTGCCCACTCCTGGATGACAGACGACACCCTGGAATCAGACATCTGGTTGTGTGGGAAGCAGTGAAATTAGTTTCTTTTTTGTTTGTTTGTTTGTTTAAACACAAAGAAAAACATAAATAAAAAATATATATAATATATGATTGAAAAACAAGACATACAGTTTATAACATGTAGCTCCATTTAAAAGGGAATGTTACGAATGACAGATGCAACATTGGTCCAAATAACGTCTGACAATTTACTGGTGAAGAATTCAGTATTTTTGATTATCAATTAATTATGTCATAATAAATGTCCTTTGCAGCAAATGTATTATAATATATGATAATATATAATATTATCAGCTAAATGTACTTGGAGTATCAAAAGGGAAAGTACATGAAGTCAGAATTAGGCCTTTCAGGGAGTTGAATTAAGATATTATTTGATTAATCTGATTATCTTTACCAGGACAGTAACACTTCAGCAGCCTTTTACTGTTCAACTTAGTTAAATTGATTGTGATTATTGGCTCCCGTAGATGGAACGTTGGCGAAAATAATTACAACAATTTACAAGTAAAGAATTCAGTAACAGCATTTTAGACACAAATAAATAAATAAATAAAACAATCAGTTCTTTAATTGATTAATTGATTGACAGAAAGATTTGTTTGTCAAATTTGTTTGATTATCAATTAATCACTTAATTAATTTCATCAGGTAAAAAAGTAAACGTAAAAGTAGTTTGGGACTGTTGATCAGACAAACCAAGCGATACATTCACTTTTGTTGTGATGTATGCTTTTTTTCTAAACTTTCTGACAGTTTACAGACCAAACAAGTAATCAGTTAACTGAGAAAATAATCAGCAGATTAATCGAATATGACTGTAATTGTTGCATGTAGCCCAACATGAAGTCAAAGGAGGAAGGACAAAATGATTACTCACTTTTAGATTCTAATAATCTACAATATAGGACTTACCATGGCGTAGCTCTTCACTAACTCTCTGCCTATCCTTCAGGTTCCTCTGACAGTTTGACTGAAAATGGTCTGAAAGACTGGAGAGAGAGACACTACCTGCCTGATCTCACCACTCACCATCACTTCTTCTTCTCTCTCTCTCCCCCTTCTCTGTTCCTCTCTCTCTCTCCCCCTTCTCTGTTCCTCTCTCTCTCCCCCTTCTCTGTTCCTCTCTCTCTCTCTCTCCCCCTTCTCTGTTCCTCTCTCTCTCCCCCTTCTCTGTTCCTCTCTCTCTCTCCCCCCTTCTCTGTTCCTCTCTCTCTCCCCCTTCTCTGTTCCTCTCTCTCCCCCTTCTCTGTTCCTCTCTCTCTCTCCCCTTCTCTGTCCCTCTCTCTCTCTCTCTCTCTCTCCTCCTTCTCTGTCCCTCTCTCTCTCTCTCTCTCCCCCTTCTCTGCCCCACTCACACACGCACACACACACACAAACACAAACACACACACACACACACACACAGAAAGAGAGAGAGAGAGAGAGAGAGAGAGAGAGAGAGAGAGAGAGAAAAGAAGAAGCACATAGTCAGAAAGAAAGGCGGAGTGACTGTTTGACTCCTGACTGATAAAATTGCACATATCTTAAGTATTTTTGAACAAATTATGGGACACGATATTCAGTATATTTAAGTAGCATGTCAGTTTGAATATTAACTTATTATTTCATAGCGTTACGTTGTTTTCTTGCATCTGACTCCCCTCCTTCTAACACTATCATCCCTCAGTTTGATAGTTTGCACTATCAAGCAAACAAAGTGCTGTGCGACTGCTGTCCCTCTGCGGCTTCCGTAGACTGCATTGGAACAAAATGGCTACCCCTGTTGACAACGTGAGTGGAGCTAAGCGAGCTGCGAAATAATAAAACGTGTATTTTATCTCTCTGCAAAGTTTGTTAATATTATACACAATTCCGTCGATTTGATGTGAAACGTTTCTTTGTACACGAGGTTGATAGAAATCTAGTGACAACAGTTCTCTTGTTTTAATGACGTCCGCTAGCCACTAGCTAACTTACTTTTAGCAGCATTTCTATTACATTAATCACATTTTACTGTAGGGAAAATAGTATAAGCGGCTTTACATTTCTGACATGCTTTGTTTCTGACAGGATTTAATTGAAAGTGATTTGCCTGCTGTTGTTCAGCTGCTGGGTAATCTCACAGAACAGGTAAGAACTGTGTAATATCATAGTAATAACAATGTTTACTAGCAGAGATACGGCGAAGTCATCGAAACTATACGAACACAGTCACAAGCACACTTAGACCTCACTGAGACATATAACAAAATAACCTTGTTATGTCATCCTTGTTTTGTGTATTTTATTGGCTGACCTGTTGTGATGAGTGGTCCCTTTTAGAGACGTTTTCACAGATTAAACACTGGTTTTTCTCTTTAGGTGGCCTCAGTTACAAGCCATGTCCGTGAGCTGATAACAAAAGTCAAAGATGGGGCATTCCAAACATCAAAGGTGAGCGAAGATTTGAACTCTTAAAAATCCTGGACTGCAAGGCTGGACTACCAACTGGGCTACACCGGCTTATAGCTCCAGGTTCACTGCGTGTCTGTTGGTTTTTGTAGTTCGACTACAAAGAATGACTACAAATGTAAAAGGAGCTTCTGATTCACTCTTCCTTCCTTGCAGGGTTTGTCTTTCCTGGACCTTCGGTATCACCTGCTGCTCTTCTACCTTCAAGACCTCACTCACCTGATCAGCATCAAAACAGAAGGAGGCAAAATAAATGACAGCGAGGCCTTGACCAGACTCGTCACAATCAGAACAGTGAGATGATTGTAGGAACAGGCCACTAATAATGCCCCCTTTTTTTTCTTTCTATCCAGTATCTCACTGCTTTTCTCCTCCTGTTTTAAGGTCCTGGAGAAGATGCGACCACTAGACCACAAACTAAAGTACCAAATTGATAAACTGGTACGCACAGCTCTCACTGGAAGCTTAGGTAAGATTTTGTGTCGGTCGCAATCAATGCATTCACCAATTATGTGATTTATTTCCACTGTATAACAATGTTTTTGGTTGATTTCAGCTGAAAATGACCCGTTGCAGCTGCGTCCTAATCCTGAGAATCTCATCAGCAAAGTAAGGGCCGAATATCATGGTCCACTGAACCCCTCTTTTTATCTGGGTGGTAGCATTTATCATAAATGAACCTTATTGATTGGTGTAAGGCATTTAATCAAATCAAGCTACCAGTGATTTTATTAATTTAGGATAAAAACGCTCCAAATGCTGACTGACTTTTTCTTTCTTTGCTTCACCAACCAGTTGAGTGAATCTGAAGCGTCTGAAGGGGAAGCTGAGAATGAGACAGAGAAGAAAGCAGCCCACTCTAGTGGCAGGAAATATGTACCGCCAAAGATTGCCCCGGTGCATTATGGTAATGTCATTTGTTTTCTGCCTTTAGTCATTTGATCAAAGAGGGTAGATTTTCCTTCTGTAGTTAGGTATTTCTGTGAAAGTTGATGACATCGTTTGGAGTGAAGCGAGCAGCACATCACCCAACAGCTGCTACTTTCCCCTATGGCTCATGAGCATCAAAATAAAGACCCCAAAAATCCTCATCTCAACCTGTGTCTCCCAGATGGTGACATGAATGAATCGGACAGGAAGAAGGCTCAGTCAGAGCGTCAGCGGCGGGCTGCCCTCAGAAGCTCTGTGATCCAGGAGCTGAGGCAGCAGTACAGCGACGCTCCCGAAGAGATCAGGGACAGACGGGACTTCCAGAGCGAGCGTGAGAGCCGTGAGGAGCTGCACAGGTGTTTACTTGTTTACTTTGTTTAGAACAACAAGAAAGGCTGACACATGATTGGATGAGATGCAGGACAAAAGGATGTAGTGCAAGATAGTTGGGTTATTTATATCCACTACTTGAATATATGATAAGTATATGACATGGTATTTGAAATGGGTTGTACACACACGAGTATCCATCAACAATAACTTTGTTCTTCTTCAAAGGAAAAATTATGAGGAGTCGATGATGGTGCGTCTCAACATGCCACAACGTCAGAAGAACACCAGAAAGAGAGGCGCAATGTCCATGTCCGGTCAGCTGAGTGGTATCACACACTTCAGTGACATCACAGCACTGACAGGCGGCGAGGGCGGGCAGGTGAGCTTGCACTGACATCTTTACACCAACCTGTCAGAAAGGAGGTCATATCACACTCGCTGAGCTACAGGAGGTCGCAGTAGAAACATTACTGTTAGAAAAAAAATCCTCATTCCTGGAACAGATGAAAATCTAATTATATCCCTCTTCAACACGTCTTTGGAGAGGGGTTAGATGGGGAGAATCTGAGACTTAAATCAAGCAGTAGATTAGTAACTGAGTCTGGACACGCTGAATTATTTATATTAACTAGTATTCAATCTGGGTCGCCTCCAGCACATAGTTAATGTCGGAGGGAACACTTCTGTTGCACGTTTTGAAGAAGTCTGGCGTTTTGTACCTGACTTGCTTAGGTTTTGGTGACTCAGTGGTCTGGTGCTGTGCTGGCAGTGCTGTTGGCAGCCGTTACACTTAATGCCTCCACAGCTTTGGCCTGCCAGCCCCACTCTGTACCCTGTTTCCTGTCTCAATTCACTTTAGGCTGTCATAAAAATTACTAATGAGTTAGTGATGAGTGGCCAACATCATGCTGCTTGCAGATGTGGAAAATTCATTCAGCTAAATGTATTTGGAAAATCCATGTGCTATGTTTAGATTAGTACTAGACACGTGAAGCTACAAAACGATATGGCTAACTCATCTCCGTCCAGAATGAATAGGCGCATTGTTGCTCATTTTTATTTAGATCACATTCTTAATGTGGCTGCTGGTTCTTACACTTTCTTCTTTATTGGTGCAGGATGGGGATAACTCCCGCCCCAAGAAAAAGAAGAAAGTCATGAAGAAGAAGACCAAAAGAAGAGGTGAGGATATTCAAATTTACCAGACAGTACAAATTACCTTCCTGGTCTTTCTTTAAAAAAAAGAAACTCCACTTTTCCAACACTGTCCGGGTCAGAATTAATTCAACACTAGGACTGTGATTTTATCAGTTTAAGTCTTATATTAGAATCAAATGTTCATAAAATGATAGATGTTCTGTGATTTAAAAATACAATGTTGAGAAATTGAAACGCAGCAAAGAAATTGCTTCTTAATTCAGTATCATGTTAATAATCACCATGTCCTTCTCTGCAGCTTTTAAGAAACACAGATGATGATCCAATGACGTAAGAAGATCAAGTGATGACACAAGGAGAATTTGTTTTTACCAACAGCCATCTTTGTAGTTTATATTTCAGTGGAGTTTGTTTCCATTAAGCCAGCTGTGATAAAGTCATACATTCCCCACCTCAGCATGACTTTTTCAGTTTGTGGAATAAACATTTTACTGTTGACGCCTGTGTTTTTGTCATTAAAGAGAAGTCACATTGCCTTCTAATCAGCCCATCAGTAAGGACAAAAACTCTCTTTGTGCCATCAAATTACTCCTTGAAGAGAGCCATCATTTAGGACATTTTAGGACAAATCTACAAGCATCGGTAAAGAAACTAATTCAATTTGATGAACACATGCACACGAGAAGCAGCCAGATGCTGATTCAATGCCTAATCACAACCTGGTTCAGCACATGCCAACTGGCAACACTAATATTTAATATTTACACATGCCTGTTCAGCTACTTTATACATTCCTATAGTACTTTTTCTACATTTGACATTTTCCATGCAAGTCAATTAAATGAAAAGCTAATTTATTTTAATCTAGTAACCGGAGTGAGTCAGTTAAATCAGTTTATGTAATATGTACCTTTTAAGTAGTGTCAAACCCTTTAAGTTTACCACTCAGAATGAGGTTGTCTCGTGTCTAAACATAAAAAGGTGTGAGCTGCTACTATGCAGACGACAAATTATGAAACCACCCAATCAATACTGCTGGTTTGGGAATCAATAACATTGTATGTGGTTACTATTAAGTCATCACTTGTGCAGAGCAGAACAATAATTCAGAACACAGACAGACTCATTTTTACACAATGTCTTTATTTTTTTTTTCCCTAATACAGACTCATGGGTTAAAAATAAAAATAAAAAAGCTGAACATTTTTTTTTTTTAAACCCACTCCCCCTTTTCAAAAAAAAGAAAGAAAAAGTCTCCACACAACCCCCCCACCCCCGCCCCTACTTTCCCCCCATCCTAAAATAACAGCTCCGGCCCACTCCATTTATTAAATTAATAATCAATGCTATTAGCTCGTCAGCCTTCCTCAGACAAGCCGTGACTGCACTGCGCGTAGTCAGAGAAAGGGGCGCCTTAAGGTCCGCACTGTCCACCCCAAAAAACACCCTCGTCTCTGGTCCTGCCTTCCTCACTCTCACGCAAACTTGCCTTCCTGCCACTCAGCTATGTTGGCTTCAGCTCTCTGTATATAAATCATGTGTTGGATTGGCTGCCTGTTAAGTGCCATGTGTACTGCAGTGTGCTGTGGTGCATGTTGAACAGGTGTGTGTGTGTGTGTCATTCATGTGTGTTGAGTGAGTTGAAATGTGAAAGGGACTAAAAGCATCATCAGCGTTTGCTGTTGTAGTAAATGCCCCCTGCGGCAGGCCTGTGGTCGCCCTGCCCCCCTCCCCCGCCCCCCCACACGGACAGGATGGGGTGAGTGTGCATAGCGGGAGCAGAGAGAGAGAGAGACGCTGCGGAGACAGTGGGGGGGGCCTGCGCCACCTGGGGAGGGGTCGTCAGCCTCCACTGGTCCTGAAACCTGAAACGACAAGAAGTGGTCTAATATACAGAGAGAGGACGGGGGAGGGGGAGGAGAGACAGAGGACAAGGAGCACACAGGGTTGGGAGGGGAAAACAGGTGGGGTGGGGTGGGGGATGGGGATGGGGGGGTTGCACGAAGTAAAAACATTTATGCCTGTCAAAAGAATAAAATGAGCTGTGGCCATGCCCAAGTTGAAGGTGACAGGTATGGAGGAGCAGCAGGAAGGTGGCAGCAGGAGGAATCCCGCCCATGAGAAAAAAAAGAATCTATGCATGAAAAATTCCATTGAACATTGAAGGTCCATCCATCACTGTCCAGAGAAAAACGCAATCCATGGTGTCATGAGCCAAAGAGGAGGGGGATTGGGGAGGGAGGAAAAAGCATGAGTTATAAAAAAAAAATAAAAAAAAATGCAGCGAGGAGGTGAAGGGCAGAGAACGGCAGACACAAGAGGGATTGAGGGAGGGATGGGGAGGTAATGATATACTCCAAACCACAAACTTAAAACACAACAAATACTCTGGCTAGTGAAAGTTCCACATATGTACGGTACATTAAAAACAAAAATAAACAGTATATTTTCTTAATGCAGTTTCCCCCCCACTTTCTTTTCTTTTCTTTTTTTTGGTGGTGGTGGTGGAGGGTGAGTGGGTGGGCTGTGTTGGTGATGGTGTGAAAGCAGGAGGTCACAGCCAGACCAAAGGAGACACATCTGCAGCCTGAGATACCACCATCTTCTCTTACCCCCCCCTTCCAGACCCTCAAAACCAACAAAAAACAAAGAAATCAGCCACCATATTCTTTCCCCAATGGCCAACTGATACCTTACCAGGGGCGACCGCATCAACCTCCGCACACGCACGCTCACACACAATCGCACACTGCGGCCAGTCAGTCTCTGTCCAGGAGAGGTGTTTTTTTTTTCTTTTCTTTTTTGTCTTTTTTTCCTCTCTTCTGGGGTTCTCTTCTTTTATTGTTGGGGAAGGGGAAGACTTTTTCATTGTGTGTGAGTGTGTGTGTGTGTGTGTGTGTTTTTTTTTGTTTTTTTTTTAAATGGAACAGAGAGGGGAGAGGGTTGATAGTAAAGGAGTGTTGGGGAGGGAGGGGGGTGTTTAGTAAGGGGAATACCACGATGTTGTTCGCCCTCGGCCCCTGGAAAAGAGAGAGAAAAAGAGGGTGAGTTTTTTTCTGGTTGGCTTAAGACGACACCAATTTCCTGGTGTGATATAATATATATATTTTTGTGTGTGTGTGTGTGTGTGTGTGTTTGTGTGTGTGTGAGAGATGTTTGTGTGAGATTGTGGTCAGAGAAAGGGTCTGCAAACTGAAGGGGAAAGAATATATTTACGTATATCAAAATAAATTACAATGTTTAGGACAGTGTTCACAAATGACTAAATCGACATACCATCTTAACGGTATTGGGCCTTTGATCTCACAAGGTGTTGTTACAACTCAATCTGGAAGAATAGACTACAGTGCTGAAAGAAGCTGAAAGCAGCTTGTCAAGAGAGGGAAAGTGTTTAATTTCCAGATAGTGGAATAATGATTTATGTGTGGCTGTGAGGGGACAGCAAAGGCACTCTCTCTCCCTCTTTCTCTCTCTCTGTCTCTCTCTGCGAGAGCCGCGCCTCTGGGGTCACTGTGGGGAAAGACCTTGAGGACAAACAGCACCACACATATACCCCCAGTAAGACACAGTGCACATACATACACACTCTTTACAATTTGGGGGACAGGACTCATAGCATCATATCATTATTCACGCAAATCACATACACAAAAAGCCAGGCAGCAGCAACACCTCCTCTTACACACACATGCGCGCGCGCGCGCGCGCGCTCAGACACACTTCAGTGACAACAAACATAACACGTCATACTGGGACTGAAACCAGTGGTTGTCAGGGTAGATGCTGAGGTCAGGCTGCAGTAATGAACCCTCGTTTCTGGGAGTGAATGCTGTAAAGCTGAATCTGGGTTGGAGTATGTGTGTGTGTTGGGGGGGGGGGGGGAGGGGTGGGGGTTCATGTACATGCAAGGACATACACTCCACATGAAGCACAGAAAAGCCAAATAGTCTTCCATATTATGTGTACAGTTTGTGCGTCTTTTGACTCACATCAAAATCTTGGCTTTTCACCATGCCAACTTGGGAAGAAGACAATAACAATGATGTTAATGGATGCAATACTGGCCAGGCGCCAATTTTGAGGTGCATATAAACACAAACCACTGAGTCTACGGTGCAAAGTTTTGAGGTGCTAGACAAATGCCACTATTTGGCCGTGTTGTCCTTTAATACTATCAAAGCCTGGCAGATGAGGCTCTTCTCTAGCCTGCACACAAAAACACTTGCTGTGGCCTTGTTGAAGCTTAACTTCTTATAAACAAAGCCAAGCAACAGTTAGATACTTGAATGAAACATCTCTTGGGTTGAGATTGCATGACCACAGCCAAGCACTGTCAAATCTTCCCAGGCACACAATGGGTCAACGCAAAGATTTTGTGTTTTTCTTTCACTATGGATGTGTTCCAATGACAAGACAAGGCACAAGTGAAGCATGTTATTTGGTTTAGATCTGAGCCTGATTCTGTTCAACTGCAGCAGACTGAAGTAGCCCAGTGATGAATTCCTAATATAGCAACTAGACAGCCCTTCTACTCCTCTGCATTAAGCCATCAAGTCCATTTCAAGTGGAACAACTCTCTGCATGCCATTCTCTGTAGTGATAACATAATAACCAATGTTGTCAGATAATGCTGAGATACACTATGTGGTTATAAGCAATTCTCTAGTGTTTTTTTATGATAACATTACAGTCGAATCAAAATTGACAACAACAAAAATAATTTCATGACCTTGGAACTGTTCAGTTCAATCTCAAGTCTCAAATTTAAAGCACAGCCATTTGAGATATAGGTACTTTTCTGCTATTCTTTTAGATGGGACGTCAACTCTTTATCTTCACATACCGGTAACTGCAAATCGGACACAACAGTTCAATAACAGTAACACAAAAATGAAAGCCTTTTAAGTAAAATGCTATTTTCATTCCAAGCAACCAATCTCAATGGATTAAAGGATCCTTCATAAATAACAACTTGACTCTATCAAAATTAAATAAATTATTTATACATTTATAAAATCAGAACACTAGCATAAGAATACAGAATGCCATATATATTTATGAACAGCTCTTCGCTTCTCTGTCATTTCCCTTCCAATTGTTACAATGTGGGAAGTTAAATCGGACCGGAAGCTCAATTTACAACCACAAAAAGCAGCAAGAAAATGTGTCTCTATGTCTATCGATTTCCACCCATGTCAGTACAACTATGCACACACACACACACACACACACACACTCACAACCACCAACTATACACCAAAAAAACAGCGCCTTAACTATTCTGAAACAGCTAAGCTATAACAACATGCATATTGTCCAATACAGTTGTTTTCACTATTTTTCCTATATGAGGTTTAAGGCTTTAGGGTCAACGAGCAAGAAAAAAAAGAAGACACAATTCCACAATCAGTCGACCTTATGCAGGACATGACTAATGAGATTCGCCAATGTAAATTCTATGTTGGGGAACCTTGTGTAATGTGTATAGTCTCTACCCATTTCCATCAGTACTTTCAACTGCTGGAAACTTGATTTAATATCAACAACCCCTCAGCGTTTCCCTTAGTTTTTGTGTGCCTTGTTCTGCAGTTCAGGCCAAATCTCAGTGAGTAAACTGGCAGGGTTAGGGTTCCTTGGTATGTGTAGGAGTGGCTGGGATAAGTACACAGAGATTAGAGAGATTCTGACCTTGAAGTTCAGACAATTTCTCACACAAAAAGGAGTGAATAGAGTTGTAACCCTTTCTTGTAGTAATTTAAAGGCAGTCTTGCTGCAATGGGAATTCATACATGAGTAATAGCAAGGGCAAAAATTAAATGCGAAAACAAAAAGGAATAAATAGGGGCCTTTCAGAAAAACTTGGCTGTAAAGTGGCTGAAATAAAGGCCTCTGTGTGAAGGTTTTTAGGCTCTTTCCAAAATAATTGCTGCACCATCTTTCTTCTGGAAAAAGTTCTTTGTTGAACATTAAGAATTAAGCAACAGCCAAGGCCTAGAGGTTCCAGATGCTTTGCAGGGATGATCAATCAGAATCTCTCAGTCTCAAAGCTCAGTGCATGTGAGAGGAAGTTGGCATGCTGATCAACGTGTTTGGCACCACACCTCTTTTGTGACTCCCAACAGAAAAAAACAAAACAATATGGCTACACAGGGCTTATCTGGAGTCGTGATTCCTCAGTGCCCACAAGGGCAAGCCATAGTTTAAGTTCTTCTGACTTCCTATCCATTGACAATACTCAGACTGCCTGCCTGGCCTGTTCGGTATTAGAGAATGTATCCAGTTCTTTCAATGTGACCAAATTACAAAATCTCTTAAAACATACTAGCCTGCCCAATTATGTCTTGAGTGAAAAAGCAATTGATGATGATTAACCCTGTTTCCTTTGGAGCTTGCCTATCAAGTATTCTAAATTGAAATGAATACCGTAATTTCCTTTCAGCGTGAGGTGTGGTGCATGCAGGTGTAGAGTTCTCCCATGGTGTCAGAAGTGAGGCGTCTCATTGTCAACTCACCTGAAGGCCCGTCCTCTGCCTCTGGGTGGTGTATAGCCACTGTAATAGCGTGCACGCGATGAGAAGCTTCCTCCCCGTGACCGGAACCGAGCTCGTGGAAAGCCGCGGTCTGTGGTGCTGATGCCTGGTCTGTTTGTTCTCTTAGCGCCCACCTGAATAGCAAGAACCCCACAAGGGACAGTTACGTGAAAGAATACTTGATATATCTTGGGGCTCTCTTTAACAGCTTTTATATATTTCAGATTAAAAAACTGATTCAATTCTGTTAGTGAGATTTTGAGCTCTGTCATTTTATGAGCAGAACTGGTAGTATAGAAGTTGTTTTTTGCCCAGGAAAAATTAGGCATCAGTGAAATGTTGCCAATGTTCTATTGTGCAACTGTTCAGTTGTGATAGTCACTGATTGCATTGGTCCCTTTCAGTTCATTTAGTAAATGCGCCAATATTTATCAGTTTGCAATGATTAAACCAGTTTCTGATCACACTGTACAATCTTGTGTATGCTGCTTATCAAGAGAAAATTAAACTTGTCACATTGCCACTTTCTTATTTCCACTCAAAATGGTTTCAGTTATCGTCATTCTAACTTAAAACTGCTGAAATCTCAATGTGAGAACCTCCCAGTTGAAAATTCAGTTGATATATTTCAGAATATATTACCTTTATCTGCCTTCCTCTGAAAAGGGACTCATCCAAAGCCATGGCTGTCCTAACCGACTCCTTGTCTGCAAACTCAATATAGGCAAACCTGAAGGAGAAAAAGAAAAGTTAACTACAAGCAACAGCAAGTACTCAAATCTAAACAAAAATCAGGAACATGCAGAGCAGGACAGCACCCATATCTTGATAGACAAGATTTAATGCAACTTTTATTTACTTATACAAAAGAGTATATGCTTAGCAATGCACACCAGCTTTTGAAACACAAGAAAAGTGAAACTAGAACTCACAAAATGTTAATAGTTGTTCAATCTGGTCCCAGTCAACCATTATGTGTGAGCCCTGCCTTTTTTTTAACAAAAGCAATCACATTTAACCATCCAGCTTTAGTGAAACTATATTGAATTGATGCTTGATAAAATAGAATCTGTCCACGCGTGATTATGTCTTATTTCTTCACTAACAGTATGAATTTGGTATATTTGCCAGACAAGACTTGTAATCCACCCCCTCCACTGATTTAAACACTGCACAGAGAGAAGATACAGTACAACAATTGTGTATTACCCTTTGGGATGCCCTGTGTATTTGTCACATAGGATGGTGACTCTGTTTACTGAACCGCAGCCATGAAAGTGAGCCTCGAGCTCCTCTGCCGTGGCACCGTAGTCCACCTGCAGAAATACAAGATAAAAGGTTAGATATCAATAGAGATGCATCACTGATACTTGAACATGTAAACTTTGAATCAAGATGTTATTGACATCCACACATTCTGGCCCAAGAATCAATGTTAGATTTGTATGTCAACTAGATTGTATGAAATTACACTGAATGAAAACAACAAATACCACATACATTTTAAATAAAGGTGATTTAGGCATTAACAAAAATACACAGACACAGATAGCGATGGAAGCAATTGTTATGCATGTACAAAAAGAAGGTAAGTGTAGTTTAAGTTTAAGATTTGACACAAATGTCCAAACTGCAACTGAATTTCTAGAAATTGCTCTTTATCAAGTCCAATTACAAAACACAAGCATTGATTTTTAAGTATTAATACAGATCTGAGTGAAACTGAATGAACTTGAGTTCAGTAAGGTTCATTCTAAAAAATATGATAAGACTATGGCACAGCTGTGATTTAGACATAGCAGGATATGCTAAAAAGTGTTTCCGTGAGAAGGACACCAGTGTTGGAGGCTACCATAAGGAAACTCTGAAGAAGCAACTGGGCTCCATGGCTGCGATTAAAGACACTTTGGATAAAACAATTGCTCCCCAGGTAATTCACTCGTTGCAGCTTTATGGCAGATATAAAAAGGAAAGCCATCGTTTGCCAGAAGACTCACAGGGGAATAGGAGTAGAAGACCCAAACCAAACACTTTGGGACTAATTTAACAACAAGACACCTCAAACATAAAGTTATTAAGTAATGAAATGCATTATGTAAGGCATCTTAAAAGGGGGCTCAAAATACTTAAAAACTGCAGTATTGCAGTTCTGCAGTTATCATGACCAAAATCATTTGTTGCAGGACTTGAAAATTGCTATTCACACAGGGCCACGGTTTTAATTTACAAAGCTCGGGTGGATTTACAAACATGAATGGAGAAAATTGCAGTGTCCAAAGCCGATACAAATCCAGACTAAAGAAAAAATCCATCCACTAAAAACAAGGAAACCTTGCAAAAGTGAAAAAGGGCAACTTTTCACAGGAACTTTATGATTCTATGTAGAGTGTTTTCTTAAAATATTTTTGTTTATGTCTTCTCAAATGTTGCAACAAGAAAAGAGACGATGTGAACAAAAGGGCACGAGACAATTACTCACGTTTCCGACATAAATAGATCTGCCATCCGCTTCCATCTTTTCCTCGATGGACATGATGACGGGACCGACTGCACAGGGTAGAGAAGAAAAACAAACATCCACATGAGAACCAAAATGAAGAGTGTCCCCGACTAAGAATTTGCATAGCCATGTATTGCCTATTGTCGACTGATCAATTATTTTTTCCTCATGAGCCTCCCCTCTTTAAGCGTCTGTAGAAAAATAGTTAAGACAACAAAATGATCTGCAGAGATATGTGTGACTATCATGCTTAGCCATTTCAGAATAATGGACAGCCCGTTTGTTTTGTGTAGTGCGTGTACTTGCAGTACTGTTAGTAGTACTGAAACATTGCGGGGATCGATGGACAGACACGGTTTCAGCTTGCTTGTTTTTCGTGGTTGTAAATAGAACTTTCAGACCTAATTCCCTTTCCTTCCCATTGTAGCAAACCAGACAATGGAAATGACGGGGATGACGAGAGAGAAACACAAGCAGACAACCATTTCTATTTGCCTCCCCCAGCTGACTTTAGAGAATCATTCATAAATTCAAAATACATTCAGCACCTGATTAATAAAATATATTCTTTGATTTTTAAACATGTTGTTCTTGTTTAGCCTTAGAGTCAATTGGCAAAAAGCTGCTCTGGTGGTGGCGCAAATTTGGATAGTGCAATTAAGCCTACATGGTGATTTAATCATGCCCATTACGGAAATGGCTTACAGTCATGAGTTATTTTCACATTGTTATAAACAGTATTATTAATTAGTTGATATTTATACCAAAAAGCTTTAATATGATGATTTATTGGGAGAAACCAATCATTTCTGTTTCAAATTACATTCAGCTACCCCATATCGATGGAATGATCCTTTCCACCACTGAGATAATCTGACTGAAGTTGGCAGTCAAATCAGGCTCCTTAGATAAAATATGTATAGAAGACTATTGGCTAGTAACTCCTATAAAAATATATATTTTAAACCGAGAGAAAAATATACAAAATAGTCTTTTATCAAACAGCATCTGAAATAAATTCTTCAATGACTACTAAGGACATCAAATGACAGATGACTTGTGTATCAAGTACAAGTCTTGTACTTCCTGCCATAATTTGTAGGTTGAGCATTTAGTATTAGACCTTATATTAAGATATCAATCTTAAACAAGCCGTCCAATAGCAAACTAAAGTATCCTCAATTACTGTTATTGTATTGTTAAATTGCACAGCCTTAAAACAAACATGCTTTACTAAATTGATGCATGAACTTTAGAATTAGATTACTTTATTCTAACCTTAAACTAGCAACTTGACACACCAGCATAAGGATTGACAAGGACATGTGGATGGTTTTCTATTGATACAAAGCACTTCAAATATAACCAATTACCACATAAAATATTAAAGTGTTATGTGGTTGCTGTAATTTATTTTAGTTTGTGAGATTAAAATGTTATTTTAAAAGAGAGCACAAAAGAAGAGGATTAGTTTATTTTACAATTATAATTCTCTAGATGATTTGACAGTATAGACAGATAGGAAATGTGAATGGATGTTGAGAACGAAGAAGCCTCCCCCTCACAAAACGCACCTGGTGGGGGGCTGAGATTCATCTGTTTCTCCACTTCGTTCTGGAGCTCCTTCAGCTTCTCGGCCTCTTCCTCCATCTCTCTCACCCTGGCTTTGATAGCCTCCAGCTCCTACAACATGAACACAAATTCTATTAGAGCAGTCAGTCCATCATTAACGCAATGTGACTCACTCTCACATTAATCAAGTGCTATAATCATGAGATGTGGCTGACAGTCATGATATGCCAACAAGTGGCGACCAACTACTAAAACTAGCCACAAAAATATAATGTCAAAATTAACAAATGTGGCCATAACACCCCTTTGACAACACCAGGAAGATGGAACAGTAGCAATGAGATGGTGAATGTCTGCAACTGCTGGTCCTGGTGTTGTTTCAGCCCCTCTCAAGAAACATTATTTAACAAATACAACATAGAATCCAAATTACTAGTAAAATATTGGCAAAAAAATCAGTAATCAATACTAATTTCAAGGCTTTAATTACAATGTTTATCATGTGTATATATATATATATATATATATATATATATTAATAATTCAAATGTTTATGTGCATTCTCTCTGTTTTTGTATAATATTTCTGTCTGCCATCTCTATGGGCTCATGCATCCGATTTTAAGCATTTGCTATTAATCCATTTTGACATGTAAATAAATAATGTATATATTAATCAATGGGAAAAAATAATTAGCTGCAGCTCTACTCCAACTAATATTGAAGCAAGAGCCTTTTTATAAACAACTGTAAATGTATTTTGGGGTAGCGATGACCCACAAAACAGATCGGTTCCAAAAAAATGTAACATTCCATTAGTGAACAGAGAGATGGCTGTGTCCTCACGTGGGAGCAGACCCTCCTGTCTGACAGTGGTGCACTGCAGCACAGTGGGAGCCATTCCAGCTCCATCCAGGGCCATTGCCTGCTGACAGGCTTTGTAACGTAAAGGCTCTTTGTACAACTGGTTGAAGTGACACAGACACATATTGAATTCTGGTCTTCTAACCGGAGAGGGGGGGGGGGAACTGCACAGTGACATCCTGTATCTGATGATAATGGCACCATCATCTCTCAGCCCTCCGACCTCTAACTACATGCATCATAGTGTATCGAAATCATGGGAGGAGAAAGCAATCCACGTTGACAGCAAGATGGTTTAAAAAAAATGCCATTCGACACGTTGTTGCCCCTATTTTTTGTCGCATATTGAGAGACTCCCCTCCCATCTCTCGTTCTCCTTTCTCGAGCAACACATTGAAGGATGCAAACCCAGCCCCTCAAATACCGCAACCCCCTGCTTCTGCGTTGTATGCCGCGCTTTCACTGTCCGACAGACAGTAGGTTACTTCAACCTCAAAACTAGCTGGGACTTGCTGCATAGACATCATCGAAGAATATGCACTGCAGGTGTTGGAAAAAGGAAAATGATAATAAGACCGAACACCGCCGATAGTACATCTTGAACCGTCGACCCCCATGTCCTACTAATGCGCGATACAAACCGCCGTCCGAAATAATAAATGACAAAGATCATCAGCTGCAAGTCTGCAATCTCCACCCTAGCTTTGTTAACCCTGCTAGCTTGTTAGCATTTCGGCGTTCTGCTAGCTAGAAACCCAAACGTTAACGGTTCAAATTCCACATCTTATTTCGTGACTAGTATTTACGGTCGTCATGTCCTCTGGTCGTTTTAGCCGCAGCACTTGATGCTGGAGCTCACAATGAGCGAATGTTAGCCTGCTGACGCTCGGCCATTTGCATGTGCACACACCGGTGCTTGAAATGCAGCAGCCAGCATAATGGTGAAGGTAAAATGAATAAAATGTGTCATATTACCGTAATCAGGTCGCCTTCTTGAGCAGGTAGACTCGTACAGCGGCGGCTAATGGCGGCGGCCTGTCCTACCCTCGCCCCTGACTGTCTCCTGTATCTCAGTCTCGCATTTTTTTTGAGACGAGGATCCCCCCCCAAAAAACGATTCGAGCTGCTCCCTGGCGCAGAGAAACTGGTGCCGCTGTTGCGCCAAGATGGCTGCCGACTCCACGCATGTCACCACCCATTTCTACTGCACTGCGTGAACCACAATGGCGATTATAATATCGATTCGGCGATAGTAGTAACGTTAAAGACGGCATACGATCCTCAATTTGTGGGAGAAAAAAAATAAACAGATTACCTGCCTTCACTCACTACTTCTCTGACCATTGCGTATCCTAGTAACCATGTGAGCTCTCACAGCTGAAACAATGCCCTTCACTTACCGGGTCTTCAATTGAGGCCTCTCCCTCTTCTAATCCCGGTTCTTCGTCACCGACACCCGGGTCTTCCAGCTCGGGATGTCCGGGGTCTGAATCTAGTAGGGATTCCTCCGCCAGTCCGTTACCGAACTCCGCCATCGCCCTGTTCCAACTGCACCGACGCGCCTCGTGGCCAAACCAACGTACAGGGCCCTACTCACGCACAAGGGGGGTAGAGTGAGCGGGGCGGCGAAAAGGAAAAAAACGGCGGAAACCGCCGCTTAGAAAAGTTAAAATGGGGAATAAAATGCTAGCTACAGTTCCAGCCACTACTCAAACAGCATACCGCGATGAAAAATAACTGCTGTTTCACTCGTTACCTAAAGCAGTGCTGCTTATTTACAACAGAGAACCTAGTTTATTTACTTAAACGAGTATATAAAAAAGGCGAGGACTCTACGCGAGAGCGGCGGCGTCCCTTCAGTTCAGAAATGGAAGCTGGGGGCGGAGTCATGTATCACTGCGGGCGTAAAACTCTCGATTCTATTCGACAGCGGATGGCTCTAGACAAACCTTTTTGACGTCTGCCGCGTTCCTATTGGATAGCCGCGCAGGACTTTCCGGTTCTCAAATGGCATGTGTGCTTTTAATTGGATTACGTTTCTGTCAGTCATACCCCTTTCAGTGGTGAGTAAACTGGCAAAGCCAATTGTGCAAATTAATTCCAGGCACATTTGAGCGTGTCATATAAATTGTCTCCTCGTGTGTGACCTGACTGACCTTTAGTTATAATATGCCACTTATTTGTATATAAAGTTTGTGTTAATGTTAACTTTTGTCACACACAAAAAGGTAGAAACAAATGCCCAATGGCACCGCAATCAGGCAAATGTCTTTTGTTGTTCAACTGATTTTATTTCTTTTTCTGTATATCAAAGAAAGCATAATGGAGACCAAACACAAAAGGCAGGTACAAGTGAGGAGAAAAAAAATGAGCTTAATCAAAAATCTAACAATTCATAACAACACTGCCACTATTATTGTTCAATATTCATAGGAATACCATACTGTTTTGAGCAGAGAGGTGGCATTTAAAACCATTATGGATCAATAATAATCAAAAACAGTGATGGGTAGTAATGATAAATCGTATAAGTAGTAGTACAGTTATAACAATAGTGATAATCAAAGTGACAATGAAACATAAGAGAATAAAAAGCAGATCTCCATAAAAACCTATCTAGTTTGGACAGTGCAACACCGTGTCTGTGTGTGTGCATGTGTGTAATCCCAGTCTTGAAGTTAAAGCACTCCAGTCCTTGCTTTACACACAAGGTACAGTTTCCAACAGAGTACACATTATTACTCATGAAAGGACACTGTTGCCCTCCTTGTTTCAAAAACCACACCAAGTGACTCTCAATGCCATGCTCATGGCTGTGTCCATTTGAAATGTCTGTAGCTTGTGCAAAAATGTGGACTAGTGCAAGTGTCAAGCCGTGGGATGTCCTTTACAGTTTGCATTTACGAACACCTCTCCTGCTCTCTGTCGACCTCAAGATTGCTTTTTGGTTTTTGAATGACAGAAAGCAAAGGGAGGATTACTTTGGAATATCAGTTATTTTTAATATATTTCTTTACAAAAGTTCATGTTTTAGTTTTGCATTTTGTTAAAACTATCAATAGTAACATTAATATACAACTTAAATTGAAGGAAAACATCTTTAGTATGTTATGTGTCCTTCAACACAGCACCATCTTATTAGCTCTCAGTCAAAACATTTAATGTTTCCCAATTTGCTTTCAAGATTCGAGTATTCATTAGTCCCTTAAGGCTACTAGTAATACCCAACTTTCTCCCTTGTCATGGTTTCCAGATATGAGATCTCATTTCACAGCACGTACATTTCCAGAATTAGTAACTCTGTATCAAAACTGAAAAAAACGGGGGGGCAAATGTAAGGGAAACAGCCCATTTCAAGCCCTGTTCTCTTAATATTTCTAGAGGCTTGGCTTTTGACCTAAAAAAAAAAAAAAAAAAAAAAAGGTGTTACACCAATTTCTAATTGCTTCTATTGGCATTTGTATAAATATTGAAGCAAATACAATTAGTACTTAAACTTTCCTGTCTTAAGCAGAGTATTCATGGCAAAGAAAACCTTAAATTTATGGTGTGACCCTGAAATTAATTACATTATACAAGGATCACCTGGGGCTGTATTCATATACCTGGTGGTGTTTCTTCTTAAGGCGGTTGTACTTCTAACACACCCACAGTAGGTGAAAATATTGGTTTTCTCCAACAGGCTTGAAGAGCTGCATTTCAAAATGAGATACACACTATTTGGAGGGAAAGTGAAATCCACAGGATCAAAGAAATTTGTTATAAAAAACAAGATAGTTGGTAATCATGTAATTATAGTCCTTGGCCAAGAGGATGCTGACAACTTTACAGGCAGGATTTGCGATCATCTAGAAACAGAATGTGACATTCAGATATTTCCCCCAAAGATGGATATAAAAAGCATTTTGCAACAGAGCTCTTCATTTCCTTACCCAGTTCTGCTTCTTGCACAATATTATGCTCCCACCTAAAGCATGTTTCATTAGCAAAAATCAATTTATTTTATGTGATTTATATTAAGGCATCCATCGTGCATTGATGTATCTCTCCATAAAAAGACACCTGCATTAGAATGCTTAAAAACATTTCAAACAATGTAAAATGTGTCAAAGTGCGGTATGCCAAGATTCTACTTTCCTCAGCCTTTTTTTGCCCTGTCTATTTGGATTGTCGTGAAAACTATGAACATGTAAATGGGGACAATTCAACAGCCCTATTCTCTCTAAAGTACCTATTTTTTTTAAATCCCAAATGAGTGGACACAACACTCTTCAGATCACGCCCGTCGCAAGTAAAACTGTGACAGTCACTGCCAGTTCTTCCTCTCCCAATGGTTCAGTCCAGTCATTTTATATCCAAGCAATCTTTGCCCTAGAAGTGAAAGTAAGCATGAGAAATACAATTCCACAGGAGAAAACTGGGAGTTATGTCATGTTATTGTTATTATCCCAGAAAGTTTCCACGCCCTCGGTCAAATGGCCACTTCCAAAGAGGAAACAGTTTTGCATCAGTCTTTAGGGTAGCACGGTTCAAGCATGGCAAGTTGAGTGCCTTTACAAATTATAGGAAGGTAATATATAACCACAGGCTTAGGATCAAAAATGTTTGGAAAACTTTGTGAGGATTGAAGGAGACTTGAGATGTGTTCCATCACTTATCAGACAGCACTGAGTTAGTGTGAAGCAGCATGGAAATAGTCTGCTGTTGTATTGGATTTCAGGTGAGCTCTATAGATCAACGGATTTCAGGTCAGTGAAGGTTGAGCAAGGGATAGCGGGTGCAGGGGGAGCCAACTCCAAAAACTAAATTAGCTTTTGAGGATTAGTGCTCAAATTTGTTTATTAAAATCTGAGGAGCCCAAATGGGTCCAAGAGTAGTCAGTGTGCAGACCAATCCTGATCTGAGTCTTTAACTGTTGCTGGTGGCCGTCGGTGGAGACAACTCAATAACCATCTCTCCTCCAGAAGTGGTTACCACGTTGGAGTGAGGGACCTGTGAGCCCGGCACAACGCTGCCTGGTCCGCTATTTCCGGTTCCGTTCTTGTTGACAAGCGTCGTTGGCTGGCCAAAGTTAGTGGTTCTCAGGGTTGCCAGATGACGTGGGGAGAAGACGTGAGCCCTCGCTGCAGCCCGGGATTCAAAAGAGACATTGCAGGCATCACAGCGGCCTGTCAGGGTCTCCTTTGGCACTGGCTGGCCTGCCACTGGGGAAGCTGGAGGTTCAGTAATGGTCAGCTGAACAGGTTTGGGCAGGATGGGGCGATTGGCTTTGAGAGCGTTGTACTGCAGATAGCTTCCCGAACTCATGTCCACCTTTCCACCTGACAGAGGAGACTAGGAATGGGAAGGTGGGGTGGATAGACAGGGAGTTTAATGTCACCATCATTTTAAGCTCAAATGTTGTTACAGGTTTGTCTGAACCATCTGTATAATTGCTGAATGCACAATTTATCAATTCTGTATTTCTGACAGCAATAAAAAAAAAATCTTGCCTAAAGTTTGTTTTTTTTAATATAATTGAATTTCATTACATTTTGCTAAAAAATACTTTAAAGGACAATTTGATTCCAGTGAAAGCTAATATATAATAACAGCCCTGATATAAAAAGGTGCTAAACTGTAATGTGATGCCAATAAAATAAAACGTTCCTCTTCTCGGTGAGTTTTATTAGTCTAACTGTAGAAACACTTATGCGATTTTGTACTAAAGGTGGCAAAAAAAAAAAAAAAACTGTATAGTACATCTTCTTGCCAGCTTACCATTTTCTCTTGCTGCAGTCTCCAACGCTTCTCCTTGGCTCTAGTGTTTTGGAACCAGATCTGCACTACCTTGAGCGGCAGGGTGAGCTCAGTACCGATTGCCTCACACTCCATGGCATTTGGGTGGGCACAGGTCTCGTAACAGGACTGCAGAATGGACAGTTGTAGGCAGGACAAGTGCGTGCGTGGCCTACGGCTGGATGAGTGGGGCAGAAAGCTGCTTTCCGTCGGGCTCGATTTAGCTAGAACCGGGGTGGAGGGGCTGGCCACTTTGGCTGAGCTGGGGGTATTCGGGCTTACTGGTGCAATGCTGGGAGTGGGAGGAGGGGGAATGGTACGAGAAGATGTGTGTGTTGGAAGAGCCAGTTGTTCTCTTGATAGAGTGTTGATCTTAATGGGGATCTTAGGGGTCCAGAAGTTGAGCCCGTTCTGTTTTTGTGGCACCACTGATGTGGCAGGAGGCCTGTTATTGATGGGAGTTGTGGGCAGCTTGGGCACCATGCGATTAGTGGTCCCCGGTCCAGGCCCCAACTCATTTTCGTTGTCTTTCTCCTCATCAGTCTTTTCTTCCTCACTCTCCTCTTCTAGCTTTCGTTTCCGGGCTGGCCATGGGGCAATGGGGATTGGATCCTTGGGTGGTGGTAAAAGGACAGGGGTGTTGACTTTGGGTGCAACTTTAACCATGGTGACGTTGCTGGTGGTTTCAAGCTTTGTCTTTGGCACTGCAGAAGCACTGCTGCTCACATGAGACACTGTGGTAGAGGAAACAACCTCCTTGGGCTTGATGGGAACTGGGGATATTTTCTTCACCACGGCTGGTTTGCCCAGCTCCTTTACCGGCTCTCTCTCCGTCTTAACAAGGGTGCGTACAAACGGAGTAGTTGTGATGCACCCAGTATTGTTTGGGCCAGGCTTGCTGGAAAAAATGGGTTTGGAAAGAGGCCAGGTAAATTTGATGAGGGGTTTGCCAACCGCTGCCAGGGTCCCGTCACTGATGAATCGGACCTCACCTTTTCGTTCCCTCGCCCTCATGTTCTGGAACCAAATCTGAACAACCTTCTTTGGGAGGTGGACCCACTCTGAAATCTGTTCAAACTCTTGTTTCCCAGGATTTGGGTCTTTGAAATAGCAGCCATACAGAATATCAAGTTGTTCAGCTTGAATGATGGTCCTTGAACGCCGCATATCCCGATACCTTTTTCCTTTGGACCTTTTCTGCTGCTGCTGCTCCTGCTCCCTCTCCTTTTCCTTCTCTCTTTCCTTTTCTCGCTCCCTTTCCAATAGCGTGGCATTCATTTTCTCGGCTGCCCTCATGTAAATACTGGACTTTGTCATGTTGTTGCAGTTTACCAGACTCAAACTACTGTTGGAAGAGATCATGGAAGTAACAGGTTCAGGCTTCACCTGGACGACTACTAGACCTTTGGATGTGGGCCTCAAGCCCAGCCCGTCCAGCAATTGTCCCTTCTGTGCTGCAATTTTATCAGCCAGAGATGATGAGGAAGAAGCAGATTTGTTGTTTTTCCCCATGCTGAGATCCAGAGCAGACTCACAGTCATCGCCATTGGACAAGTAGTGGGATGTTTGGCTGTGGGAGGAGAGAGACTGCGAGAGAAGAGAGCTGGAGAAGCGAGTGATAGTTGGTGGGTTAGGAAAGATGGGAATTTTGCTCCCATCAACCAATGAAGGAGCAAGGGAGAGGACATAGGGGCTAAGGAACTGCGTAGAAAAAGGAGTAAGGGACAGGGGAAGTGAGTGGAGGGCACTGGTTGGAATCTCAATGTGGGACTGTGAACTTGGAGGATCCCCTTGGGCCTCCAACTCTAGATCCACATCTGGGTCCTGTCTCTCCTTCTTCACCTCCACCTCATCACGCTCAAACTCCCTCTTTCGTTTTTTCCTCTTCGCTCTCAGACCCCCTCCGCCCTCCTCATCTTCATACTCATCCTCTGCATCAGAGAGGAACACTGTTGTGGAGCGCAAGACCTTTCCCCCAACCGACCCCTTATCCCCATGAACTTCCCACTGTGCTTCATCTTTAGCAGGGCTCTCAGGACCCTCTCTCAAAGACTCATTCTGACTTTCCTCATCAGACACAATGACAGAGGTGTACACCTCATTTTCTGAGTCAGAAGTGAGACAGGAATCTCCCTGACCGTCCCTTCCCAAATCTCTCTTTCTGCGTTTCCCTCTTGTACTAGACAAATCCATTGCCTGACTACCTGATGCTTCAACATCTTCCTCACCTTCTGCTATAATCAGTGAGTTTTCCTCGTCATCATAGTCATTGTCAGAACTTTGGGGATGCCTTGTAAATCCCGCCAGGCGCTGCAGGTTTTCCAACTCTGTCACCCTCTGCCTCTGTTTTGCATGGCGTGCTTGGCTCAGCCACTTACGTACCTCCTCCTCAGAGAGCCCTACCTCTCTGCCTAGTGCCTCACAGTCCTCATGTGGTGGACTTGCAGCATCAGCCTCACTTCGCGACTCAAAGAACGCCCAAAGAACCTCCGACTGGAACTCTGACAGCACTGGAAGGTCTGGATAAATAGATCCCATTGCATTATAATGGGGTCGATTTTGGTTGTTAGTTAAGGCATTTGTACTCGGGCTAGATTTTGGGGTGCCAAGAGAGCCGCAAGGGCTAGTGCCCGATTGGGATTTTTGAGGAGTAGAATCAGGGCTAAGTGTAAGGTTTAAATTTAATGGACTGAGGCTTGAGTTGCTGGGCACAGATGCAGAAGGCGAGAGATTCTTATTGCGAAGGCTCCTCTCTGTGCCCGCTGGGGAGAGATTGAGGCTAGCTGCTTTATCACCTTCCAGGTCCAACTGATTAGATGAGCAGTCTCCATCTGTTGTGCTATCTCCATGTGCCTTCCCACTGTCTTCATTATTCTCAACTTTCACTTTGCCTTCCATATTTGGACGCTGTGTAGATTCTTTACTGTCCTCAAGTTTTTCTGTTTCTCCGTTCCCTGTAGTCCAGTTATTCCTGTCCTTGAGCTGATCTGAGATCTTCTCAACAGTCTCATCACTACCCTGTCTTTCTTGTTCTCTCTCACACTTAGTCTGCTCTTCCAGGCAGGGCTGTATGCTTGTTGGAACCCCTGCAGAGGGCCACTGGTTCTGTAAGCTGTTAAGTCTTTGGGTTAGGAGGGCTTGCTGGGCTGTGCTGAGACCTACAAATGGCACGCACTGGGTAAGGAGCTGGTTTTGCTGGTTGTCTTGGTGCTGCTGGGTTTGGGCTTGGAGCCCATTCAAGATCAGGGGCATGACCATTTGAGGCTGAGGCACGAGCTGAGGCACGGCGGCACCAGGAGCAGCACCGGCCGCGAATAGGGAGGGGAGGAGGGAGTGTGAGAGGGTGTTGGGACTGGATGTGAGGAGGGTGAGAAAGGCCGAGACCGCCTGAGCTGAGGCCACAGGGGAGGTGAGGAGGGAGGGAGCCACTTGTGAAGTTTGAATCTGCTCTCCGTCTTTTGTGGTAGTCACCATCAAGGTCCCAGGAGCAGCACAGTTGGTGGTTGTAACCAGCTGACTGGTTCCACTTCCAGATGTGGTCACTACAGTGTTTAGCACACTGGTGGTGGTACCTCCCAAACTAGCAGTGGCTAGTGTGCTGTTTGCAATTCCAGCATTTCTGCTGCGGGTCTGGTGCAAGACAGATTTCATATGGCTCTCAAGGGTGATGGCATGATTGTAAGAGACTCGACATACAGCACACTGGTAGGGTTTGTTTGATATATATGGCCGAGACAGGACAGGAACTGGGGGAGCTGGGGGATCAATGTCTCCACCTTGTTTTGCACAGCCTGTTGTCATCCTCTGAATGTGGGATGCAGAATTGTAATGAACTTTCAAGGCAGTTCTGCCAGGAAAACTTTCCAGGCAGGCATTGCATTTGAATGACTGCGTGTTATTTTCAGCTGGCGCACCATTTTTACCAACTGACTTTTCACTACCGTCTGGGATTTCTGTGATTTCAGTTGCATTTTGCTGTTTGGCTCCTGTGAGTTGATTTCCCTCCTTTTCTGGCTCTGGTTCAGCTTCACCTCCCTCCTGTTCCATTATTCTCTCTTCCTCCATCTCTTTGTCTCCCGGTGTCTGGGTAGCGTCTGAACTCTCGTTAGATTGGCAGGGATCTGAACTGACGTCTTCAGTGTGCTTCAGTTGTGAAGATTCAGCACCTGATAAAATGAACAGGTTTAACTATTATGTACTAGAAAATGGAGGTTCAACTATTAATAGAAGTGCAAATTTGCATACTGAATGAAAGAATGGGTCAATTTTCCATCATAAATGCCTTTTTGTTTTTCCGCTATGTTGTTTTGAAATAGGCATAACATAATTTTAGTTCCACAAACAAATATCCACACTATAATAATCCCTTTATGAAATAAATCAGGTTTGGCTGGATGAAAAGGTCAGTAATTACTCCTACAATGTTATTACATGAATATAAAGGAAATCATGCATGCATGTTATTATAGTCCTCAATTTTTTTGATTAAAATCTTTTTTTTTTCCACACTCACCTGAAGACTTTAGAGCACTTTTGTCCTCTTCTCTTCCACTGACACCTTGTTTTAGAACAGCCTGTTAAAAGAAAGGTGAAAAGGAGTGTCAGCAAACTTCTTTTCAGATGAGCTCAATGATATATAGCTTTTGAGCAGCATAACACTTGGGCGTGACTTGTTGATGTGTGGTTGTATTACACATAGCAGGCTTGCTAGCCTTTAATTTACACATTACCCTGAAGGCATAAATTAAGCAGTCTTTGATCAATGTATCTACCAATAAATGATTTCCATCTCTTACACTCAACACAATAAATTGTCATGGAACTATTACAAACAGTGCTCTCATTGAGGTGCTTTTCTCACTCTTTTCTCCTTTCTAATTTGATCTCTACTCAACAAATGCTTTGACAATGACACATTTGTTAAATGGTTAATCTAAAGAATCAACATATACACAAACACATTTAAGTGCTTACTGCCAAAAGTAAATCTGCACGGACAAGTCATGAACAGAAAACACCCTTCAACAGTCACATATCATAACCACTAAATACTAACGTAACAACGGTATGTAGAAATACAATCAATCAACCAAAAGACCAAATTTAATTGATAATTGGGTTCAATTTCACAAGACACACCCACGAATGATGACTGCCACGCCTGTTCAATCTGACCACTTAAATAGAACCTGTCTGTCATGTGAACTTCACATTGCCTTGTGAAGCGGGCTCAAAGGTCTCAAAAAGCAACACATGAGGCTGCGATCAAAAGTACAGATGAGGGAAAAAATTATTGCAATTTATCAGTCTGGAATGGGTTAAAAAGCCACTTCTAAGAGTCTGGGACTCCAGTGAACCACAGTGAGAGCCGTTATTAACAAATGGAGAGAACATGGAACAGTGGTGAACCTTCCCAGGACTGACCGGCCTACCAAAACCCCACCAAAAGCACATCACTGACTCATCCAGGAGGTCCCAAAAGACCCAGAACAACATCGAAAGGACTGCAGGTCTCACTTGCCTCACTTAAGGTCAGTGTCCATGATTCCACAATAAGAAGGATACTGCTGGCAATGGCAACCAGCAATTAGGGTTAGGGGGGCAATTACTTTTTCACATGGCCAATTTAGGTTTTGAATAATTCATTACCTTCAATAAATGGAATAATCATATAAAACTGTATTTTGAGTTCACTCACTGTCGCCTTATATACAATTTTGTGTAATGATGTGAAACATGTAAGTGTTCCCAATATGCAAAAAACTAAGAAGTCAGGAAGTACTTTTTCACAGTACTATAAGAGTATATTGGGGGTATATAAACCTGTCCAATGGAAATAACTTTGTGTAGCCGAGTCTCTTGGATACGAATTGCATTAAATCATTCATGTAAAAAAACAAATAACAGCTAAAATAAAACACTAGGATATGAATTTTGATGATGGTGGTTATTGCTCAGTAATTACTTAAGTATTAATTATAGAATATGAGATAAATATAGTTAAATTAAAGTTACTAAATGCATACATGTAACCCGTATTACTCCTTAAAACTGTGGGACGAAACCCACAGTATTAAGGAAGTTATCCATCCATCCATCCATCCATCCTTTCTCATGCTATGACATATGTTGAAGGGTAGACACAGTAACAGAAACAAATGGTAATGCAGTAGGCCAGCAGTGAATGCTAATTTGGTGAAGCTCTTTTTTTTTTTTAAAGAGTCATTTTAAATGTGAAATATTAGTAAAAATTGGGAGGAGACTACTGTTCCTCTTTGCTAATGCAGGTTTTCTTACCCACATCATGTAAGTTGCATTTACTGCAGCGCTACAGATTTGCAAGGTGTTTGACATTTGTCCAACCCGTCATATCAGCCTGCAACAAGTGGGCTCATTAAACATTACACACGTAATTGATGTACTAACCATATTAATCAAGTTCTACAGCCCAGCCGTACTTACAATGTCCAGCAGTTTGTCGACACAAGATGGAAGTACGCTGTGTTGCTCAGTGAGATGTAGAGACAGGGAGGATCTGTCGGTTTGCCCTTGTTGGCACAGGGGGCACAGCCATGCTGCCACTCCATTGCTTTCACTGCTCACTGTCTCTCCAGACTCCTCCTTACAATGAAACATAGATGTTAAGAGAACCCCATTCTTTCTGGTGCCATTATCATTCATCACAAATGCAGAATGGGAAAGGGAAAGGAGGGATATAAGGAAGTGATTTCACCAAGTTTAAGAGGGCAGCTGCACCCAACATGATGACAGTTACTTGTTGATAACACACCTTAGCCATGTTTAACTATTTGAACCAAAAATCAGAAGGCATGCAGTGTCCCTTAGAACAGTACAGTGTGGTCCTGGATCAGTATTCCATTATCACATGCCTCATTAATAGTCTGAAATGACTGATGTATTACACAATGATGCAAATGTTTTAACATCTACTTTAATGTGAAGGAGTATCCAGCTAATGTAAATGTAAACACAATACAGACTTTTTTTAAAAAAAAAAGCCATCGTTGCATACCTCTTTGCAATCAATCTAACTTTCCACAAACTGATCTAACATGTGCACATGAGATGTATTAAAAGCAGCAGAGTGCAGTGACTCTCAATCAAAACATGCCACGTTTGACAAGTTACAAAGAGTATACAGTCTATCAAACCACCAGTTGTGAGCAATGTCAAGGAACGTGGCCAACATATGAAGAAATATGATCCGAAATCACACTGCATAAGCTCGACGTGCGTGATCAAATAACTGTTACTCCCACGCAGTTTTAGTGAAGTCAAAACAGACCATTAGTCGGAATTTAACAAAACACAGCTTCGGCGTGTTTTTCTGCAAGCGTTCATGCTCCAAAATGCAACCGAGACAGCGATCCGTGCCCATGAGAAATACCAACACAGCTACAATCCACACTTCCTCGTCATGTCAATTAGCAAGCTAGCAGCGTTATACGAGCAGATATTGTTTCGACTAAGTCTACATCCGCAGAGAAACTTAGATCGTGTTTGAAAGCACCTGATTCCGAGTTTCATCGTGAAAAGCCAATATATAAGCAGATTGACGGCTCTCCGCTCGTAGCTGGCTAATTAATGAGCAGTCTAATTAGCTATGCCGACCAGAGACGAATCAATTAGCTAGCAAGCTAGGTTGAGAAGCCCCCCCTTTCAACGTCGCATTACAGTCGTCTTTCTGGAAATGCTGGTTAGCCGTTAGTTTACTAAAAACAACCCCCACGTTGATAGACACTTCTCACAAGGCTGCTAAACACAGGGCAGGCGAATGCAGGATCGCGTCGCTGGCTCTCGGTTGTGGCCGGGCGGTCATTAAAGTGATAAACAAAAAGGAGGTTGAGCTAATAACAGTCGCGTCGCTTCGCTAGCTAGCCTGTTAGCAGGCAGATAATTAACCGCTCCTCAAACTGTCTCCAACTGGCTAGTCTCCACTCCCTACAAACTCTGCCCGGTCCAGGTGGGGAACTGCAGCTTCAATACGCCGACCGAGTTCACCCAGGATAGAAAATAGTCTCGCCAAAGCACCAGACCAAAACCTCGGCCTCGAGTTGTTTCCTTACCCCTCTGATTGTGGGCTGCCAACCGGGCATCTAGTGTTGCACCGCCCGCCGCCTGCTGCTCAACAGCGCAAATCGAGGCCTAGCCGGACTAAAGCCATTTAATTAATGAACGTGGGCTCCGTTTACAGATGTGTTAGAAAACACTCGCACCCCCTCCTCCCTCGCCGCCCAGCAAGACCCCCTTTTTAACGCGTCCCAGCGCTCAGATCCATACCTTAAAACACTCGCGGTGCAACACATGGCCATTTAAACTATCGTTTTTAACAGATTCGAGCCGTAATTGGCGAAAGAATTAAAGGCTAAAAAAGGAAAGAAAAAAAGCGACTTGAAGCGGAGTACGTGCGCCGCGGTCGCCTCAACGATGGGGGTGGTGTAGGGAGAGCAGGCGAAAAGAGAGACGAGAGGCAGGGAAAAAAGTTTGGATTTAATGTTGGATTTCTACGAGGGATCGGATTAGTACGGGGCACGATCCGTCGTTGGCTCGATCCCCGATCAGTCGCAGGCCACTCTCCCGGCTGAAATCAGCACAATTAACCGATCGCGAATGACGTTTAATTAAGTTCGGAGCAATTAGCTAATGCGTTTTTACCTGCATGGTCGCCGCTCCAGCACGCACGCACACACACGCTTCCTCCGTGGCTCCTCAGAAGTGAAAAGTTTTCTTGCCTGCCCTCCCTCCCTCTCTCTCTCTCTCTCCCTCTCTCTCTCTCTCCCTCTCCCTCTCTCTCTCTCTCTCTCTCTCTTTCGCTCCTGTTCTCCCCCTCCCTTCATTCGCCCTATCCCTCTCTCCTTCCCCTCTCTGTTCCTCTAGTAAACAGACCACAGCTCCCCCCAAGGCTGATTGCTGACATTCAGAAGGGACAGACATCAAATCCCTTATGTAACCCCGCAGATATTAGACTATTAGCGAAGGTATGTTGACACGCCGACGACTTATTGAGCAATAAAGATAAGACACGACAAAGGAAGGGTAGATATTTTTCGATACCTATATTGCAATTAATTTTAATGCGAAACCCTTCCTCGGTTTTTCACGCTAAAGGTGAATTTTAAAAAAGAACGAGTCCCCATTCTGCCAACTTGGACTGTCACAGAGAGTGTGACGAGTTAATTGGGGCTGAATAATGGAGATATGTTGGCACCATGCGCGCACACATTTTATGACATGTTTTCAATCAAACGATAGGTGTGGCGCACATCAACAGTCGAGTATGTGGAATAAATATTTATGAAGCAGAGGGGGGATTAAAACCGCACCATCTGTACGCCGCTGCGTTACTGGGACAGGAAGTGATGTTCCCGAATAGCCTGATAGGTGTCTCTAATTGCGCCTGTGCAAAATTAAACTTCGCTGACGTGTAGGGGCTACGCGGATTGATGTGTCGCTCACTGTTTTGATTCCGAATGATTTGGATTTAAGGACTTGCTTCGCGAAGGTGTGTGACAGTGCAGTTTGCTACGTAGATGATTGGTTGTTGATATTTCCATCCGTGGTTCGGTTTCGTTATTTTGACCTGTAGTTTATTTTAGGAGGCTGCAGCAGCAGCGTGGGCTAAGTGATCCGAGCCTGATTTATAAGGACACAGGTGTGGCTACACCAACCAAGAAAAATTGTCAGAACCCTGAATAAATACAGGTTAGATGCAGTGGTTAGAGAAGTGAGCATATATTTACTAAAGTAATAACAAGTTAAAAAAAAAAAGAATAAATTTCACTTCAGTAAATGTACAGGTACAGTAAGATTTTATATTATTTTGAATTGAGCTGGATGAAGTAAGGCAAGTAGTTTAGTTAGTTTCCACCAGTGGTCAATATATAATACATTTAAATAAAATAACTTTTAACTTTAGATTTATGTTTATATGTTTACATTTTGACTTTGTGTTACAATAAGTGAGTTATGTTAAAAGTAAGTTGGGCTAAACTTTGTAATGTGTTTATAAGAAAAATTACAACAACAAAATAAACCTTTTTTTCTTAATATGACCAATACCTCCTTACTAAATGAAAAAACACATTATTGTGCAAAACATACACCTGCCTTTTAGGTTACTTACAAAAAAGATTGATATCAGTCTTAAAAACTTGCTGCCTTTAGCTGGATTTGTACTCGTGCAATTTTGTTGGTCTTGATCTTACCATGTCATTTCAGATGAGTGTGGAAGTGGAAAGAAAGTTTGTGTGCAGTGCTGACACTATGAAATCACTGGAGGAGATGGGGGGTACGTGTTTAATTTGTCCTCCATTTAACTGATGCTGTGATCCACATCAACATCCAAATAGTCACTGATGACTTTATTTAATCAAACTTGTTGCTGTGGTTTACACTGTAACTGTATCATAGGCCATCTGTCCCTTGGTAATAGTGTTTGTATCAGCCTCGTTAGTATTTTTATACCCGTTCTTTTTTTAATCATCTATCTCTCTTCCCTTACTCAGCAGTGTGTGCTGGTCAGCGCCAGTTTTTTGACCAGTACTTTGACACCCCCAAGTTTAACCTGACTTTGAGAGACATGTGGCTGCGAAAACGGCAAGGATGCTGGGAGTTAAAGTGCCCAAGAACAACCAGCGGGACCGAAGAGACGCCTGGAGAACAATCTGAAGCAGCGGCACTGTGTACCCGCTACAAGGAGATAACCAATCTGCCTGAAATTCAACTGAGAGTGAAAGAGGTCATGAAAGATAGTTGTGAGGTCAGAGGGTCAGAGGCAAGCTCACAGGACGATGAGTCCTGGCTCAGCAAAATGAATCTGGTGTGCTTTGCAGAGTTTGCAACAGTGCGGCAGTCATTCACTTTAGAGGAGGAGGGGGTGCAGATAGATCTCGACCAAGCTGATTTTGGCTACCATGTGGGAGAGATAGAGGTCCTAGTTCCAGAGGGAGGAGATGTGCAGTCGGCCTTGGAGATGATTGAAAGAACGGCTGGAAAGTTGGGTGAGCTCAATGCTGTCATACTGCCCAACCCTTCATACAAATTTGACACATTCAGTATAATGTATTATATTCACCAAGTACGATTATTTCATTGTCTTCACAGGTCTGACTGGAGACCAGCGAGTTGAAGGAAAAATGCATGTTTATCTGAAAAGACATCACCCAGAGCACTTTGCAAAACTAGTGAGTGAACGTGTCCTGTAAATAACACAAGACTGTAAAACGTATGAGTAAATTGTTTTTAAGATGTACAACGTCATATCTGTTAAATTGTAAATCTGTTAAACTAAAGTTGAACTTTATTCAAAACATTGTAAAGACTACTGGCAGTTGTTATTCAGTGGTTTGAGTGGGTTATCTTTAAACCACATGGTTGGTGGTTCAATTCCTGGATCCTACAGTCCGCGTGTTAAAGTGTCTTACAGCAAGTCACTGAGCTCCAATAATGCTCCCCATGTGCTTTGCAGCAGCCCACTGCTCCCAAAATGCATCAGATTTGTTAAATTGGTAAAATTACACCTGTTCAACTGCTCGTTAATGCAAATATCTAACCAGCCAATCACATGGCAGCAAATCAATGCATTTAAGCATATAAACAATCTGCTGAAGATCAAACCGACCATTAGAATGAGTTGTTTCTACAAGAGATGTATCCCATTATCACGACAAAGCATGTAGTTAAAATGAGGCAATAATCCAATTCAATTGAAAACTTTATTTGTACAACAGCGGATGTTTTCATTTCATTTCATTCATACATTGAATAATTCACACAAGGTGTTTGCTTACTTACTATTTGGATTCAAATGTGTCAGGAAATGGTACATAGTGTAATGGAGGAATTAAATAATAAATGTATGTCTTTGTGCTATGATTTTAATTAGAATATATAGTTAAAATTATAGGGGTAGGATTAGATAAGTTTATACGTCTTCCTACTCCTTTTCGCTCATGTAAACTGCGTTGCTTATGAGATGTTACTTTTTTGTGTATACATTTTTGCTGTCCACTTATTTCCTTATTATATTATTTCATCTTATTTATTTTATCTTTTTACATTGTAGTTTACATGATCGAAATAAAGATACCAGTCAATCAAATAATCAATCAATCAATCAATGTTTTCTCATTAGAATGATCAGTGAAAAGCAGCGTTGCCACCAGTATTCTTCAGAAACGGATGAGTGGAAGCGCTCAATGAACAGTTTTCATTTTTGCAAGATGGATTAAAGTTGAATTAGTATGCAGACACTGTAGGATTTACTTTACTGCTGTCGGCCAGTTCATTCAAATCCTTACTCATCCATTTCTGCAGTACTGTGACGTCGAGAGAGAGAGAGAGAGAGAGAGAGAGAGAGAGAGAATTGTGAAAAAAGATGAGTTACCACCCTCACACATTTATCATCATCTTCAACTTGAGGTTGTGACCAATCAGTCGGAGGTGATGGAGGAGGTTTCCGAGAGCTTGAATTTAGATTGCTCTACTGGTCTGGTCCTGACTGTAACACCTGCACCTGTTGTGGGCAGCTTTGTCTCGACACCTGTGATGAACACACACAACAACAGGTCCTATACAATAGAGTAATGTGATACATGGTAAGCTTTTTCAGACAGAGAGAAACATAATTCATTTGGAAGACACACACCCAGGCTTCTCCTGTATTTCAGTCTGCATTCTGACAGCTGGGTCCCCACAGTCCTGTTTTACACTGGAGGCCAACTTCATGCACGACCACTGAGATACACTGACAGGCCACATCTGCTCATCTTAGACATAATAGCTGCCCCCTTCTCAAAAGACAAATACATTTTTTTTTATTGTAGGTTCAATTTTGTGTGGAATGTACAGGAAATTCAAAGTAATTACAAGTAATAGATAATGCATGAATGAATGAAGATGCTACTGAGATGATATTCTAACCGTTTTAACATTTTGAGACCACCTCACTTTCAACTTCAGTTTATTTAGTTCACATTACCCAGAATCTCTTCACACTTTGAGTCGGTAAAAAAACGAAAGAAAATAAAACACACAAAATTACACGTGCACACACAAGCACTCACACACTTATACCATCAATCCAGCCGATCCCAGCTGTCATTGGGCGAAGCAGGGTACACCCTGGACAGGACGCCAGTCTATCGCAGGGCTGACATGTAGAGACAGACAACCATTCACTCTCACATTCACACCTACGGGCTATTAAGAGTCATCAATTAACTGATCCCCATCCTGCGTGTCTTTGGACTGTGGGAGGAAGCTGGAGAACCCGGAGAGAACCCTCACTTATACGGGGAGAACATGCCAACTCCACACAGAAGGAACCCGGACCCGACCCAGGAACCGGACCCGGGACCCTCTCGCTGTGAGGCAACTGTGCAGCCCTCACACACATATACATTGCTAATAATTTTAATATGATTTGTAATTTTACTGTTCAAACCAAGCCTATGTTGGTTAGAACTTCTTCTATATCTGGTTTTACCCACCTTTACTTCAGCTTTTATTTTGGTATAACACACAAGGCAGGTCTGATTTTGAAAGCAATCATTGACTTCATATTAAACTTCATTTTAAACTTTTCCCTGATATTTTTTTCTCCAAATAATTCACATTTATTATTATTATTATTGTATTATACAGTATGTATTATTATTATATTACGGTATACAGTTTCAATGTTGCAGGAGCGTGTTCATCAAAACGTATAACGTCACAACCAACGGCATTGAGTCAGTCAGTTACGTACGCTCCTTTTGCAGGTTTACGTTTCCAAAGCATAGAGCCATAACCCCGTAGCACAGCTCACTTCGAAACTATAACTTCACAGAAGAAAAAAGCAACGAAAGTATTCTCATTTCAATCCCAAGAGAATGACGTCCGGTCGCTCGTATCGCCCAGCGACGCACTGAGTGTTAAATACGCAGTAGTTGACTTCACCAGCCAGATAGCTAGTGTTAGCTGTTTGCTAACACTTTGAAAAGCCCACCCACCTCAGGCGGTGAGTTGAAACTGCGGCCAGTACAATAAATACATGATAAAGTTGGGTTGGGTTCCCGGAATAAATGGAGGGCGCTGCGCCAGCCTTCAGAATAAACCTTTGGCAAAAAAAAACCCATTGATAGAAAATTCACGTAACATATATGTACGCCGCGAATACGGATTCGCGTTAATTGTTCTGTTGTGTTGGCTCTATTGATAGCTGCCTCATCGCGGGGGTCCTTGGTCCCGGTTCTGGTCTGCAGCCCCACAACAGCCCAGTCTGACATATTTACAGTACAGTACTTTTACCTTGTGCTAGAAGGTGCAAATGTCCACAGTGACACTTGTGCATATTCCAAAATTTGGAGGAAAAAAGTGCAATTATTTAAATTACTACAAAGTGAATCAGGGGCTTAGAGTTCTGGTAATCCAGTCTGGCATGTCAGAGGAACTGTGGCTGATGAGATTGATCGTTTTGTATGAGCTAAATTATATCACACATGTATGGATTATAAGATTATGGACGCCTGGGCACAGATGCCTCAACTGTTCTACCAAGTGCAACCGCAGAAGGTTTTATGGTGTCCTTTTAGGTGTGACATTAAGGAGTACTTTTGACTATATCGTTTGACTCAACCTTATCACACTGGGCTTGTGCCTTGTAGGGTCATTTTATAAATCATCAGCATGAAGGCAAATTATACCAAGAATGGTGATCTATTCACAATGTAAAGCAATGCGCAGGACAGATAATTAGGCTTAGCAAAGAAAAGTGAATGTCTCTTTCCCAAAATGCACTAATCTGTGGCATGCTCAGAGAAGCATAGTTTAATATTGTTGGATATCTTGTTCCAGCTGTCCTGTTACAGCTGTGCATGATCGTTTAACTGCATTGTTTCTTTATCTTTGTTAAGTTTAAAACATTATTTAACATTGGTTTTATTTATTTATTTTTTGTATATTCGTTGATATAGTAAATAGCCATAGTTGGATGTTAAAAACACTGCTATGTTATGAACTGTCGGGAGCTGGCAGGACCGACGGCGCGCCTGATCACGTGACGGCGAAAGGCCACGGGGGCGCGCGCAGGGTTTTTTCACACTTTTGTAAACAACATGGCGATTCACGACTGGCCCTGCTAGCCGACTGATTAAACCACATTGTAATGTCAAACTTCTGTCTTTCTGCGTTATAATATTTTATACAGTAGACCTTGTGGGACTTACGCGTCGGGTAAATTGCTAAGTTCGTACCGAAACGGCAAAGAGCTGGACGGACGATCTGTCAAGAAGACCGTTTGACAGTCAAACGGTAATGTTAACGTTGAGTCGTTAGCATTCTTAGCTAGCTTAACAAAAAACAACCTATGCATCTTGATCGTGATGAGCTAACATACAGTGCGAGAGTGCTGGTCGATTGCTTTTCAGTACCCGTACGTTATTTGATTTGAAGAAGCGGAAGTACGATGAGCAAATAGCTTGAATTGATGTCAGCTTAGCTAACGTCATTATTACCTAACTTTTATTTTCCTATTTCCTGTGTGTTCATCCGTCCGCACACATTCACACAGTGCATTTGTGTTCACATATGTTAATCTAAAACTGTCATTTAATTTCCAATTATTCTCCCTGTCAGGCCCCCTTCAGTCTATGGGCTCTCAGTCCAGTTCTGGGATGTCTGGTGGAAGGGGCTCTTCCAGCGGCAACCCAGCAGATCAGTCTGAAGGATCAGAACCAAACCAGAGCAGCAGCAGCAGCAGCCGAGGCCGCAGGACGGCTGACAGGCAGCAAGGAGACAGACCGCCAGCATCAGAGGAGGACGTTGACTTAGCTGAAGTGCTGGCTTATCTACTAAGGAGGTGAATTGGCTGGATGTTATAGTTTAAAATACTGGCACTGATATTAACACATACAAACAGCCCGTGCACTTTGCACGTGTGGACCCGGTTTGTTAGTTTGTGATGTGTTCTTTTTAATCCATGCGGATGATGTCAAACATCCAACAGTGTCAGACATCACGGGTAGTAGATACCAGTTCCTCTGGGGAGGGCTAACCAGTCGTTTAGGGGGAAAGTGGGTACCGTAATCACAAAAAGAAGCCGAAGTGTACTGAGACACCTGAACAGGATAAACACCTGTGTGGTGAATTACACAGCAACACAACAGCCATGCAATATGCTGCATATTAACTTATATAAATGTAATGGAATTTATTTTTATTTATTTTTCTTGTCACTTATTTGAGCACATTTAATATACAGAGGGTCAACAGGTAAGAACTCATCACTACATGTCTTGAAATGGAATATTATCATAAATTTATCAAATTGACATTAGAAGGGTGAATATTCCCAACATTAGACAATTGACATAGAAAGTAACACTTATTTACTTCACATTTCATTAGCTGCTATGAAGATGACTGGTACCTACTCTTCCACTGACTCGGGTTGTTCATTTGAAGGTCGATACCGAAAATACTCGATACACCATATACAGATACACCATTTTGGATACCATGGGGAGAAACATCAATAACACTTTTTAAGAAGTTCTCATCCACGTTAAAAAAAAAACGGTGACATACCTTTCAGTATATATATATGTATATTATATTATATTTCTTGTGACTTGGCACCATATTTCCATATTTGCTGGCCAAATAGTTGGTAGAGCAGGCTGCTACTGGTTATTTCTGTCTCGCTGCTGATTTACCTTCTTTAAGACGCTTCATCACGTTTGTTGTGCTACACAACTCTGCACCACTACTTTAGCATTGCTATCATTTTAGAAGTAGAAAGTTCCAGGATCTGGAAGAGTTGAAATGAATTCCTAGCATTGTCACCTCTCACTTCTGTTAGCATTATGCTACTCTGGAACAAGCTACTGATCTCCCATCTGTTACGGTGGCGCTGCTCAACTGAAAAATAAGACTGTAGCTTTACCCACAGCAAGCTTTACCCAAGCCCTTCAGCAGGCTGGTGTCTCACCATTGGGCTGCAGCTGGACAACTGTATTATGAATGAATGTTTCAAATATAAGTACATTAACATTTCCATTCTTTGCTGTAGAGGATCAGATTTATTTGATCTTTTGATCTCTGTGCAGGGGCCAGGTCCGGCTGGTCCATGGCAGTGGAGCCACAGGGCTGCAGCTGGTCCAGTCATACTCGGACTCTGACGAGGACAGCGATGGAGCCTGGGAGGGTCGGCTGGGTGACCGCTACAATCCACCAGGTAATCTTCTAGTGACACCACTCGCCGTCCGAACATAAAGCCACAAAGATAAATTGGATCTGGCCTACTCTTCTTCTGGAAAAACGCACCCAAACCCATTGTAAACGTATGACAGTCAGTTAACAAAAACAGGAAGAATCATCTATGAAATGTGTCAGTGTCATTCATTTAAGATGTAGATTGTCTTGTATTCAGTAAGATCCAAAATAAACGTTATTTGCCTGAGAGGAAATGAAGTAGTATGTAATGAGAGCATGTAAAACAAATCAAATCATCTTTTAAGGTTTAAAAAACTCAATTAACAACATAATTGTACTTTATTAGTGAATAGTGTGTCCTGTGTTTTATCAACTCTTTGCCCATTTCTATTTTCCCACTCTCCTCCTCGGTATCGTTTGTGTATAATTTGTGAAATGGTTATTGAATTGGCACGGTGGTGTAGTGGTTAGCACTCTCGCCTCACAGCAAGAGGGTCCTGGGTTCGATTCCCGGGTCAGCCCGGGTTCCTTCTGTGTGGAGTTTGCATGTTCTCCCCGTGTAAGCGTGGGTTCTCTCCAGGTTCTCCGGCTTCCTCCCACAGTCCAAAGACATGCAGGATGGGGATAGGTTAATTGATTACTCTAAATTGCCCGTAGGTGTGAATGTGAGTGGGAATGGTTGTCTGTCTCTACATGTCGGCCCTGTGATAGACTGGCAACCTGTCCAGGGTGTACCCTGCCTTCGCCCAATGACAGCTGGGATCGGCTCCAGCCCCCCGTGACCCTGAATACAGGATAAGCGGTAGAAAATGGATGGATGGATGGTTATTGAATTGTTCCAATATGTTGTAGAAGAATGCAGCAGTTATAAACAGCAGTTATAAACATACAGGGCTGTTGAATCCGAATACAACGCATGTAATCACTTTTTTAGAAGTTTGATGGCCGGTGATAATTAATACCAGGACTTGTTTTGTTTTGTGTTATCTTCTTAGTGGACACCCAACCCGACACAAATGAAGTGGACCGAAGCGAGATCCGAACTCAGATTCTGCTGGCCACCGGCTCCTCCACCCTGAAAGGCCGACATAGTTTCACCCACATGCTAACAGAGGTCAGCCCGCAGAGATGCAAACTACAAATCCAGCAGGAGACTAGAATACAACTGGCAAATTTTAAGGACCAAGAATGTCACAAGATGATGATGATGATGATGACTTGTTTTCATCTCTTTCATCCACAAACATACTCTACTTTTAACATTATTTTCAACCCAGTTTATTTGAATATTTAGTTTGTGTCATTTCCCAATGAATTTTGACCAGTTTGATGTTTTCGTTTCTGACTCTGCTTTTTAGAGGAGACAAGGCAGATGTAAAGGCTCCAGTTTTTCCCACGGAGAGTGCAATCGTATCCGCACGCAGTAAGAGTTGCTTACATTATACACAGTTCCAATATTGTTTAACATAAGGTGACATTGTTGTATTCCACCTGACTGATTGCTGCATATTACTGTGAAAACCCACAATACACTAGACTAGACTCATGCTGTTGTCTGTCAAATCATACTAAGCGTTTGACCCTCATTCCTTCGCAGTTTTCTGCCAAACTATGTCTCCCACAAGGATACATACCAGCAGAAAGCCTTCTGTGGAGTGTACAGTGAGGATGGCAACATGTTCCTCTCTGCCTGCCAAGGTAAATAACCCGGATCCAACATGCAAACCCAGAGGAACTGAATCAGATCTGAAAAGGATTCATAGTGTTTGTTTAAACCTGCGTAGACACCCAAATCACCATGGCGTTATATACAGAATGTGGTTATTGACAGACAGGCATACATTACATCTGGTTGAACCGAACTGAAAAATGATTAGAACATACCTATAGCGCAGCGTTCTATTTGTTCTTTTCCGCTATGTTTATTTTCACTAATTAAACAATACAGATGAGAGGCAACAGGTCTCCCCCAGATACTTCATGTGATAACAGCAACCTGTGATTTGAGAATAATATCTTTTTTCCTGTCGCCTGCGGCAGACCAGAATATCCGCTTGTACGACACCACCAGGGGGCGCTTTCATCTACGACGAACAGTGAAGGCGCGGGATGTGGGCTGGAGTGTGCTGGACGTCTGCTTCACCCCTGACGCGCAAAATGTGCTCTACTCCAGCTGGTCTGACTACAGTAAGGCTAACTGATCTGTAAGATACAATTCAATGCAATCAGCCAATGGTGCTAGTTAGTGTCGTGTTTTGATTGATAGAGGTCCAGCTAGGGTTGCACGATACCAGAATTTCAGTAGTCGATACCAATACCTGTGAATTTCCACGATTCTCGATACTAATTCGATACCACAATTTAAAAAAAAAAAAACAGGACCCATGTACTTTTAAATTCACTAATGTATTGAAAACTGCTGTCAACTGTCAAGTATTTAACACCACTGTGGTTTAAGATCTTTTTGCACAAGGTTTAAATTGCAGTACCAGCTGCCAACAGACCTATAGCCATCCAGTATTAAAACAAACAATACTGTGCTTATAAATATGGTCATAAATAACAATAGTCAACTATTTTACATTAAAAAAAAAGGACAGCAGTGGCCTATAGCCAGGTTTGACGTGCTTCCTCCTTTGGTCTGAAAACTTCTGAGGCACTTTTTGCATGTCGGCTTGTTTGAATCAAGAATTGCTCCGGATTCATCCGCCTCGAATGCAAAATATTTCCACACGCGACTCATCGCCCCTGTCTTGTCGACGAGCCGACGTGTTGTGCTTTCGCTCCCACCCGCTGAAGCTATTTTTTCCGAAGACGGCAAGTTTTCTTCTTCGCGCCGCTTACTGCTCTGTGCTGCTCACACGCCTATACTGCCCCCGTCAGTTCCGCCAAGAATCGACACGGCTCGCCGAGTGAAAAGTTGTATATTCGGTTCTGACGATGCCAGAAAAAAGCAAGTATCGAATTATTTTTTTCGTGTCGGCATCGAATTGGTACCGAAGTATCGGTTCTTGTGACAACCCTAGGTCCAGCTATAGATCCATTAAGAACCATCCAAGTTACCCATATTCAAATTTAACTGATGCTGAGGTGGCATCAAAAGAAATCTGAAGTATAAATAAAGCAGAAGAATATCAATCAATTGCAAACAGACCTAACCCAAGTAAGCAAGCCAAACTGATTAATACCACTTTATCTTTAGCCTGTATTCAACGTTGCTATTCAAATGTAGCCATATTAATAGCTACTGTCAGCATTTCCCATGGGAGGAGCTGTCTTACCTAAAGGAGACCAAGTAGACACCACTGGAGATGAGACAAGACTAGACTTAGGTTGGAATTTACAAAAAAACTATCTTTGTTTTTTGCAATAATATGAAGATGTAAGATACAGAACGTGAATAATATAAAAGAGTTAAAAATATGCCACTTCTAGGCCCTCAAAAGAAATACCAGAAAGGTGAAAAGGAGAATAAAAAGCCTCAAAGACCTAAAAGCTCCGACCGTTTGTTGTCTCCCCCTATTTATAAGTTTTAACTTCAACATCTACCAGATCTTTATACAGTTAACGACTGAACGTCACCAAACTATTGTGCAGCACTTTTTTTTTTACAGAGCCTTACAATGTATGTCAGTCCTGCATTTAGGGAGCTTTTTGAGAATTCCTGCCTGACAAATTGGATGAATGTTTGTCTTTAAGACATAATAGACGGCTCCTGTATGTTTTATTCATATGTTCTGTATCTATGTGTGTCTTCCCCACAGTTCATTTGTGCAGTATAGATGGAGACAGTGAAACCCACACCGCCCTGGACCTCAAGTTAGTGTTTCCCTCATAGTAACTTATAAGATTGCGGAGCAGGTAATCTATCACTGCCTACCAGCCGGCACTCCTCTCCCTTCATTACATTGAATGAATGATGCTGTCAGAACCTGTCACCTCAACATCCATCCTCTTGTTCCGTGTGTGTGTGTGTCTATGTGTTACTTTGTTAACTGGAGAGATCATTATTTAAACAGAGCACTGCTATTCAACTCACAGCAAGCCTAACAATCACATTGTTTAAGAGGAGATGCGTGCCTTCATCAAGCTTTTTGGTGTGGGATGACATCCAGTAGACATTGTAGTTGTGATTCAGTAACGGTGCCACCGCTGCAGTGTCAACCTGCTTGTGTGTGTGTGTGTGTGTGTGTGTGTGTGCGCTTTGCAGCCCAGATGAGAGGAGGTTCTGTGTGTTCTCACTGGCTGCGTCCACAGATGGCAACGAGATCCTGGGAGGGTGAGTACAATTTGCCTTTACGATTCAAAGCGATGACTGACAGAGTTGAAGGACTGAAGTCTCTTTCAGAAATGTTAATTCAGTCGGCCCTACTTTCTCCCCAGGTTGTGAGCACTTTAGTCATGAAGATAAAACACCTTTATCTCTCTCTCCCCTCTCCTTTCAGTGCTAATGATGGCTGCCTTTACGTTTTTGATCTTGAGCAGAATAAACGAACGTTGAAGGTTAGTGTGTCTGAGTGCGTTTGCTGTTTTTGTGTTGCTTGTGGGCCTGCTTGTACTTTTTTTTTTTTTTTTCGTGTAATATCCAGCTCTGTCCGTTTATGGCTCACCCTGCGATCAAGGTGAGCGAAACATTAGCTCAGTTGTTTCACACTGTCCTGTAATGTAGCAGCAGAGAGTCCAGCTCCACCCTGCAGAGGGACAGGGGGGAGGTGGGGGGATAAAAAAAAATCCCCTCCTCCTCCTCCCACAACCCCCCTCTGCGTAGAAGTCAGTAGCTGGCCTCTACCATCTGCCTCACCACTGTATTAAGCTCTTACTCATACTGTCCCTCTTATTACCTCTTTGTCAGTGTGTCTGCACTTAATCTCTGAATTTTGCCTGTTTTTGCTATTTTTTCACCCAAAGAATACGTTTGGTGGTGGCCTATATTTCCATAACTGTTAAAGACCAAAACCAATCCTATTAACATGTTTGGCCCGTAGCCAGAGCCTGATGTTATTCTCCTGTGCCATAGAGCTCCACTGTCCAAAAAAAACATATAAAAACACACCAACGACCCACGCAGGTAGACTGGGTGTCACGCTCCTTTATTACAATACACATTGCACTGCAGTTTATCTCCAGTCGGTCCCACACACACACCTTTCTGCTGCTGTAAATAGTCACTGGAGCACCAGATTAGTGGGTGTGAAATAGTCTCCAACAAATGCACTGTTTAAATATGGTTCACTTCTTCCAGCAGCGTGCAGCTCAATAAAGTGCTTCTCAGTTCAAGGACAGAAAACGTCTGAGGGAAAAAGGGACTCGAGCACTTAATTGTGCAAACAGACAAATGCATCAACACTTCATGTCTTCATGAGACTTAAAGAGGACAAAGACATCAGGCAAACGCATATATGGTCAACCTGGAACGTTTGCATGGTTTTCAGTGGATAATTAGGATTCCACCTTTGACGTACACATGGACAAAGACGCATACACAAGCACATGTATCATACACTGTCTCACAAAGCAAATCACAGGTACTCGCTTGCACACGCTCCACGCGGGAACACCGACTCAATTTCTCTTGCGTCTCCCGCTCGTCAGATCGATGCCCACGAGGACGACGTGAATGCAGTGGCGTTCGCAGACAGCTCATCCCAGCTGCTCTTCTCTGGCAGCGATGACGCGCTGTGCAAGGTGTGGGACAGACGGACGCTGCGGGAGGACAGACCGCAGCCTGTCGGACAGCTGGCCGGCCATCGAGACGGCATCACCTTCATCCACAGCAAGGTGGGGGGCGAAGAGAAGAACGCTGCTGCTGTTTTCTCAATCTGTCAATGACAAGTTCCCCAAAGCCTCATGATGATTGGTTGGAAGTTGATGAATTAAATGCTAATTTTAGCCTATTTGAATGTATCTTCTGTCCATTGTATTGGTCTAACGCTGATGTTTGTTTTCTTTTCTTTCTGAATGTGGTCCTCCTCACCTGTGTCATGACTGTGCCAGGGTGACGCCCGCTATCTGATCAGCAACTCGAAGGACCAGTCCATCAAGCTCTGGGACGTCAGGAAGTTCTCGCCCAAAGAGGGGTTGGCAGCTTCCCGCCTGGCCGTCACCCAACAAAACTGGGATTACCGCTGGCAGCAGGTTCCGCAGAGAGGTGAGGAAGGAGGGGAGGAGACTGGGAGGAAGCGAGGGGCAGTCACCAGTAGTGAGGAGGGAGGAGAGGAGAAGAGAGGTTAGAGGACAAGAGGAGAGTTCTCATGGAGGAAGAAAAGAGGAGGATATAAAGATGAAATTAGGTTATAATAGAAGGGAGAGGGCCAATGACAGAGAGGTGAAACGTGGGTGTGGTGAGATTAAAGGGATATGACAGTATTACAACCACGCGGAGAGAAATGAGTTATAACCATTACGAGTCAAAGAGGCGTAGAGGAAAGGTGAAGGATAGGAGCTCGGTTAATGAGAATGAAGCAGAGGGGAAGGGAAAAACCTAAAAATAAACCCACTTATATCCACTTTGCCACCTGGTTATAGATGTTTAGGATGTGAATGAACTCTGTTCTATGTCTCAGTAAAGTGTACCAAATTGTGACTTTTGAAAATATTATCATCCCTTTCAGCCCTGAAGAGACACAAGCTGACAGGCGACACCTCGGTGATGACCTACCGGGGTCACGGCGTCCTGCACACCCTCGTCCGCTGCCGTTTCTCTCCGGAGTTCACGACTGGACAGAGGTTCATCTACTCTGGCTGCTCCACCGGCAAAATCATCAGTGAGTCTCACCATTTATCCCCTTTGTCTCCCACCCAAGGTGTCGTTCCCATGTTGTACAGTACTTCACTACAACGAGCTAAATGTGTTGAATTGTTTGTGTGTCTAGTTTACGACGTCCTGACGGGCACCGTGGTCTCCAGGCTGTCGGGCCACGACGCGTGCGTGAGGGACGTCAGTTGGCACCCATACGAGGACAACATCGTCAGCAGCTCTGTGAGTGCAGACTGTTCAGCTTGTGATCTTAAATATTACATTAAATAAAGCGTGTACATACATACGTACGAGAGCATATTTTACATATTGTTTCTAATGTTTAGAAAAAAAAACTATTTTAAGTAAATGGGGAAAGTCTAACTTAAGTCAAGAGAAGTTGTAGAATAAGTGGGAATGTCAAATCAGAGCTACTGTGGGAAGCCAATAGTAGGTGCTAACAGTGAAACCATCAAAGTGTTTAAGCTCTGATCCATCTCCTCGTCCTCCTCCTGTTTCTCCACAGTGGGACGGAGCGGTGCGAATGTGGGAGCACAGACAGACCCATCCGCTAGAGGAGGACAGAGAGCGGGACAAAGACTGACAACAGGAGAAAGACCTTTAGACGGCGAGAGGAGGAGAAGAAGAGAGACAAAGGAAAAAGATGTCGGAGGAAGTGACATCACCATGCTGGCCCTTACATAGGAAGGCAATACACTCAGAGGGACTGGGAGAGACTTAAATATCTTTAAAATTCCGTGCTGGATATGAATGATTGCTCTTATAGTGCTGGTTGTGAAGTGATTATTTGGAAGGCATTATAGCCTTATGTTGTTAAGAGCAGATTCGGGCACAGTGGGAAGGCCCACTTCTGTTTTTCTTTTGTCGTTGCCTCACAGTCTAACACAAAGTCAACAGGCCAAAGCTTTTGAATTTGGCCTGAAGCACCTCACGCAAATGTGCTGAAGTTCAGAAACGCTGTGCACTGCACTTACTTAATGAACTTTTGAAATGTAATGATAAGTTAGTTCTATAAAAATCAATGTTGGTTATTGCAGGGAGGAGCTGGCGATGATAATTCTGTATAAATGTATAGTATTTTAATGGGTATGTGCATTCAGGGAGTGTATTTAGATAGTTGTCAGTGTGCTGATTTGGACTTTTGACATTAAGAAGAACACAAGCTGTGTCCTGATTTGAGGGGACATCACGTTCAAAGTCCACCTTTAAAGACTCATTATTTTATAAGAATCCACTACTTAATTTGCCAACTGCCCTGCCCTCACGACTCCCAACCTGGCAGGACATGATGGAAAATATCCTGAATACCAATTTCAATGAGACGGCCCCAAACACAGTTAGTATAGTTTTTATGTTATACCCTCTTATGACCCCCTCAAGTCTGGAGGCGACGCCTTTAGACACAGTGATCGTCTGAGCTCTTATTATTGATCCTGGGTCAGCACTCTGTGAACACAAGCCCTGAGTCCATTTAAAAAAAAAAAAATATTCCAAAAAAGTTATTTTGTTGGCCAATATAATCTGTTTCAAAGATTCAAATGTGTGTGATGATATTTTGAAGTCGAGCCTTGGAGAAGTGACGGAGAACGTAAACTTACACACTGATCTGTATATGCAAATTTTTAGGTGTTTATATCAAAACCCATGTTTCACTCTCAGACCGTTGTTTTACAGTAACAATAAAACCTTTCTTTATTGTATCGCCACAAACGAAAGCTTTTTACTGAGTATTTGCTGCTGCTATTGAGGAGAAATTCTGCTTTTTTTCTTTTTACATTTTGCTCTATCAGGCTTTAAACATGCTAAAGTGGGCCACGGAGAAAACGCAGCAATGTCATATCCCATAAAGTGAGCCAAATGGAGATAAATGTCCATTTGCACTTATCTCAAAATTTCATCACACGGAGCAAACACCTCATGAAAAGTTTCTTTTGCCAGTAGCACGTAACGGACAACTGACAATTAGTAGCTACATGAACCACAGTAGAGTCCCTTGAAGGTCATTGTCATGACAGCAGTGCAGTTAAGTGGTCTAAAATTAGACGCAGATTCTTTGGCATGTCTGGTTTCATTTGCACTTACTGCTGCTGCTTAATACAATACTTGATACGCCGACACGCCGGCCGTAATAATGTATCATCTCGGCTACAGTTTCAATGAAAGGAAGATGGTTTATCAGGCCACAACTCAGGAAACCTTGACGGACGATATCAAAGCTACTCTCCCTTACGTGATATTGTGTCATGTTATTCAGCACTCTGATAATCCTTACACTATAAACTGTCGCTTAAAGAAAACAGAAGTTTGCACATATGGACTCCAGCACCGTGTATGTTGCATTCAGGGTCTATATATAGTAGAGGGACTGGATGTTCTGTCTCGTGAAAACAGATCTAGTGTGGTTTTATTGAGCATAAATCCCATGGAAAGACTAAATTTACTCAATTTGGCTCTGGGAGTAGAGGGGGTTTAAGAGGCTCCGGCCTGGGGACTGGGCCTGGAAACAAAGAGGACTGAAAGTGCCTGTGAGAAACGCAGCTGTTCATGGCGCCAAACGCAGACTGGCAACAGTTTATAACTTAAATTAGTTTGGGCTCCGACAGCTGATGCCAAGAACGGAGAGACTAAAGGTCGATCCATTTCATGTCTGAATGATTCTTTACGCAGGAACAGACTTTTTTTGTTGCTAAATGCAAAGGTAATCGCAGCATCCTGCTAAAGGCTGATTGCTAGTTGTTTAAAGCAATGATGCAAACGTTTTTTGTGTCATCAGTTGCCATCTAATGGGATGAAATCTACAAGCGTTGGGTCGTTGTTTTGAGAATAACCGTGTCGGTTACAGTAGCAGGATCTGAGTCAACTCTGTCTGTGTGGTGGAGGGGGAGGGCTTCTGGGGGGGAAAGGGGAGAGAGGGGTTGTATTTTTAAGAACCATGTGTTCGCCTGACAGTGACAAAGCAGAGAGGCTCCCAGAGAGGAGCTGTTGTCCCTTTCAAAGGCAAAAGAAAGTGAGGCAGACTCCACTACAGGGCTCTGATTGGACACAAAGAGAAAAGTGGGTCAAAAATCAATCTTAAACTATAGAAGAAGGCAAACGGAGCGGATAAACATGGACGTAAAGACTGAAAGCTCCTCGAATGGCTTCTCACCGGAGATCAACTTGGAGAAGTTACACAAGATGGCTGCAGAGGGGATCCTGCTGGGGAAGTTCCTCCTCAGACTCCTGAATGCTGCTCTGGTGTTTGTCACAAACCTACTGGCCAGGATTTTAGGAAGCAACCTGGTCAGACGACATTTCCACCTGATGCTGTCGGCGTTGGTCTGTTCGGTCCCGTGCTCAGTCTCTGGGTGTCAAAGTACAGCATCTTCGCAAACAGCAACAACTACCTGTACAGGTACTGTATGGTGGCGGCTGAAAAAATGAATAATAGAAATAATGCATGAATGCTTTACAGATAGTAAAATCAGAAAGGAAGCTTAACTTTAAAGTATGTGATCTGCCAACCTTTTCCTTTGCTCAACTCAGTGCTCTCAGCTGTTTTTCTGTTGCAGCCTTATTTGGTCTGGTATGACAAGTAGCTTATAAGCTAATGTGAGCTAACTTTGACTCTCTGAGACAGCACATTTTAAACTGCAGGAATAAACAAACTGAATGCCATGATGGATTTTTTGAAGTTATTAAGTGTTTTTAATCTTTACCAGATGATGGTGTGAGCCTTCTCGCCTCCTTTGGCAGAACAAGTTTGAATGGATTAAAAAAGATGTGTTGAACTACTGTCGACCTTGTAAAGCTCCACTGGACTTGACTGGCCGGGGCCAAGAAAAAAACGTTTTTACTGCATTATTATATGATACAGTGACATTTTATGTAACACTGATTTCTGCTCCCTCACAGGAAGTTTCTTAAGTCCACGTGGGCTTGGACCTGCGTCTTCACAGGCTCCTTCATCCTTCTCCTCTCCATCTCAGCCCGCCACTCCCCCTCGCTCCTCCTCCGCCACCTCTCTCGGATCGGGGTCGCGGGGCTGCTCTGGTGGGGCTGCCAGCGTCTCCTGACCCTGCTGGAAAATGCAGCGGGTACCTGTTACGAACCCATGACCCCTGCCCAGGAGATCCAAGGCACCGCCTCCTCTGTACAGCCCCTGCTGCTCCTGCACGAAGACCAGACCAAGGCCTCCTGCCTCAGAGCCAACATGGTGTGGAGAGGATACGAAGTGTCCCAGGACGTCCTCATCGTCTGCTTGTGTTGCCTGCTGCTGGTGGAGGAAATGTCCGTGTTTGGTCTCCACCTGGCTCAAACCAAGCCCCTGCAGAGGTCGCCCGGCGGCCCTTTGCGGTTCATCTTCCTCCTGTGTGTGGTCCTACTCGCTGTTTGGATGCTCTTGCTGTTGTGTTTGCTTGCACACTTCCCCAAGTTCCCCTCCCAGCATCTGGGAGGAGCTCTGGGCTACCTGGGATGGAGAGGACTCTACCAGGGGTGGTACAGACTGGAAGTGAGCTGGGCCTGTCCCGCTTTACCGGCAGAGGGACTTTTCACCAACACAGACATGGACAAACAGACTCAGTAGAGGATGGTTTGGGAATGCGGTTGTGACTGTGAAAGCTCAGACTCAAGTTATGGAAAGTCAAACCGGTTACTTTCATTGTAGGTCTATATTAATCCAACACCAGATGTTAAATTCGCCGAAAGGAAGTGCAGACAAAAGTATCGGAGTTGTGTTGCTTTATTTTGTAATCTGAACCAAAATGAAGGCACAGTGAGAGAACCTTTCTGTCAGCGTGGGTGTATCGTTACTCCAGTTTCATACGACAACAGTTGCATCTTGTTAGAAAGCCTGCCAGTGCGCCGGAGTCTCAGTAGATGAGAGCTTTGCCGTCTCCTCTGGGCTTCTTAATCTTGTCATAGTTCTTGTTAATGACGTCAAACAACACAGCCTGCAGTGGGAGAGATACAGAGAGAGAGACCTCAATGGAAATGAAGCGCGAGGAGGATATAAGAAAGATCGACAGCATGTGAGAGAGACATAAAAGGTCAGAGGCGGTAATAAAGGAGAGGGAGAGACGCCCAGATCCAGAGCCGTTATCGTGTCAAACAGCTCCTTTCATCATCACCTGCGCCGCCTTGTTCATTAACAGCATCAAACACGGGAGGACAATAGCCCCAAGAAGGAGACAAACAGTGATTAATGGATGGGAGATGGAGCGCTAATCAATTTAACACAACCATAGCAATTAGTTTAATTACCCTCCTATTAAGAAGGAATGGATTCCATTTAGCCAGCGTCCCTGCTGCTGGGGCATGACTGGAATATTTTACAGATGTGCGGCTTGTTGTATTCAAAGTGCAGAGCATGATTGCAACATCAAACGTGTAAATTACAATATTCAAATCCGTTATCTTTCGTGTGTCGACGGGTTTCACACAATTGGATTTTGCTCACATTTCAGATTTTCCTACACAAAAGGAAAAAAAAGCGTCTTACATATGTGTTGCGGATGTCCAGGACCACAAGGCGGAGCTCGCAGTACTGATACTGGTCCAGCTCGTGGACTAGCTGCCTGTAGTCTCCCTGCAGCAGAAAGCACACAAACACAGTGTATATGCGAACGTGTACAGTACACAGCACGTCCAGTATGTACCCAATTTACACGGAGCGGAACAGTGTCATAATATATCAGGATTTTTACACACAGAGCGTAGTGTGCCGGCGGCACACAATTAACTCTCATTAAGGTATTACAATGTGCTCCTCAACACACGTGACATGAGATACCGACCACGTGGGGTTGTTTGGAGGCTTTGGCCACGGCGTCTCCTCTCTCGCTGTAATATCTAAAAAACAGGCAGAAGAAAGACAAACCACTTCGTCATTTATAGTTCTCGTCAACAGGATATATTTACCTTAAGTTTGCTAACATTAGCAACCATGAGCTACTTGTCCCACTAGACCACAGTAAGGCTGTTGCACTAAAAACCCTGATTGTGTGTCGAACGCAGCAACAGTGAGATTCATTTAGATTGGATTATTTCTTTTCTCAAAGGTGACATCGTTTTGTGTTGTTATGTTCTTGCATCAGTGCACCGATGCATGAGCTAATACACCAAATGTCCTGAAAGAATTGTAAATAACGGTCGAAATTTAGAAAAATGTGAAAAGTCTGAAAGGGCCTGTATAATATGAAGGCCTTTAATAAAGGCGTATTCAGTTATTATGACCACTTGTGTGTGTGTGTGTGTGTGTGTGTGTGTGTTTCATTGAAACTACTTGGTATCACCAACCAATTATGATCATTATTTCTGTTGTTAGACAGATGTCAGCAAATTACCAGCATGACTGTGCCAAACTGAACAGACTGAAACATGGGGTGGGTGTGGACGCGCTGATGAAAGAGGTCGACGCACTAGCATTAGCGGCTCGGGCGTGGGCTCTTACTTTGAAATCTGAGTTTGGAAGGCTTCGATCTTGGTGCGCGTGCTGGTCAGCAGCTCAAACACTTTCTCCTGTTGGACAAACGATGACGGGTCACTGAAGTGGTTACACGCTTCACACCAGAGAAGACATTCATTCTAGCGTTACGGACCTGGACAGCCACTCCAAAGTTGTTACCATCTTCAATTTTAGGGATCTGGAGTTGCACCCACATAGACACCTGCAAGGGGAATCTGAATTTATTCATATCTAGTGTGATGTATGAGTTAGTGGTGATCGTGATTCCTCCTTAAATCTCAAAGACAACCCCATTGAAGACACACACAGAATACATTAAGTTGATAATAACAATGCATGTGCTCTCATGGGCATATTCCTAAGAGACTGAATGACTGACCGTGTTGAGCTTCTCCTTCAGAGTCTGGATCTGAGGCTTGACCTGCTGCAGGAGACTCTCCACTGGCTCGTTGGTGCAGATGGGACCACAAGGAGGCCCTGGTGGACGAGAGGGAGAAAAAAAAGTTTCACTTACTCACAATATCAAAACATTCTGGTCATTCCACCACTTCCCCTCATAACAAACGTTAATGTGCAGAATACAGCAATCAAAGAGGAAGAAAAACAGGTGTTTCCTTATTGAAATAGTGTTCGACAACCCACTGATGCATGTTCATTTATTGCTTTTCATCATCATCATCATCATCCCTACCTGCATCTTCATCCTCTTTATCGCTGTCCTTGTCTTTTTTCCCCTCCTTTGCCTCCTTCGCCTCCTTCTGCAACACATGAAGGCAACAGGTCAAAGAGTTTCCACTGCCTATTAATCTCTGAAGACAGCTCTTCCACACGCCTTTTTTTCTCTCCAAACGTTGGATTCCTCCCCCCCCCTGGATAAGAACTGTAACCTAGATCCAGCAGTCGCTGCTCCTTGCACACCTCTTCTGAATTCCCTCCAACAGCTTCCCCAGAGCTGCTGTATGATCCAAATATCCCTCCATATAAAACTATTGACACTGGCAGCGTTGCATTTTTTCCTCCTCTGAATCAATGTGTGTGACGGCTAAACTAGAGGGAACATATGTATTAATAAGGGACACAATAAAGGGAGAAAATAAGTTATGCTTGAGTGACTTTTTTTACTTCAATTCAATGATGCATTATGTGCTGCATTAAGCACCTGCAGGAATCTTCCATCCCTTAAAAGGGCATTATTTTGAGTACTTGTGGAGAAATTATGATTTAAACTCACTTGAAACCCATAATTCAGGTCATTTGAGGTTTTTTTTTTTATAACTCACCTAACATAAAAGGCCCACTCACTGACAATTTGTAAAGCAGTCCTTGGAAATTGCACAGCCATTGGTTGCCATGGTACCAGATGACTCAGGCTGAGCATTTTGTCTCCATACTATATGACACGCTAAATATAAAGCGTTGACTGAGGATCCCAGTTGAGAGGCTTTGTGCAGCGCTCCTGAAGAAATTCAATGGTTAGGAAAATAAATGCTCATCTAGGACTCCTTATGATGAAGCCAGTGACATTTATAGAATGTGGCACTGGTGCTTACTTTCCATTCAACCTCTTAAACCCTCTGAAGTGTTTTAATCTACCGATTGCCTCTTGACATATCGTAGGTAATGGCAAAAATTAAACCTAGTGGCAATTACTGAACTCAGACAAAGACACGTCTTAACCCTTTAATGCTGAAACGTATTTTGGACTTTTGGCAAGCAGCCTGGACACCTGGAGAGAGGGGGACGTACCTCTTCTTTCTTCTTGCGTTTGGCCTCCTCTTTAGCCGGGTCTGGTATCGGGATGTCTAGCGGAGCCTTCAAGGATGCCAGGTCATTGCGGCTGAAAGATGTCTGAGAGAAAGCACACATGTCCTGGTACGTTTTTCAGGGACTGACAATACCCCATTCATTTGCATGTCAAGGATTTTGTCTCAACCAGTTATATTTTTAACAGGAAGTATCCACATTTTGTCAAATCACAGATAGATACCGTCAACAGCTTCTGCAGCTCTTCAATCTTCTGAGGGAAACATTTGGAAACCAGCTCTTCTGCCTGTTATAAAACATACATATATAACTTTACATACCATACATTCATGGGAGAGATTTGTTACTATAGGATAAATTACCTCCTTGGTGATTTTTTGGCAGAAGTCATCCACCTGCAATGAAGAGACAATAGGATTTAGTGGCTATATGAAGGATATTCTGTAGAACAGCTGTTCACACACCCTGAGAGACCTGCTGATAACTACCTGCTCACCTCCGATGACCCCTCGCTGTTGCCTACTTATCAGAACTCACCTGTCCGCGTCATGACGCGCCAAACAACAGTTTTAACGGATAAACGTCGCGCTGAGTTGGACATTCGTACTGACCTGTTTCTTCGACTCCAGAAAAGCCATTTCGTGCGAGTAGCTGGAAAGTGACTTGATAAAGAGTATGAAGCGTTCAGACGTCACCAAAGCTGTGGCGAAAGAGAATTAAATCCTCTTTATTTCCGTGCTCGACACGCGACAATACTCACAGTTACTCAGCTAAAAAAGCGAAAATGAAAGTAAATTTCCAGACAGTTCCGTACTTTCCCAAGTTCTTTTGCGAATGGTCCCGCTGCATTGTGGGACTTGTAGTTTTTAGGACGCTTTTTGGGCGTTTAATGTCCGTGTAACAAAGAACGAACTGAAACGGGTCTCACAAAGCAGTCCTTGGGAAATGTAAAATATTCATTCAAATGTTTTTTTTTTTCATTAATAATAAGACACAAAAAGTCCATAACGTATTCTATATCTATGACCTATTTCTGATTATATGATTCATACAAATATAAATGAATGAAATAAATAAACACATTTTAGAACCCACAGAAAGACAATACTACATCGACATATGACAAAACGTATTATGTATGATGAAAAATCGATGCATTTGGGCTTGCTTTTGCTTGACCAGTGTCCACAAGATGTTGGTCCACAAACAACATTTTCATTCTGACTGTGTCCACTAGGTGGTGCTACTGTTCTGAGTGGAGTAAATCCAACAAGCGCTCTGTGGCAAACTACAGAAAAATAGATGATTAACAGCACTGGAATAAACCTGTGAAGGCAAGTCATTTATTTTGTGAAAACGAAATTATATGATTATATATATATATATATATAGTCTCAATGACACAAAAATTCTTCTGTTAAAAAAACAAAAAACAAAAAAAATCCCTATAGTTTATGCAGCACTTTATCTCAGTATCGATCACTGTAACTTGAGGTCAAAGTGTGTCTGCTACTGCTACCAGTGTTCCAGGGACCTGCTGTCGTACGCCTGCTCTTTCATCAGGAGCTGCGTGGACAGTCAGGTCAAAGCCTAAAACAAATACAGGATCCTAGTTGACAGAGAGGACGTCAGAGCCTCCTATTGTAAACACAGTCAGCGTCAAAGTCATCTGCACCGTCACATGCCATCATTACACCAACATCCTGTTTTATACCAGATTTCAACAGGTAAAGCCGTCAGGTCTCATCAGTACACACACCCCACAAAGAGTGAATCACTTGGCTGATAACGAGATTCCTTCTACAGACATCTGGATCATCTGTAGTATGATACATTCAAGCACAATAATACATGTCGAAGTTGGATCCAAAGGGCAAAGGGTACACTTTGACTGTGCCAGCACTATTAGCTATTGATTGGTTGATTTGCTTGAGTGAGTGATTCAAAGTCAGTGTGGTCAGGTGTGTTATTCAGTTCAGGGAGGTGGTTGAGAAATAAAGTGGGCAAAGGTTGTGTATTGGAACAAAAGTGGTCAATCATCTCTTTTTGTAGTGGGACCAAAGTGACACTACATAATGCATTGTGACACTATGAGTTACATACAGTTCCCTGTCTAAATGCTCCCTTGTGAAGTCAGAATACTGTTTATCTCACAATGGGAACTTCTTTTACATTACAATGTATGAATTTATATATTATTCTTTCATTGCTGGTCAAGATCGATTTGAAGTTGCTTTACAGACAAAAAGTGGCTGCTAAATGAACGTAATATATAACGTAAGATTTTTGTGCTGCAATTCCAACTTCCTGAAACGCAGGAAGAAAACGTCATTCATATTCCTTATTAAGGTCTACATGGTTGCAGCAAGCCACTTAAACAGCTGCAATGTCAGATAAGCAGCTGGCATTGCACATCACTCTGATTAAGACTTGCTTACAAAGCTTATACAACCTTAAGCTGATGTGTATTTTATTTGTCAGTCACCGTCAGAATCAGTCAAATCTCTCTTCTTAGAGAAAAAATAGAAATCCAAATAATTTCTTATTAATCGAAGCTGGAACTCCAGTTATCCAGTTGCTTGGTGAATGACTATCCACTGTCTACCGCTTATCCTGTATTCAAGGTCGCGGGTGGTGAATGCATTGAAATTGGGAAATAATGATTCTGAGTTCAGTCTTCTTCATATTTTCTCTGACATATTATTAACTATTAGTTAGTTAGATTTAAACTGAGATATACCAGAGGGCACCTTAAACAGATGGAACATATTTATCCCACATTACCCAATCTATTATATATTTATTTATTGCGTATAACATTGCATGAAGTCTTTTATTTGCGTGCATGTCATTTAATTTGTTTTTCGACTGTTTAATTGATGCTATTGCCCTTTTAAACCAGAGTGAATCTTAATATGAGGAGACTTAGCTGTAACTCAATAGTTACAGATGTGTGATCAGCTAATGTGACCTTTAACAGACAAATTAGATCTCTAAAGTCCCACCTGTGTACCCTAAAATCAAATATGGGTCTCATTAATGCCACAGGGTTTAATGATTAAAGCATGATGCAACTTTTAATGACTTCTCTTTTTAATGTTCCCTTTCATGACCATGGAGTGCAGTTGTGGCTGCACAATCATTGTGAACGTGGGTGTGTGTGTGTGTGTGTGTGTGTGTGCGTGCGTGCTCTGGGAGTCTCTATGGTTGTCTGCTGACTCTGCAGGCCCTATCAGAGGACATGAGACATGAGGGCTGAAGTCTAACCAGTATCTCTCTTTATCTACAGCGTATTCGTCTGTCGAGCAGCCACCCCTCTACTCCCCTCTCGCTCACAGCTCGTACAGTGTGTGCATGTGTGTGCAACCCCCTCCCCCAGTGCCCAGGGAGACAAACACTAACAGGAACTCGCTATTTAAAAAAACAGACGCCCTGTACTGTTAGTATATAAAGGTTAATCCTCCCGCTGGCTCTTGTCTGGAAGTCAGATCTGCGTCACTCACATGGAAGGCTTATCGATGTTGTAAACATGATCATTTACTATAAACCCTCAGTGGCAACTTTTCAGCCTCTGATGGCAGCAAGAGAGGAGTGATTGAAATTCGAGCTGCGGTACTCAAAAATGACGTAACACAATGTCCAAAATCTCAAAGTCCTTACATTCTTTTGGAGGTGGAGGAAGGGAAGATGTTCAGCTCAGTTTTGTGTCTCTTTTCAGATTTATTCTTTAAATATTGTCTTTATTTACTGTATATTGAGCTCAAACGATTTGTCAATTAATCGTTCGACAATAAATCAATGGTAACTCTAAATGTCCTGTTTGTGTGAATGTGAGTGTGATTGGTTGTCTGTCTCTACATGTCAGCCCTGTGATAGTCTGGTACACGATGTACCCCGCCTTCGCCTAATGTCAGCTGGGATCGTTTCCAAGCTCCCCACCGCCCAAAACAGGATCAGCCGTCACCATAGATGTAACAAGTGAACGTAGTCATTGTGACATCATCCATTGGTTTGTGAACTACAGTTTTGGCCAGCGCCATCGTGGATGCTTGCCATCTGATCAACACAAGCGGCAACCTGAGCAGCAACCTTACTGCATCTGGATCCATCTGGCTTCTGGTGTGAAGCTGTGAAAGTCAGCTTCATAATTCAAGGTCAACTTTACAGCTCAGTGTTAGTCATCTTAGTAGCTAATTACATTGGTAGCATGGTAGTGTGGTAGCGACGTTAACGAGACATTGTAGCGACCTGTCAATCAAAAGGTAGCCCCGCCCTAAAGCTAACCCTGCTTTATGGTCTATTTGATTTTAATTGGACCATCATTTACTAAATTAATATCATACTAAGTTGAAGATGACTTGAAACTAGCGATTGAGACCATAATAACTCAAGTGAGAAGTAGGGTCACACAATGCAAGTTTAGGGCACTTCAGCAGAGGTTGCCACCTGGTACAGGTAAGGATGGATGGACGAACCATTAATTGGTTCATATTTTCATCAGTAATGAAAATAAAATAGTTTTGATAAACATAAAAGATAAAGTGAAAAAACAATCAAGGGGTGGTGGTGTTGGTGTGGGGGGCCACAACCCGCATCTTGTGTAAGGGCACCAAAATCCGAGGACCGGCCCTGAAAGGGGGCGGGGTGTCATGTGAAGGTGACCACCCATCTACAACAACGTCTTGATCCGTTTCCGGGCCGCTTCTCGTGTTTCCAGGAGGAGAGAGAACACGATACCTTACATATTTACTTTTTTAAAAGGAGAAGCACCTCCTCCTCTCCTCCCTCCTCAAAGCCGAGCACACTTCCCCGTTTCACTTTTTTTCCTGTTTCTTTTCCGAGCGGCAAACAGCGTGGTGCGTTTGCGGACACTCTGTACTGTCGTGTTGGTGAAACAGCAGCGCAGCGTCCAGTGGACTCGTCGCACATCAAGGTGTATCCGTGTGGATGTCCACGTTGAACAAAGTGCAAGGTCCCCTCGGAGCTCAGATGTGAGCTGGGACCAGATCTGGACACTAACTCGCTGCTGCTCGCTTTACCGCCACAGCTAACTTAAATGTGCCTTTTTCACTTTTAATTTTCCATAAGCTAGTTGCCTTTCTTTTGCACTGAACATGTCGTGCCTGTTGCTGGGAGTCATACGAAGGTGAGCAATCGTGACTTTTTTTTTTCCCCAAATCGATTTTAAAAATCGTGTTTTAGCTTCGCGAACAACACATTTCATTGTACTTCAGCGAACTTTTAGACAGTATTCAGAATGCTTACATTGGCAGAAAGAAACCATCGGATTTACAACCACATTTGTTAAATTATGAAAATCTGTAACAGAATAGATTTAATACGTGTTTAAAATACTTTTCCAATAAGAAACCTGTTGCACTTTTGTTGTCAGAAACGTGCCCGACCTGATCTCATAGACGAGCCTCGGCTGATATGGCATGATGCAATGACATGCAATTCTTGACACTTTAAAAATACTACAGTAAAACATAGATGTGTCTGATTTACAAAAAAAAAAAAGTGTTTTCTCCATTCTTTCCCTTCACCACTTCCTCTCCAGGATTTGTGATGACAGCCAATCACACAGGGACTCTGGAGTCAATGTGAGCCCTCCATGGCACTGCATGCTTGATTTTTAGATTATCATCAAGGATGCACGAGTGAGTGACTGGCAGACCCCATAGGAGGACATGTGATTTAGTGGCAGGGAGGCCCACGTTGCTGTGCATTTGTGCTTGAGGGCTAGAATCAGTGCCCTGTTTGCCTGGATGCCCTGCAGCATGTTCTGTGTATTTTCCTTCCCCCCCCCCCCCCCCAGAGTACTTGCTGTACCATGTGTGATGTATGCAGCACGTGTGCATGTTGGAAGTGGTACTCCAGCTTGTCCCTTTCATTTGTAGACTCTGCCCTAACAGGGTTTTGACCAGTGTGGCGGGGCGAGTGTAGGCGTGTCTGGTTTTGGTGTGTGAGGATTGGCTTTTTGACTTGGAGGTGTGTTTGGAGGAATAGTTGCTCGGCTGGAAGTTGCATCGAACAGCCTGGGGAATGGATACCAGATCTTGGTTATCTGTGCCTTGACGTCCATTGCTCCCCCTCTGGGAAAACATCCCTTATTTTAGGATTGCAAATGGAGAACAAGTATTCCTTCTTTCCATGCTGCAGAGAAGTCACATGTAAACGTTTTTCAAACAGCTGATCTGAATAAAGCTCCACTAAATTGATCAAATAGAGGCACGCTTGTCCTCAACAGGTATGGGGGATGGGGCGAGAAAGGGCAAACAGAAACAAAAGCATGGGAGGATAAATGGCTGCAGGGAGGGAGGGATTGGGAGCAAAGGTCTAAAAGGAATCTTTTTTTTATGCAAAAAAGGAGGAAGAAAGCTGATAATCCCACCCCGCTGCTTTTACCTTTATCTTATGTCTCAACTCGACTCCCCTAGTACTTCAGCAAGTAAAATAATAATCAACACATGCTTTTTTCTTATGAATTTCAGTTCAGTTTAAGTTCAGCCCAACTCCTTTACTTTCCAAATCCTAATCAGGTAATCAGTACAGTATTCAGTGGTTTAACAGGGTGGATTATCAGAAGTGTAGTTTATTGATTAAGTGAGAAGATTAGGTCTCCTATCACCACTTTTAGGAGGCTGTCTCATCTTATATCACAGATGGGATTGACAAAGTGCCTTTCAGTATATGGGTCTCCTGTGGCTAAGGTCAATCTTGGATGCTGTGGTTATATAGTAACACTATTGTTATTTCAGTTACCCATCAGCTAATCCATCATCTGTTCAGATAATATATATATGGACTACTGACCATTTCTGCCACACATCAGCCACGTTTCCTTGACGAGTACTTTCTTTCCTTTGACTCGTGTTCAATTCTAGTGGATTTTTAGGAGAATGAACTTGAAATAAAAATGGAGAGGTTTCTCTGAAAAACAAATTTGGGACTCTCTTCAGCCTTGAGTGGGGCTATTCCCTTCAGGCTGCAAACTCCCCATCAACCTCCATCATTTAGGTAGTCTGTAGCCTGGGAGGCTAAACCCGGGGTCTATTGCATCGGCTGCATGGTTAGAATGAAGGGTACAATTGACATGAAACTGCAGGTTAAACATCCTAAACAAGGACTACCTAAACTACAGCCATCGCCAAATGATTGTCACGATAACAAGAATCAAACTAGATGGTAAATTATAATCTTGACTGCTTTCTGTCTCGCTCAGTATGTGGAATCTACATAATCAGCACAACCTGGATTCTGTTCATGGTTGATTGCTCCTACAGAAATAGGTGAGCCGCTCAGAGGGAGTTTGAACCTTCAGGTGTTCCTGCTGCCATTTGTACGCGCCAACCAGACTGACTGGTGTGTCTGCATGCACAAACCACATCCGTGTCCATGTATAATGGTGCAGTCAATTGGGAGCCGCATGCCTGCACTTGACGGGAATAACCTCTTTGTCATCGGAACAACAAAGTAGCAGAGCGTGATCTGCATTCCCAGTCAAATAAGCTGTTGATGTGGTTCCGGCGATTTTTTTAAAGTAGTTTTTGGGGCACTTTGCGTTTCCTGTGGGCTTCTCATTTGGCTTTTACAAATGTAATTTTTTTCACATTTTTGAAAAGGTCATCAGGGGTCATCCACATTGTCCACAGACAGACAATGGAATATGACGATGTGTGTATGTGCTTTGTTTTCCAACCGTTGCTGTGGACGGACGGACACGCACACACACACACACACACACACACACACAGAAGCTTTTGTTTTAACAGCTTGCATAGCTACTCCTCTCTCAGGGGCTTGTGTTTGTGAAATATCATGCAACTATCAAAAAATAGGTGCCCCCGCCGCATGCCTGTCTGTATGTGGAGGAGTCTGTTTGAGGCTCTCAGTTTCACTAATTGCTACACAACAGGAATTCCGCTTAACCACTGCTGTCACATGAAAACCACACAGCTCCAATTTGGGGCCCTAATTGAAAACTCCACAAACATTTAACGTCTTTACAATCAAACGTTACTGAAAAAGATCGCACCAAAAAAAGCTGCTGCTCATGTTCTTTCCATCGTAGAAATTATAGGAGTAACTTTGTGCTCGGTCATGGTAGTTGGAATGTCCCCAGGTCACCAGTAGAGCATGAGTTGCTTAAATGGCCGTCCTCTTTCAGACATGGTGGCGTTGGGGCAAGCGTCGGCGTTCGGTCGCTGGCCTCCATCCCCTCGCTGCCCCCGGCGGTGGCTGAGTTTGTGAAGGGAGCGGTGGATGAGTGTAAGCCCGCCGGTGTGCATGTGGTGACAGGGACGCCGGAGGAAACGGCCAACATCCTTGCAGGTCTGGAGAAGGAAGGGATGGTCAAGAAGCTTCCCAAATACGAGAACTGGTAAGGGCTTTTAAATGCACGCTTACACGAACGGATGCTTTTGACGGTGTGTTGCATGCGTCTTAATTTCTTCTGGCTCATGCTCTGATATTTGCTGTTTTTCAGTTGGTTGGCACGTACAGACCCAAAGGACGTGGCTCGGGTGGAAAGCAAGACTGTGATTGTGACCAAGAGCCAGAGAGACACGATCCCCATCCCTGCTGGGGGGGCGAAGAGCCAGCTGGGAAGCTGGATGAGTGAGTCTGACTGGCAAGCAGCCAGGCAGGAGCGTTTCCCAGGCTGCATGGCAGGTTTGTATGTACCCGATAAAAGGTTTGTGGAGAATCGTGCGTGTTTAACGGCACTAATGCTGGCGCTTCTCCTCTCCAAAGGTCGGACCATGTATGTGATCCCCTTCAGTATGGGTCCTGTCGGCTCGAGTCTCACTAAGTATGGTGTTCAGGTACTGACTGCACTCATCAACACTTCATTCTCTATAACTCTGTAACTATAAAAGCTCTGCTTTGTTTCCATACACTGTTGTGATATTATTATAGATGTAGTAATTTATTCCCCAGTGTAATTAAACTAACATTTTGTTGTGCTCGAAGGTGACGGACTCGCCATACGTTGTGGCCAGTATGGGGATCATGACACGCATGGGCTCCCCTGTGCTGGGGAAACTGGCTGAGGGAGCGGAGTTCGTCCGCTGTCAGCACTCTTTGGGACGACCTTTACCACTCAAAGGTACAAATTCTACTGATCAAAGTCGTTTTAGTGCTTCATATTGCTTGAATTTAGTATATAGTAACCCCCCGTCTCTGGTGTGTTCCTCTCCTCCAGCCCCTCTGGTCAACTCGTGGCCCTGTAACCCAGAGAAGGTGCTGATATCTCACCTGCCAGACAGCAGGCAGATCATGTCCTTTGGCAGCGGCTACGGAGGGAACTCTCTCTTGGGGAAGAAGTGCTTCGCCCTCCGCATCGCCTCCCGCATCGCCAAAGACGAAGGCTGGCTTGCCGAACACATGCTGGTGAGTCTGTAACATCGCCGCCCAAAACCTGCGCCACATGCTTCACACACATTCTCCGTAGTAGAGAAGATGCTCCTGTGTCTAAAATGCAGTACACAATAATACAATTATGATCATTTGAGAAATGCAAACATGTGTTTGATTCCACAATCAAATTATATATACTTCTAACTTGTATAATCATAAATAACTGATTAGGCCTTTTTAAAGTTATTTATGGGATGAAATGTGAGAATTAAGTTGATGCTCCCAGCAAAGTATCTGCATGCCAGAATTATTGGATCTTGTAATGAGATTTATTTTTGATCATAAATAGAACGTAGGGCAGTAATAATAATAAATTATTATTATTACCTAATTACCTCATTCTTCCGTAGCAAAAGAAGGATTCCTACAGTAAAAATTGTAATTTAATTTAATAGAACATGATATTGCAGGGATTCCCTGTTTATTTTGTAGCCAACTGTAGAACATGGTTAACAGTTCTGAGTGATGACTCTCCATGAAAGGTGGAGTAAGTATTGACCACTCTTCCTCCCCTCCTCAGATCCTTGGTATTACCAACCCTCAGGGCGTGAAGCGTTACGTCGCGGCAGCCTTCCCCAGCGCCTGTGGTAAAACCAACTTGGCCATGATGAAACCAACTCTGCCAGGTTGGAAGGTAGAGTGCGTGGGCGATGACATCGCGTGGATGAAGTTCGACAGCCAAGGTGAGAGGCTTCCCACGCACATAGAACAACTTTCTTTGTCAGAGTTTAGTGGCTCATAGGAAACTTATATGACACGTGCGTCTCTGCAGGGAAGCTGAGAGCCATCAACCCAGAGAACGGTTTCTTCGGCGTGGCTCCTGGCACCTCAGACAAGACCAACCCCTACGCCATGGCCACCATCGCCAAAAACACCGTGTTCACCAACGTTGGCGAGACCAGCGACGGAGGAGTGTGGTGGGAAGGCTTGGACCCCCCCGCACCCGGGGTCACGCTCACAGACTGGCACGGAAAAACCTGGCAGCAAGGTGGTTCCAGGCAACATCAATCTAAAGTGTCCCGTTTGTAGTTTGCCAGTTCTGGAGAAGATTTATCGGTTTAACCACTTTGATGTTTCTAATGAACACCAACGGATATACTCAGCAGTTTTACTGATTTAATTTTAGCTTGACTCATGCGTTTGTTTCCCTGCCAAGAAGACATCAGGTCTGATTATTGATGGGCCCCACACAGAACAGGCCTGGCCCATATAAAACTTTCAGAATCACCATCGTGTATATTGCCATCTCTTTTATAACACTTTCTGGATAAGCTGGGCTATAATGCGTACAGTGCCATCTAGTGGTACATCAAAGCAATTCATTTTTTTCTAAATGGAGAGACCTAAAGATCAGACAGTATGATCCATGACATTCATATGAAGTTTTTTTCAGATTACTGTGACCAATGTTAAAGGTAGAATAAACTTGTTTTCTTTTGATTAAAAAAAGGAAGCTCGACTCAGTGTGCCCACCCCAATTCCCGCTTCTGTGCCCCGGCGTCTCAGTGTCCCATCATTGACCCCCAGTGGGAAAGCGAGGAGGGCGTTCCCATTGACGCCATCATCTTCGGTGGCAGGAGGCCAGAAGGTTCGTACTGCTCTCATTGAACATCAGAGTTCTTCTCTCAATCGTCGCAGACTTCATTTGATGAGCATTAATAAGTCTACAAGTCTAACTAACACGCAGCCTAAAGGAGCCTAGAATGTAAAATGACACGATGCAACTGCGCTTTAAACGTGATAAAATGTTGACGTTGCCAGGAGTCCCTCTGGTCTACGAGTCTTTCAACTGGCAACACGGAGTCTTCATTGGAGCCTCCATGAGGTCTGAGGCCACGGCCGCTGCCGAGCATAAAGGTACAAGCTCTCACACCTCATCTTCCTTCGGTCTTAATTCCTGTAAATACAGTTCTGGTTGACTTTTTGTTGATGGTCTCATTTTCTTGATCTAAGACATCACTCAGAAATCAGCCATTACAGGGTTGACAAGGTGGGTTGATGAGGACTGTTTCTAAAACAAATTCTTTATCCTTCAGGCAAAATGATTATGCATGACCCCTTTGCCATGCGGCCGTTCTTCGGTTACAACTTTGGAGACTACCTCGCTCACTGGCTGAGCATGCAGCGCCGAAAGGCACCCACTCACCTGCCCAAGATCTTCCACGTCAACTGGTTTAGGAAGGACCCCGCGACCGGCGCCTTCCTCTGGCCCGGCTTCGGCGAAAACGCCCGCGCACTGGAATGGATCTTCAAGCGCTGCAGCCGGGAGAGGGAGGACGAGGCGGCCAAGAAGAGCATCATCGGCTGGCTGCCAGAAGATGGCGCCATCGACACGAAGGGTCTGAGCAGCAATGTGGATATGGGCGCCCTGTTCGATGTGCCCAAGTCTTTCTGGCAGAAGGAGACGAAGGAGTTGAGAGCCTACTTCACCCAGCAAGTTGGAGCAGATCTGCCGGCTCAGGTGGAGGCAGAGCTGAAGTCACTGGAGGACAGAGTGCACAGCTAAAACAAGTAACGGACAGGAAGTACATCCAGCAACGGGAGCGGTCGCCACCGATGACTCAGGATTCAGTTCATCAGGGTGCAATCAGAGCCACTGTCATCTGTCAGGAATCAAACGTCAGATATGAAAAGCTAATAATCTACAATGTAATAACTTTGGCCACAACTTCACATTAATAACTCTGGTTAGAGAGACGGGTGCTAACTGGGTGCTAGGAAGTAGCTTTGATTCTCAACATGAAGCTTAGATTTCTGTGACTTTGTCAAACATATGGTATAAAGAAGCTAATGTACCTACCTCCATTCACTCACAAGAGCTGGCATGGTACTAAAGTACAATCAACATGGCCCAGATGTGCCTTCTACAAATGGAACAGTACAATTTCTAAGCTGCTAATGTTTACGGGCTGAAGGCCAAAGATCCTGTTTTGGCCAAATTCTGACAAAAAAAAAGAAAACACGTTTTAGCATTTTTAGATATTAAGGTTTTAATTGAATTTAATATCAGAACTTTTAATACAGTATTTGTTGAGGCTCAATTGGAAACGTCCTTATTTTAAAAATATATACATCAGAAGTCCATTAACTACTCAAAGCAGCCCATTTCCAGTGGAAATGACTATAGTACTATGCATAATTCCTATTGCCACTTTTGTAATGTTTGTGATTAAACTGTTTGATTTCAGGTGATGTTTACACACAATATGTGAAATGTTGGACCAATTAATGCAACTGAGATTAAGAGGTATTTTTAGAAGTTGTCTGCCATGGTTTTTATTACAGTGCAATGAATAAATATCTTCAAATACAGGAGCTGTGTCTGGTGTGCATATTTAAATAATTCAAATGCAAATACAAATGTGGGATACAATGTGTAAGAAACAATACATATGTAAAAGAGATTAAACAAACAATAAAATTACACAAACCTAAAACCTTTAAACTGTCAGAACACGTAATCTACTACTCTGATTCATTTATACTCTACTCATTTTCACAATATGTCATCTTGATATTATCTATTTGGATTATTTCTTTGATGATCCCTGTGCTTTACAAAGTACTTTATAGTTCCGTATTCCTATTTTAAGTTTAGGAAACATGAATTCAATAATTTGATGAATGGAACATTATGAGTGCAATTTATTTCATAGACTTCCATGCATTAGAGACATAGTTCATAGCTAAAAGCCTGTGCAGTTTGTTCGCTCAGCAATGCAATTGAAACAAAACTCAATTATCAATCATAAGCAACCAGAATCCACCTGTGAACCTGTCAAACCTGTAAGATCTGGATAAAAAAACATTCAAAATGTCCCAATTTAAATTATATATTAATTCAGAACTGCAGGTTGTGAAAGAAATATTTCCATGTAATAATAATAGAATATTTCTTTAATAACATTCATGTCGTTGAGCTCATTTTTTTTTCACTTCAGCGTAGAGATCCTCTGGGCCGCCACTAGTCGTTGTGGTCTTGGACACATTGACCTGTGCATACAGTGTGTCCTGCTGCTGTCCACTGTCCTGTACTGAGGACGGTCCAGGGCTACACCTGGAGAAGTGAATCTCTCCATAATGGATGTCTCCTGTTTCTGTTTCTCTGGCTGGCTCTTGAACAGCTGGCTCCTCAACGTTTAAACTCTGTGAAAAACGAACCAAATCAAATTATTTTATTTTATTTGACTGTCAAGATGGCAGAATACAAAAAGTGGACCCAAATGCAGAAAAGGAGGCAGGCAGCTAAACTCAAACAAAATGCAAGCTTTAATAACTAAAACTTAAACACTAGGACGGAGCAGAGACACTGCAAAAACAGGCAACTTGACACAGACCGGGACAAACTACACAAGAAACTAAACAGACAACAAGCAGGTGGGCAGACGAGGACAGGAAGACCAGGACAACAATGAAATTAAGTAGCAATTCTGACGGTGCATACACATACTGGATATCAAACACTAAATATATTACATAATATATGTATTTGAGATATTGCATTTGCATAACAAGAAATGTTATGAGCAACCTTCATCTACTTCCTTTAGTTCCCCTCATTTAGTCTCTGACTCAGTTCCACTGCTTTAATAAAGCAATAATAAGAAGATCATCAGCTTTAAGTGGACACAGCAATGGAAACAAAAGTTGGAAAAAATGTATATATATATATATATATATATATATATATATATAGTAATGAGTAACTATTCAGAACTATTCAGTCCAGTCTATGTCTTATGATACTGTGACTAGTTAAACATATTCATAACACACAATTCTATATGTGGTCCTACCTGTTTCCGTTGGGATGTTGTGTCTGGTTGTGAAGCTCGGTGTTTTGACTTTATCCACCTGTAAGACACAAGAGGGCTGTCAGCTCTTTCTGGGTAATAATAATGCTCATCATAATCATCAATAAAATACAGAAAAAGAAAACAATTAATGATACAATAAGAATAAACATGTAAAAGCAAGCCATTTCACAGCTTAGGATTTGAAGCCTTGATCACGTTCAGTCTTTCACCCATTGTTTGAGCAATACTATTCCTGATTGTATTACACACATTTGATGTAGTACTACTTGAATGATTCACTCAGTCTGGATCTAGAGGCTGCAAAATGTTGAACCCTGAGGAACCCCACTTTGAATTATCAGTTTAAAAACAAGATATGAATGTAAAACAGATTCTGAAATGTCCTTTCTTGAAGATATCCAGTCAAAGTAGACTAATCAACAGTATCAAATAGTTGTTATTAATTTTAGGTGGATACATCTGGATATTAAATTGATTTGAGATACTTACCAAATGGCAACACCTGCACAGATGAGCACAATGATCACTACAACAACTATCCACCATGCTGAAGAGAGTCCTGCAGCAGCAAAAATGAGTGTCTCAGTCAAGTTAATAAGAATCATAGCTGGTCATCCAGCTTTCATATTAAACTCAGCTTGACATTATAATTACTGCTTATAATTCACAACTGGATCCTGTGGTCACGTTTGGTTCTGTTTACCTTCATTCTTCAGTTGGAACTCTGGTGATATTTGTGCACCAAGCCTGTTTGTTGCCTCACAGTAATAAATTCCTCGATCATCAGCATTAATGCTGTAAAAGTCTCCTTCAGATACCGGGGTACTGTCTTTGCTGCTCTTGAACCAGGTGAAGCGGCTGACAGGAGGCTTGGCTCTGCTGGAGCAGGTCAGGTTCACCCTGCTCCCTGATGACACCGATCCCGGTGGACTGATGGACACTAAGGTGTCCTTGGGAGCATCTGAGGAAAATGTGAGATTAACTTTATTCATGAAAACCAGCTGGTATCTCATGAATCATAATGTACTAGAAGGATCCAATAACAAACTCCGGTTATCTTACATGAAACACTGAGAGTCTTTCTCTTCTTTGCTGTCTTGTTTTTTCCTTCATCAACAGGATATCTGGCAGAACAGGTGATGTTCAGTCCATCATGTTTGTCTGACAGAGTGAGGGTCTTCTGGATTTTAGTGGTTAAGGTTAGTTTTGCGTTTTCCTCTATTATGTTGTGAGGGTCATGTTGGAGACTCCAGGTGAGTTTGGGAGGGGAGCGTGGACAGGGAGTGAATGCTGAGCAGGTTATAGTGACAGACTTGTTCTCAATCAGATCACCTGGGACCTCAATAGTGGGCCTCAGAGGAGAATCTGTGGGTTCAAATCACACATTTTACACTTGGAATACAGTCCATTAAAAGTGTGTGATCAACATCTACAAATATGACCCCCTCATTGTCAAACTGTAATGGAAATTCAGTCGCTTTCATCCACGAAAAACCCTCATTAGGGGACATTAAAACCTGTTCCAAATGCATGGGAATGTAGCTAGATTTTGTCCTTCATTAATAAATGTGAAAGGAGGAAAGAATGTCACCCCATGCAACTTCCCTATTCTAAATTGGGTCAGACTAACATGCATGCTTTTAAATAGTAGTGTAAAAATACAATATATAATACTTCCTGACTGATCACAAGCTGCTTTCTGTAACATTTGGCCACAACTAATGCTGTTGATCATCCTACAGTGTATTTAGATAAAGCAAGCCGTGTTTGCTCTTTAAGCCAAAAGACAATAACATTACAAATATAACCAAAACTCCCTTACCGTAAACTGTTATAGTAACAGGATCACAAAGAGCTGTTGCCTTGAACCCTTCGTTCTCCACTCTGAAGTAATACTTGTCTGTGTAAATTGTGATTAAACTGGAAAACAATGTGGTGCAGTTTCTCTGACTCAGGTTCCCAGTGATACTTATTGGATTGTGGCCAACGTCCAGGCTACTGTTGAAAATCACATTTTCTGGGGGGTTTTTAAAATAGGGGGAAGTTTTGAGCCACACTCCGGTGATTTTTTTTCTGCTGTTGAATTCTTGACTGTTTCTTGCACTAAAGTTACATGGGATCTGCAAACATGATCCTCTCAGTGCGTCCATCTCCTGAGGTGCTGTAATGAATAGATCTGCATCCAGAGCACAACCAGCCAAAGATCCTGTGAAACACATTCATGATTAAAAATCTGCCTGAAAGGAACGTTCATGATAAACAAACATAAAACATAAGCAGCATTCTGGATCTCTTTTCTCCCCTCTTGTCAGGACATAAACCGTTGGGGGAAGTTAACTCTATCTGCTCTGCTCTCACAGTTCACAATGTCCTTAGAACAGGCCCACACACTATTAAATTAGTTTAATTATTGACAGAATGATGAAAAGTTATTTTTTCAATTTCAACCTGAAGATTTTAATATCTTCAAAGAACAAACGGCTCACCTGAAATGAGGAGGAAGCTCAGTAACACGCTGGTTGTTACCATATTCAAAGACAGAAACATAATCCCTGGATTTGCAAACACAATATCACAGTTACTTTTCAGTTCAATTAATCATATATCACTTATTGCGTTTTTACAAAACATTCACTATCTATTGAAGCAACTTCCTCACTTCAAATCCACTTGCTCTGAACAAGCACAACCACAACCTTGAGTTCAATGTTTTTTATACACTGCTTCAAAAACAGTAAAATTGGTAAAATGTTTCCTTACCAAACGAGTCAGCAGCTAGAAAAAAAATTGTGTTGTGTTATTTCTGTTTAGCAGGACTGCAACTAACCACCGATCCAAGCAGGTGGAGAAAGAGGACTGTTTAAGCAAAGAAGCTCATTGCTTGGTGACAAAGCTGCACCACATCACATGGCCCTGAGAAAGGAAGTCAGATATTACAACACCTTGGAATCGTTGTTTCAAATGACACAACTCATTGCGTCACCTCAAGAGATCAGATGTTAAAGAAAAAGTCTTTCATTTTGGTTTTTCTTTTGTGATCCAAGTTAATTGTAATTTTAAACAAATAAAATAGAATATACAGACCAGTTGGAGTGTAGAAGACAAAGAACAAACAACACAGAAAGAGAATGCTTATACATGAAAGTTGGTAACATAATAATAACCAAAATAAAATAAAAACACATTTACACAGGATAGCATACACAGGACCAGATAGCATACTAGACGCAGAAAGCTGCCAGTGACTGGGTGAAAACCTGGCGAGCTTCTGTGGGGTGAAACAAAATGATAGTGTATCATTTGATGATCAGGGTTTCTAAGCATGTTGAATGTCGGACCATACCCTAAACCAGTTGATATTGGGAAGACCTAAATCCTTTCCCAACTTCTAGAAACTCTCAATTGTGCTGTGGACTGAGTAATTAGAGAATACAGTTTGGATAGAAGACTATTCTGAGTGCCTGAGGTATAAAGTCTGTGTATTGGGTGAATGTCCATGTTAGAGCCCCAGGGATCTCCATAGACATCGAGAGGTGCTCTAAGTTGTAAATCAAATAAAAAGGAGGTGCCAGAAAGATTGCAATTACCCTTTAAGTCCTGGAAAGCTTGGAGTTTATTACCTTGTATACCTTGTTCTGACCAGAAACAGGCTTACCACCCAGTGTGATGGAGGTAGACATGCAAATGATATTTATGAATGACTCCGTTCACAAGGTGTGTAAAGATGGGATGATGAGGACTGTTACTGAAACAAATTCTTTATCCTTCAGGCAAAATGATTATGCATGACCCCTTTGCCATTCGGCTGTTTTTCGGTTACAACTTTGGAGACTACCTCGCTCACTGGCTGAGCATGCAGCGCCGAAAGGCACCCACTCACCTGCCCAAGATCTTCCACGTCAACTGGTTTAGGAAGGACCCCGCGACCGGCGCCTTCCTCTGGCCCGGCTTCGGCGAAAACGCCCGCGCACTGGAATGGATCTTCAAGCGCTGCAGCCGGGAGAGGGAGGACGAGGCGGCCAAGAAGAGCATCATCGGCTGGCTGCCAGAAGATGGCGCCATCGACACGAAGGGTCTAAGCAGCAATGTGGATATGGGCGCCCTGTTCGATGTGCCCAAGTCTTTCTGGCAGAAGGAGACGAAGGAGTTGAGAGCCTACTTCACCCAGCAAGTTGGAGCAGATCTGCCGGCTCAGGTGGAGGCAGAGCTGAAGTCACTGGAGGACAGAGTGCACATTAATAACTCTGGTTAGAGAGACGGGTGCTAACTGGGTGCTAGGAAGTAGCTTTGATTCTCAACATGAAGCTTAGATTTTTGTGACTTTGTCAAACATATGGTATAAAGAAGCTAATGTACCTACCTCCATTCACTCACAAGAGCTGGCATGGTACTAAAGTACAATCAACATGGCCCAGATGTGCCTTCTACAAATGGAACAGTACAATTTCTAAGCTGCTAATGTTTACGGGCTGAAGGCCAAAGATCCTGTTTTGGCCAAATTCTGACAAAAAAAAAAAAAAACACGTTTTAGCACTTTTAGATATGAAGGTTTTAATTGAATTTGATATCGGAACTTTTAATACAGTATTTGTTGAGGCTAGATGTCCCGATCTGATATTTGGATCGGATCGGCTGCCGATATTAGCAAAAAATGCATATGATATTGGATCGGCCTGCATGGGAAAATCCCGATCCGGGCTCCCGATACAGTTTTTTTTTTTCAAAACACCGGCCCGTGTTTTCCAGCACACCTAGCGCACACCTCGCGACTTGTCCAGCATCCCCTAAACAACAACTAGACGGACTTGTCTGTGCATGTCCTGCCTGGTTCACACCGGCCGCGGAAGCACCGCGAATAGACGCGTAGCGGAGCCCGCTTCCTTTCGGCGCCCTTGTTAAAGGGGACCTATTATGCTATTTTTCCACAAGTTAATATAAGTTATTGATGTCTCCAAACCTGGTCTTAGAATTCCTCAACTGGAAAAAACAATCGGAACATGTACTTCGGAGTGGATCACACTCCTCATTTTCGCCTTTTTTACCCCACTTTTTCAAACGGGTGAGTCTGTCGGGGTGTAGCCTTATGCTAATGAGATGACCCCCGACCCCGCTCCTACTGAGGAAGTGGTTGTGTGTCTCCGCCCCGTGCTGTCCGCGTCCAGCTTGTTGCCATGGTTATGGTTGTACGCCACAAACCAACAGCGGTCCAGCCGAACTCCGACCGGACTCCGACCCAGAACCAGGACCAGCTCCTGTAGAAGTTCTACGCCGCGGATGCAGCAGGACGTTTCTGAATGGTTAGTTAACATGTCTGTGTAACGTGTTGAACGGTAACTCGATGTGTGTTAGCGTAGCTAGCGCTAGCCACCATGACGCTAATGCTGCGTTCTTCGCTCTATAAGTAACGTATCTGTGAGCTATTTAACAACAATTAATATCGTTAGTAGTGACGTGTTGTTGACAGTTCACAGTTGCATGTTTTCCAAATGGGGATGCAACATTATATTTAAACGGATGAAAACCCGATGAAAACAGCGTCCTGTATGCGGGCAGTTTGTTTACATCACATTAACGGGATTAAAAACTTGATCCTCTACACATAAAGATATACAAGCCACAGGATTTGGTCAGTATCATGTCGTCCTCCAGAATTATGTGCTGAATTGTGAATTATAGGCTGTGTGCTGTGTTTTATAAATGTGATTGTGCTCCATCTCAACATTACGTGCCAAACTTACTGTTACAAAATTCAAACATGAGGTTTACCTCAGTTTGTCAGCAAAGTCAGTCAGGTTACCATATTAACAAGATTTGTTGTTGAAAGGCTCAAATTCTGTACTATATTCATCTAGGTGACTAAGTGGGCCTTCAGACACCGAACATGTCTGCTGCATGGAGACACCACGGGTAATGTTACTGTCTGTTACACCAAGTTGTCTGTTGAGATTATTATTCATATAACATGACGATCATGATTCACACTAGGTAAGAAGACGGATGCAGCAGCTGGAGGAGGAAGAGGCTTGCATGGTGGGACATCCTGGTTGGAACCGTCTGTCTGAATGTTCTCTCTCCAAAACGCATGAAATATAGCTGGTTATGGTGCTTTACATGTAAGAGGAATACAGCAGTCTGTTTTTTGTTTATCAATTGTGTTTTATAAAAATAAATCCCTCTATGCAACATATTATGCAGTCTTCCTGACCATTACTTCAGTAATATTAACCATGACACATTTTACAATTACTGTAAAGACTTTATTGTCAAATTAATCAGCAGTTGAAGTTCCCAGTTATCTCAGAACACAAACGCAAACTGTTTGTGGCCGACTCTGCAGGGTCATATCAAGCTCTTCTGAAGTCACGGAAGAGCTGCCCTCCAAAGTATCCTCCTCCTCTACCGGGTCCAGGCGAGCTCTCTTTGATGGTGTCCTTATTGGAGTGGTTGTGAAACAGGTCTGGAACCATGGCTGTGCCAACACCGAAGTCCTTGCAGGACGCAGTAGCTGTAACAGAGTTGTATGGAGGAATGAAACCCATGATATCACATAATAGAAATACACATCTGCATGACTACTAGTAGTTGCTGTTAAACCTGATCTAAAGTAGGCTACATGTCAGGCTACACACCTTTACTTGAGTAAGGAGCCTGTAGTCCTCCTAGACAGGTGAGTGCCAACAGTAGCTGTGGTGGGTCGCTGTGGGACGCTGATGTGAGCTGCTGCTCTGTAAGCAGACAGACAGTCAGACAGACAGTCAGAGTTTAAAACTACATCTGAAATGTGGAACACGTTACTATTTCACTATAACTGATGTGGTGACGCACCAATAGCTCGTAAAATCCCTTCGTTAGCGGTGCAAAAACAAACGTTTGGTGACGTCGTCTTTGCATCAGCGTGTATAAACAAACACAGATCAGCTGCTCTTGCTGCCGCATTCAAGCTACAAAACGTTCCCAAGCAAACTGCTGTCTAGCGTTATTTTACAGGTTTGGGCCCCGCAGTACTACGTAACGTTAACGGTCCTCAATATCAATACAATGGAAGCTTTTAACGCAACACGCCAATGCTAACTTTAGCGCAACACGCCAATGCTAACACACCAATGCTAAGAAAGCAACGGTAAACGGTAACACGGCATATTACATAATATTTAGTAACTTACCGCTTCGGTGTCTGTGGTTGGCTCTCAGACTGTCGGTACTGATCCAATCTTTAGCCTCAGGTTAGAGGCATATCCTGAGCTGTAGCGACCCATGTTGTCAGAGCTCCTGTCGGTGAAGTGCGTCTCACACACAAACACACATTTACGGACGCGTGTGCGCACATTTCCATCGTAGATGCTCCGACGATGCCAGTAAATATCAGCAATTGGACTGCCAACTCGCTTTCCGTTGATTCTGACATTTTGGTTCACTGGTTTGTTTGTATGTACATCACACTGACAGCAACAGGTATGGGATTATGTGGGCGGGACCACACAGGTGGAGCGATTCTAATGAGCCGAGATGACCCATATAAGGCACAGCAAAATTCGGTGCTGACGTCATTTAGTGGACATTCTGCAAACCGTTCTTTTATCGGGAGGATTTCTTTCAAACTGAGAAAGTGAAACAGAGAGATGGTGGTCTTTTCTGATACTGTGGGGACTTATTGACATCCCAGGGACCCATTTTAGGGTGGAAAAACATGGAAAAGTCGGTTTTTCATAATAGGGCCCCTTTAAGCGATAGTGTAGGCCTAGTTCACACCAGACGCGGAGCGCCGTGAAGCGATCGTTTCGGCGTCTGCTCTATTTTTTTGCACGTGCCACGAGCGAACGCGTCAATTCTGGCAGGAAATCACACAAAGAAACACGAGACAATCCGGTCAATTTTCTAAATAAAAGCAATCTTCAAAATAAAATACCGCGATTGACAAATGCGATTATATTTGTGTATCTCAACTCGCATTGGGAAAGAGGAAGAGACAATACATTTAATACATGTGAAGAGTAGATAAACAAATATGTGTATTTCAACGGTATATCTGCACTACCATTCTCTCTCTCTCTCTCTCTCTCTCTCTCTCTCTCTCTCTCTCTCTCTCTCTCTCTCTCTCTCTCCCCCTCCCTCCCTCCCTGAAAACCCTTTTCAACATGAGTCTGACAACAAAATAAGTAAATATCTTTAATCTTTAATACATGCCGGTATCGGTATTGGCCGATACTAAAAGCTATAATATCGGTATCGGATTGAGGCTCAATTGGAAACGTCCTTATTTTAAAAATATATACATCAGAAGTCCATTAACTACTCAAAGCAGCCCATTTCCAGTGGAAATGACTATAGTACTATGCATGATTCCTATTGCCACTTTTGTAATGTTTGTGATTAAACTGTTTGATTTCAGGTGATGTTTACACACAATATGTGAAATGTTGGACCAATTAATGCAACTGAGATTAAGAGGTATTTTTAGAAGTTGTCTGCCATGGTTTTTATTACAGTGCAATGAATAAATATCTTCAAATACAGGAGCTGTGTCTGGTGTGCATATTTAAATAATTCAAATGCAAATACAAATGTGGGATACAATGTGTAAGAAACAATACATATGTAAAAGAGATTAAACAAACAATAAAATTACACAAACCTACAACCTTTAAACTGTCAGAATACGTAATCTACTACTCTGATTCATTTATACTCTACTCATTTTCACAATATGTCATCTTGATATTATCTATTTAGATTATTTCTTTGATGATCCCTGTGCTTTACAAAGTACTTTATAGTTCAGTATTCCTATTTTAAGTTTAGGAAACATGAATTCAATAATTTGATGAATGGAACATTATGAGTGCAATTTATTTCATAGACTTCCATGCATTAGAGACATAGTTCATAGCTAAAAGCCTGTGCAGTTTGTTCGCTCAGCAATGCAATTGAAACAAAACTCAATTATCAATCATAAGCAACCAGAATCCACCTGTGAACCTGTCAAACCTGTAAGATCTGGATAAAAATACATTCAAAATGTCCCAATTTAAATTATATATTAATTCAGAACTGCAGGTTGTGAAAGAAATATTTCCATGTCATAATAATAGAATATTTCTTTAATAACATTCATGTCGTTGAGCTCATTTTTTTTTCACTTCAGCGTAGAGATCCTCTGGGCCGCCACTAGTCGTTGTGGTCTTGGACACATTGACCTGTGCATACAGTGTGTCCTGCTGCTGTCCACTGTCCTGTACTGAGGACGGTCCAGGGCTACACCTGGAGAAGTGAATCTCTCCATAATGGATGTCTCCTGTTTCTGTTTCTCTGGCTGGCTCTTGAACAGCTGGCTCCTCAATGTTTAAACTCTGTGAAAAACGAACCAAATCAAATTATTTTATTTTATTTGACTGTCAAGATGGCAGAATACAAAAAGTGGACCCAAATGCAGAAAAGGAGGCAGGCAGCTAAACTCAAACAAAATGCAAGCTTTAATAACTAAAACTTAAACACTAGGACGGAGCAGAGACACTGCAAAAACAGGCAACTTGACACAGACCGGGACAAACTACACAAGAAACTAAACAGACAACAAGCAGGTGGGCAGACGAGGACAGGAAGACCAGGACAACAATGAAATTAAGTAGCAATTCTGACGGTGCATACACATACTGGATATCAAACACCAAATATATTACATATATACATATATGTATTTGAGATATTGCACTTGCATAACAAGAAATGTTATGAGGAACCTTCATCTACTTCCTTTAGTTCCCCTCATTTAGTCTCTGACTCAGTTCCACTGCTTTAATAAAGCAATAATAAGCAGATCATCAGCTTTAAGTGGACACAGCAATGGAAACAAAACAAAAGTTGGAAAAAATGTATATATATATATATATATAAATAAATATATATATAGTAATGAGTAACTATTCAGAACTATTCAGAACTATTCAGTCCAGTCTATGTCTTATGATACTGTGACTAGTTAAACATATTCATAACACACAATTCTATATGTGGTCCTACCTGTTTCCGTTGGGATGTTGTGTCTGGTTGTGAAGCTCGGTGTTTTGACTTTATCCACCTGTAAGACACAAGAGGGCTGTCAGCTCTTTCTGGGTAATAATAATGTTCATCATAATCATCAATAAAATACAGAAAAAGAAAACAATTAATGATACAATAAGAATAAACATGTAAAAGCAAGCCATTTCACAGCTTAGGATTTGAAGCCTTGATCACGTTCAGTCTTTCACCCATTGTTTGAGCAATACTATTCCTGATTGTATTACACACATTTGATGTAGTACTACTTGAATGATTCACTCAGTCTGGATCTAGAGGCTGCAAAATGTTGAACCCTGAGGAACCCCACTTTGAATTATCAGTTTAAAAACAAGATATGAATGTAAAACAGATTCTGAAATGTCCTTTCTTGAAGATATCCAGTCAAAGTAGACTAATCAACAGTATCAAATAGTTGTTATTAATTTTAGGTGGATACATCTGGATATTAAATTGATTTGAGATACTTACCAAATGGCAACACCTGCACAGATGAGCACAATGATCACTACAACAACTATCCACCATGCTGAAGAGAGTCCTGCAGCAGCAAAAATGAGTGTCTCAGTCAAGTTAATAAGAATCATAGCTGGTCATCCAGCTTTCATATTAAACTCAGCTTGACATTATAATTACTGCTTATAATTCACAACTGGATCCTGTGGTCACGTTTGGTTCTGTTTACCTTCATTCTTCAGTTGGAACTCTGGTGATATTTGTGCACCAAGCCTGTTTGTTGCCTCACAGTAATAAATTCCTCGATCATCAGCATTAATGCTGTAAAAGTCTCCTTCAGATACCGGGGTACTGTCTTTGCTGCTCTTGAACCAGGTGAAGCGGCTGACAGGAGGCTTGGCTCTGCTGGAGCAGGTCAGGTTCACCCTGCTCCCTGATGACACCGATCCCGGTGGACTGATGGACACTAAGGTGTCCTTGGGAGCATCTGAGGAAAATGTGAGATTAACTTTATTCATGAAAACCAGCTGGTATCTCATGAATCATAATGTGCCGGAAGGATCCAATAACAAACTCCGGTTATCTTACATGAAACACTGAGAGTCTTTCTCTTCTTTGCTGTCTTGTTTTTTCCTTCATCAACAGGATATCTGGCAGAACAGGTGATGTTCAGTCCATCATGTTTGTCTGACAGAGTGAGGGTCTTCTGGATTTTAGTGGTTAAGGTTAGTTTTGCGTTTTCCTCTATTATGTTGTGAGGGTCATGTTGGAGACTCCAGGTGAGTTTGGGAGGGGAGCGTGGACAGGGAGTGAATGCTGAGCAGGTTATGGTGACAGACTTGTTCTCAATCAGATCACCTGGGACCTCAATAGTGGGCCTCGGAGGAGAATCTGTGGGTTCAAATCACACATTTTACACTTAGAATACAGTCCATTAAAAGTGTGTGATCAACATCTACAAATATGACCCCCTCATTGTCAAACTGTAATGGAAATTCAGTCGCTTTCATCCATGAAAAACCCTCATTAGGGGACATTAAAACCTGTTCCAAATGCATGGGAATGTAGCTAGATTTTGTCCTTCATTAATAAATGTGAAAGGAGGACAGAATGTCACCCCATGCAACTTCCCTATTCTAAATTGGGTCAGACTAACATGCATGCTTTTAAATAGTAGTGTAAAAATACAATATATAATACTTCCTGACTGATCACAAGCTGCTTTCTGTAACATTTGGCCACAACTAATGCTGTTGATCACCCTGGAGTGTATTTAGATAAAGCAAGCCGTGTTTGCTCTTTAAGCCAAAAGACAATAACATTACAAATATAACCAAAACTCCCTTACCGTAAACTGTTATAGTAACAGGATCACAAGAAGCTGTTGCCTTGAACCCTTCGTTCTCCACCCTGAAGTAATACTTGTCTGTGTAAATTGTGATTAAACTGGAAAACAATGTGGTGCAGTTTCTCTGACTCAGGTTCCCAGTGATACTTATTGGATTGTGGCCAACGTCCAGGCTACTGTTGAAAATCACATTTTCTGGGGTTTTTCTAAATTGGGAGTTAGTTTTGATCCACACTCCGGTGATTTTTTTTCTGCTGTTGAATTCTTCACCGTCTTTTGCACTAAAGTTACATGGGATCTGCAAACATGATCCTCTCAGTGCGTCCATCTCCTGAGGTGCTGTAATGAATAGATCTGCATCCAGAGCACAACCAGCCAAAGATCCTGTGAAACACATTCATGATTAAAAATCTGCCTGAAAGGAACGTTCATGATAAACAAACATAAAATATAAGCAGCATTCTAGATCTCTTTTCTCCCCTCTTGTTTCATTTTACAGTCAGGACATAAACAGTTGGGGGAAGTTAACTCTATCTGCTCTGCTCTCACAGTTCACAATGTCCTTAGAACAGGCCCACACACTATTAAATTAGTTTCATGATTGACAGAATGAGGAAAAGTTATTTTTTCAATTTCAACCTGAAGATTTTAATATCTTCAAAGAACAAACGGCTCACCTGAAATGAGGAGGAAGCTCAGTAACACGCTGGTTGTTACCATATTCAAAGACAGAAACATAATCCCTGGATTTGCAAACACAATATCACAGTTACTTTTCAGTTCAATTAATCATATATCACTTATTGCGTTTTTACAAAACATTCACTATCTATTAAAGCAACTTCCTCACTTCAAATCCACTTGCTCTGAACAAGCACAACCACAACCTTGAGTTCACTCTTTTTTACACACTGCTTCAAAAACTCAACAGTAAAATCGATCACATGTTTCCTTACCAAACGAGTCAGCAGCTAGAAAAAAAATTGTGTTGTGTTATTTCTGTTTAGCAGGACTGCAACTAACCACCGATCCAAGCAGGTGGAGAAAGAGGACTGTTTAAGCAAAGAAGCTCATTGCTTGGTGACAAAGCTGCACCACATCACATGGCCCTGAGAAAGGAAGTCAGATATTACAACACCTTGGAATCGTTGTTTCAAATGACACAACTCATTGCGTCACCTCAAGAGATCAGATGTTAAAGAAAAAGTCTTTCATTTTGGTTTTTTCTTTTTGTGATCCACGTTTTATTGTAATTTTAAACAAACAAAATAGAATATACAGACCAGTTGGAGTGTAGAAGACAAAGAACAAACAAAGGATAGCATACACAGGACCAGATAGCATACTAGACGCAGAAAGCTACCAGTGACTGGGTGAAAACCTGGCGAGCTTCTGTGGGGTGAAACAAAATGATAGTGTATCATTTGATGATCAGGTTTTCTAGAAACAAGTTGAATGTCGGACCATACCCTAAACCAGTTGATATTGGGAAGACCTAAATCCTTTCCCAACTTCTAGAAACTCTCAATTGTGCTGTGGACTGAGTAATTAGAGAATACAGTTTGGATAGAAGACTATTCTGAGTGCCTGAGGTATAAAGTCTGTGTATTGGGTGAATGTCCATGTTAGAGCCCCAGGGATCTCCATAGACATTGAGAGGCGCTCTAAGTTGTAAATAAAATAAATAAAATAAAAAGGAAGTGCCAGAAAGATTGTAATTACCCTTTAAGTCCTGGAAAGCTCAGTCTATTACCTTGTATAATGTCAGATACCATGTGAATACGTTGTTCTGACCAGAAACAGGCTTACCACCCAGTATGATGGAGGTAGACATGCAAATGATATTAATGACTATCATTTTTCCTATGGATTGCCAAACCAGCAATAGATGAGCGATGATGGAACCAAACTTAACCAAACAGCTTTTTTGTGGGATATTGGAGTTAAACATCCCTAGGAAAAAGGAGAGATCAGTGGAAATGTCCCCACCATAAAGAAGAAAGTCATCTGCATATAAAGATAAGTGGTGATAGTGTTGTAAATGGTGACCGGATCATGACTTTGGTGGGTCACCTAATGCTGATTTTTTAATGAAAACACAGAACACATACTGTATGACGACTGAACATTCTCTTCCTTTTTATTATGTTTTATTTACTCCCTCTGTTCATGGCCTCCAGCTTCACTTCCTCCACTTGTTCAGTTTTAGTTCACTTTTTGCTTGTTTTTGGACTTTTAAAAAATGATTCTGCCTGTGAATTCACGGGACCGTTGGTTTGAACTTATTCGTTCACAGGGATATTTTTCATTTGAACAATTCAACCATGGCCACATCGTGGAAACAAATACAATTTTACAATAAAAACATTTAGAACATTTTGCAACACACATTTGGATATATATACAAAGAGGTTGTTTGCAATCATCTTGACTTCTCCAAAGGTGCCTGCTGTATTTTCACAAGACTGCTAATGTCAAATACTCAATCAAGCTTTTATTTACTAAACTCCACGAACATTTTTTTCTGCACATGGCTCTTTGAAATCACAAAGTTGTAGGGGTGTGACGATACACTCCACTCACGAGACGAGACACGATATTGGGTTCACGAGAACGAGACGAGACGAGATTTTAAGAAAACTACAATGACAAAATATATGACTGGACCAACAGACTTTAATTTAACAGAGTTGCACATGCATTTTGAAATATTATATTATAACTCTTTACATGCATGATGTAAGCATGATCTTTTAATAAACTTCTTCTTTCACAAATTTAAACTGAAACTAAAACTTATAAAAGTTAAAATAAAATAAAATATTTATTTTTCCCAAGTGTAAATATGTGCAAAACCAAATCAAACTTCTACTTTGTCAATACAGGGTGCAAATAGTGCAAACGGAGCCTGACCAAGTATGTCATGAACAACATGCTGCAACTACAGCATCTTCAGCATCTCTGACATCGCAGCTGTCAAGTGTATCAATGCTTCGGGAGTTTTGTCTTATCTCTGGGCTGGTGATGCTGCTCAAGGTAACGAGCCAGCATATCCAACGTGCCCGTCATTAACTTATGTGATGGCAATTGTAGCCGTTTCTGCTTGGACATTTTCACCGCGGTAGCCGCTGAACTACGATGAAAAAAGCAGTCAAGGTACGTGTCCACAGGGGGGGGGTTTAAACGCACTAGAGGATGATTGACAGGCGCTCTCCTTTAAACAACAGATTTTTGCGAGCGTTCCCGAGGCAGCGAGTCGAGCCCGGCGCCTCTGATTAGCATAAAGTAGATTCGACTTATACTTTAGGCAAATGAGGAGCGGCAAACTCTCTACATTCGCCGCGACGCTACCAGAATGCATTGCACGGCTTTTCACATAGACAATGAATGGGACGCGGGGAAACACCGCTGCCTGTGGACACGCACCTACTTACCAAGAGACCAAAACCTTCTGCTTTGTCCCGTTTACTCTATGAATGTGAATGATGAATCTAGTATAACAGCTCTTTAAGGAAAAATGAGTACTTACTCACATTTCATGAGTTAAATCAACAGGACAGTGAGAAATAAGTAAAGTACACTAATGTGATTTAAGTAAGTATAATTACATTTAGATTGTACTTACCTTCTGCTTAATGGGAAATCCTAAAACATCCCAAACCTTCAAATATCAACTGACATCCAGGTGACAATTTCCAATCCTACAAATCGGAAGATTCACAATAATGCAATCTGCCTGGATCCCCGTTTGTCATTTTAAAGCATATGAACACGAAAATGACACAAATCATGTTTAGGTTTAAATGGACATGAGTAATATCAGAAAATGTGATCTAAGTGAAAGAATATTCAGAAAACATTTGTTTGTGTTAAGCACGCTCAGCATTATATTACAGTAGAGGCAGTGCATCTTCACATCAACAATAAAGATTTCTGTATTTATTTTAAAAAGTATGTCATTTACAAACAGGATACACATCACTTGTACATTTAAATTAAAATTGTATTAACCAATAATTATGTCTTATTGCAGAAAGTTGTATGCCCAATTGAGAACACTGCAAGGCCACAAACCAACTTCCCGTGTGAACTTCAACGCTCTCAGCATTAACTTGGTGGTTTGTACATTATTTCACCACTTCTCTTCGGCAGACTGGCTGATAAGAAACACAGATAAAACTAAAGTCTCTCATCACATTTAGAGACGTACAAACACAAAAACACAGTGGGAAAGCAGCCTAATGGCCATGATGACATTTGAGTTGTCCTGTAGTGAATTTAATGTCCTCTAGAGGCGCTCTCATCACACTGCTGATTAACATTTCTTTATTTCAAAAACAGGTTTTGATCTTGTTATGCGAGTTGCCCTGAGTGCAAACAATAACTTATATTCAGGGTATTTCTATTTAGCTGACAGTGTATGTAACCCAAATATAAAATGCTCTGTGGGGGAACATATGCTTTCCACTGTAATTAGATATTAACTGGTTGAGAACTTTTTTTAATCATATGAAGTCCATGGAAATATAAAAGTCCAGGCTTACAGAAGGATATGCTCTTATTGAATTCATGTACATTATTTATTCTTTCTTTAACTATACTGTTGCTTGTACAGAAGAAGAGTCCAGGTGCTTTGAGTGACACGGTGCTGCACGTCGTGGATCTGCAGGGACGCTGTGGTGCAGTTAAGTTGAGTCTGTTTGTGGTACAGGAGGAGAGTTGCCAAAGAGATGACAGTCCTGTCTGCTCAAGGGCACATCAGTAAACAAATCAAAAGGCTGATAACGTGTAGCTCTACAAAACGTCTTCATTACTTTTATTCAATAACAGAAAACACACTTTGATAAAACCCTCAAACACATGTTTTTTTTAAACACCAACAAAATGATGTTTGGTCTTGTACGTGCAGAGTTGGGAGCTGAACTAATCATCACACACAACCTCTTTATGGTGTTGCAGCCTCCTCCTGCTCCTCGCTTGGAGCTCCATGTTCGTTTTTGTACTCTTTAGTTAAGAGATGTTTTTCATTCCATTAATGACTTCCCAAAGGAGTCAAGGAGGGCTGTGTACAGTCTATTTCCCCTTCCTAAATTTGCCTGGCGTGGCTCCAGTCTTCTGCTTCTTTTTTGCTGATCCTTTGAGCTCAGGCTCCTATGGTGAAGAAAGATCACAAATTAGTCAAAAAGTCAGAAAATAATAGAACATGTACAAAGGCAACTTGCTTCTAACCTAATCTTTACAGTTTAAAAAAGAGGATTAGATAAAGATTTGGGGTTCTGCACATGAAATACTGCTTTAAGTGAGATTAATAACAGTCACCCCATCATTTTGGAAACACGTAGCTGCACTGTAGTTGTTCTAAACGTACCTTCCGTTTGGAGGACAGAGATCCAGTGACAGAGAAGAAGGAGTCCAGTCGTCCCTGTGTGCTGCCCTGTCGGCTCTTCAAAATCTTCTTACAGCCGTTACGCATCCTGTCCTCACTGCACACACAAATCAAACAATCAATTAATAAAAACGTATGCCGAATGACTATTCTAGTAATAATAACCAACTAGACATGCCATAGCAACAACCACTGATCATCAATGTAAGAAAACATAATAAGCAAGCCAAGATGATGAATCAGATGTGCTGAAATTAGTCTGCTGCTGGTTCACCTGAACTGTTTCTCGTTACACATGAACTGGATCAGTGCCTCCTCGTCCGGCTCACTCCACTTTAAATCCACTGTGGAGCAATCCACCACTTCTGCATTCAAAAACAAATGTCTGGCCTCTTTGTACAGCCAGTCCTCAGGAGCGGGGTGCTTCTGCATGAAGGCAAGCAAGATGCAAACAAAGAATCAGAACCAAACTCCTTCGTTTAACTGCCTGAACTTGTGGGTCGCGCCACGCATCAACGTACGCTGGAGTCAATGTTTTCCAGGATCTCCTCAATGTTGCCGTGTTGTCTGATCAGGTCGATGGCTCTCTTGGGTCCAATTCCCTTGATGGTGCCACAGTAGTCACAGCCCAGAAGAATACACAGGTCTATGAACTAGAATGCAAGAAAGAACTATCACTACCTGGTCCACCTGCGTTTACTGTTCCAGAGGACAACAGTGTGACATTTTGCAGTTGCATGAAAGTATGCAGTGTGCACAATCTGCACGATAAGAGCAGAGGATGTAGTTCTGACCCCAGACGAAAAATGATGATTATATAACCTGCTGCATCTTTCTCAAAGTCAGAAAGAACTTTACCTGTTCATTAGTCAGGCCGATGTCCTGCAGGATGCGACTGAATTGGAACTCTTGGATAGGAAGTTTCCTAAAACAAATAAATCCACGATAAATGCCTTTAATATAAATAATTATTTTAAGAGTAAAAGCAAGATGGACATAATGTATGTTTAGGTTCTTAATGAGCTGGTAGGACATCCCAAAATGTGAAATGTGACAGTAAGTAAGAAGTATTTTGGCCCCACTTTCACACTCAAAACAACACATTGCATGAAGGTTGCACCAGAACCAAAACATCAAGCCATCTCTAGTCCCAAACATCTCTGCTCTGGAGCCTAACAGTAGAAATTAATGACAGCATTACTTTGCTTCACTGGCGGTGAGGTGTCTGAGCAGGACATTTGTCCCAAAGGTCAGTCCATCCATGTCCTCCGTTGCTGTGGCAAACACCTTCCCCGATTTCACCAGAGCCGCGCAGCTGGCCTCTGCCTCACATGGAGCCTACAACACAAAACACATCAAAATACATTTCACACAATAATTCACCAACAACTGTCCTGTGGCAAATGATTTCTTTGACTTGGGGAAAGAACGAAACACACAAGAATACGCTTCTTTTTACAAATGGGAATTTAATGAAAATGTCTGTTTTTTATTTTTTTTTAAGTTTTGCAGTTTACATTTTGTGTCCCATGTGTCTTTCAGGGCCCTTAAAGCTTATTCAGACAATGAAAAAAATAATTATTCAAATGTAAGAATACAGAGAAAACATCGCCATGGGAAAGAATCACTCTTAATACAAATTTAGAAATATTCTTAAAACCAGCAAGAGTTGCAAAGTGAGAGTTGATCTTACCTCAACGTAGGGCACTCCCATCAGGGTCAACAGCTTCTTGCACTCATCATTATGCTGCTTGGTGACTTTTACCAGACGCTTGCTGAATTTATCAATATTTTCTTGTTCCCCTGAGTTGAGACAAACCATTTTTACACACATTTAAGACACGACCAAAGTCAAATGTTTTTACAATCTCTATAGAAAATACCAAGACTGATCACAACCTTGCTAATATGTGGATTTTGTCAGGTCCTACATAAAAACACAGCTCAATGAAGTGTAAAAAAAACCCATAGTGTACCCATTTCCTGAGCTTTAGCGAGCAGCTTCTCAGCTTCTGCCCTCCTCTCCCCTCTCTTCTCCAGCTGGGGGCGACAAGAGGAGAACGATGATGTCACTTACAAAAAGCTGCAAACCTGACTCATTATTTCAATAGGAGGGTGAGAGCAAAGAGTCTATCATTTTCATGCTGCCTCTTTCTAATGTCAAATAGATGATTCACACAAATAGGCAAGTTCACACATCAAGGAAAAATAATTAGAGATGAACAATCTGACTGCCACTTTCACAAAAACAGAATGTGCGGAGAAAAGCACCAGAAGAAAGCAGAGCCCATACTAACCTCTGATGACTTGAGCTGCGGGGGCTTGCCATCAAACACGTACACGGGTTTGATGCCGTACTCCAACATGCGGATTGTCCGGTAGAACATTCCCATGAGGTGGCTGAGGAAAAGAGTGGTGGAGATATTTCAGCCTTGTGCCCAGACTTCAGCTTCCTAATCTCAGAAGACCTACTGCGTCTCCTTCTATGAATGTTAAAGTGCGTGTATTGTAGGGGATGCACCTCGTTGTCTCGCCATCCTCATTCTGCAGAACGTTCCCATCTTGTCGCACAGCAATCAGGAACTGGTAGATACACATGGAGGCATCTATAGCAATTTTCCTGCCTGTAAAAGTCCAGAAAATTAATTCATATGAAAAACGAATACATTCATTAAATTATTTATGGCATTACATGTCACAACTTAATGCCATCTACTTAATTTGCTGTGCTATCATTTAACATTCACCAGATTTCAGTCTTATGTCTAATGCAGGCCCCATCATCACCAGCTGTAGTGAAATTGACCTGTAACAGTTACCAAAGTAGTTCTTGATGTCTTGCTCCTTGATGGCACCAGGGGCCTGGTCAGCAATCAGCTTAGCCAATCCGTGTATTCCCATTGTGTTCAGTTGAAATCACCAGAAGCTGAAAAACAATGAAATCATCTTTATTCATTGTGTTGTCAGGATGAACACACTTCCTATGGGAGACAATGAGTAGCACATAATGCTGGCTTCGGGTGCTAGTCTGAAGATCCTCCTTCCCACTTGTGAAGGCTGAATTATGGGAATGTCATGTTCAAGTGCTTTGTCGTGGGGAGGAATTGAAAAATGAAGGACGTACGGTTTATTATGGATAGAACTATGGATAGATGCATTAACACAGATTACAATTAAGTACAAAAGCAATGGCTCATACGTGTTGCACTATTCAAAATAAAGAATTACGTTCCATCCATTACTTTATCTGACCTCTTCTCCGCCATGTTGAACGTTTCTGGTCCCCCCAACTCGTTAACAAATTTATACCCGACTCGTAGTTTGATGTGCCATCGTTTTACCAGTCGGCAACCCGTATTTACCATAATCCCGATGCCACGTGAATGCATCGTAAGATTTGAGGTCCTCCAACCTTGTAATAAACGACCCGGATCTAAAAGGGAGCATTTTGTTTGCGTGCTGCTTAGATGGATGCCTACCGAATCAAAGACGGTTAACAGCTAAACGTAATGTAAGCTTGTTATATTTCCAGTGAAAGACGTACACATTAGTTGGTTCGCGGTACAGGACGTGTCCTGGCAAATCGCTCTGCCGCACAGAGCTAGGCAAAGCTGCAATTAAAGGGCTAAAAATAAAAAAATATGTCACATGTATTCATACTGTGCATGCTATTAGCGGAGAGCAACCACTTCAGCCGCTATACGCTACACGTTTAATTGGTTTAAAGTGTTTTACTGGGTTCAACTCACCAGTTATCCGTTACACTCCACTCCGTGCTGTCGTCTCGGGCGCGAGGAATTACGTCTCTTTCGCGGGAAATCAAATGGCAGACATCGCCTATCAATCATCGAGCGCGGCGTCGTCAGAGAAGCTGAAGAACTGCGCATCGGTGGTGCCGGTTCGATTAAACGGGCCTGAGTTCCAAAGAGGAAGTACTGGAAGGGTATTCGATTGGTTCTTCGGGTTAAAGGAAATCCGGTAAATACAGCAAAATAATAGAGTCGTTTATGGACGGGCTTCAACGTGTTAGCTGCTAAATGTTGGGTTTTGTTGCGTTTAAGCACAAAAGATAACATGTTAACTTAAAATGGCTGGCGAGAAGGAAAGTGTACCGGCTGCGAATAACCGGTAACGTCGGAGGTGTGTTTATGTTCCTCCGCCCACTCCGGAAAACTCAACCGAGACGACGTTATTTCTATTTTTTAAGGTGACGTGGAGTCGGACCTCTCTTCTACACTGTCTCGTGTGTCAATAAAAGTACTTGGTGTACCCGGATATGCTCGCAGTGGACGTATAATGCGCTGGTGCAGTCCATCGAGGATTTCCAAGATGTTTAGCCGTAAATCTTCACATTGAGCTCCGGCGTCGGTGCATACCGGAGCAGAGAGGAGACTGTCGGGGCCTGGAGTCCAAGGAATACAGACAGACAGGTTTTGTTGGATCTATCAGCATTAAAGCAGAGGGGACACAGCAGCGGTTCAGGTAGAGCAGATGTCCTAACTTCTCTCCTGTAGCCATTCGCTGTCTTCGTGAGTCGGACCGGAAAATGAAAATGCAACACGCCTCTTTAGAATAAAGCAATGATGATGTAGATAAGTAGTTTTTTTTACATGAATCGGCGAGCCAATCATTATAGGTATTCAATGCATTAAACAAAAAGGAGTTGCCCTGCTTTTTTGTGGTTGACCTTGCTCTTCGTCTTAGTGCTGTAGGGAATAATCAATTTAGCTATTACTTTATTTACTAGATATCAGTTTATAAAAGCAGGACTGCTTTGGCTGTAGTCAGCAGTTGCTGCTGCTGCAGTTATTTGTTCATCTAATATAATACTGTGTTAAATCTGGTGTAAAAACGTGGAGGAAAAACCCATCAGATCGTTTTTTTTTTAAATGGCTCTCCTGACATTTAAAAGTTCAGGATGTCCTGACCTGCAAGTATGATGCTACTCTGAGGAGGCAGAAGATTATTGAGACCTCCCCCCCCTATTTATCGTTGTTGTTGCCGACACTCATCAGAAAACCAGCACCAGAAACCAACTGAATCCATATTAGTGTGAGAAGAACAGTGTGCTGTGTAAAAAATATGTTTCTGCTAAGTTTTGAAATTGATGAGCAAAATCCCACTCAGGAATTCTCAGGAGACCCTTGTAGTCTGACTGAGACAACTGATGAAATACATGGTAACTCATTGTGTTTACGCAGTCTCTCAGTTCTGTCTGTGTGTTTCTCATTTTTGTAAAAACGTTGGTGGAGTGATGTGGCAACAAATTCTCCAGCAGACACATAAATCATCACATATCCGGTGGTATATCAACATTACCTAATGCCTTGTCTTGAAATGAAAAGGAAACTGTAAGTCACGTGACAGACAGTGTGGTTTAAATCACACCTGCTGTCCCTCATGAACTGATGGACTGTCCATCTTTGCAGCAGGGGTTATGCAGTGTGGAATAGGACACCTGCCAGGTGGCTGCCAGAGGACGATGGGCCTGCACTGCGTCTTGATCCTGTGCTTGTTCTCAGGCTGGGCAGTGGGCTACAAGCAGGGGGACAACGTGACTCTCTATGTCAACAAAGTGGGCCCTTATCATAACCCCCAGGAGACATATCACTACTACACCCTGCCTGTCTGCAGGCCGGAGAAGGTCAGTCCTTGTTCTGTTTTAATGGGCTACTGAAGTCTGAAAAGGAACTGGAGATTATTGTGCCTTTCTAAATGTAGACACATATGTCTCAACATTTCTTGTCAAATTGCGGTTTTAGAATGTCATAAAATGGCACTTGATTTTGTAACTTCACTAAAGAGAGTGTTGAAAAATCTATGACCCTATTTTCATATTTAGTGAATGAAAAAATGTACCTTTTACTGGGAGAAATATGTATTTATGTTACAGTATGAAACTCATATGTAATACAGAGACACTTGGTATTATTTATTCATTCATTCACTTATTTGCAACTTATTTTGTTTGCTGTTGAGATATTTTCCCTTTGTTTAAGGTTTATTAAAGAAGAAATGTCATTACTGGAATTATGGTTGCTTTGTAAGCAGTGAGACCCACATTTAAAATAGCAGTGACTTACTCCCCACCATTGTGGTGTTTGGTACTTCAACACCAAGCATGCAGTGATGGAAGTGCGATCACAGCCAGCCGCATTTCAGTTTTCAGTTTTTCTCCTATAACTACCTCATAGCTGTATGTGCTGCTTTGAAAAGCCTTTTTACACCTTGTTATTCATATTGTAACACTTTCTTCAGGTGCACCACAAGTCCCTGAGTCTGGGAGAGGTGTTGGATGGTGACAGGATGGCAGAGTCGTTATATTACATCCGATTCAAAGAGAACGTGGAGAAAAAAACTCTGTGCAAGCTCACTCTTTCAGAGAAACAGGTATTTATTTACACGAACCAGGATAGTTTAAACTTTACACTTTGTGTTCTACCAGACCGCTTGGGTCAAACTTCAATACTCTGGGCACATAGTTGGTTTAAACTGTTTGTAAATGATTAAGCAAATCTTTGTTCATTTATTCTTTGTAATTATTCTTAAATATGCTTCTATTGTAATGTAGTTGTGGATATTTTTGTTTGTCAGGTCGATGACCTTCGTGAAGCCATCGAGGAGCTGTTCTACTTTGAATTTGTCTTGGATGACATTCCTATCTGGGGGTTTGTGGGATACATAGAGGAGAGCGGCTTCCTGCCTCACAGCCACAAGGTGAACCCATTTCTGCTTCTGAGGGTTTGTGGGATATGAGTTCCTGTTTCAGCTCATCCTCACTCATCTTCATGTCTTTCTTCCTCCTTGTCTTTTGTGTTCCTCTTCGGTCTGTGTCGCTCTCCCTGTCTCCTTCTCTCATCTCCAACAGGTGGGTTTGTGGACTCACCTCGACTTCAACATCGAGTACAACGGCAACTCGGTGATTTTCGCCAATGTTTCAGTAAAAGACGTCAAACCGGTCCCCCTGGAGGAGGGGGCTGGTGCAGCAGTGGGTGGAGTCGGGGTTGGTGGAGGCAGCCTGACAGTCACCCACACGTACAGTGTGCGCTGGTTCGAGTCCCCTCTGCCTCATGCCCGGAGAGCTGAGCGCCTCCGAGACTACTCGTTCTTCCCCAAAACGCTGGAGATCCACTGGCTCTCCATTATTAACTCACTGGTGCTGGTGGTGCTGCTGCTGGGCTTCGTCATCATCATCCTCATGCGGGTCCTTAAGAATGACTTTGCCAGGTGAGTCGGGGAAAAGCTCCAGTGGTTATCTCAGGGCCTGTGGATGGGAAACTTAAATATGAACGTCTATACTAAATGCTGAATTCAACACACAGATACAAACCATAAAATGTTTGAGAAGTTTGTAAAAGCTGTTAAAAATTTTAAATACAGTTGTTATTGTTGTTTAATAACCCATTAATAATGCATTAATAACAAATTAGTCAACCAACAAAAAATTAATCTATGGTAAGTTTTTGCTATTTTTCTGCTTGTCCAACATAACAAGCAAATTAAAGGCAGTCACTTTTACCCGTTCACACACACATTCACACACTGATGGCAGAGGAGCAGCCTGCACATCAGGAGCTAACTCATTTATACACATTCATACAACGATGGCAGTTGGTTCAGTATTTTGCCCAAGGCATGCAGACTGGAGGAATTTGAACCGCCAATCTTCCCGATTGGAGGACGACATGTTCTACCTGAGCCACGCAGTATAGAGTAAAAATTAATTGATTAGTTCAAAAGATATTAAACAAATTGGTCAATGTTTTAGCCGCTATCGGGTAGTAGATAGTGGAAAATAATTGCTATTTCCAACTTCCATTTAAAAGGTTTAAAACTTTAACGTATACATTTTGGCTTTTAACACTTCTATAATCTCTGTTGGTCATAATTCAGTGAATCATCCATACGTCTGAGTGCAGGTACAGAGCCTTGTTCTTGCATGTGTGTAGGTATCCTACAGGGATCCTGAAATTGTATGAGGTGTTATAAGGAAGCATTTCCCCTTCACCTGCAGGTACAATGTGGAGGAAGAGGGTGGCTGTGATGATCTGGACCAGGGAGACAACGGCTGGAAGATCATACACACTGATGTCTTCAGGTTTCCCCCGTACAAAAGCCTGCTGTGTGCTGTGCTGGGGGTGGGAGCTCAGTTCCTTACCCTTGCCACAGGTAAGCATTCTCAAATACACCCACACACACACACACACACACACACAGGTCTACTAACTTTGAAAACAGTATCTGGGACTGTTGAGCAGCACTGACCCGTAGTCAGTCTTTGCACTGGCCAGCAGAGCGACATAACAACTAGAAACCTGATACTGGCAGATACGTGCAGGTCATATGTTACAGACCGCAGCTGCAGGAGTGTGATCCCTCTATTCTTTTCTCATTGCGATAGGAATCATCTTCATGGCGTTACTGGGGATGTTCAACGTGCACCGCCATGGTGCCATCAACTCTGCAGCTATCGTCCTGTACGCTCTGACCAGCTGTGTGTCGGGCTACGTGTCATGCAGCTTCTACACACAGATCAACGGCCAGCGCTGGGTGTGGAACATCATCCTCACCTCCTCGCTCTTCTCCGGTGAGTCCGATGAGAATGGTTTGGGGTCACCTTACACTGGTTGTAAGAGCAGAGTGAGTTACATAATCATTTGAACGTGTTCATTTACTTATTAGTGTCTTCACAGTTTATGGAAACTCAATTTGTCCTTGATGTATGGGGATCATTTCATCTCTGTCAATAGCTTGATGCTTTTATACCCATTTCTCTTTTTTTTTGGTGAAAAAAATGATGGCAAATTGACACTGATGAATGTTATTTGAGCTATTGCCTTTGAGACTGTGTCTCTAGATCAAATTTATGGTCTTTTAAGAAGTGTTATTTTGCACTCTGTTGAGTGTGTCAGGCAAATGTTGTAACCCATTACAAAGAAGTTTTTTTACTTGTAAGATTACAGATATATAACTGACATTTCAATTTGTTTTGACACATTTTAGGGGTCAGAAACTAATATTATTGTCAGGCAATGTGACATTCACAGTTTTATGTTTTCTATGTTATTTTATGGATTTTGGGCATGGGGTCTCTAAACAGCACTTGATAATTTGCATATAGTTTTTCATTAAAAATCAAATTTTGATTAGTGAACATGAGCAGGCCAAACAACCATGCATGTTCCTTATTCCAAACAATTATCCTCTTTGTCTATCTGGCATTGTATGAATAATTTCTCAGTCTTATGGAAGTCAATATTTCCAGCTCATGAATCTCTTTCATGATTTCAAGCCAGTTCTTTACAATATGTGGGTCGGCCTGTAGCCAATTATAAGTGGTAGCTTTTTGTTTTTGGCTGCTGCTTTAAATATTTTCAGACGGTATTTGTCATTTCCTGTCATTCTATCAGGCAGAGTGCTCTAATAAAATGGCACAAATGTCAATGGGATCGGCTGCACAAGGATCTGCTGCATGATTCTCCAAATATTCCCCCAAAGCCGTTTTGTCTTTGGGCAGATCCAAATGTGCGTATGATTTGACTCATAATTTGCTCCACATTTTCTCCAACATGTATGGTCTGCAGATGATTTAATTTAGGACAAAAGAAAAAAAACAATCAAGATTCTTCTAAAAGAATTGGTGCCAATACATAGAACACAAAGAGGAGGTTGTTTAACTACTGTAAATATTTGACATAGTCGTGCTTTTACAAGTTTTATTTTTCTCTTGTGACTGAAAGCTAAGCAATGTGTTCACAGTTACTTTACAGTAAGCAGTGATTCCTATATTCATCCAGTTTAAATTCTCTGTTGTAAGCCTCCCATTTATGTTTTTTGAGACGGGCCACAAATTCAATTGCTTTATGACATCAAATTATAGAGTATAAATATAAATATACAATCAAACAAAAGTCATTTTGAAATGATAGTTATAATGGTTTTGATCATTTGTCAGTATGAAACTTAATACGACTTTCTTCAAGAATATATATTCTATATGGATGCTGTTTTAATTACATACCACTATGTCTCTCCAGGAGCTTTTACCAAAGAGAAATTGGGATTATTTCACCCCCTGCCTAATAGCTATTTGAGATCCTTTGTATGTGGAAAAAAAATGCCCTCTGGCACATAAAACTTGGTCTTATTAATTAATTATATTTTCGTAAAACCCTGACATTTTTAACAATACTCTGAGGCACATTTTCTCAAGAAGTCGTTGGTCCTCCATTCCCACAGCTCCTCTGTTCCTGACATGGAGTGTCGTGAACTCGATCCACTGGTGGAGCGGCTCCACTCAGGCTCTGCCGGCCACCACCGTGCTCCTCATTCTGGGTGCCTGGGTGCTGGTGGGCTTCCCTCTGACCGTCATCGGCGGCATCGTGGGAAAGAACCGCGCCGGAAACTTCCAGGCGCCTTGCCGCACTCGAAACATCGCCCGGCAGATCCCTACACAGCCCTGGTACAAGCACACGGCTGTGCACATGGCCATCGGCGGCTTCCTGCCATTCAGGTGAGATGTCTTTATGTGTTTCCATCAAAAGGTGAATTTAATGTCATCAAGTCACTCCTCTCCATAGTCATAAAACGGAGAAGTGAATATATAAAATTAAAGTAAAAAAGCTTCTCTCCGAATCACAATTTATGTATAAGAATATGTCCATATTCAAAATTAAATTTAACTTTTTTATTGCATTTTACTATTTAAGCCTAGAATTATTTTAATAATTTGTGAAATCCACTATCTGCAAATGTTCGCATTTAAAGTTGTATTTTTGTGTCATCTTGAGGTATTAGTCAGTACTTTTAATTACTAAGGATATTTCCACCCCAATCGGAAAAAAAGATTGAATGCACAGCCTATTTAAACTAATTTTCTACGCACTCACTCCTCCTCTCTATAAATGTCCTCCCTCAGTGCCATCTCCGTGGAGCTGTACTACATCTTTGCCACGGTTTGGGGCAGAGAGCACTACACCCTCTATGGCATCCTGCTGTGTGTCTTCGCCATCCTCCTCTCAGTGGGTGCCTGCATCTCCGTCGCCCTCACCTACTTCCTGCTGTCTGGCGAGGACTACCGGTGGTGGTGGCGGAGCGTCCTGAGCACCGGCTCCACGGGACTCTTCATTTTCGTCTACTCTGTCTTCTATTACCGGAACCGGTCCTCCATGAGCGGACTGGTGCAGAGCACCGAGTTCTTCGGTTACTCTCTGCTCACGGCGATGGTCTTCTCGCTGATGCTGGGCAGCGTGTCCTTCTGGGCCTCACTGGCGTTTATTCGCTACATCTACCGTAGCCTCAAGATGGACTAGACAAGAAATGTGCATCGACAAGACCCACAGCAACAAACACTTCCTCATAGCACACATGGACAATCCTCATGATCCTCCTTCTCTCCATCATATAAAACACACAAACACTCGCCTCCAATCAGGGAGGAGACACAGGGGCCTTTACCTTGATTTGACAAGACTGAACTTGAGCTTTCATTGCTGTAATAAAGGATAGTTGGTTGGACAGAAAGATCATGTATTTAGGATAAAATGGGATACTTCTGTAAAAAGGGATGATTGTGTCATATAAGGAGTGAATGGGGTAGAATGTATGAGATAACGATAGAATGTATGTAACGGCTGTATGATGTAGTGTGGCATCGTCTGCTCTGGTTCCTACTTCATGGTCTGTGGAGGCCTGGCAGGATCTAATCATTATCTCCCACATTACACCATTAAGCCACCAAGGCAGCCGACTCATACTGTAGTTTTGTAAAATTATGCAGCAATGCAAGTGTTACTTACTTGCGATTATATTCCCACACACACAACTGTGGCAGCCTATTATAATAGAATACAAAAAGTATGTTTTGCACTGGCCATGCCAAGCGCCACATGGCCATGTAGTGAATAAAAGCAATGAATAGATTGAAGAGTTGTTGCAAAATGTTGATGGGAGCAATAGTTATTGTATTCTATGGTCACCATTGATTGATTTTGGTTCTGATGTAAATATAGTCTTTTCAATAAAGTGCTTTTTAATACAGTTAACAGATTTTTTGGCTGACTTTATTTTTCTTTGGATTTGTATTAGGGTCAATCTACTGTCTACTGGTGGGAATCATCAAGTCACCCTACAATTCGATTATTGATAAATTCTCAATGCAATATAATGTCAATTTCTCCTTAAATGTTTCAAAACTCAATTCCTATTTGTGATATAGTTGATGTGCTACCTAAAATGTGGAAAGACTGACAAAAAAAATAATTATAGAATTGTTCAAAGCATCATAGATTAGATTATTTCTCCCATCTGTAATAGAATCTAGTCCATCTTTTGGGCATACAAAGAATTTCCACTTCTAGCCACAAACCGATCCTTCGCATGACATGCACTATTTAATCACAAATTCGAATAATGCATGAATGTCAACCATATTACCATGCTTTCAGAAAACACTCAAAAGTCAAACAGAGTTTTACAGAGAACCTGTATTTTTAGAAAAATGAAATGTGTGCACATAAGATCTGAATCAGTACTTCGGCTTAAATCAGTTCAAAACAACAATGTAATCCAAAGAATGGATCCAACTTGGATTCATCTTGCATCACCAAGCGCAAAGAACACACACACACATACACACACAAACGTACATTAAATAGTTGAATATAAAAATATGAATTCATGGTAAAAAAAAGGAGAAAAAAAAAAGAAAAAACTTTTGAAAAAGGGAGTATGAACAAAGCTTATATACACCTAGGCATGCAAAAATACCCTAAACTCAGGAAACTTGGAATAGAAGAATATTAACAAATGTGTCTGTCTGGTAAATTTTAGAAAAATAGCTCAACAACTACTGGCCGGGATTGTGTAGCATGGCTGCGTTTAAGGAGTTGTGGCCGTTGACGGGCTCTCCATCTTGGCTGTCGAAGCTTGTGTCCTGCCCAGTGTTATTAGCCGAGGTGGCGCTGGCTGAGTTGAATGCATTGGGGTTGTATTCATAGTGGCTAACACCAGGGGGCATCGACCAGCCACCCGCCTGGTGCCTGGGGGGCAATGCATTCTGAGATGGGCCGGTGGACCATGAGGGGTAACCGGCGGATCCAGCAGCAGAGCCCATTGCAGCCAAATAGAAGGCCAGGTTCTGTGGAGAAGTCTTCTTGAAGGCGGCCTCCATCATGTGCTGGTTGTAATGCTCCTTGAGTTGGGGCAGGTTTTCTCCCTGGTACTGAAAGACAAGCACATTGTAGTTCAAAGTATCCATTTAAATAAAAAAAATTGATGGTCTGTAATACCACAGCATATCCTGTTTGGTGTTACGTCTCGCCTTTAAGGTCATAACCAGACTATGGTTAGACCTCCATTATGGACGTCTTGTTCTATGTCCAAGCTGCTGTTTCTCTGTTATCAGTCAACAGGAAACCTGGCCAGGACAATTTTATCAAGCTTTACAAGTTGAGCAACAAATCCGAGTTACTTACGGGTGGAACGTGCGAGGAACCGTTTGTGTACATGGTTCCTTGTACCGGGCTGCCTTTGTTGTAGCGCTCAGACACCCAGCTGGTGTCTTTCTGGTGTCTCCGTAGCTTCATTCTCCGGTTCTGAAACCAAGTCTTGACCTACAGGTAAGGGGATCATAGTTGATCAGAATGTGTACATATATATTTTGTTGGGCTCTTGATCAAACAACACTGTTGAATCCCCTCACCTGTTTGTAGGTCAGCCCTGTCATTTCTGCCAGGTTCTTCATTTCAGCCGGCGTTAGGTACCTCTGAACACTGAAGCGCTGGACAAGAGCATTCATCTGACTCTCTGAGAAGGCTGCCCGGACCTTTACTTTTGGGCTATTAACAGCAGTGCACAGCTTCTTTGGGGCAGCTATGGGTACATGTAGAGAGGAAGCGTTGGCACCCTCACTCCCGCTGACGACAAAGGTCCGTTTTGGTTCCTCGACGAGAGAGTTGGAAACACCCTCACTGGGATGAGGGCTCCTGGAGTTCACCTCTGTGTCAAGCCCTTTCTTTGCCCAGGAAGCGGGGCCTGTCTGGGGGAGACTTCCTTCTCTGCTGCTGCCAGAACTGCATGAATCTGAATGAGAGCAAGGACAAACCTGGGTGAGCTACAGGGTCAACACTGATCAGATCCCCCCCCATTTATCATGGATTTAGTTAAATCTAATATGCTTTATCTGAGAACAATGAATATAAGATAACATGTCAATTTGGTAAACAAAAATACTGCATAACAGTAAGAAATATATAGTTGAGTCCTTAATAATGTTAGATTTCCACACGCCTATCTTTTTAATACGTGATCTCGAATTCTATCGCGAGAGGTCGCCACTTGGCTTTTCCACGGGTGCATCAGTGGCGGGATTTTACGGTTGGAAGAATTAAGATGGAAGAGGATTGGTCTTTATCTTCGATTCTGGCAAAGGAAGTCATCCGCTTTATCAGCCAAGGGGGCAATGTAAGCAAAGACAACACCTTACACATTATATTTTTCAGTAGCTCCACCAACTTCCTCTTCGAAGATTAGCCTCTTGCGAGAATGCTAGCTTAGTTGGAGCTAACTCTAGCTAGCATGGCTTACTTGGTGAGGTGTGTGCCTCAGAGTCGCTGGTGGAATCGCTTCCGGCCCGCCTCGCCTCATGTGTCCGTGCATCATACGCAGCCCGGTGGGATCCGGCTAGGATCAGACGACCTGCCTGGGTGTCACCGAGGTAGACAAGCCCGGGGCCCTGGTAGTGCCCGTGGCCGTTCACGGCATGCTGTTCCGGACTGCGAGGCTCCGGAGAGTCTTCCCGGGTCCTGGCGGTGGTGGCGTAGTAGGCCGGCGTCACTCCGCCATTATAGTTGCTCAAATCCGTGACTCCATTGTCGCCCCAGCTCGGCAGGTTCCCGTGGTTTTGCTCTGGTCCGGGTTGGTACACGAGGCCGTATGCAAAGGCATGGTAGGAAGGGTTGTAGTTGTAACTTATCTGCGGTTTCCAGTCTGCCATTTCCCTTGCAGTTTGGTGTGTCACGATATTAAACGCCCCAAAAAACACACACAAACGTCTCTATAAACAGCTAAAAAAATCAATATGAGCTCTAGTTTTAATTAAAAATGCTTTAAAATAACAGGACTGTCCAGTGATCTGAGGAGGCAAATACATGCAAGGACACGTCCAATTAAAACAAGCGAGCCAACCAACTTCAAAAATTGCGCGCAGCGTCGCCGAGGCAGTTTATAGAGACGTTCGTGGGTGTGGGCGGGGATGTAGGTGGGTGTTTGGATTAATCGAGCCAATCTCTTTGATTCAGCCCTTCGTGCCATTTCATTGGCCACTTTGGTCAATCCTCTAACCCACTTTTTATCAATAGCACAAAACTCTACCTAGATTAAAAATGTTCATAACAGAATTATTATGTCACACACAAATAAAGGGGATGGAACAGCTTCTGCCATTGTGTGAAAATTGTGGGTATTTCCTTAAAAGTAATTTTGTTTGGTAATATGAAGATGCATTATATATACTTGCAGGGTAAGAATTGTTGGTCTTTTTGTGTTTAAGAGCGTTTGAGAGTCAACCTCTGCTTTTGTTATGTCAACAGATAATCTGTTTACATGATACATATTCCTAAATAATTATTTCTAATTTGTGTATGATCAAATTACTTCCAATTACCTTGTGTTTCGTAAATCCACTATTTGTGATCAAGAGATGCAACTCTTAACAATACGTTTGAGGCTCAGATACAGTGTTCGTGTTTTGTCGTCGTGTTTGTTTAAGCACACCTTCAGCTGTGAGAAACATCTTTTATATCCCTCTAATCCCCAACTAGGAAAGGGCAGTATAGCGACTCACTGATAAGGCAGTTCAGGAAAACAGACTATCTTTATGGCATCTTGTGCGTTGGTTTACAAAACAAGCTTCCCTGCCTGGACATTGTGCAGCAAGGGATCCATAAGCAGGAAGGGGTTTTTGTGTGTGTGCCAAACAGTTTTACAAAAAAGAAACCAGAAACTAAAGGGGCTATCCAAATACAAGATAACTGCCACATGCTGCCTTATGAGGACATAAGCATGCTTTTCTTCAGACTCCCCAAAGGGCATAATTAACAATGTTTTCACGAGCTTTGGTACCAGATCAATAGACTAAATATAGTATCTGGGTCTCAACCATGAATAGTTTATGAACCACTATAACGTCTTAGTCAGCATGATTGTTAATGGTTGAGCGATACAAATATAACTCTAAGGCAGCCAAGCCTGTAGAGTGAGCTATATGACAGAACAATACAGTTTGAAAGAGCTGTCTGTGAGGTGTAATACCTTGTCTCAAAAATGATTTAAAACATATATTTAACTCTTTAATTTCTGCACTTTGCACATGAGTGCTGCAAGACTGAGACTAAAGCTTCCTCACTCTCCGTCAGGGGCTGGACATGTTGATGCAAACTGCTTTTTACCTCCATTTGCAATCCTTTTCACAAAGATGATTTAGATTAGCTGCATGTCACCTTCCAAGTTGTTGTTTGTGTTCCCCCTCCTTGGCTGTATTGATGTGGTGATGATTCAGTTAGTGGTGAGATGATGTGAGAACAGTGAGCCTAATGGGCACATTTGCATTTCTACTGATCTCTGCCTGGACAGGGTGTGTTTGTCTGAGCCAAGACGTGCAGGAGGTGGGTCGATGGTGTGGGTGTGTATAGAGGGTGGCTGATCAGGTATGCATACATTAGCATTGGAATGTGATGAGAGGACAACAGATTTGCCTTTGATGACCAGGCATGTATTTTGCTGATGTGTTTGTTAGGTACTGATACTTTGAAAAAACAGTGTACACACCAGAGTATGCAAACATACATATGATTTTTCTACATATATTTTGTTTTGCTTCCACATAAACATTGAAAGATTTTCTGAGCATACTTCTATCACGATAAATACGGATTACCTCTAGTCCCTCATGCTGTACTCAAGTGCAGATAAGTCACTGAAGTTTAGTATTCAGTATTGGGTGTTTTTGGTGTGAAGTGCAAGACCTGTTTTGAGAGAGTTGTCTGTTTTGTTCTCTTGAATGTGTGCAAATGATCTCTCAAGTGGATTCCTTATCGCAGTTGCAACATGCAAGCCTTCTCAGTAGTACTCACTGTGTTTAGATACTTCAGTGGTGTAAGAAATACTTTTCAGGTGCACTTAAAACTGCACTTAATTAAAACTATGCAAGTCTTAACAGCTAAATATCACTTTAATGTGGTAGCTGCTGAAATTAGGTCACATTTGAACTACTCTATATGGTGTAAGGAAGTTCTTTTAAAAATGATTATTATTTATTATTATAGTCTTTATTTGGCATATATAGAGGGAGGTGTTGAATTATGAGATGACAATTTATCAGCTGGTATTCATTTTTTTGCACATAAACACGTAACCTAAACAGATATTTGTTACCCAAATCCCTGAGGGAGATTTAACAGTTAAAACAATAAGCTCTCTGAACAAACTATTTAGTAGAGTGTCAGTATCTAAATGACTTCGAGTATAGTAAATATATGTAATTAAACTACATAATTCACAAATTGAATATTAAAACCCCCATGATGGTAGGATTTATTGCCGAACTGTTGTATTAGATGGCATCAATCATAGCCAGATATACCTATTATACCTGGCACACAGTTACTTTACATAGCTGTATATTTCCCTTTAATTGTAGTGAAATAGAACATATAAAGTAGCATATAATTTAAATATTAAAGTAGTATATATGTGCCTCAAAGTTTCCCTCTCCCTCCAGGGTTGTCTGGTTAGCATAATTAACAACACCTCTAAAATGTGTATGTAGGCTTGATGCATGCCTGAATGTATGATTTTCTTGTTTCTGTTTATATAATTAGGTGAATGAATAGTAACGAAATAATAGTAATACGTGCAAATACAGGTTTTGTTGTTTACTAATTCATGAGTTTTGAGGTCATTGCAATAGAAGTACATCCATAAATATAGTAAATTATTTTTCAGTGTACTTGTCACTGATGTTGCACCGCGGCCTCCTCTTCGTTAGGAGGCGCTGTTTGTTTCTAACAGACTGAACGCACTCTGGTTGTTGCTGGTCCCTTTAACTCAACTCACATGGAACTCCTGGCCGGTTCTCTCCCGCGTGCTGCCGTGCTGCCACTTGAAGCCCAAACGGACCAGACCAAGCTAGGGGCTCCAACCTGTCACCGTCGCCTTTTCGGCTCTTTAACTTCACACGTATACGACTTTTTAAAGCGATTTTTCACGGCAACTCTCTCTAGCGATTAGACCTGCCCACAGAGGCCGTGTATACACATTTGACTGTCTAAAGATACTTGGGGTAACCTAACCGCGACAGGACAACTCGTTTATCTCGACCCGTTCGTTAGAAACATTCGCGTTAACTTCACTTTAACCGTCACAGGAACTGAACTGAACGTGCAGCTCTGAGCTGTCGAGATGGCGGACGAACTTGAGACAATTCTTCTACAGCTGACTCAGCCTGACAATGCTGTTATTCAGCAGGTGATGCCATAGATAACTTTGTTGTGGTTAGCATTAGTAACGTTATAGGCGAAATGTCATATCTAACGGTCCACTGTCGAACTATGCTAGCTAACCTAGCTAAGTTAACGTCTGTAACGTTCGGCTAGCTAACTGTCAACCAGTTGCTGGACATACTCAACACCACTTTGTTCAAACGGTATTTAACTTAGACTGTCAGTTTAATTTAAAGAGGGCAAGTGAACGCCTGCCTTGTGAGTCATTTGGCTGTAGTTTTTAATATATATGGTTCCTTTGTGATTTCTAAAATAATGTAACTTTGCCGGTTTGTGGCAGCCAGTCTAACTCGCTGAGACCTCTTTTGTCCCCCCTTTAGGCCACCGCCCAGCTGAAAGAGGCTTTCAAAAACCCAACTATTATACCAGCTCTTTGTGCTGTCATGAGTGGCTCCCAAAACCCCCAGGTAGTGTGTTTGTTTTATCCTGTGGAATGAGAATTGTTTCCAGAATTAGTATGTTTATGTGAAATATGTGATGAGTGATGGCTGTCAGCTCTTGTCTCAGTGAGTTATCGTCTATATAAACCTCCTGAAATATTTCCCTGATTCCACCTCTTAGATTCGCCAGTCAGCTGCAGTGATGCTGAGGTTGAGAGTGAAGAAGCACTGGAAGAAGATTAGCCCTGATGATAGAGAGAGGTCTGCTCATTTATTTTCATTGAAGAATTCAATCGTAACAGGATAAAAATAAGTTGTAATTGTGATCTGTTCCTTCATCCATGCAGCCTTAAGTCGGTGGTGTTGCAAGCCTTCATGCAGGAAACGGAGTAAGCAATTCAGTTTATATAACAACACGCCGTCTTAAATCACACGCATAAAATTAAGTGTGTATGGCCATATGTATTCATATACATGTGAAATGTAATGGATGAATGATCCTGAACTCTATGTAAATGTCTATGCATCTGTATTTTGCAGACACACAGTGCAGCACTCACTCTCCCAACTGTGCGCAGTGATGGTTAAACATGAGACTCCAGACCGCTGGCCTGCCCTACTGCAGCTCCTCAATCAGTCCACCAAGAGCAGCAACCCTCATGACAGACAGGTACAGGACTCACGGAACACCGAGGAATTAAGAAGTAGTTCATTTGTATATACTAATCCAACAGATCACAGTATTTTTGCAGTTAGACCTTCAGATGATGTGTTTTTTTTTTTATTCTGTTTTTTCATTTGATGATTTTAAATTAAGCATTGTTTAAATTATGATCTTAATCAATAATATCTTAGGAATATCAATGCTCTTCTGTCCCAACAGGTTGGCCTCTTGCTGCTGAATAAGGTGATAGAGTCAAATCCTGAGCCTTTCAGTCCTCACTACTCCCAGCTGCTACAGCTGTTTAGTACTGTGCTGCAGGACCACAGCAACCCAACAGCCTTGTACTACTGCATCCTCACCCTCACAGCCATAACTGCATACGCTGGCACAGACGAGATAGTGGTGAGGAAGGAGCAGCTTTCAACTAGTGTATATACAATATATACCATTAAGATGAAATCGATTTCTACAGTTTTAATTTCTATTTCTAAAGTATAATTTTGTTGCCCTACAGAAGCAGATGCGTTCAATGATTCCGAGTCTGATTATTGCTCTGAAACACCTCATCAAGGCAGATCAGGTAAATTGTAATATGTTGAAAGAAAGGTATTGTCTTTGCTAGTTAAATGTATTCAAGGCTATGATGGAATCAGAACTTTTGAAAAAACGTTGGGTTTGTCTGCATCTACACAGGACCAAGCCAGTGAGGCCATGGAGGTGTTTGATGAGCTCATGGAGACTGAGGTGTCCATCATTGTCCCTCATGTTGCTGACATTGTCCGCTTCTGCTTGGAGGTGTGAGCTGAATTCTGTCCTTAATTCCCACTCTTGTGATTTGAATTTAATTTTGATTTCATAACTGACTGTAGGGTTGTATGGTAATTCTAATAAAATATTTTCAATATCGTTTGTGTCAGGTGGGCAGTGACACAACACTGAGTGACTCCCTGCGGGTGAAAGCACTGTCTTGTATTACCTTCCTCATCAAACTGAAGAGCACGGTAAAATCACCTATCAGCTATTAATAAAAGATGGACGATTGATACTTTTTACTTTAGTTAATGCTGTGTCAGCTAGCAGAAACAAAGCTGACACTTAAGTGTCATAATATTGACTAAATAAAATAAATCCTTATAATTGCCTCTGCTTTGTAGATTGTGCTGAAGCAGAAGCTGCTGAATCCCATCCTGCAGGCCATTTTCCCTGTGCTGATTGCATCTCCCCCACCTGGTGAGCAGGACCCAGAGGATCAGGAGGATGACGGTGGAGATGGCACAGACAGTGACAACCCAAAACACTGTGCTGCTCAGGTATTTGTGTTGATATACAATGTGTCCTTATGTTGCAAGGAAGATTATTGATCCCTTTTTTGTTGTTGTATTTCTAGATTATTGACACTATGGCACTCCATATGCCCCCAGAGAAACTGTTTCAACAACTGGTAGGTCATCTGGATATCAATGTAAACAATAACAGATATGTTACGTTACGGTGAAATGTATTTTCCTTTAAAACTGCATTGTGTATTTAAATAACCTGTGTTCACAGCTCTGTCTTGGCTAACTGTCCCATGTGTCCTGTGTTTTAGATGCCCCTCACACAGACCTGCCTTGCCAGTCAAAACCCCTATGAGAAGAAGGGGGGTCTCATGTGTCTTGCTGTGCTGGCTGAAGGATGTGCTGACCACATACGCACAAAGTATGTCCAGTTGTGTAGAAAAGTGTTATTTATATTTATGTTTCTCTTTTTAGTATGTCTAAAACAACCCACCCATATTCTTTGAGGGGTGGTCACCACCCATTTATATTCACATTTTTATCTGTATCTGTGTTAGGATGCTGTCATCAATACTGCAGACAGTGTGCCAGAGTCTTTCGGACAGTAATCAGGTGGTGCGCAGTGCCGGCCTCTTTGCCCTGGGACAGTTCTCTGAACATTTACAGGTGAGCCAACACAGCAACATGTACAACGGTACAAACTGTTCTTCCCTTCGCTGTTGCTTGAATGTTTAGCTTGTATTTTAACAGTATATATCGATACAATTGGGTATTGTCGTTACTATTATAGTAAAAACAAAATCTAATACTATTTCAAACTGAATTTGTTTATTTTCATTTGTTTTCCAGCCTGAAGTGAGCAAGTACTGTGCAGAGTTGATGCCTTTGCTGCTGGGCTATCTTTCGTCCTTGAACCAAGCCAAAGTCGGCCATGTCACTAAGGCCTTTTATGCTCTAGAGAACTTCATGGAGAACCTTGGTAAGCTGAAAAAGTTTACGTGTGCTTTATATTCGTTATTAAGTTCGTTTGGATCCATTATATTATTTCCATGACCCAAAGCTTTTGTCATCCACATTTTTGGAACAGGATCTATATGCTTTATCCCCTCTGTCTTTTTTGCTAAACAGGAGCAGATATCGAGCCCTACCTGCCCACCCTGATGGACACTATGTTGTCTGCCCTTAACAACACTGAGAACCTCAAGATAAAAGAGCTTACTGTGTCTGCCATAGGTGCCATAGGTATTTAAGCTCTCAAAGTTTCATCAAATGCATTCATGCACATTTTCTGGCTTACTATGCAACCTAAAGATTAAGTTTAATACAGTTTAATACAGCTTCAAAAACTTACAAAAGTCAAGATTGTCATAATCTACATATAAGTATTATGCAAGTCTACAGTTTAATTTAGTTTAGGGATGTATTTCTGACGTGGAGAGCTGAGAGAGCAGTTTTACAAACAATTATCACCAGGTAATTTCTGGCTAAAGAGGTGCTACTCTAGTGTTACTGCTTGGATCAAAGTGAAGTGACCCACGCCCTATTGTGATTTACTTCTCAGCCAATGCTGCCAAGGAGCTGCTGGTTCCTTACTTCCCTCCAATTATTGAAAGCCTGAAGGGCTTCCTGACTTCCAGCACAGAGGAAATGAGGTCTCTGCAAACCCAGTCCTTGGGTAGGTAAACCACAGTTTGTAAAGGAAAAGGAAGACGTTGCGATGTTGGTATATTTGGAATAAAAAAACACCTTGTTGGCATATGTTATACATACATCTTGTGAACACATGTTGATCATCTTTTGTTGTTGCTGTTAGATACTCTCTCTGTCCTCGCCCGTACCATCGGCAAAGATGTCTTCGGTCCTCTTGCTGCAGAGTGTGTTCAACTGGGTCTCAACCTCACTGACACCATTGATGACCCTGACTTGAGACGCTGCACGTATGTACATTTATGTGTAAATGCTGTTTTTCTTTTTTGGTCTGTACTCGATGGACCAGTGCACAAAAAAAGTCTGTTAGTTTAAAGCAGTCAGTTCCAACGACTGGGTTGGGACCACAGTGGGTCACAGGAGATTTTCTTCCATAGTTTAATTAACAATTTAATGTGCAGTACACCATTGAGTCACATGAATGTTCATATTTTTCATCATGTGGAAATGTTTGGTTATTTAAACAATTTAACAAGTTATGGAGAATAGACAGTATGTTCTGGAGCATGATTTTCGAAAAGAAAAGGCAGAAAAGACTATGTTTATTTTATTATAAATAGCATTAGGACTGTAACCTTTACTTCTCTCTGTGCTTTGACCCGTCAGGTACAGTCTATACTCTGCTGTATCTACAGTCAGCCCGGAGTGCCTGACTCCTCACCTCACTGCCATTACAACAGTCATGCTGCTCGCGCTCAAGTCGAATGAAGGCATTACGGTATGAAGCAAAAATACAACTGTGAAACATGCAGGCTGTTCCTAATATGAATAATAATACAGCGTTTCACTTATAAACCTCCTCCGTCCTTGCTTCAGGCACATGTTGAGGAGGACAAGACATTTGTTCTGCTGGATGAAGATGATGACGATGATGGTGACAATGAAGAACAAAAAGACATGGATGATTTTCTGGAAGATGAGCCTGAGACAGATGTCCATGATGTTGCAGGGTAGGGCTCATACACGTACATGTATATCTACTACTACTACTACTACTACTACTACTACTACCAGTACTTCAGGGTAAAACACTGCTCTCTCTCTCGGTCTGATCCATGTCTATCCATCTCTCAGGTTCAGTGTGGAGAACGCCTACATCGATGAGAAGGAGGATGCCTGTGATGCACTGGGAGAGATTGCCTTCAGCACTGGGTAACATCGATGTTAACAAGGCTCCAGTCTTAGCATTTATATGACCATTTTTATTTCTGTTGAGGTTTGACTATTCTCAGAAACGTTTATTACAGCAACTCATTAGAATATTATGGGTGTAGTTTATTTTTTTTTTTGTCTAATTTTGTTAGCTGTATACTCAAGAAGCTTGTCATATTACTTACATGTGTATATTTGAACTTGTGTTGCTGTGATTTCCCCCGACAGTGTTGCCTTCCAGCCCTTCCTGGAGTCCAGCTTCCAGCAGGTTTACGAGATGAGAGATGTAAGTGAGTCTGGCTGGTCGGCCCAATCATCCTTCTGTGTCCAATGTGCTGTGAAGGGCATTGTTGTGGTCTGTGTTTGTAATAATGCAATTCTTGCACATTTACCATGCTTTCAATCATTATGTTAGACTAGCTTTAAACTGTAATTAGTATGGTTATTTGACTTGTGTTATATAACTCTAAGTCAGAGTCAACTTTAGCTTGATTCCAATGGTCATGGTGGAGATTTAGTGTCTTGTGTAATTCTGTGCGTGTTACTTCCCTCCCTAGTTTCCCCATGAGGACGTCCGCACGGCAGCATTTGGAGCCATGGGCCAATTTTGTCGAGCACAGCATCAAGTGTGGAAGGAAAATCCCACTGAAGCCAACCACCAGGGTAAAACCTCTTCTCGGGAACTCTACGCGACTGTTGTTATCTATGACATACTCTTTTCCCCATGTAAAGTATTGTCATATTGCAAGCAGTCCGGTAGAGGCTAGCTAACTTGGGTTTTGTCCAAAATATATCAATATAGTTGCCTTTTAGCTAATTTAAATGTTATTCCTCCTCATTCCTTTGCATCTTGTGTCCCACCCCAGCCTTGCTGAAATTGCTGGATTTGGTGCTTCCCTGCTTTGTGGAAACGGTGCGCACGGAGCGCGAACGCCAGGTTGTGATGGGTGTTCTGGAAACCATGAACAATGTCATCAAATCCTGCAAGGAGGAGGCCTTCAAAAACCCTTTACGCCTCAAGGAGATCAGCCATGTCATCCGTGATGTGCTTAAGAAAAAGGTGAGGCGAGGGTATACTGAAGAGGATGGAGTGATAGCTTTATGTGGTCGGCGTCATGCTACCAACCCTCCACCATTGTTTTTCTCTCTGTTCAGACCGTTTGTCAGGACGGAGGTGGCGATGAAGCTGATGATGAAGACCAACAGGTTGGTGGTCCTATGAAGATGAATGGATAGAACATAGCTCTGTTAATGCAAGACGTTTAATCTATCTTCCAACCATCCACCAAACTGCATGCACTTTGAATGTCAAAAATTCTCTATATTGATAGATATAAATATAGAATAGAATATATAGATATTGGTTTTTAAACCCATTCTTTCCAAATGTCTGTGTCCCCATCACTGTTGTGTGATTATTGTTGATGTGCTTCCTGGTTCAGGCAGAGTATGACGCCATGCTCCAGGAGTTTGCCGGGGAGGGAATTCCCCTGCTGGCCTCTTCTGTGCCTGGAGACCAGTTTGCCCCTTTCCTAAATGACCTGCTGCCTCTCCTCATGAGCAAAACTGTGAGTTTGGTCCTACTCCCAACAACTGGACTTCTCCTTTGACATGTCACACTAATTAATTTTATTTCTCCCGCAAAAGAAATCCTCATGCACAGTGGCAGACCGGTCCTTCTCTGTGGGTACCATCGGGGAAATCCTGCAGGCCCTTGTAAGCGTGTCTGGGGGTCAAGGAGTGGCAGGCAGACTGTCCAACCGCTTGCTTCCCGTGCTGGTAGCTGGAGTGAGGGACAGTGATCCTGAGGTTCGCAACAACAGCGTGTTTGGACTGGGATGTCTGGCCCAGGCAGCTGGACCCATCTGTGTATCGTATCCTTGTTACAAGTGTGGGAGTGTGACGTGTGTTAATGCATACATTTAAAAATGTACACAACACATGCAGATGTTCCTTAGTGGAGTGTGTACCAGAGACTATCCGATGATGCTGTCAGTGTTTTCCAACATGCTGACCAAAGAGTCAGACCTCAGGGTGATTGACAACCTGTGTGCTGCCCTCTGCAGGATGATCATGAGCAATGTGGAAGCTGTCCCTCTTGAGCAGGTATAGTTACAGCTTGCACCCCTGACAACAAATCGTCACAATCGTTGCTGACGCCACATTTTCACAAGGAGGAAAATGACGACAGACATGGTGTGCTCTCTAACAGGTTGTTCCTGCCCTGGTGGGTCGTCTTCCCCTCAAAGAAGACTTGGAGGAGAACAAGACGGTGTTCAGCTGCCTGGCTATGCTCTACACAAATAGTCCTGATCTGGTACAATACAAACACACTTAACAGCTGGTATTAAACATGTATATCTGCCTCCACTGACACCCAAGCTTGTTATAATACTAGCAGTAATACTGTGTATACGTGGTCCAGTAAAATGTGTTTCCTGCCTCACTGAAAACTATATAAGCCATTTTCTTTGAATGGGATAATCACACTTGTTCATGGTGGCATTAAGCAGGTGTGTAAACACCACAGGCACATTCATTTGTTAAAATTCATCTTTAAATGCTCTACTCATGCCTATAAATAATGACAAACACAATTCATTGACGCTGGAGCAGCTGTTCAAATGCTTAGAATGAAGCCAACATGCTTTATATGGACCAGGAAAAGGCCTGGCTTTCAATCATTTTTTATTACATGTTTTATAAAGTATTACTCCCAACACATTGCATATTCATACAGCATATGCCTAAATAGGAATTTAGACAAATGGAGACAAAGAGATTACAACAGGAGGCAAACATTTGATGAAGTGCAATCAGTTTTAACAAACATCAAATGCTTCAATGATACTCCTGAAACTTGTGGTTTCTTATCATACAACGTGTGAGTTTGGGCCACGGACTGGATTGCATGTTTTCAACATTATTACCATGTTTCTTTTCTTGTTTCCCCCCCCCTCTTTCAGATTGTGAAGCTAATGAAGCCCATAGTTGCTGCTTCCAGTCAAGTTTTTGGCAACAAGGAGGTTGATCAAGGTGAAGATTTCCTTGGTGGCAGGCAATATTTTCTGCGATTGCAGTTTTGTGTTCAAGCTATTTGTGCATCTCAAGTTTATTGAAAAACTAAGGGAAAAGAGAATCCTACAGCTGGCATTCTTTTTCCTTAATTGAGCATCTTCAGTTGCTGCACAGTACTTTTATCACCATTCTGTTGTAATATTGCAGTTTTAGTGATCAGCCGTCAGTGTTTTTCTGTCATCCCCTAACTCACATTTTGTCACTCCTCTACAGAAGCCCAGCACACTCTGGCCACGCTGATAAAAGAATTTGCCCAGCGCCACTCTCAAGACTTCCAAGCAGCTGTGACCTCACTTCCTGGCGAGCAGCAGGCCAAACTTAGCGTGGCCATCTCTGCATTGTAGCCAACACACATCCTTCCACTCCTGTGTGAAAGCCAGCTAAATCAATAGATTTTTATACTGTAGGTGGAAAATGGGACAGTTTTTTGTGACGTCTCTCAAAAATTATCTAAATGCGGCACTTCAACCATTCTACTAGTTATTATCACATTTGGCATTCATGCCTCTGAGTATTAACTTTTAATTTATTTGCTTATGCTATGTTGAAGTTTTATTGTTTTAAGACGGTTTACCATCCTGTGTTGTTACCATTGTATTTAGTTGTTTCTCTGTTGCTCCTGTAAAGTGCCACTGTTACTTGCTACGGTCTCCTTTCTGCCACTGTTTGGACACACTTCTGGCTGTGCTATGCGAGTGTGAAGCAATGAATTTGATCTCCTGATAAGTGTCGTTCCTTTTGTTCAAATCTGCCAGAGTAAGCCGGTGGACTTTAAAATGGATTGCTATGCATTCTCCCCGAGCGTTGCCTTACGTAGAGATTTATCTGCTGCTGACAAAGGGCTTTCTCTAATGGGCACGGCAGCCGTGTGTTGTGTGAACTCTGGCAGAAACACAGCAGTGAGCACCCCCAGAGAGCTCTGACTAACTTGACATACTGAGCTAATAAGACACACTGAGCACTTACTTTACCCCTAATTCACTCTGTTTAATACTTATAGCAGCACAGCCTGTGACTGTATGCAGCAGTAACCAGTCTCTCTAGCAAGGTTAATTTCTCATCAGCCAAAAACGAATCAACAGCATCCTACAATGCATTTTCTTTTTTACAAATGCTACAAAAATAAAACATGCTGTTAGCTTTTGGCAAGTTGGCTGCACAGTTAACGTCAAGCTATTCAACCTCCCCTCATTGTACAAAAAGAAACCTATAACACCTTGAATCCTCTAAATAAATGCTAAATTGCATCTTGGAATTAAAATGGAGTTGAAAAATGGCGTGGACTACTTGGTCTTACTATTTGTGTTTGCCTAAATGGCTAGCTTGTTCATGATTCACATTAAATTGCTCGCTGTTTTGGATCATGGTGTTGTAGCTCCTCAGATCTCCCGTTGTCCCTGGGCCTCAGTAACGTCAGGCTGCTGCTTTTCCACGTTCAATGCCATAGTCATCTGCACAGGGGTCAGTCCATTGTTCCCTGATGGACAGAATACATGTGAAACATAGATATAGCATACATAGATATGTGCGAATGATGAGAAGGACAAATACACATGAAAGTGTCCACACAACACAATTGAGAAGATACAATTGGGTCTAAGATGATCATTAATAGTGTATCTGCACGCTGCTTGTATTTAAACTGTTGTTGGCATCAAGCAAAATTTAGATTGCTCTGTTACAACCAGGATATATAATGAAAATAATAACTGAACTGATTGGAACAAGTACAAAAAGATTTTCTCAAATTTCTGCCAGCGCTGAGGTCTAAAGCTGGATCTGGACTCTGGGTGTCATGTTTACGATGATCTCATTTCAGTCCCTGAGTTTCTGACATCACTGACGTTCTGACGTTCACCTGTTATCTGACAGCTGATTGCAGATCTCCGCAGAGTGAGAAAAAGAATCCTCTAACTTAAGATAAACTAGGAGCTAACAGATCATGATGAAAAAAATAGAAACCCTGAGAGCTGACTACACCATAAGATACATTATACACCACAAAGGTGTAACGTTACAGGGGTTTAATACTGGATTGATATTAACTGCTTCCAGACAGACCTGCGTATCTGTGTTTCCAGGGCAGGATGTCCATTCCTGTGCGACAGAAGGAGCGGTCAGTGTGGGCCTCAGTGCTGTACAGGACCTCCTGCAGCTGCTTGTCTCCAGGCTTCTGGGCTTTCACTCTCACCTACAAGGGGAAACCAAACGGTGGTGGTTTTACTCTCCTTTTACACATCCTCTAGTTCTACTGTCATCCAAGAGTCCTACTTCGAGGATGGTGATCTCTTTCTCCTTCAGCTTCCCTGCTTTGTTCTTAACCTGGGTCTTCTTGGTGTCAACCCACACCACCCTCTCCTTCACCTCTGACCTGGACACACACACACACACACACACACACACACACGTCAACCAACATGAAATTGCTTTTTAAAGCCCCCCTCCCCCACTGAGAGCAGACTCACTCTTTGATGCCCAGGTCGGCCAAAGTGGTGTCCAGGAAGGGGAACGGTTGGTGTGCCGGGTCGGCCTCCACTTGGATGGGCAGCGTCACCGACATGGGGATCTCCCACTCCAGTTCCACACGCACCATCGTGCCACGTGGACCAGGGGTCTCCCTGCTCACTCTGCTGTCTGGTCCCCTGTTGGCCTGCTCCATATTGGCCTCTCCCTCCTTCCGAGAGCCTGTTGTCTCGTCTGCTGCCAGCTTGACTCTCTGATCAGTATCTCAAACAACAAAAAGGAAGTGTTGTATCCCTCTCCGCTCGTTTGATCTGCACTTTATCTCTGGCTGACGCTTGGTATCTGCACCGTGTTGTAGCAGATACTGGCTGGTCCGCTCTCCTCTGGGCTTGTGATTCAGAGCTCTGAGGGTGAAATGTGGGTGTCTAAGGCACACAGACCCTCCTAACTGATATAAGCAGCCAGTGTGAATGTGTGTTATGTGCCACTCAGCTGTTAGGTTTATTAGACTGTCAGGGTGCTGATGGACGGGTGGTGTTTGCACTGCCAGGTTCTTGTGTGGCTCATCAGTCTGACCTGGGTGTAGTCAGTGTTAGACTGAGCATGTTTTGACTGTAAACGGAGGAGGTATGTGGCTTAAAGCACTTACAGTCATGCAGAATTATTAGACAACTGATATTTTTCATCATCTAGAATTGAGATTTATTTGCAATGTATATATTTGGTTACATATCACGCAACAAAATGCCAAAGGTCACGTCAGGGTACTTGTGGACAGCAGATATGACACTGTATGAGTGATTCTCTCCTCCATTCCTAAACTTCTCTGATAGTTGAAGTGAACAGGACGCTGACTCGTGGATCCTTCACAGCACAGTCACATTTTCAGTTTTTCAAGAACGTGTTTTTGCTCTAACATACAGGAACGAGACACGTGTGGTCCCATGCTGTGGAGCATCCGTGTTGTTCCTGTACAGCAGGAGTCGTTTCCCACTAAACCAGCACTCTGGACTCAGCATGTCACATTCCATGCACCGCCACAATAAAATCCCCTTTACGTCAGCGCTGTGGAGGGATGGGGATGATGTAAAGGCTCGGGAATGCACAGAGCCAAAGTTAGGTCGACCATCTAAGCATCAGGCCACGGTAGCAGGTTGAATTGTGGATCTGCTCATTGTAGCAGCTTTAATATACAGTATATATTTACTTGTATGCTGTACGTGGAAAAAATTGTTGCAGCTTTAGAATCTGATCAATTTACAGATTGAATGTTTTCACAACAACGTTTTTTTAACAATAACATATTTTCATTATAGACAATTTACAAGCTACCTTTTGTAAAATGCAATAACAGACATTTCAGCCTCACTAATCAGCCAATCAGTGACTGCTGTGTGTCTGTAAACACAGTGAAGTCACACAGTGATGCGGCACTAGAGGCTACACAAGGAGCCCAATGTAACCATCAAACTGCTCTTGAGCAAGGCATTTATCCCTGATCTCTGAGGGTTTGTACGTCTATGTAGGAGGTAATAGCCGGGGAACACAACATTAAGTGTAAAGGACATTTCCTGGCTTAGCAGCACAACCTGAATGTATCACAAGTAGCTTCAACAAAATGACCTCTCCTCTGTTGATGCGAGTTAGGATTTCTGTTCTGTGGCTGCAGCTCTGACCTCAGCTCAGTCACAGCGAGGTGCCACGTGAATATGGCCTTACACTTATGGACACACACTCACAGCAGTCCCCAATGCGTTTAACAACACTTTAATTGTGTGGAATTATTCAGGCATGAGGTCAGACAGGAGTTTTCTGCCAGCGAGGCACAATACGGTCCTGTCCTGGAAGCGGGGAAGTGCTGACGTACTTACAAGTTACAAGGCTAAACTAAAATTAGGTTTACACTTCAGTGATCCTCCAACATATTAGACAATACTATGCTCCAGAAATAGTTTATCAGGCCTCAATATAGTTATGTGAAATAATATTTTACTCTACTCGAATGAAAACACATTTTTATTAAAAGTTTCAATCAAAAATAAGTTAAATGGATAATTTAAAATGCATAAAAAGCTTATTTAAAAGAAATCCAATACAAATTGTGTAACAAAACCTATTACATTCAGATGTTTAAAAAACTTCAATAACAGTATGTAAAAATGAGTTTATGTAACACTAATAATCTCAGTGGGTATAAAAATACGTGAACGAACTACAACCAGATCAAAATAGTTAAAAATCTTCTTTAAAAGGCTGGCAAATCGAATGCAGTTCAATGGTTCACCAACAATTCATATAAAAACATGAAACCTGTGGTTAACACGATGACAGATATCATGGGAGTGAGAAACCTGATGATCTCATGTGTAACTAAAAGCCACAGGATCAAATCCATTTAATACATCTGTCAATGAAAAGATGCTGAACTAGATGGGACATAAGAGTGAGCAACTACGTGTGTGAGGTGACCCTCCTGAGCACTGTGGGGTTTATGGTGATGTCACTGTAGGGTCGAGTCTGTTGTACAGTCACCATTCGAGCAGTCAGCAGCTCTGAAGAAGACAGAAACATCACGATTTAATGCTGATTGTTGCTTTGTAGGTCAGTCTGACCAAAACTCACACTGAATACATCAAATTAAATATGGATTTTAATTTCTAGCCTCATTCCGAAGATCTCTAATACTGTCTACATGAAGCACATTCCTAGGTCATCAGTGCTCGTCAAGGAAGAACAGGAACTTTGTGGGTTTTTTTTATGAAGAAAGCAGCAACATTTGATTTCCTCACCCAGCAGCTTGTAGAGTGCGTGAGCTGCAGCGGTGCGGCCGGCCTCCGGAGGCACCAGAGAGTCAAAGGTAACTTCTCCAAATCTCTGCAGGCAGGTGGAGATCCGTCTGGAAGGTGAAAATATATAGGGAGTCCACATCCAGTATTTTGTTTTCATTAGTAATAGTAATAGCTATGACATTAGAATGAATTTTATTTTCTGATTTTTACTGATGATGGAGCAGAAAGCTTGAATGCAACTCCTGTTAAAACAAACACACACAATCCCTTTGGAATCCAGTCAAAATGTCACATTACTGGCATGACTGACAAATGTACTCAAAGTCTACTATAGTTCTGGTGTGTGACCCTGGTGGAGGAGTTTAACAGGGAGATTTTAAATGTCAAAGTAGGATGTTTATCTACCTCAGACAAAACAAACTAACTCTGCCTTTATTCAAAAAAGACACTCAGTGTCACAACCCATCCATCACCTCGGGATGAGTCTCCACATCTCAACACAAAGGAGTACCAGTGAAATACCTCAGCATGTCCCTGTCCTCTGTGTCAGTCTGAGCCTCAGGCATCTCGATGATCTCCTCTGCTATGGGCTCCATCCGTAGCTGAGCGTCCTCTAGTGGAGACCTACAGAAAACACACACACACAGTGATCTATGTCTGCATCCCTCCAGCCGTCTGCCTGTCTGCCCGTCTCATACTTACCATCTGCTGGTGGGAGTGAACATATCGCTTACGGATTTATCGTCCTTGGACATGTCCAGGATCACATCTACTACAGCTGAACACACACGGACATACAGAAGCACACGATGAATAGCTGGCAGCTTTAAGTAAAAGATGTGATGCCAACACATCACCTGAAAAACTGATGTCCTAGAAAGAGAGGAAGGATTCTTACATGAGCCCTCTGCGGGTGGCGGTCCTGACTCACTGGATATCTGAGACAGAGAGAGCGGCAGAGCTTCATGAAACAGAAACGTGGTTTATAATCTAATTTGTCTCACCACTGAACTGAACACTCCAGTTGGCAGGCTGCGACTGCAGGCTAGCTGGCTAACCTTTATTGTTACAGCCACAGTTTCACAAATACCCTCTCAGATGTTTGCATGGCGTGACATCGGAGTTTGAATAGTTGTAAATTCTCTGCCTACAGACATTACTATTTGACTTTAGCTCATTATATGTCACCCCTCTCAGCGGCTATCTCACCTCCCTCATGCTTGAGAACCTCCTCTTCCTCTCTGTCCTCAGTATCTCTCTGTCCTGCTCCTCCTCCCCCATCTGTTCCCCCCCAGGTCCTGGCAGGGCAGTGAGCGTGGCACAGTTCTTCCACAGTGACTGGAGGGCGGTAGGAAAGAGGGCTGTGGAGGGGTCAAAGGGCATGTTTTGGTTCGGGTCTTGTATTTTCTTCACCAAGGCTTATTATAAGAGCTTGTGGAGAGGCAGTGGAACTCACAGGCTGCTGTGAAGTGCAAATATAATGTTTCAGAGGCCCTTCAAGGTTGTTGCTGATTAGAAAACATCCACAATGTTTATGATGAGTTGTGCATTTGGGGCTCTAAACAGAGCAAGGGTGAGTTTTGCAATAGGCATGTGTCCTTGAGCACAACTTTCTCTGGACAGCAAGTTTGACTGTGACTGTAATATTTAGGCATTGGGTCTCATTTTACTCGATTAGACATGGAATTGGTTTTCTTAGGACATTTATTTATTTATTGGGTTATTTGCCCAGAAATGTGCAGCTTTACTGCACCACTTGCCAGACACACGCTTTTAAAATATCAAATTTCAAAGTGCTCTCTGTGGAAAACACATTTTGTTAAAGTCTTATCATCACCCACAATGTTTAAATTCTCCCCAGTCTTGTTGCTGCAGATATTGTTCTGGCGTTTAAAGTTAATTATAGTGATTCAGAAGGTGTGTTTTCCCTTGACCATGAAACTGAACACTGTTATGTTTTTATCCATTTAGTTTTCTTATTCAATTATTTATTGAATATTGTTTCTTTTTGTTTTGTGTGCTTCCTTTCCTTTGGTCTGCCTGGAATCAAAATTTAAGACAAAAGCAGAGGAATAATTATTAATGTTCATGTCAAGTGAAGTGTAGCACTTAGCACTGACGTCTACAGGGGGCGCTGAAGAGATGAGCAGGGGTGGCACACTTGGTCAAGGACAAGTCTAGCAGTACCTGTGACTGTGAGGAAGAACAACATATCAGCTGGATTTTAGGACTTGCTTGTGTTCACAGTGTTTTTCACAGAACACAGAGAAAGAGAGCGAAAGGGTAAAAGCCAATGATTGTGTCTCAAAGGAAATTAAAGAAATAAGGGAAGAAAGGAGGAAGAAAGGAGGAAGAAAATCAAATCTATGAGCACTATCCCAGTGGGCTTAGAGAGAACTGCAGAGCTGGAGTTTAATTAACTGACACCCTGGAGAATAGACACTTTGATGGCAAGTCTTTGATTACAGAACGGCAACGACTGGCAATTCAATTGGTCAGTGAACCCTTGATCCTTTTCTGTGTGTGTGTGTGTGTGTGTTGATGCCGTGACGTGCGATGGAGAAGGGCGGTTTAGAAATGTGCCAGTACTGTATGTGTGTGAGAAACTCAGCAGGTAGAATCAAAAGTAGCAGAACTGTGTGGTGCAGATAACCCTTTAAGTCAGCTGAACCTCAACCTACATGACTGGAATGTTATAATATAACAGTTAAAAACAGTTTCTGTGTTTCTCTACCAGTTCCAGAGTCTCGGCCAGCGGGTTTGAAATCTGTCCCTTCATATCTCTTTCAGATATCTGGACCTGAGGGTCTGCGAAGACCAGCTGACGCCTGCGACCTCCGCCGGGCTTCCTGAGAGGAGGAAGGACCACCTGATGGCAGAGTGAGAAACGTACAGCTTCACCGTTTACTGGAGCTATAAAAGGACGTCACACATCGTACAAACGGTTAAGGGAAATTATGATTCTATGTGTTGATACACCCACGTGTGCTTTCCATGACTTGTTTCCAAAACAAAACAAGCTGCTCGTGAGTCACTTTGTGGAATGCAAATTAGAGGCGATGACAACTGTCACAACAGCGGGCGCTTTGGCATCTCTGTGTTTCCTACGTGTCATGGACAGCAGGTGAATAAAAAGGTAATGGGAATTTCCAGTTAAGGTTTGTAATTATGTGTGTAGAGAGACTTGGATTTACTAGTTTATATTTTCCATTCAGGCGCTTTATAAAAGACAAAGTAAAAGGAATGACCTCTGGTAATAACAGGGTGTCTCAAAAGCATGTTTACAGGCATGTGTTTAAAGACTACAGCAATTATGAACATTTTCTCCACATTCATCATTCTTTCACTATTTCAGGTAAAACTTTGCACAATACAAAACTAACACTGAACAAACCAGATAATAGACGCCCATGTCTCACCTCTTCATAGAGACTTTCTGGTTCCTCTTTCCCAGATGCCCCAGAGGGTGGAGTTGGCATGGCAACCTGCTCTGGGGTCCTCTCAAGGGCAACTGCTGCCTGAGGAACTTCCAGAGGGTGACCCGCATCCTCGGTGAGCCACACACTGTCCAGCTCTGCTCCCAGCACCGTCTCCCTGAGCCTGGATACAGTAACACACACACACACACACACACACACACACACAAGGTTTGAGCTAACTAAATAAACTAACAGCACTGAGTGTTGAGGACTCACTGGTCAATGGAGGACATGGCTCTTTCACGTGTCCTGGTCCTCTCGTCTGTCCTCTGCTCCACTTCTGTTTAACACACATGTACATAATGCAGTGTCACAATGTGTCACAATAATAAATAAACAAGAAACAGCTGTTTGAGTAATCACATTAACCCTAAATGATGTCATGTGTAAAAAGCTTAGTGACGATCTAATTAAGAGACTGGTTCTCCTTGTCGTACCAAACGTCTCAACAAACTCCCTCCGGACCCTCTTCTGCTGCTTTAAGGCAGGAGGTGAATCAGAACAAACATGCTCTTGCTGTCTCGGCTGAGAAGTCGGGTTTGTTAAAGCAAAGCACGCTTTCTCAAACTTAAGAGATGTTCCCTCTCAATTCTCCCCTGAAATGAAACAGTCTCCTGAAAACAAACCTGTTTGTTTTGGCAGCAGAAGCACTCGCCGACTCAGAATTGCTTTTTTTTATTTTTCAATTACAGCGGCAAAGAATGTGACCCGGTCGACTGGCGAAAACACATTACAGGAGAGGAGCTCACTGTGGGACTGATGAGTGACTAGGCACTCCACAAAGGTTTTCAGCATGGCATCACACTAAAGGACTGAACCCCAAAGATATGTTTGCAATGCTTATCATACACAAAGATACATGTTAGAGACAAACCTCCACGGAAATGGTCCGGTTGATCCATCAACAATTCAATCTCTCTGGATGTGGCTTCGGGAAGGTCATATCCCTCAAAATACTGATAGAGAAAGAGGGTGACAAAAGTCAGAATGTAAAGAATAAAGAGATGGAGATTAGATCTGTTTAGTGTCCACATAAAACAGCAAAACTAAAAAATATGCACAAAAAATGCACAAAAGAGAAGCATAAATAGTTACTAAACGTTTGCATGCAAAGCAAAAATAAACCCTCGGGGCAGAATGAGTGGGGGGCCAACAGAAATGAGAGCCACATATCTCTGCAAACAAACTGTGAGTGCAGGAGAATGTAATTAAGTCAGATCTTATCGAGCCAAATTGGATCTAAACAGCTGATGATGCTTCAGGAGGAGCGTTATCAGTCCCTAAGTGACAGAATGAGGACGTTAACGGTGCGTGGAGGAACTACCTGACTCAGATATACTGTAGTAAAACCACAGGTGCATTTTACGATTACTCTGCCTTCTTTGAGAGGGGAATTCAGGACAGCCAGTCAGGCAACAGGTATTGCGTGTTCACACTCCACTACACCATTAACTTCACTGCATTAAACACCATTGAGAAACGGATTTTTTGTAAAAAAAACGCCTTTCATTGAAAACCCCAGTTAAAGAAAGACATACACCCTTGTTACAAATGGTCTGGATGATGTAGAATCTGTACTGAAAGCAGCGAGTGACAGGAAAGACCACCAAGCGAGCAGCTAACTGGTGACAAAGACCTTAACCAAAGCTGTTGTAGGCACCCGGTCCACTTCCCGGCTCACTGATTCACCAGGACACCTGATGCAACTAAAAACGATGACTGGGATGGTTCCTGAGATTTTACCTCAGCAGCAGGGACGACAAACTGCTCCTTCTCTTTCAGGGAGATGGCAACTGGAGGTGACCTGAACCCTGGTTTAACACAGCAGGGGGGGTAACGGAGGAGAATTCAGACATCATGGAAAAACAGACCCATCCGTGGACTGGTGCACTTTTAATTCAAGGTGTGCAGATAAGATAAGTTGAATTTGCTGATTACAGAACATTTATTCACAGTTTTCCTTAAGCAACATTCTTGTGCCAAACGTTTACATTTAGAAGAAAAACCTAAATAATATTAGATTATCTTGACTGGAAATGCAAAATGTTACAACCACTATTACAAATCATGATCAGAATAGTCTTACTCGACGTAGGTTTATTTAAAGTGCATAATCACAAGTGTCAACAAAACCTGAATGATGAATTGTATTAGATTATAAGATTAAAATGAATGAATCGCACAGTTGTAAAAATTGTTATCGAGGAAGTTTATGTGTTTTTCCTGGAAATGTCAAGCTGCACCTGAAATAGGACACAGCTGCAGTCTTTCATTCGTAAAATATCTGTCTCACCATCTATGTCAAGTGTGCTGTGGGGTCTGGGCACCAGGGAGTGCTGTGAACCTTCTGCTTCAATCACCTAGAAAAACAGATTACAGACACAACTCACACAGATGTATTTTCATTTCTTGGATCAACGGAATCTAAATATACAGCGGTTTGCATTCTGAAAGACACAGTGCAGATCCTTTAAATCCCACGATGGTACCCAATAAATTCTTTTCATAGTATACACACTTTGGCACTCTCTGTGATTTAAGTCGCACATGGCATTTCTGCAGGGAACGATTACAGGGAGGACAAAGTTCAGCCATGTCTGCCAGATTTACAGCATGCAGACTGAGTAAGAGTTAGCCACTGTGATTTACTCTGACAACACCAATGGATGGGATTGAGAGATATTGCACATGCCGGGGTTTCTGTGGGAAATCTGCATGTTCTCCCCCTTTCAGCGTGGGTTTTCTCTCCGTCTATACCCTGTGATAGGCTAGTAACCTGTCCAAGGTGTAACCTGCCTTCGCCCTGTCAGCCCCCCGCCCCACCTTCAACCCTGAACATGATAAGCGGTTACAGATAATGAATGGATGGACAGGGAGATGATTGCACATATGCCATGTTAGAATGGGAGTGACCTAACGTAATGATGCAACGATGGAAATTTGATATTTACCATCCCAACATATGCAGGATATAACCTGTATATATGTGTGTGTAGGTATTGTTAGTGTACCTGCTGTATTTTATAGGGGCTGGGCAGCTGGTGTGGTTCCATGAGACCGAAGAAGGGGTCCTGAGCCCCCTCAGCCTCCTCCATCATGCACAGATTATCAGCCACATCCAAGGTCAACCTAGGTGAAGGGCGAGTGAGACACTCCAGTGGTACTAAGCAATATGTGAAAACATCACACGTCGGTGCTGTACAGGCAAATACAACATCATGCATACTTGTATCTGTGCTGTTGGATTCCTATATTTATGAAATAATAAAAATATGACTGGAATAAGATGAACACATAGAATTTTTAGAGTGCAGAATGTGGAAAGATATATTGCATCTGCAGACAGAAGAGCTAATACATTACCGCTCTTACATAACACGGCTTATTAAACATTTATGAAGCCGTTTGCATGAAAGTAGCTCAATTTGTCCATCGCTCACGCAATAAAGCACTACCACCTCCGTTTCACAGTCTTTGTCCCCCAAAACCATCTCCCTCATAAATATCCTACCAGACGTGAGCTCAGACTTCCCTAAACACATACAACCTCAACACAGCTTAAAACTCAAGGCAGCCAGGGATAGAAATACTATTCCACTGTGCATGATCACATGTTGTGTGTGTGTGTTGTGTGTGCAGACCTGTCAGACTCCATGTCAATGGGCACACATTTTTTACAGCGCAGCAGACGGTCGATGGTGTGTTGAACTTCCTCTGGAAAACAGAAAAGGGGTTAAAACTGAGTTGTTAGAGTCTTCTGGCAGAAATAGAAGCAGTGTTGTGAAGGTCTAAAACATCTGACATGGCAAATGTAATGAAGGTGACCGTATCTGACCACTCTGCCTCCCTCTCTAAACAAGAGGAGGAGGCCATGAAGGGAACGATGCATCCTAGTTTTTTATTATTTAAGCTCATTTATAAAAGGTTCTTATACAGAAACTCTGGGTTTATTGAAATCCACACCTCATTCTGAACTCACGAAAAGAAAATAGTGGAAAATTAGACATTCAAAGATCATATGAAACTGAGAGCACAATCTCCACCATGCCATGCTTATGAAATATAACATAAACATATGATGAACTCTTTCGGGAGGTTCTATTCTATTCTACTGATTGATAAAATGATATACCGTTGCTGAAATCGACATCGCTTCTACACATAGCAGATAGATTCTCGGTTTCTCCTCCTGCTTATCATTATGCATTGTATTTCACCGTTTTCATCAACCATGACAACAGCATGATTGGGAATCTGTGGGACCCAAAATCAATTTCAGGATGTAATTTAAGACCAGATGAATAGAGACTGTTGAGCTGTGTTTGATATTATTGCATTCTTCAGTTCTATATTGGCTTCTAAATCAGAGTTGGCAGGGTGGTATGGGGAAACACACATTGTGCAGATGTATGAAAGTAGCACTGTGTTGTTTTATTTTTACACCAAAACAGCTGAGATTTCAACATCTAGCCACTGATGTCAGACAACTTGTCTGCTGTGTTTTCACATTTCACCTGAGCTTTGTTTGGAAAACTGCTTTTTGTCAAACTAGAAATCATTACTTTGCATTTGGAAAATCATTCACTTAAATCCAAATACTTCACTCTATCCACTGACATCACCAGACACTGGTAACTGAACACATTATGTGGGTTTTATATTGCATAAGGAAGTACAGCCTCTATTTTTTTGCAGAAAGCTACAGTATGTTGTGTGTAGACAATACAGGTTGGACAAATGTTTTTTTACTCATCCATGTCCCACGTCCTCGCTTACCCTTACCCAGAAAGAAGCCACACTGCTTGTGGTAAACTACAATCACTCCGTACTGCAGCTGGGACGACAGGTAGAGGGAGAACCGAGGCCTGGGCAGGTTGGGTTGCGGCGGGGGAACCTGGGCTGTCACGTAGTCCAAAATGTCACTGCTGTAAACATTTAACGAAATCAAATGGCTTTAACAAGTCAGCCCTAAAAATAACACACTAAATGCTTCAATACAAAGAGAATCTAACATTGATGCAGCACACTGATGCAAGTTGTGCTGATGCAAATGTAAGTAATATAAGAATGACAGAGTGAGATGTGCAAATATATATTATAAAATTGTTGCTCACAACTTTTATCTGGCCTGACTTACTTACCAGTGCAAATACACCTAACTTAATCAAGTGAATGAGTGTTACTAGAGATACCAGAGGGATAAGCAAACAGTGAGGATATAATAATATTCATATTAATATTTATTCTTACCATGTCCGGTTGACATTAACCTTGAGAAGCTCTCTGCGAGTGACCTTGATGCCACGGGTGGCTGCTAACCTGATCAACCAAGCACATTTAGATATTTACACAATTTAGAAATCTGACATGTTTAATGAATTAGTGAGTTAATGTTAGCTCAACACTCCTTACAAGCTAGTGTAGCTCTGAGTGTATGGGCTTTACATTAGCTTTTGTTTATAAACTCACCAAACTGTTGAAAAACATCCGGAGTTGCGTTGGAGGACATTCGGGTAGTAAAACATGTTGCCTTTGTAGAAAGAGCAGACACTTTGATGAAAGAGCAAAACGTTTAGGAATTCATTCAACTAAGTTTAAGGCAGAATGTTAAAAGCTTGATAGGTTACGATACGATTTTCCCGCGTGCAATACGACTGGACCAATCAGGTTGCAAGCTTCGTCACATTGAAAGAAAACACCCGTGATGCATTCAAGGACTATAGGAAATGTGGTAAATATGCGTTTAGGGGTATAGTGCTTTAGGAAGTTGGGGTTTTGAGATAGAAAGGTGAATAATGGTGTTGCATGATTCTAGATACTTCCTGAAGATGTAAGACTTGCCCCAACTCTGACCACTTTTAAAACTAGACTGAAAACGTTTATGTTCACCATAGCTTTCTGCTAAACCTTTTAATGTCTGCACTGTTTTTAATTATTGCAAATATGTTTTTATTCTCCTTTTCTTTCTGTAATGCATTTTTAATTTTGCCTTTATTTTCTTTTAATTCTTCTATTTTTGTTTCACTTTGTTGTATGATGTGAAGCACTTTGAGTCTGCCTTGTGTATGAAATGTGCTATACAAATAAAGTTGCCTTGCCTTGCCTAGATGTAACTTTCTCACAGATTGAGTGAAAGTATGAGTTATTTGTGTTATGGTGGATTATTAACAGTGATAGAAAGGGGGTGGGGGGTGGGGGGGGGTGGTACTTGTGATGAGGCTTACATTACAAATAATCTGATCAGTTTTATAAAATATTCTGTATTATTACAGATAAAACTACTGAGCTATGTGTATCAAAAAGTAGTCCTACATTGTGTTGCTAATACTTCTGTAGTAATGCTGAGTTTTAGTTGTAATACAGTGATTTGATAATGTGGTTGCAATAGTACAAATCTTAAATCAAATATTACATTTGAGTTCAAGATGAGTCATTGTGAATATTTATTACCTTACCTTTACAGGATGAGAAAATAGATATGAAACCACTCAAGAGAATCCCATGTAACAAAAGATAAATGAACAGGGACACATTACAGTCTGGAAAATGTGTTTTTTTTATTGTGCTGTGTTCAAACTGAATTTCACGGACATATGTTAATTATTTTAAAATGTGAGTTAACTTTTGAGTTAAGATTATACTGCTCTAACGTCAGTTTTGGTATCCTAATAAGTTTCTATTTTTACTCGCGGATGTGAAAGGAAATGTGACGTCACCCTTCTTACGGATAGCCAGCGGCGAACGATTGGCCGCGCCTCTGTGCGCGCGCGAGGAGGCAGGCGGTAACGTGAACGTCGGGTGGAGGAGTCTTGATTGGAGCTACTCAGTGAAGAAAACTACGGCGGAAGGAAAACACATTCTGTCGCGTCTACTCGCTTCATTTCCACAGAGCGCTCCCTTTAAAATGGCGTATCACAGTCCGTACCGAGCTGCCCCGCACATCAACGCGCCTCCGGACCAGAGCTTTCTGTGGAATATCTTCCAGAGGTGAGTGGGGAGCGGCGGGTAGTTTCTCCGCCGTCTGCCCGTCTCTCCGCTCCGCAGTGAAAACCGCGGAGAGGAAGGGAGGACGGCAGCGGGGCTGGGTGTCGGTGGACACACGGAATGTTTCATTCACAGCTCGGGGTTTTCCTCTTTACTACTGTCTACTACTTTTCTTGTCCGAGAACAACCGCACTCAAATGCTGTGCTTTGCCGGGTCCAAGGTTACCGTTCGGCTGCGGAGCTTCCTGGAAACATTTCAGCACAGTGTCGGTCTCACACACAGCCTGAAGCTAACCACGTCAGTCAGCCTGTGTGTGTGTGTCAGTGTCACGGAGCTGCGTTAGTGGCGTTAAGTGCTTTTGATATGAAGTCCCAGGCATCAGTGAACTCTATCTACACCAATGAGAGTTCACAAACTGGGGGACCAGGGACCTCCAGGAGTCCTTGAAGGCTTTACCTTCCACACGATAGGATATTTTATGAATGAATCAGCTGCTTGTCTCAGCAACCAAGTCTGCAGTGGACAAATCCTCTCAAGATGGGGGGTTTCCTCCGAAAATTCTGTCTATATGACGCAGTGTGTGTCTATTTATGGGAGGCTGACATGAATACATTGGAGAGCTCAGTCCAACATAATCACCAGGACTGGCTTTATTTGTTATTGAGCTGATGTTACAGTGTCAGTGGCAATGTTAAACCACCGAGAGTCATCAGTTTCACCATGATCTGAGTCAAAAGTGTGTCAGCAGCTAAGAAGGTCACAGTAGTAGCCAGAGAGGGGAATACTTGATATGCGTTGCCCCCTTGGTGATAGTAAGCTATAGAGTTATGTAATACTGCAGAGGTTTTTTTTTAATCTGCTGCTTTGCTTTCTCACAACATTGAGATGCTGCAAGCATTGGAAGGCTCAAAGCACCCTTACGCAAATAATTAATGTATGGCGCAAAAACCTCTTAGAAATCAGGTTTTGTCTCGTGTATCTTTGACCTTTTTCTTTGTTTCTCTTTTGTCTCTCTCACACACTTCTCAACACTATCGTGACACGTCATTTTACCCCGACACAACAATGTGACTTTAATGATCACAAACAGTCATCTCTCACATGGGCTTTGTGCTGCCTTGTCTGTTGCCTCCTGGTAAATATCTGGCAGAGGAGTGCTGGATTTCCCTCAGTCATGTGATCAGAGTCAATAGAGCATAGTTGACGTGGAAGGCCTCTCAATCTCTGTGTCATGCGCACACACACACACACACACACACACACACACACACACACACACACACACACACACACACACACACACATTTACCAATCTGATGACTCACTGACTGCCCCTCTGTTGCTTTCGTGTATCCATTCAGATTAAGTCACACCTTGTAACACTGTTAATCCGATCTAATCATCAGTGCCTGAGATTTTGTCTATTTTTGTAAAAAATATATTTAATTTCACTAAGTGAATCATGTGGAAGTCATTCGCTTCTTTCTTGGCTGCTCTCTAAAGAATGACGTTGGTATGACAAAAATCTCACACCCAACCCTTCGAGAGTTACGAAGAACATCAGGTTTCATGTTGGATTTAGATCAACAATAATGATACGTTGCTATGCAACTGTTCACACTGAACATTTCAGAAATCTCACAACATATTCAAACTCCTTAGTAACTAATAAGAATTTGTAGGAAGGAAATTAAGTTAATCTAGAATAAATGAACAGGAGTGAGTGAGGTTTGTACATACAGTAAAAGTATGTGATCAATGAAAATGTGTGTGTAATTTAAAGCAGACCATGGTTTGATCCACAACGTAAACCATGCATCCCAAACTTTGAAATACAAAAATAGCAATGGAAACTGACTGTTGGACACCAGGATTTCCTTGGAAGGTTTTTGTGAAATTGAATGGAGCTTTTATTTCAAAGTTTCCCCCCCATTATGGGAGCCACAATGACATCGTTTACAGGGAGCGCTTTGTTCCACGAGCCATTTTCCAAGCGGATTACTCAATAGGAAACAGTGAAACATGGGAAAAGCTGAGCAGGATGACCAAGCCATGGTGTTTTATGACACGTCCTCCCACTGTTTTACCTACCAGTTCTGTGTTTGACAACGAGAAGATGGACACACCAGATGGTTCACTGTCTGCTGCAGGCAGGAAGCAGTCTTAATGATGTCTTAACTTTTTCAGCTCGCTTTACGTAAACGTCTGGCGAGGTAACTTCACCTGAGGCTGACTGAGTGAGATTTTTCTGAACACACATGCTCCTTTGAGTTAATCTGTCAGTGTTTGGTAAAGGTTGGGTACCCCCACTGCCTGCACCCACCCAACCACTCCTCACTTTCACAGTGCTTTCATTTACGGAGGCATGCTGGGAGCTGTTTTCTCTCCCCAAGGACAGCAGTCAGGTCTCCTTATGTTTGTTTTTCTTTATTTAGGGGGGAAAGGTAAAGCAAGGAGAACACACAGACGTATAGCTGATCACCGTGTAGACAGCCATGAAGGCTGCAGACATTGAGGTTCAACTGCACATAGAGCGTCACAGCTGGGAGCGGAAACCCAGCCCACAAAGTCAGCACTGGGCCGGGCCTGTGCGGGGTTCCCCGTCTCCTCCCCTCCTTCTTCTTCTCTGCTGGTATCCAGCTTGCGTCTGTTGAGTGTGCTCTCTGTCGACAGGTCGGGCTAGGCAGATTGCGAAGGAACAACTGAGTCACTGAATGTTAGACCAAGCTACATTTCAAGACTGCGAGGGCTGTTATTTGCGTCACAGTCCAGCCTGCTTGTGTGTTTTTTTGCCTCTGTATTTGAAAGAGAGACTCTGGTCTGACTTTTTGAAAAACATGCATCTTAATAGCTTAGATTGTCAGCTGTCTTGTATTTAGGTAGATGGTTTAACAATCAAAAAGCTTTGTTGTGATCTAATTTCTGAAAACTAGATGTGTTGCAACTTTCAGATATCTTTGTCACAAATGGGTTTTATTTCATGACCTGAAACCGCTCAATGTTGGTCAGGGGATGATGACATGTCCAGAATAACATATTCTTTTAATTTGAAAAAAGCTAAAAAATAATGACACATTAATCAAAAATATAAATAATATTGATTTGAAGCTGTCGGCCCTGCGATAGACTGGCGTCCTGTCCAGGGTGTACCCTGCCTTCGCCCAATGACAGCTTGGATCGGCTCTAGCCCCCCGCGACCCTGAATACAAGATAAGCGGTAGACGATGGATGGATGGACGTTTGGCATTTTTGGATCAGGGATCAAAATTGTTCTAGATGGGTTTTCTGCTCCTAGACAAATAGGATAATGTAAAGATTATTTTCTTGCAAGCGGATGCTGATAGCACTTTAAGATACTTCTACGGTTGCAAACATTTAGTTTCACTTTTCGCTGTCTCAGGATCAACACACACACACACACACACACACACACACACACGTGCTTGGAGCCTGACTGGTCTCAGGGGAGCTACAAGCGTACAAGCTGCCTTTTGTGTCGTGATCATAAAACTCCATTCATTTTCAGTTGACTGTTGAAATACTAACACACACTTGGGAGGATCAAGTTTCAGCTGGCGTGTGTGGGTACCTGTTCCTACTGTGTGTGTGTGTGTGTGTGTGTGTGTGTGTGTGTCTATCTAATCTGTGTTTTCTTCCCCAGGGTTGACAAGGACCGGAGTGGAGTGATATCAGACTCAGAGCTTCAGCAGGCCTTATCGAACGGTATGTATCATCGTCTGATTGTTCTGCTGCTCACCTTAAGGGTTCTTTCTACTCCTATCTCCTCGTTTCTGACCATTTCTCCTCTCCTTTCCTCTATCTTCTTCTTATTTGTATTACTCTCTCTGCCTCTTTTTTCATCCCTCCACCTCCCTCCCATCTCTTCGCTACCCACCATTGCTTTCTGCCACTATTTGATTTAAGCAACTGCCAAGCCGAAGCAGAAAATGGATTGTGATTTTTGTAAGTTTTATGTTTGTCTCTGGAGAACAGAAGAAGCAGGCGAAAAGTTGAGGAGGGAATAATCAGGACATGTTTTTTTATCATTAGTGGAGAAATTAAAACTAGCCAGAGATGTAGTGAAGGTTATCATCATGCAAGTGGTTTTACTGAATGAATCAGGAGTGATGTTCAAACTTCAGGAGGTTTAGTTGCTGGCTTTCTTTTTTAACCTTCTCCAAAACAAAATTACAAATGATGTAATCAATGGATAAAACAGTGTTGCTCTAACGTAAGCTACAAACATTAGCATGCCCACCTCTATAGTTTATTATCTACAGTAGTAAACTTACTGTGTACAGCGTTGCTTCCAAGGTCAGGTACATTTTGTACATTATTTTGCGGGGTTTCTGGCACTTCCACCATACAGTGTTTCCTCACTACCTGGATGCTACTATATTAGAGTGTAACGTTAGCACCGCCTCCCCATTCCTTATTGGATTAACCCTAACCCCAGCCACTTTAGTTCACAGATCATGTTGGTTAATCCACATCCTACAAGCCTTTTCTCTGGTAATGTTAAACGGGAAACATAGCATAACATAGTTTGAAAATAGGAAAAGTAAAGCAAAAATCAAACCTCTGTCTTGCTTGTCCAAGTATGTAAGTCAAGTAGTAAGAAAATTGGGGGCCTGATCTTACATTTTTCTTAATCAAGTTTTTTTGACTGGATCACGATCCGGGTCCGTTAATATTGGGTAGCTGTCGATACCGAGCCACTTTTCTGTTTCCCATTTACAGATCCAGGGCGGTTTCTGATTCCTCTGATTCTGATTTGTTTTCAGCGCACACACAGAACAGACAGCTAGTGGGCCGTGAGGAGATATTTGTTGAATTTGACAAGAATTTAATTAGAATCGCCGTCTTCACCATTGGATTATTGATATGATATCAATAAATGATTAACTGGGAGTTTGGGACTCCTGAAATTAACATGACTCGATCCACTAGAGAGGAGACTTGTTAGTCTGTTAGAGTGGTTGGAAATCCAGAAACACGTTCAGCTTTGTTACAGAGTGAAGGTTCTTTTCTAACAAACTATCTTCCCTGAGCGAGGACACGGGCATGCCAAGTTTAATTCATCAAGTTACTCACAGAATTAACATTAATGAGCTCCAGAGACGTTTTTTTTTACACCTGCTCAAAATGAGAAGTTGTTACTCAAATGTATTGTAAGCTGTTCTTCGCTCATGATAAGTAGCGTCGGGGGTGTATTTTGCCAAAATCCATTATGTACACCCAAGTCATTTCTCACATTCTCTCTTAATTTTCACTTGCATGTGGAACATATGGCATGCACTGCTGTGGTGAAGGAGAGCAGCGGCACAACACTAGCAGGCTGAGATATTCAAAGTCCACTTCAGTTCATTTTGATCTGCTTCAGTTTAACCAATAAGATCCCTTGAAATAAGCCTATGATTGGCTGGCTCAGGAAATCTCCACTTAAACCAATGACTGTTGTTTCAAAAATGTCTAAGAATTTCTAGTAAATCTGATCCCCTTATCATTGTGAGCTGAGTATACACTGTGCTTGAATTAAAAGTGTGATAGGAACACTAATTAAGAGGGCAGGAAATGGAGTAATACAGGGATGACACGTTTTGTAGGCCGACCCATAAGTTAGCATCGCCCTGGTTCCCTCGACAAAAAGCCAATGGCATTTTTGATTATTGCAGAATGTGTGACAAACAAATAATTTGTGACAAACAAACGATGATATTTACACGTTTTGTTTCATCTTCATAATCTTGACAAACACCACTTTTATGATTTGTGAAACCACAGAAGACAAAAGCAAACATTAGGCTGTAAATTAGTTCTATCATGGACTAGGGGTGTAACGGTTCTGAACCGAAACGGAAAACCTCGGTTCAGAGGACTTCGGTTCAGAAACTCATTCTATCTTCCCGAACCTCGGTTCATCCCCGCCCCGACCGCACACGTGTGTCAGGTCCCTCCGGTTAGTTTCAAGATGGCTAATAAACCTGAGCTAGCGGGTCCCCCGTGTTTACACAGCTTCTTCTTCGTTGGTGTTTAATAGCAGTCGGCGTATACCTGGCTGTTAATCGTGACGCGAGTTTCACGCGAGGGTATGACATTTTTTCATAAATGCTTATATTATCAGGTCGACAAGCATTTATAAAAAATCGGCGAAACTTTTTCATACGCTGGCGTGAAACTCGCGTCACGGAAACAGCTGGATATACGCCGACTGCCATGAAACACCAACGAAGAAGAAGCTGTGTAAACACGGTGCCGTGCGTAGCTTTAGCATTAGAAGCTATCAGGCAAGTGTTCTTTTTAAATAAACTCCTGATGTACTTACAAACTTTAAAATGCCTCGTTTTGTGAGTACAGACCCTACCCAGCAAACATTTTGACGTCTACTTGACGTCTAATCGACGTCGGTCAGGCAGGTCGATTCGACGTCGACCAGAGGTGCTGAAATGAAAGTTTTTCTGACGTCGGATTTCGACGGCTCTTCGACGTCATCAATTCACGTCGTTTCAACGTCGTCTCGACGACATATCAACGGCTCACAGAACAGGCTACTATGTCATTATTACGTCGTATAGACGACTTTTCCACGTCTCTACGTGACGTCTAATCAACGTCGGTCAGGCAGGTTGATTCGACGTCTACCAGAGGTGCTGAAATGAAAGTTTTTCTGACGTCGGTCCCATGACCAACGTCATTTCGACGGCTCTTCGACGGCATCAATTCACGTCGTTTCAACGTCGTTTCGACGGCATATCAACCATTGTCAAAAAACACATGTAATGTATTGCATTTAAAAATATGTTTACCTAAATCTAGTTTCAACTAGTGCCTACATAACTGGCATTAACACATCCATACATTCTATGACAATCACAGCTCTTGTGCTGCATACATGTGCAATTCTCAATGCTCTAATCTACAACTATTTAAATTAATTTATCAATTTCAGCAAAAACATCCTTAAAATGCAAAGAGGTCAAAAAGTCCAATAGACAACACCAGCAAAATTCACATTTGCCAACTTAAAATATCACAGGAATGGTGAACCTGGTGGAAACTTTCATAGTAAATAAACTAACCTGTGATAAAGTTAAAAATACTCGAGTAATGTTCACCCATACTGTAAAATACAAGTAGTACATGGACTAATCTCAGGTAAAAAAAAAAAAAAAAAGAGACAGCATTCAGGACCATATACATACATACATACATACATACACACACACACACACACACGAGTTATCTATATATTGAATAATTGAATAAAAAACGAACATGTATATTTGAACAAATGTTTTATTGACTTCCTTTTTATTGCAGTCCTGTGGGGTCTTGTTTAAGGTGGTTCTGAATCACTCTGTTTCTGCATCTGTGGCCTTTGGACTCCATCTCTTCACAGCAGCTGGAGATAGGGCATAAGAAGAAAATAAACATTTTTACAGAGCGCCTATTCAGATGTTAAAAGCACTTTATAGATGGCAAGAACAAATTATAGAGCGAAAACCTTCTGCGCATGCTCCATCTCTCCGTCCCGTTTTAGGCCTGGCATATGAACTACAGCGTTTTCGGTGGATCCGTCTAAATGCAAATATTCTTGAAACAATACCGAGGGAGACGGAGAAAAAACAACGTTTTCGCCCGTCTGGAGGGCCCTTAAAGTGTTATGGTTCTGTAACGATGCTAAACCGAGAGTTGCACAGATGTTCGGCTCGGTTTAGCATCGCACCTCACGTAGCCTGTGAGCTAACTCAGGGCTAGTTTCACACGGCAGCTAACTCGGCTGCTAGCCGCCGCTCGGTTACGGATAAAAGCAACAAAAAAACAGCTATCTGTAACAATACACGATGCAGCAACACAATCAAAACTCTAACATGCAACTGATAAACGTACAATGTCTTCCCAAACACGGTTTCATTTTAAATTACAGTACTTTTAGTAACTCACCTTTCACAGGTGTCTGTGTCTCCTCCTCGTCAACTGACGCTGCAAAGTTCTTCTTGCGCATGCGTAAGAAACCGCTAGGTGCGCTAACTACGCCAGGAAAAATAGTTCCTAGATGGATGCTAGAATCACAAACATTTTAACCCACATTGCCAATATGCTACTACATTATTTTCTTAAATTCACGAACATATTTCCATTATTTCGCATAGTTTTTTTTAGCATCCGTGCGTTGATATGTCGTTGAAACAACGTCTAAATGACGTTGGTCATTTCAGCCCCTCAGATAGACGTCAAATCAACCTGCCTGCCCACATTATTGGATATCTGCATCTCGGCACAGCAGTAGATAGAGGAAATCATTCTTGACAGTGTTTTTTCAGTTAAACATGTTTTCTTTGAGATCGTATTCCCCCTAATGTTATCATGTCGAAAAAAAGTCGAATTAAAGTCACGTCGTGACGCGACGTCGATTGGACGTCTTCATCTAGACGCAGGTCGAGAAAACGTTTTCTGTCAGTGTTTATTCAGTTAAACCTCTCTAAAATGCATATTTAATAAGGTCATATTTGCCATGATATTATTTTATGATGTTGAAAAACAGTCGAGTTAAAGTCACATCGTGACGCGACGTCGATTGGACGTCTTCATCTGGACGCAGGTCGAGGAAACGTTTTCTGGCCGTGTTTATTAAGTTGAACCGCTCTAAAGTGCATATTTAATTAGGTCGTATTTGCCATGATATTATTTTATGATGTCGAAAAACAGTCGAATTAAAGTCACGTCGTGACGTGACGTCGATTAGACGTCTTCATCTAGACGATGGTCGAGAAAATGTTTACTGGGTATGTGTACTACTGCAGAAGTTTGGTAACACTCCATGCATTATTAGTGGGGACATTTACGAGATATACTGTAACTACCATAGCGCTATTACGAAGCCGTTGGGCTGATCGCCCTATCTTGACCACTGCTGACCATCGCTAAAAATGCTTCCGAGGGGGTGTTTGGCTGGAGGTCATGGTGGAAATGACCTAGGGTCCATTTCACTCCGGACCATCACTTAAAGAGAAGTACTTTTTATTTATTTTTGTTATACCTCAGACTGGTGTAAGAAGTTTTTCATTTTTACTTCATTTAGACAATGTAGACTGGTCTTAAGACAAATGTTTATTTGTTGTATTCCTTAAGAGATTAATAGAAGTGTTTTTAAAAAATGTTTTTGTTGTGGACTTGTTTAAAGAGAAGTGTTATACTTGTTAATATAACTAATGTTCTTGATATATCCTTTAATATAATCCAGACATTTTTTCTGGAAGTTTTCCAAAAGGTTTTTCAGTATGTTTTTAAAAACCGAGGTTTGAACCGAACCGTGAGTCAAAAACCGAAGTCGAACCGAATCGTGGTTTTGGTGAACCGTTACACCCCTATCATGGACACATGCCTTTATGTCACCAGCGCAGTGTTCGGCGTGATTTGCAAAAAACGCTGCTAACTCATGTCCTGCAGCACCCTACAGTGAACTGTCAATTAAAGAGAACGCCTGAAGACTCAGAGGAAATAATCAGCAAGAAAAAGGACCCAGGGATAGAACATGAGAATTACAGCTGCTAGTGATGGAAGTGCATTCACCGCTGGTCCTGTGGAGCTCAGGAGCTGGATCCAAACAGATTAAGCGTTCAGTTCCCTCAGGGGCCTTGTAAGCAAAAAAAAAAGTAAAAAAGTATACTTGTGATTCTGCAAGACCGTTTGGGGAGCAGTGTTGAATATGTAATACAGGTCATCTTCTCTGCTCAAATCCTGGCAAGGGAAGTCAGTCTTGCACTTGTGTGGACTGAGAAGTGTAACAGGCTGGTGAAATATCTGTCTTCATGCCCACACACAACCCAGCACCAGCATCGCCTCTTGACCTTCCTCACAACGAGACAGCTAGGTTGATTTATGGTAATGATTAATGGGACTCGTATTTCGGGGCATAGTAGAAATTGTAGCACAGGCTGATGTTTGTCTTCTCATTAAAATATAATGTGTTCCATGTCAAGTTTATGGCCAAATTGCTCGGGCAGCTTTTCATAGACTTTAAACAGATTACTCTCCTCAGAAATCCATTTTTTTCTGGGCACTTCACAGGAGGAAAAGCATTGAAGCCAGCAGCAGCAGCGGTGAAAGAAGCTGTTATCAGGCAGTGCAGTGGCTCTGGCTCAGCATACTGATTAGTTTGAGTGTGTGTTTCTGCATGCATGCATGAACCCACATGTTTATCTAAAGCATGGGCGAGTGTCGTTCATTTCGTCTGCATGTCAGGGTCAGTAAAACAGCCTTTTATTTTGTTCTCACAGACTTAGCGTGTATGTGTTCCCTGTTGTTTGTATGTGCACCTTGCTGTGGATGTGCGTGCAGTAAACAGCAGGGTTCCCGGTCCAGTCTCCGCCAGCTCGTTAGGCTAACTGTGATGTGACACAAAGCCAGTGAAGCTGAACACACACGGCTCCGCATCCTGTCCTGCAGTTTGCCCGCTGAAGCCACCAACCCTGTCTCTGTCTGTTCGTCTGTCGTGCGTTCACCATGCAAACAGTGCACTTATTTGCATCACACCATCAACCAAACCTTTGTTTGCCACACTGCTGTGCTCCCGTTGTCATTATCATCTACCTCCTCTTGTCTCTTTCCTTTCCCCACCCGTCCTCCCTCAGGGGAGCAGAGTGCAGAGAGTGCCAAGGCCCAGGAGGTTGGGTAGCAAGGCAGGGGTTGCTGGTGCATTGCACTCCTCCATCCTCTGCTGTTTCTGCACCACATACTCTGTCTTATTCTTATCTCACCTTTCAGAACTCAGCCTTCAATACCTGTTTTTTTCAGCCTTCCTCCAGGTTTCTGTCCTGCATTTGAACAGTTCATCTGATATTTTTTTCCTTCTTAATTCTCCTGGGTGAGCTATTTTCTATAGTTTACAACCCAGGTTTTCTTTTATCAAGTGTTTTGATGCTTCAGAGGCTTTCTGCTCACTGTGTTTTTGTAATGTTACAAACTGGATGTAGCATCTCTCCTCTCCTCTCCTCTGCTCTCCTCTCCTCTCCTATTTCATCCCCCACATTCCTCAGGAGGATATGGCACCGGCTCATTGCCCGCTGTGTCCTCTGTCTGTTTGTCCTCTCTCACTCTTACTTTCTCTCTCGTTCTCTTGTAAATGCTCCTCATCTTAGTCCCACTTTTTATACTCTTCCTCTCCCTATTTTCCCTCCCTTCATCCCTCCATCAGTCCCGGGTGTGATGGTATCGTCCCTGATGAGAGGCTGAAGTGTGTGTGCATGCCTGTGTGGTGTGTTATAGCTGTGCCATTTGCTATAAATATAGCGTTGCTTTGTCCTCCCTTCGCTCAGCGGTGAGTAGACATCATACCAACTTGCTGTCATGCTCTCCCACTCTCGCGCAGCACAGATTTATACTCCTCCTTGAGTTATTTATTTAAGTGTGTAGGAGCAGTAATAGCCACTAAAATTGCTGATATGACTGAGAGGGTGCTGGCAGATTGCGGAGTTTGCCAAATGCCAGGACTCATGGAGCCAAGGACAACCTTTACACTTCTACATGTGTGGTGTTTTGTACAACAATGTTGCACTGGAGTTTTGTTAGATGATGGCAGTGAGCATTCATCTTTGTTAGCCGATGCTGAGCTTTTGAAAATATTTTCCCTTTTATCAATTTTCAGACCTGCTTAGTCTATTATAGCTGCATATGAGATGCTTCATGCACCCCCTGACTGCATTGCACTCTGTAAAAACAGTGGATTTGGAGTGCCTGGAGTTAATTGTTCTCATCTGTGTCTGACACATCATGACTATTGTCTGGCATAAACCAGAAGTGATTATTTATAATGGGTTATGAAACGAGCGATGATTTGGCTCAGTTCAGGTGTTTTTAAATATTAAAGACACTCAACATTTTGGAATTGCCTTCCACATAAGATTTGGACCAATCAGATGGCTGAGAGGAGTTCTCTATATTTTTTCCTCTTTTACAAAGGTTCCTGTTTTGGTGTCAAGTGGACAATAATGCCTTTAACAAGCTGGAACTAACAAGCGTTTTGATTTAGAAAAGCGATACTTCAAACTTACTTCAAGCTGAGCATGGACAGACAAATCACAGTTTGAATCCATTCAATTTAACCACCAAGTAGACTGCAGACAGCCCAAAAATACAACGCTTCCCCTCCTTTTTTGGGGGAAATAGCTGCAACAGTATACTCCCACTGTGGGGACATGGAAGTTTTACTTATTTATTTATTCTTCCTTTGGGGTGAAAACCATTTCAAATGTAAATAATACACCTGGTGTCTGAATTATAGTCTTGGGCGATCCCAAACAATGTTTGAAATATGAATATCGGCACTAGAAATACAAGGTGAGGATGATGATTAGGCTGATTTTAAAGATGTCGGTAGTTCAACCCCTATTAATATTGCCTAATTATTTTCCATTTCAAAGTTAAATCATAACCTTGGGAGTTTAGCTCATGTGTGATTTGGTTCAAGTCGGTGAAACTACTGTAAGATGTATAGCTGCTGTGTGTGCTTGCATATGTTGAGCGTGTATGTACAAGTGTCTCACACTTGTACATATGTATGTGTTTACTCTGTGGTCAGTTCACCCTGTTTTTCCACCACCTCTCTCCTCACCTCCTATATTCCCTCTCTCCCCTCCTCCTCACTCCTCTCTCTCTCTCACCAGTGAGAGAGCCCAGTGTTTGGACTGGACAGAGGCTGTATTGTCCCACTTTGCCATCAGAAACACACACAGACACAAACACACAAACATCTCTACCAATATGGCCACCTCACACTGGGCAGCAGCAGTCTGTCTGGCACACACTGGTGACCTCACAGCTAGTTACTGGTATGAAACGTGTGTGTGCGCTTAAGTAGAATCATTGTCTGGAAAGGTCACAGCTTGTTCTGTTTTTCTGCCGTGCAACATTTATTCAGACGTTACAAAACGATTGCTGACATTTTGGCCCGGGTCAGATCTCAACACAGTAGAGCCAGACTGATGAATCAGCCACGCGTTGATATTGTATTATTATCAAAACTCATGGTTTGGATCTGACAGGGTATTGAGTTAAGCATTGCATCAGCAGAGAAAACAACAGTAGTGTGGCTAAATAATTGCACAAGGAAGAGCCCTGTTTTTTCTGCCATTTAGAAATGTCAGGTGCACTTCAGCGTGGAGAGAGCAGACCAAACAAGTGGATTGTTGTACTGCTCATCAGCTCTGTTATTGGGCTCAGCATAGGTGGAAGTGTCTGCCAGGTTTATGCCACTAAGTCTGTGTTAAGGCATCCTGGTGGGATCAGCTGTCACAAATCTCATTGAGAAGAAAGCCACACGCATCCCATAGGTAATGTTTGTTTCTGAAATGCTGTTATCAGTTTGTCAGAAATCGTTAAAAACAAAACTTGTGACGTGAGGTTGTCATCAGACTGCACTGCAGCAAATATACAGTGATTCATTTGTCTTCATTCCACAATTGTTTTTGCATCAATAGGCTTATGATACCCTGTGTTTGTTGCTTTGAGATCAGCACTCCAATAGATGGTATAAAGAATATAGATTCTGACCCAAACCTCAGCTTCAGTATGAGCCTCAGGCCTGGTCCCAGAACAGCTCTACCCACAGTCCCATGCAGCATTACCCATCAATAAAACGAACCAAGGCAGAGGAAGGAAATGTCTGCTTTGAACATTGAAGTAAGATCCAGAGTCAGAGTCGGTATCCTGAAATCGTGAGGTGTTGAAGTCCTTAAGCCGTTTATGCCCCATGTCATGTATTTGGACACATTTATGGACTTTTTCTGGTGGTGAAATCAAAGTGAAAATAAATAATTTCTATATTCCGTTTTGCTTGCCACCACTTTATTTAAATGAGGTGCTCAATTTCAAAGAGTTGTATCAAAGCCCTTATAGCTCCTACTGCAAACCTGCTTACTGCTGGCGTGGCTAAACTGTGGAGGGAAATCAAAAATAAGCAGTTAGATGCAACACAGTGTGAAAAAGGTTCCACAGTAAAATACTGCAGATGTTGTTTTAGGGGTCTGCCAATAGAGTCAGCAAAAGTGGGATAGAGAGTTCAGGTTACTGCAACAAAAACTAAACTGCATGGTTTGTGCTGTTTCTTTCTTTTTTTTGTTTTATCTTTGCTCATCTCTCCTCTTGTTGTAGTTTTTCCCCTCTTTCTTCTCTTTTATGTTTCTGCGTGTCCTCTCGGCTCGTCTCTCTTGGCTGCATCCTCCCACACTCACTTCTCTTTATTTCTGGTCCTGAACTGTTGGGCCTCTCTGTAATAAATTGAGATGGTGAGTCAGCAAGGATTTAGATGCCCTGATAAATCTCAGTGTCTCTTGAGAGTTGAGAGTGTGAAGAGGGCTATAAAGTATAAAAACCCTGCTGAACTAAAGCCCAAAGCTTTTCTGGTCATATAATTGACAGGTATATTTACATAAGATGGAAGAATGTGCCATAGTTGAAAAATAACGACGATGTGTGCTTGCCTTCAACTTTTTATTCTATAATTCTGATTATGAATAAACTTGTTATTTAGAGGTGTTCACATGCCACCTGCTTCCTCCTGAATGTGATTTTTACCATTTGTTGAATGCTTTTATCCTCCTCTTAGTGTGGGTGGCTTATCATGACCTCTTGCCAGTTGTCAATTAGATGGTAATCTGCATGGAAAATGAAAAAAAGCTATAATAACTAATATTACCTGGGCAGACATGAACAATATAAGAGGTTTCCACTGTTTATGAGCTTTCATTCCCTCATATTTGCCGCCTGTGAAGCTGCATTATCTTGTTCCATCACACAATCTCCTGTCTTTAACAGTTAGAAACCTAAAACTGGTCTCACTGGGCCTGGTGTGTTTTTAACTGGTATTCTTCTGTCTCACAGGCACATGGACTCCCTTCAACCCAGTGACGGTGCGCTCCATCATATGTAAGTAGATGCTGACGGTGATGTGCCCAACTTTAACACAACCAATTCTTGTTGTCTCAGACTCTGCAGGATGTTTATTTGCCTCCTCTCCATGACAACCAGATAAATTAATTACGATTTGCACAATCTGAAGTCAGACACAGACTTATCTTTGGCTCCAGTAACTGCTGCTCTAGAGGAAACCTGCAGCCATCAATAACGGGGAGAGAGAGCATCAGCAAGAAACGTGCAAGTTGGTCTCAAAAGGCAGCCGATTGCAAATAGATCAGTAGTTGAAGTCTGAGGCACTCTTAAAGCAGTTGTAATAGACAGCTGAGGTTAAACATATTAAACTGCAGTGGTTTAGGACTAGATTGGCAGCTTTAAAGCTGTGCTATTGTAGGTCTGATTGTACCTCAACACAATTAAACCTAAATACGTCTCTCCTTTTAAATCTGAAACAATGTGGCTGATTTATAAGTTCATCCGGCTCATCTGCTTTTGCTTCCAGTTAAGACAAAAATATGTTAAAAATAACTCCCCGGGTCTCATATGTACTGTTCCCTTTCTGTTGTGTGACTCTTAGTGTAAATCCATATAATTCCATCTTCTCCCCTTCTGACTCTTCCATACAAATCCATTGTTTAATAGTCCCCTCGCAAGAAGCACATCCTGTGATAGCACTCCCTTTGTTGAGAGGTAATTGGATTGAACCACATGAGAGTGAGGAGGGTAGTATTAGTGGGAGTCGAGCAGTTTTCTTCCTCTGTTATAACGTGCTTTTATGAGGTATGAGTTGGTCAAATATGAGACCCACAGTTTACATTTCTCTGCTCTCTGACAGACATATATATATATATACATATATAAATCAATAAATATGTGTGAATGCATGAGACAGAATGTGATCAATGTCTCTTACTGTGTACGTTACTCTGAACCTCCTATCCCTCTCCTTCAGCCATGTTCGACAGGGAAAACAAAGGCGGGGTGAACTTCAACGAGTTCGCGGGCGTGTGGAAGTACATCACAGACTGGCAGAACATCTTCAGGAACTACGACCGGGACAACTCCGGCTTCATTGATAAGAATGAGCTCAAACAGGCGCTGACTGGATTCGGTGAGCAGCAAAGTATGCTTGTGTATTAACATAGAATGAATGTGGTGGAGGGCTCCGTATCTGTCTAGGAATGTCTGTGGGTCAAAAGGTCAGATCTCACCTTTTCAGCAGCTCTGTGTTTGAATAGACCAGCATGCCGTTGGAAGTTGTTTCTAAAAGTATTAAAGAATAATTCTGCTCATACAGGCAAGTGTCATGGTTTATGTTTCAGACAAAGCTAACATAGAAATCAATGAAACGGGTCAGGCTATGTTTTGCATGATTTCTTTTGCCTTTGTCATTATGTGCCAAGTGTTTCTAATGTCTTAACGTGTCTACAACGAAATCTCTTAAGTCTTTCAGATGTCCATCACAGCTCATTGTTAACATGTTTGCCGGTGTGTGCAGGATATCGTCTATCGGATCAGTTCTACTGCACGCTGATAGAGAAGTTTGACCGCCAGAGGAAGGGACAGGTTGCCTTCGATGACTTCATCCAGTGCTGTATTGTGCTACAGGTGACATATTCATACTAGATACTGTATTGTGTTCTTGCTCAAGTATAGGAAGTCCTTTGGTTTACTACTTACACTGCAACAAGGCTGCTCTGGTAATCACAAGATTCAAAGGGGAGTTTAAGAAATGCATTACAGTCCTCCCTTTTAGATTATGAATCTCCTTTTGAGGTTCCACTTGAGCCTTTATGTTCCGTTTCAGTAATTTCACACACATCCAATTGTAATGAAGGTTGCCAAGCGTTACTGTAACCTTTAACTAATACAGGAGCTGAAGCAGCTCTTCAGGTACATTAGGGTAGTAATAGAACAGCAGCTTTGGTATCGACTTGCTCATGATCTCACTGGAGAGGTCTAGCCTTTCACTGTATTTGGCACCCCCCCCCAGACCTAGATTTGAATAAATGACCTTGTGTTGCAATATGTGAGCGCATGCTATTCAGTGACCTAGAGTTGAATGATCGTTAACTACAGTAGTAAATGCATGACGATGATAATGTTGTAAAATCATGTTGAAAGCGCTGGAACAATAATACAACAACTAATCTGTTTTTATAAATGCATATCCTTTTACACTGGAGACTTGGGAGCAATAAGAACTTGAGATGCGAATGTTAAGTTATATTGACCATTTCCCCTCGTTTCCACAGAGGCTGACTGATGTGTTCAGGCGGTACGATACAGACCAGGATGGCTGGATCCAGGTTTCATATGAACAGTATCTATCTATGGTCTTCAATATAGTATAACGCACATGGGTCACCACAAAAGAGCACAACTGGACACAACTGTGCCAAAGCTGCCGGCACCTCCCAGATGTCTACCATGGTGGACACTACAAGATTTTTTTAAACCCTAATTTTTAGCCCCAGTTAGGCTGTTTCACACACAATTTATAAGCTGAATACAAAAACACTTTGAAGGACCAGTTTTTTTTAGGTTGTAATTCCTCCAGATGATAGGAGGTACATCTACAATGCTTCATATATAAAAACAAAAAAATCTTGTAGTGTTTTGTTCTATGACAAATCTGAACTAGGTCTGTGCTGGGGTTGATATCTGTCTGTCAGTCTGTCTGTTATTGTCAACAAACTTTTTAATGTCTTACCTTTAAAAATAACTGTTGAGAGTAAAAATGATGCATTGTAAATATGATTTAAGATGCATTGCATGCTTTTCAGGGAAATTTAGCCCCATGTTGAAGCATGCTTTCCCTTTCTCTTGTCTTTTCCTCAGCCCTATTTTGCTCAAAGCCATGTTTACAATAACGGTGAAAGCGTTCTGCTTTGAGATTCACTGACATGCCAGCTTACATGCCATATTTGTACAAACTTATTTTTAACTGCAAAGTCAAATGTTAGAACATTTAATTTCTGGTAGAAGGTGAGCATAACGCCTTTAGTACGGCTTTTTTTTTGTGCATGATGCCTTAAAATGTGTAAAAAGAACACAAAAAACAAATCTTTTATTAAAAAAAAAAAAGAAGAAAATGTGATGTGGAGTTGCCTTTCATATTTTTTTTTAGGACCACAGAGCTACGTTGCATTGCGGAGGAAACAGCGGATCCGCACAGTGGCTCAATGTCGCCCTCTGCTGTACGATGGTCGTTTTTACCACCGCAATGCACCAACTTGAGTCCCGGAACCATGTGCGCTTTGGTCTTGTGTCTATGGGGACATATTAAAGTGTTGCACCTTAAGAGTACGTTTTGCTATCGCATTTTTTTGCATTGCGAGATGACTTAATTTGTGTAGAGCTTCTAGGCTTTTCACAAATGAGTGTTTGCAATGGCGCTAATCCATTTGCGGGCGTTCACAACAAGAATGTGAGGTTCTACCTGTTTGTGTAAAACATTTGGATAGTAAATCAATTGTAAAATCCTACAACGCTGCAGCGGGAGGAGAAGTCAGTAACAGGTATGTGGGAAACGTGCAGTAGCGCGACCATGACTGTAGGAGGCAGCAGAGGCCCCTATAATATCAGCACAGTACATTACACACCGTTTTAACTTTGCGTCATACTCAGTTTAATTAGACACAGGGGAACTTTCCTTTCACCTCACAAACTAAACGTTTTTCACAGCCAAGTTTCACTCATTGCCTTTTCGTTGTTGTCATAACAACAAGCAATGAGCCAGCATGCACAATACCACGGCCCAAAAGTGGCAAACCTAAATGGTATGCAGGATTATTAATGTTTTTATTCCCACCTGTAGTTTTCCTGCTTTCCTCGAGTTGATGAATTCATGTAGCGGGTGTAATTATAAGAAAAGCAGATAATTAGTGTCATTTTCACCCCATAAATGACTTTACTGGATTTTAAATGGTTGTAATCAGCTAATCACAGAGCTATTCGCTATTGTTTACAATAAATGCATGCATTGAAATAAAACACCTCCCAGAAACAATTAGACCATTAAAATGCGATGCTAATGTTTTTTCAAAGTGTTCCACAGTTCCACTCCCTTGCACACACTGCACTGTGTGATAATTAGTTTGCGGCGTAGCAGAGTTGTTTTGTTTTTCCCCAGCTGTGCCTCCCTTCACTGCGTTTTGTTTAGCAGTCCCTTCTCTTAGAATAAAACCAGTGTGAGTGAGGTTAATGTAGCGGTGTTTTCCTCACTCTGCTCTCTGGGATGCAGTCTCCTCTGGCTGCGGTTGGCAGCTGGATTCCCCGGGACGACCCTAAACAATGTGGGGTCAGCTACCTGCTGCAACCTCAAGCCACAAACCCACACTCATAAACTCAAAACGAGAGCTGAGCCGAGGTCCTCACCTCAACCCCGACCGCCTCTTTCACTGTCTCCCTGTCTGTCACCGTTTTTCTGTTATCAAGTCTGTCCACACAGAACACTTTACATTCCACCTCCATCCCTCCTGCTGAGGAGGTCAGACTCGACGTGTCCGGGTCGGCCTCCGGTCTAAGTGTCGCGGTCCATGTTGATTTCTGTCTGCGCGTCTTTATCATCCTCTGTCATTAGCTGCGGGACAGACTGTGGTCACGGAGCCCAGGGGTCCGTGGTTGCCGTGGTGACCGGGAGACAGCGAGGCGTCTGCTCGAAATGCTGGATGCCCTCGACGGTGACCCGGTGGCTGTCCTGCATGAGAGAGGTGAGAGGCTGGATGGATGGGTGGAGGTTTGCTTTTAGATGCAGTTACTCAGGCAGATATTTACAGGCTACGCTGTTTAAGTCGGGTTTCAATCTTGGATCATATAAAGCCCTCAGCATCTTCAAGGTTCTGTGTTTCCGGTCCCAAAACCTGTCATGGGATTTCTTTTGGAATATCATAAAATTCACAGCACCTGAAAGAAATATGCTTATTTGCATTCATGCAGGGAGATAGACGAGAAGATTGATGTCTGCATGCTAAATCTGAAACAGCTATCCTGGCTCCGTGCGCCTACCAGCACCTCTAAATCTCACCTATTATTGTATCCCCCTTTTGTTTAATCTGTACAATAACCAAAGCATAAAAACATTTCATGTGCCAGACTCTTTCTTGGCCGGGAGCGTCAAGTCTACACTGGTTGCTTGGCAACGTTACAGCTGATGACAAGCCTCTTATTTTAGCTTCATATTTACTGCATGGACATGTTTTCATGTAACTCAGCAAAAAAGTGTTCCTGAAGAGAAAATCAGAGATTTGGAGCCATTGTCTCTCTTGCCAGAATGTATTTTACAACTTTTAAACTTCCTGGTCAAATAATAAACTCTTGAATCATATTTGCTAACCAGAAAGGAAGAACCGGTCATAGAAGTGCTGTGATCCCGTAATGGAAAGTCCTGCCATTGAAGTGTCGGCCCTTCTCTCCTCTGTCCTGAGCACTTGACCGACCTTCTCTCCATCACATCCTCCCTCTACAGGAGCCGCTGCTGCTTTGGGTCCTTAAATGTCTCCCAAATGCTGAGGTGACCACACTAGTGCACGCTCAGAAAACACACACACCTGTGAGGTGGTCTGCTCTGTGTCAGCCGCCCAAAGCCAGAATCATGCAACGTCTCTTAATGCCTTTCAAAATAATCATCCTGCTCACACACTGAATGAACTCCTTCCCTCAGTGGAAATAATGTCTTCAACCTGGATCAACCTGTCTGCTGTATAAAGTGTGCCGCGGCCCCAGGAGACACAAGCGTACACTTTGTTTGGTACTTCAGAGGTTGGAGCCTCTCCAGATGACGGCTGCAGAGGGTCGCTAGTCTCGAGGGCCCCTGAACAGAAAGCCGTGTGTCGGAGAGTAATTAAGCTCGTGTTAAATGGGATCGCAATGAGCGGCCCAGCAGCTCGTCCCAAGCAAAAAGTGGCTCCTCTGTGATCCCCACAATGTCTGTAATGTGCTTTTAATCGCACCGCCACACATTCCTGTCAGCAGGTTGTCCCGTACGGAAGAAGAGCGACCTTCCCGAGGTGATTAGCAGTCCGCCTGCTATGAGATGACAAGCAGGGAGCCTCTAGTTGGGCTCTAGTGTTTCGGAGAACATGAGGAATCCATTTTGCTCAAATTAGCGCCAACGCGATCATTCTCTCTCAGCTCTCATTTTTCAGTGTCGACATGTTTTTTTTTTTCAACTGGTGAAATCAAGAGTAATTGCTTTCTGCAGGTTTTTGAATATGCCGGCACATATTTGGAGTGTTTGGGATTTGGATTTCTGCGTGTGTTTGTGTTCAGGTGTGATCGAGACGTCGACCTGGCTGTGTCGCTGCTCACACGTGTTCAGCGGAACAGAGGTGAAGCCACTTTTATCATGAAAACACACTGTGCAGTGCTAACATGTGTGTTTTTCTATAAATTAATGGGTTTTAGTTTCACAAATGTGATGTTTTGCTCTTTTTCCCTTGTTATAATTCTAATAATTACAATTTATTCTTAATCATTTTGAACTCTACAACTGTTACAACTAAATACCCGTTGAGAAGGTTCCACTTTTTGACAACCTGTGACGGTATTTCTCACTATTGTCAAAACATTTACAAACCAAACAACCGATGGATATAACGGAAAAACAATCTGCAAATTATTCCAGGATAAAAATCATCACTAGTAGCAGTCTGATATAGTATATTATATTTTCCTGATTCTACTTATAACATTTTTTAAGCAGGACTTTGACTCCTAACAGAGTCGTTTTGCAATCTGCTATCGCTCTTCTCATGTAAAGGATCTGATTTTAGTTTTTCCACACCAAACTACTTCCTGACTTTGTGCCCAAGCTTCGTGCTTTTTTTCCGAGCAGATTTGACTCGTCATACTGGGAAAAGCACAGGTGTAACTTCTAACATTAACACTCCGTTCTGTTCCAGAGTCCCAGTAAGTCATACGAATGTCACCGTGAGTCAGAACGCACAGTAACAGGACGCTCAGACTCAGTCATCGTTAATATCCGGATTCACAACTGTTTCCCTACCATGATATGAAGTTTCTTCGGTGAAAATGGGCTGTTGTTGGTGAAAGACTGCTGTGTCATAGTTAAACACACATTCGTTCCCAATGGAAACCTAAAAAGGAAACCATGTCTCTTCAAAGATTTTAGTCATTGTTGAGCAGGTTTACCTGAAGTTTCTTCTTTGTTTGAATATATGAAACATTATCCACTAATATAGGAGAAAAAAAAAACACAAAAAGTGCCATGCATGATTTTTTGTCTGCTTAACTAACCCGTTAATCATCCTGCCACTCCTCGGGTTTATCCTGTGACTCTTGGATGCCAACACAACTGTCCCTTAGGTCATGTCCTTCCTACAGAAGACTATTTACAGTGTTGAAGATAACGGAAAAACAATCTGCAAATTATTCCAGGATAAAAATCATCACTAGTAGCAGTCTGATATAGTATATTATATTTTCCTGATTCTACTTATAACATTTTTTAAGCAGGACTTTGACTCCTAACAGAGTCGTTTTGCAATCTGCTATCGCTCTTCTCATGTAAAGGATCTGATTTTAGTTTTTCCACACCAAACTACTTCCTGACTTTGTGCCCAAGCTTCGTGCTTTTTTTCCGAGCAGATTTGACTCGTCATACTGGGAAAAGCACAGGTGTAACTTCTAACATTAACACTCCGTTCTGTTCCAGAGTCCCAGTAAGTCATACGAATGTCACCGTGAGTCAGAACGCACAGTAACAGGACGCTCAGACTCAGTCATCGTTAATATCCGGATTCACAACTGTTTCCCTACCATGATATGAAGTTTCTTCGGTGAAAATGGGCTGTTGTTGGTGAAAGACTGCTGTGTCATAGTTAAACACACATTCGTTCCCAATGGAAACCTAAAAAGGAAACCATGTCTCTTCAAAGATTTTAGTCATTGTTGAGCAGGTTTACCTGAAGTTTCTTCTTTGTTTGAATATATGAAACATTATCCACTAATATAGGAGAAAAAAAAAACACAAAAAGTGCCATGCATGATTTTTTGTCTGCTTAACTAACCCGTTAATCATCCTGCCACTCCTCGGGTTTATCCTGTGACTCTTGGATGCCAACACAACTGTCCCTTAGGTCATGTCCTTCCTACAGAAGACTATTTACAGTGTTGAAGAGCATGAAGATTTATTTATCACAATTTGGGTGAAATTACCCTTTAAAAACGAACCCTCAGGCTTCATCTTCGTGCCCCAGTCAATCGAACTGCGCTGCTTATAAGTAAATAGAGGAACCTCACTAACAAACCCAGAGATCCTCCACTATTAGAGCAGCTCTTCATGCCTCCTGCTCTCTTTCCCCTACAAGCACAAAGAGGTTTTAGGGAGCTCTGTCACCCATAAACAGCATGACGCACTGTTTTTTCTATAATTGCCCTGCGCTGACCCACAGCTGTAATCAAAGCTCCCAGTTGATGGGTGTTGCTGGCACACATGGGTTCGTTATAATCATTTTCATTACTGTTACATTATGGAGAGAGGAGCATTTTATGAGTCTCTGCCTGAGCCTGTGACATAGTGTTTGTAGGCCTCTTGGGCAATGTTGTAATTACCACATGAATCCAACGGAAGGGGCTGTGGTTGGAGTATGTTAGTCCACCATTAATGAGCATATTGTGTATGTGCATATGTATGTGTGAGCACATGCGTGATTTGTGACTATGTATTGGATTTGGGCTCTGAGGGGAAGAGAAGCGTTTTGTGTGCCAGCCAGCCCCAAAAAGCAAAGCTGCTATCCAAATTGTAGCCCTCGGACTCCAGCTCAACTTGTTGTTTTTTTCATCCTCATCATTTTCCCTTCCTCTCTGACTTTCCAGCTGCCATACTTTGTAATTTTGTGGTCTCCTCCAGGAGGGAATTTCTGCGCTGGTTATGATCTGAAAGAGCCGGCCAATCACACAGTCTCCCTCAAATTGGACCAAGATGTCACCAAGGGTCCCGGTTCGATTGGTGAGCGATGTGTGTGCGTGCGTGCTAGTGAGGGTTATATCTATATTTCCTTATGATCTTAATGGAGGGCTAAAGGTTTCCACAAAAAATATCCAAAACCACGAGATGTGGTCAGTAATGATTGTGAATATTTTTAAGGATTTTTAAGACAGGTAGTGGTGAAGATTAGGGTTTAGGGAATGATCAAGGAAATGCCTCAATAACTACAGCTGTGTGTGTGTGTGTGTGTGTGTGTGTGTGTGTGTGTGTGCGTGTGTGTGTGTGTGTGTGTGTGTGTGTGTGTGTGTGTGCGTGTGTGCAGGAAGTCCTTCACAACAAAAAAGGCTTCTAGCATAAATGATGCAGCTACTAAAACTGCAGCCTGCATACAATCTGTTTAGACCGCATGTTAAGTCTTTTGGGATCGAGTCGACCTCCTGTGTAGAAAATTATAGCGTTGTAGAGCAGAATGCTTCATTTGTTCAGCGACAGCCAGAACTTTGTCTTTTGTTTGACAGTTTGAAATCTAGAGGTTTTTTTTTAGTAGATTAACGGTGGGAATCGGGGAGAGTGAGAATATACATTCATATAGAGATGCTTCAGATATACATGAATATACAGGAAGCAGTGCTGTGTTAACAATGTGCATTTCTTCTGTGTTGTTTCTACTGTGCATGCATCCTGCAGCTTTGCATGTATACCGTGTGTGTACATGTGTGTGTTAAAGTACTAAGCCGGTTGTTTCTTCCAGCATTGTGAGGAACTCTCAAAGCAGGGCTCGGTGGCTTCACTGTGGCTGAAGCATCAGAGGAGAGCGCCGTCATGTGGATGTTAAGGTAACACCTTGTTGTCTCAACTGCTACAATTACTGCTGTACTAGTAATGGTGGTGGTGGGACAGTACTAGTACTACTGCTGGTTGTTTAACCTTCATTCAAGGTGTTCTTCCCATGACACTGTTTCTATGTTACTACTGTTAATAATGTTAATACAACCCGATGACAATTGAAATAGTTCCCGTCTCTTCTCCTCGTTGCTCCTTCTGCCTTTGTGTGTTTGCTCGTCTACTTAAATCCTCCCATGAAAGTGTCCTCGTGTTTTTCTTTGCATCCACGCCATACATCATCCGTGTCCTAACGCCAGGAAGTCGACGCTGTTTCTATTTTTCAACTTTGCTACTCCGTCCCCGTTATCAGCCTCCTTCTTGTTTGTGTGCGAGGACGGAGTCGTGGTGCGATAACACCGCTGACCGTGACCTTTTGGCATCACGGCACAGAGTCTGCTGGGCAGTCTTGATAAGTAGGAGAGGAAGCGACCCGCTGCCAGGTTTCCACTGCGGGGCCAAACAGGGCTTACATATTATTTATGTCACACAATTTCCTCATAAACAACATTTTCCTTTTTTGGCGTCTCGTAGGTCGCTGGCACGGGTTTGCCCGCTGACTCGGCTGTAGTTTTAAAAGAACAAGTAGTACTTTGGATCTCCTGCTGTAAACACTTTAAGCTAATCCTGATCCCGGCAAGTCGTGGTCGGCCTCACTATATAAAAGTGGCTCGTGCTGGAGCGTTGCAGCATCTCTCGTGTAGCTGTCATTGCTTTAGCCATGCTGCAAGAGGGTCTAAAATACAACCATGGTGTTTCTAAATGCAACTGTTGTACTATAATTTACTGGCCGTACTAGATTTAGAGTGTAAACATGCAGGGCTTATCATCTGAGGCCTGTAATTTACAGGAGAGCATCCTGGCAGTGCCCATGTCTGTCTGTCTGTCTGTCTGTCTGTCTGTCTGTCTGTCTGTCTGTCTGTCTGCCTGCCTGCCTGTCTGGTGGTGGCAAGTCTTCAGTGCCAGTGTCCGGTCCCTCTGCAGTGTCACTTCAGTGCAGTTTGAGAGCTATTTTACCACCTCCAAGGAAACCACGTTGATATTTATATATCATAGCAATAATATAGTATCTAGTATCTCTATTTATTACCACGTTCTACCTGGTATTGTTGAGAAGTTAAAAAGTAAAAAGGTTCGAGCAGCATCTTGGTTGACTACCAGAAACAAAAAGAGGAGAAAAGATAGAAGTACAGATCAGTAGAAACAAACGCAGGAAAACTGTATCTTACAAGAGTTATAAGTTTAACAATGGATCATCAATGTATCTCTGGAAAACAAACCGACAAACTTAATTAAACTCAATCAACACGTTCTCATCTCCAACTCGTCAAATACCGAGTCGGGACAGCGAGCCGTTTTACCCTTGTTAACGCATAGTTTCTTTTTAAAATAAAGATCGGTCTTCACAGGAAATACGTTTTAACAACAAAACCACTTAGTTTAGGAAAAGAGCGTGGACTACTGAGTGACTAATGAGTCACGTGACTAGCGACTTGTGAGTCATGTGATTAACAACACCAATAGCCGTGTGACTAACGATTGAACATAATTGTTAACTTTTGAATTTGCACGGGACACCGACAGTGGCCTGCTGGATGAAAGTCCTGTGTTTGTTTGACACTTTGACCCTCTGTGGACTGTCTCACAGTTGCTCTGAGCGTCTAATAATGGCGGTGTGGGTTTAGTTGTAATCCCGGTGGGATGACACAGATGCCGATGGTGGTATCAGATGCCGAAGAGCACTGTCCGACCCTCGGTGTGTGATGTGAGTGAGAGACTGGGTTGAATCACATCCCTTGTGCTCAGAAATGAGCGTTACTGCGGTTTTGAAACATTAAGTGACACATTTCCTCCCACTAATTAATTCTGTGCGTCTTGATTGCCACATATCTTCAGGCTTGTTTGTCAACACATTTGAGTAATTCCCCCCCAGTTTAGTGGAAAACCACTGTGGTTTTTCAGATGTGCATTCAGCGGAGTGATCGCTACTTTCACTGCTGGTTCTCAGCATTTTTACACCCATACTCTGTGTAGTTGATGCACAACCGGCATCTTTACCTTTTCAGGCCTATAGTTAGTGTCATTTAAATCCTGGTGTATGTGAGGGGACATTAACAAGATTTAGTGAGGCGGAATTCCACAATGAGACATTTCTCATAAGAGCTTTATTTTAGAAAAAAAAACAGACTTTACAGTGGAAAAAGAGTGCATTTTCCCAAATATTAAACAATTGAAAACCAAACTTCCCTCCCCATTAACATCAAACGTAGCACTGCACTGTGGGAAGCACGGTTTATTTAAAGATCCTGTGTTTCTTACAGATTATTTCCTTTTAATGGTTGAATCCTGTAACCGTTTTGGGGTCGGGCACAGATGGCAGCAGCCGGAGGGAATCCCTGGTGGCTTTGGAGTAAAAAAGAAAAACCCTCGGAGGCTCGCTGTGCTGCTCTGATGTGGCCCAATGGCAACCATAAGGATCTGACAGCTTTCTGGCACATGATTGGCTGCCGAACCTGTGGCTTCCTGTCTGGGGCCCCTCTGCCTCGTCAAGGAGGAAATGAGAAGGAGGAGATGGTTGCGTCACAAAAGTCTGGTATTAGTGTCTGCTGCTCGTTGGATTTTGAGAGCCCTGAATGAAAAACCACCGTGCTTACCTAATTCCCTGATGTTATTTTGGTTCCTTAACCCAGAGGAACATTACAAAGCAAAAAAAAAAAAAGAGAAGAAGTTGGCACCGGAAAAGGAAACCCAAAATAGTTCAGTGATACTTAATTCAAGGATTTTTCTTTAAAGGTTCAGGCTAAATCAGGCAAGCGTGGCAGTTGTCCAGCATCGTTAGGATAGCGCTCCTCTGATTTCTCTGTTTGAGGTAGACACCGTAACACACACTCACACACACACACACACACACACACACACACACACACACACCCCAACCGATCAATCATATCAGAGTCTCCTGCCTTTCTCCTTTCACAGTTTCACCGGGACGAGGGACAGGCGGAGAGTGCCAAATAGGAAGAAGCCACATGTTGAATGGAAGTCAAACCTGCGTCCAAAGCTGACATAACATCGGCCAATTCAAACACCCGCTCAGTCAGTTTGAAACTGAGTGACATAGTCCAGTGATGACATCACCTCGCTCCCAAACCGGCAGGCTTTTCCATAAAGAGCGAATGGACGGAGCAGTCGTGCGCCGGGGTCAACATTTGGACCGTCACACATACACTTCATGATAATCTGAAGATAATCATGTCTCAATATTATGTCGTCGTACCTCAGATTTGGGGGCAGATTGGGTTCCTGGTAGGATCTAATGGTGTTTGAACTCTTGTGTGATTTGGTGCTTTCCAATGAGCTGCTACATGTCCTCTGCTGTTTTCAGTCAAGTCCCTGTTTGCAGCCCTGGTGGTCTCGTATAATGGTGCCCTACAAACTAGAGAATACACTGCCCTGGTATTAACTCAGTGGGATAAATACATGAAATCACCTAAACTGTGTATGTCACGTGTGACCCAGCCCAAAGCAGCTATTTTCCTTCATTCCTCCTGAGTATTTCAAAGTGAGCTTCCGAATGAAGGTCTGTCTTTTTTTTTGCTCCCCCTCCTCCTCTGTCCATTTTAGTCCGGAAATCGTTAATCCACATCAAACTTAATCGCATTACCCACATGGGAGGCCATTGTAGTGGGTTTTACTTTGATGTGGCGAGGATGCCAGCAGCACCAGCAGCAAACCAGAACACCTCAGTGTGTCGTGTTTCACACTCTGTTCTCGGGTTGTCAGTGGTTGTAGATGTTGGACGTGATGTCCCGCCGAGTGTGATCTCCTCCCGCCAGCCTTAAGATCACGTCGAAAGATCCGACTTTACCGTTTTGGCTTTTCAAGGCCATGATCAGGGGTCAGCTACAGAGCCGAAGTCGTGTCAAGTCAAAGAGCGTGAAGTATAAGTCATTTAAAATGTTCATTTTTATGTTTTTTGTTACCACTTAAGCAGTTAAAGGAACCACTACAACATTATTATGTTAAAAACCCCAATAAAGGCCAGTGTGCATTAGTTAACCTTTCAGTTTAAAGCAGTTAAGAATATTTTATCATAGTTAAATGTGTCTCTTGTTAGAAGATATTCAAAATGTATAAAAATGTGGTGAAATCTTCTTAAATGGTGTTTATTAAATGCTAAAAAGCAAAATACCAAAGAGACTTCCTCAAACCATTTGTCGACTTCAACTGTGCTGTTATCACGGCGGGCCAACACATTATGTCCAACTCTGTAGCAACTAGATAAAACACAAGGTTCCTTCTTCCCTCCAGACTTCTCCTCCATGTCAGTCAGATAAGCTGTGATGGCCCTCTGATGCGGGAAGAGAACCACCTCTATCTAGTTATTAAACAATAGGCTTTGCTGACTCATGTTCAGCCTTGTTAATAAAAACCCACGCTGTAAACACTGGCCTTATCTGCTGTGAACAAGACGGCGGAGGGCTCATTTCCAAATGTTTAGCTCATTACTAGAGAACAGCGATGACAAATCCAAACTTTTGTTTCGCGGACGCTAACTGATTATCTCGTGTCAGGATCAACGCCAGACGTTTTCCTCCATAAAACTTGGAGTAGGGGATCAGAAGCCACCCAACTCCGCCTTTAGACATTGTCTTTCAAGCCAAACATGCCTTTTGAGTTAAAGCTACTTCAATGAGTTGCTTCCAACCTCTCGGCTCCCATTCATGTGGGACAAAGCGTGAGTCTGTGTAAATTCCCTGCAAACAGGGCACATCAGAGACGGGCCTATCAGACGGAGAGGGAGAGGAGGGTGAGGGCTGGAGGTGCTGGAGACGAGTGCTGCGGATAAGGAGGGAGATCCTTCCGGTTGCTGATAGCCATGGTGCCAACAGCAGCACCAAAGACAGACAGACTGGAGGTCAACCTGGCTCTTTATCTATCCTTCTTTCAGTCAGGCTCTGTCTTCCTCTCACTGTTTACTAGCAAGCTCTTGTCTCTTCCTCATTCCTTTCTCTTCCTCTTTCTGGCTTTAATCGAGGGTGATAGTGCTGGACACGACATAGAGGAGCTCTTTACACAAATCAACCATCTGCTGCTGATGACTAGAGCAATGACCCTGAGGTTACCAGCAGGGACAAGGAAATTATGATTTGATTGGAATGTCTGTTCGCAAAAAGTAATGGATAAATTGTCCAAATAGTAAGCTAAAATAGTAAATGAATAAATGATTTAAATGGACAGCGAAAAGTAATGGATAAGAAGGTAAAATATTAAGCGTGCTAAAACTCTTAGATGGAAGTAATGAATTAATTTTCAAATAGATAGATAAAAGTAATGGATAAACTGTTTAAAAAGCTAAAAGTTATGGATACATTGTGAAAGTAGTTACAAAAAATAGTGAAAGATATCGGAAAAAATGTCCGCTAAAAGTATTGCAAAAATGATTGAAGTAGATCAAATGAATGTATAAATGAGCTGATATGATCTGATAGCTGTGTGTGTGTGTGTGTGTGTGTGTGTGTGTCTGTGTGTGTGTGTGGTGCAGACATGCTTGTATAGGAATCCCCTTGTGCGTGTAAGTGTGTGAAGTCACATGTGGTGCAAGACAAATCTCCGCGGAGCAAAACCGGCTGAGAACACTCTCTGTTGTTGTCTCAGCAAATATTGAAAAGACCTTGAACCTCACACACACCTGCACTGCCAGGATCTGAGCCAGTCTTAGACCTGAATCGCAGCAAAAGCAATTCAACCCTCATTTCTGTTTCATTTACATGGGACGCCTTTGCATCTCGGTCGGATACTCTCCTGTGATGAGGCTAAAGCGACTGAAACATTGAGTGAAATCTAGCATTTGCAGACAGTTAACCCCCCCTCTTCCCCTCCACTCCACTAATTTGCTGTCTTCTGTCTGTCAGAGCGCCATATGCGCTGACTGTCTGAACCCAAACCCGGCCCCCGGATTGGTCGCATGTGCATTAACGCTGGTATTCCACGTATTCCGATGTAATTTATTTGAACGACGTGGAGAAAGAGAGAGTATGAATAGAATCACAGTATTTCCACGCCGCCCCACGGAATGAGAGATGGGGGGGGGGGGGAGAAGAAAAGCCGAAAGCTAGCATGATGATTTGGGGTTATGAAAACATGTCTGACACATGTGCTCTCAATAAGGGGGGCGGTCAAATAGAATCAGCGACTTGGAGGTATTAGGGAGTCGGGATTGTGGCGTGGAACTTGGGAGCCCTGAACGGTAGAAAGTATGCCAGTTCCAGCTGGTGCTCTTTAGAAATTAGGACAGATGCCAGAAGCTTACTGTACCTTGCAGTGTACTCTCCCAGCTCTTGTTTCTCTCTCCCTCCCCTCCCTCCTGTCCCCCTTTCTCTCCGGTACACCCAGTAATAATGCAAATGTGTCCAGCGAGACCGAGAGTGAGGAGGAGTTTGAGTTTTCACATACTGACTGAGAGAAAGAAAGCAGAGTTACAGTTAAGGAGTAAAATTGTTTCAAAACTTTGTTCCCTGGACGGCTGTAACCTAGATTAATGCCAGCAGTATATTATGTATTTCTAAGTGTTTCTCTGGCCGTTTTCACACACTTTATGTGGCCTGAACTCTAGACGCTGCCAGTGGCCGACATTACCTTACACCTTTTACAGTTAAGTAGTCCAAATTTGTTTCTGTAATTTTAGAAAACCCCCTCGCCCACATTCTGGATATGTTTTTCACTGGGACGGGAATTTCCAAATGTGATACAGCATAGGGCTGCACCTAATAATTATTTTCTACTTTTTGAAATAAAGGTTAAAGGATACGTCGAAAAATCCAGATTTTTTTTCTTTTTAATTGCTTGTCTTGTCCAAAGCCTAAAGGTATTTAAAAATATTGTAAAACGGAAAAATTCAGTCACATTAAAGAAGCTTTCAAATTTGATTTGCTTTTTTCTGGGATAAAAGATACATTCTGACATATTGATTGAATCGAAGATAATGTTTAAGGCCCAATGTGTCCGTCACATATTGGAAAAATGTCAAGTATTGAAAGTTGGCATCGAATGGTTGATCAGACTTTTAGGCTTATTGATCAGATATTTCCTGACCCTAATGTATCGATTATTACATCATTGAAAAACCACATTGTTACCTGTCTAAAAGTTAACATCGCAGTGCTTTTGTGGATTTGATCGTTTAGTAGTGAAATAGAGCCAGATGTTTCTACTGGCAACACAAAACCTGCTGACAAGTGAGAGTTAAAGACAGAAGAAACACAGCAGTGCAACACGAGGATGTTAGCCGGGTGTTTACAGTGGATTGTAGTTACTATTGTAGGACTTTTGATGGCAAACGGTAGAGATGTGAAGTCCAGATATGGGGGAGTCTGGAAGTCCTCCATCTCCGTGGGGGAAGAAGAAACCGTTATTCACTGTGAGGACCAGTCGTGTCGACACCACAGAGAAACGTGCCTGTGACCCATTTTCATTCTGGAAACATCGATTTTGAGAAACTGTCTTGTAGGTAAGATCAGACAAAACTGAATCTGCTTTTCTTTATTTGGCTCCAACACCAAACTGAAGCCATAACTCACCATTTGCACTACACTCTACTGACTCATTCACGCAGCAGTCTGAGGTCTGCATGCATTTCAATGCAGTATTTCCTGTATAACACGAATGCGTGGACGCTCCCGTATCCTTAAAATCACCAAAATGCCTTTCCAAGTGCTAAGCTCCTTATCCCGCCTTAGACGTTAAAAAAGGATTAGTTTAATTATTTTAGGAAGTTCCTCTTCCCACAGTCGAGCCTCGGCCTAATTGGCCTCTCCGGGGAATGATCACTTACCGCGGGTTTCACATCAGACGGAAGCGCCGAAGTAGCAGGAGCATCAAAGTGTGGCATCAGGAGGCGTAGTTCTTTCCAGAGGACTGATCTGGATGTGGCCTGCTGCTTTCATGTGGGTGAGGAGGCTGAGACAGGGAGACAGGGCAGCAGGGACGGGCTGCTGGTGTTGGTTTAGAGGGTTATTAACACATTAACCTGGACGCATTTCCTTTGTTATGAGCATTTTACACACATACCGTTCTGTATGTGTTCCTGTGTTGGACTGACTTCCTGCAGCTCCCTCCGTCACACTAAGATTTCAGCTTCATATGAAAGACAGTCGTTCCGGTAAATGATTCCACTTCCATGTTTTGGGTGATTTAATGGCCATGAAGAATGTTCTGCATCGGAGATAATGTGTAATTTATGTTTCATTGTCACACTGTTTACAGTCTTGCACACTAGAACGCCTATAGACAGGTGTGTCGGATCAAAAAAGTCAATGTGAAAGGATAAAATAAAAGTCCTGCACGATGCTCAATCACTTTTTCAAAGTTAGCATTTCTTGCTTTTTCCTCAATTTTTTTTTTAACAATAACCTTCACTTTACGATTTTTGCACTCTGAAGTTTTCTAGCTTTCTGATGTACAAAAATGTACTTCTAAGAGGTTAAGTCTGTCTTCCTGTCTCCAGGCCAGGCTGAATTCCTGTCATCTAAACACAAGCTGTCACATGGGCGACCAGGTTCAACACTGGAATAGGAAGAGGAGGAAAAGTCTCCGTGTGAATGTCAGGTGATCTCACACTTCTAGCTGCCTTAAAGTCGGTAATATACTGCTCTATGTCTGTTTTAGACAATGTTTGATCCATGTGGTGGGTTATGTATTAAGATAAAGCCTGCTGATTGCCTAAGCAACCCGATCATGCTTGTTATATAAGCAACACCTCCTATGTTTCAGATATAGCGAGTAGCTGTTTGAATGTTTACTTCTTTCACCCTGTTGTGTATAATTTCAGGTTTTTAGACATAGTTGTTGGAGAAATGACATCACGATGTAAAGTTGGTCTAAAATATATTATAAGGCCACAGTTGTTCTCAGCAAGCTCCACATTTCATGTATCAGCGAGTGCAACTGATCTCAAATGATGACTTTAACTTTCATTTTCTTGATGCAAAACAGACACACCTCTATCTGTCTTCACCGAAACTAAGTAAACCCAAACGATTCTTTATTTGTGAATTATAAACATACATTTAAATGTTTAAATTTTTTTTTAAAGAAGTGGCCTTGTACGTTTATTTTGTTGAAAAGCAAAGCATCAAGGAGAATCACTAGATATCTCCGTGCGCGGGGCGATGCAGAACTATACGAAGGCCGCGAACACAAAAACCAATCCACCACAAAAGAATGAAAGGGCATCAAAAGCACGGAACCTGCAGCAGTTCGCCATTGTGCCTTTGAAAAAAAAAAACAAACACTTGATCACTGGGATAAGATGTGCATTTGCATACGTGTGACCTAGTTACCGTAGAAATATAGTGTACTTATTGCAGAGGATGCAGCACTTCTAATCAGATACGTGCCAGGTGGAAGCATTCCTACGCTTCCCCTTCATTTCTCTCTGGGTGCAAGTTTGTATGAACTCTTTTTAAAGCTCTTCATAAAAATGTCTCGCAGGAAAACTGGACTAAAACCTAGATGCATGTGTGTGTGAATAAAAGAGATAGATTCAGACAGACAAAGACCTCATTAGGTCGAGGAGGTGTCCTGTCTAGACAGTGTGATGACAGGACACAGAACCTCTGTTTAATGTTTCCTCCTCCTCCCTCGTCTTCCAATCCACCCGACACGGACACATCACCTGCTCTGCCTCCGGGCGTGCACACACACACACACACACACACACACACACACACACACACACAGTCGCTTAATGTCAAGGACACATAGAAGTATTTAAGTGCCTTTTTCGATCATTGTCAGCCTTCAGTGTTTATCACAGGAATGGTGTGCCAGCACTGGAGAGCACTGAGGAAGTGGAAGAGGCCGTGGATGCTTTCTTGCTGCCTTGAGTTTGTTTAATGTGACACATGCCCAGAGTTAATGCCCCGTGACGTGTTTAAAACATGGATTCCATGCTGTTTGTGACCATGAGCTGACTCATATGAGGTGGTAAAAAAAACCCTATTTCCTTTCATAGTTTTATCCGCAAAACGACCATTTCCCCCGTCTCTGCTCGGTGCCAGAAAAGCATCTTGAGGAAATTCACCATTCGCTGCATCGTTGCCAATGAAAGAAGTATTTTTCATTCTTTTTTTTTTGCGTTTTTTTTTTTTTCTTTGCTCAAACTCAGCTCAACCACTAAATCTGTGTTATAAATCAGGATAAGCTCTCATTTAAGTAAATGGGAATTTTGAGTCCAAGAAAAACCAAAGAATCTGATAAATGACGTCCAGAGAGTGCCGGTTCTCTGTGAACCCAGTCGGGCGTCTTCAGCCCCGCTTCTGTTATTTTAGAGTTTGATCTCTCGGTTGCCTCTCTAACACACACACACACACACACACACACACACACACACACGGGCACACAGGCACACAGGTACACGCATAATGCTGTCTCAAGCAAGATTCAAGTCTTATTTTTCATACTGGCTACTGACAGGAAAAACATATTGAAATCAAAATATCTCTGCTGGTATATATGCCCTACAAAATGTATAAGTAATATTAGATAAAAGTCTTAATTTGTATGCAAATACACCAGCATAGTTTGTAAAAGGACTAAGGAGAATGTGGTGTATGTGTGTGTGTGTGTGTGTGTGTGTGTGTGTGTGTGTGTGTGTGTGTGTGGTATGTGTAGCTTTGATGCTGGTTCTCACTCTTCACGTGCAGATAAGATAGCGACCCTGACAGCGGCAGCAGTAGCAGAGACACACACAGAGATATGGACACCTTTGGACCTTATCACCAGGACCATCACTGTCTGAAGGGGCCATGAAGACATAACACAGGTTAGGGTGCAAAGGATGCTGGGAGGGAGAAGAAGGAGAGATGGGAATAAGGATTTAAAAGGACGTAGAGATTAGAGAATAGTAGAGAATATTTTAATTAAAAATATATATATATTTTTTAGATCTGTCATGTCATGACAGTTCAGTGATTGCATCATCTCACAGCTGGTTTAGATTATTTTCATTGTCAAGTTAGACAGTTCATTAGCATATTAAGGTAGCCTGATTTAAAGGAGAGTATTTGTCGCATCACTTCTCATGTGTTAAGGTCGCTCTGCGTCATCGCTTGCTGTTTCCAACTCCATCGTCAGGGGTCGTGCCTCAACTGGACAACATTTATTCTGCTCCAGCGGCGGAAACACACACACACACACACACACACACACACACACACACACACACACACACACACACACACACACACACACACACACTCCATGCTTCATTCAGGTTGTAGTTTCTAATTTATTTTTGGAGGAAAGCGCAGCTACTTCTGAAACAGGAGGGGAACCTTTCGGGGACTCAGCACAGGCCAGCTGCAGAAAACCAGAAGGCAACAGGAAAATAGTCGATGCGAAGTAGACTACCATGGCGTTTTTATTAGAATAGACAGGCTGTTATTCTGCAGCGAACAAAATATGGAAATATGATGTTAGAGTTGTCCTTGTAGCCTGAAGAGCTCCACCTCTGGCTAAGTGCGCACGGAGTGGGCGGTTTCAGAACACACACACACACACACACACACACACACACATGCACACGCACGCGCGTGTGTGTGTGCATATTATGGACTGCAACCTGCTGATTCCTGTTAGACTCTCAAACAGCCCCGTAGAAGTAGGTGACCGTCACCGGGAACTTTTAAAGGGCGGCTCGAGTCTGCGCAACGTCGGGGAATCTTATTCTAGGGAGCAAAAAAACACATCCTGCTTCAGTGAAATGGCTTCTTCCAGAGGACTTATTCTTTTATTGGTGAACTTTGAATCACACCGTGTCTTTTGACCGACTTGTCGGAGCGCTCCGAATAAAGTTCTCTCATGGTGCACTTTATCCTGACGCAGCACAGCGCGCTACGGGGATCAGAAATGAAAGCAGGAGCGACACTATTTTGCACATTTCTGTTTAGGGAGTTTTTCAAATGGCTTGACTCGCGAGCATTTCCTCACTTCTGATTCGCGGCTGTGACGGATAAACCGCGCGCTCCGACGGACTGTTTCACATAGTGTTTTTTTTTTTTTTTTGGTTTGTTTTTAACATTTGGACCTCCGAGCCAGACGCACTCGGGACTCCGGAGAGCACAGCGGGACAACACCATGACCAGCTGCTGGCTTGCCCTGGTCGGTCTGTGGTGGAGCGCTTATTATTGCACGTTCCTGGCCGCGGGGAGTAATTATTCACTGGATGGGAACAACGAAGTGCACCCGGGTTTCATCCACCGGCGGCTGCGGACGCACGAGAAGCGGGAGATGCAGAAGGAGATCCTGTCCATCCTCGGGCTGCCGCACAGACCGAGACCGCATCTGTCACACGGAAAGTACAACTCCGCGCCTCTGTTCATGTTGGACTTATACAACACCATATCCAGCGAGGAGAAAAGCCAGGTGGAAGGCGTCCTGGACCGGTACCAGTCGTTGAGGACGACCCAGAGTCCCCCTCTCACCACATATCAAGAAACCGCCTTTCTGAACGACGCAGATATGGTGATGAGCTTCGTCAACCTTGGTAAGTTAGTTGAAACTTTTAAATATTTTATTATTTTCATTATTTAAATTCACATTGAGACAGCATTAAATAGGCTATAAAAATCTCATTATGAGCGTTTTATTAAAGGTGAACAGGTGTCCTGAAGGTCGCTAGAATCTGAAACGAAAAAATGTTGCGCATTTCTGGGGAGATTATTTTAAAAATGACGCTCGAATTAGTCTTAATATTTATTTCTCTTTCTTTTTTTCTTTCTTTCACTTTGGACCTTGAAGGCACCTCATAGTTGACCCACATTTGAATAAAAACGCAGGACGCACGTTTAGTAATGAATCACAGCTCGGTGAACCGCACAGAGGCCAGCCGACCCCCTCATCTCCTCCGTGGGTTAGAAAAAACCTGATGAGGTTTATATTGTTTCGCAGTAATTGATCGTTTCTCGTCCTCTCTCTCCGGGCAGATTGGCCCTCCTCGGCTCATTTATAGGACCGAAATTCTGTGGTCGGACTCGCTGTGCAATCTCCTCCATGATTTATGTCTCCGCTGGAAAAATAGCCCGAGTATCCTCAAGCAAACCATCAACCACCACCGCTGGTATTTGTATATAAAGGGCTATTCCTGCCGTTGACCTCCAGCGCAGCGAGTTGCGGTTTTCTGCGTGTAAATCGCGTCGCGTTGTTTGTGTTACTCGAGCGGATTTGTCTTTAATTAGCCCCAGTGACGATAAAAGAGGGGACACTTTAATCATAACGAGTTTGGAACATAAAAAAGCCCAAAAGGCCTTCCCTCCATTAGCAGCTGCAGTGTTTACTGGGAGACTCTAAACACCGCGCCTGAAGATAAACAGAGGCGCTGCCAGAGTCAGACGCCGGTGGACAAGGAGGCTTAAATCCAGATTGATTGTCATTCTTCTTGGGAACCAGGGGCCATTGTCAGGATGAGAACAGGGAGAACCCTGCTCTCAAAAGTCCTTCAAAGTGGAAAAGTCCTTCAAATATGTTCCCTCTCACCTTTATAAACCTCTTAATAAGTGAGTCAGTGCCACACATGGAGGAGAGAAATAGAGGAAAAAAACCCAACAAATGTTTCTCTACTCATTGGTCCTCTGAGTATTGGTGTTGCAACATGCAGTGATGAAAACCAGATATTGGGATCGAAGGAGGCCGTCAATTTGGTCTCAAATATCGAAGCCCTCTGTTGGCTTCTGTGTGGGAGTGTGATGGTGGCGGCGTGGTGTTTGTGTGTCTGTGGTTGTTGTTTTTTTTTTGTGTGTTAGTATTCCTGTGCTGTGTCAGTTTGGGTTTACACTGTGCTGTTGCACATCTGGCTCTCGACTTTGATTAATTGCGTCCTGTGCATCTTTTGACGATTCCCTCAGATTTCTGTGGTGACCGGGGGATTAGGTTGCCATCTCCTCCAGCCGTACACAGAGTCCTGACCGCCCTGGAGGAGGGACGGCTTCCTCCCCGAATGTGATTGTAATTAATGTTGGACAGGCCAAGGCTTTCCATCTGCTTTGCAAATAAGGCCTTGCACGACTACCGTGTGTCGTCGCCATCCGATTAGTTTTTAATGTGTCTCCCGCTCGATTGGAGGGACTTCGAGAGCCGTAGCAGAAAGAGAGGCCCGCAACTCTCTTGGGTGGTCCCTCTTGTTTCAAAACCCGTCGAAAGAAATCTGGATATCATGTGTGGCCAAAGTGAAACTACAAATTAGAATCAAGATAAATGAAGGGAAGAAAGGGGAAGAAGCGAAAACAGTCTGTCTGAAACGATTTGAAAAATCGAGGACCGAGCCTCGAGCAGACTTCCCTGCGTCGTCTGTTTTCGAAGGCGAATCAAAGCAAAGTTAAGAATGCAGCGGCTCCCTTTACACTCATGATCTGATTTAAAACCGGAGTCACCTTTTTTACATCGGCAAATCCTCCCTGGGTGTACATGTAAGAATCTCAGAGTTTAAACCGACCCAGAGCAAATAAAACACTGACAGTGATTTAGGCTTTCGGCGTGAACTCGTGTCTTTCACAGCCAGCTGCGGCAGTAGCGCAGATAGAGAGCTCATTTTCTGAGGGCATTCTCTCGGGGGTTCGGCTAGATTTAAGAGCCCCTGCGTTACATCCAGTCTCAAGTGGTCTCTGCGAACCATATGCCTCTTTCCTCCCCCCTCCTGCCCCCCTCTGCATGATTCATGTAGACCTCTTGTTCAGTCATCCATTCTCCTTAGCTTTCATCACTTGTTCAGAATGACCCATTGAAGAAGAAGAAGAAGAAAAAAAAAGAGCAGAGCAAGTGGTGGAAAACTCCAAATTGTGGGACAAGAAGCATATTTTCCAGCTCCCCTTTTTCATCTTCATTCCTAGAAAAGCAGCACGTGCGTCCCTGTTTGCCTTGCGGACGTCCTGCTTTCCACTGAGGTCTAGTGAAGCGACACTGTGTGCTGAATGACTCACGCTGCGTGACACACCGCAGCGCCGAACATGTCCTGACGCACAGCAGGGTCCTCGGCGAAACAGCAGCGCCCACTGTGAAAGCTTTCCTGTAGCGCCGTGAATGAATGGGTCCCTGTTTTGTTTATCTCCTCATCCCTGTCAGTGGCTTCACACTGTTCCACTGATCTACAGGTCATTCCCCAACATATGCAGTGATGCACCAGCAGAGGCGAGCTATAAACATGGATTTAAAATAAATAAATAAATAAATAAAATTAAATATTTAAAAATGAGCTTTGCAAATGTTTTATGAGAATGAAAATACACACATTGCATTTCGGTGATTAACAGAATGTAAATATAACTTTTTTTTTGTCTTGTTTTTTTTTCATAAAAACTCCACAGGACCCCTTTAACTCAAGTTTAGAGCTTTTCACACACTCGTTGAAAGTAGATTTTTTTTCTTTGTTGCTCAAACATGCAGACACACAGACTTTTTATGTGTTTTATTTAAGAGGAAAGAGATGTTTTTTTAGTAAATTAGGTGGATGAAATCCGGAAAAATGTGTGCAGCTTTAAATACAAATATGTCTTTTCATGTTTATATTTTAGGAGAACTCCAATAGAGAGACATTAAGTGGAAAAAGAAGATGCTGGTCTCACCCTTCTTTTAAAACGCTCACAAGGTAATCTATTGTGCAGTGAGTGGGGAGACACCGACCAATATATCTAAGGTGCATCTCAGTGGAAACCAAATACGAGAGGATGCTCGCTCAATTAATGACGGGTGACACATAGCTGAGCAAATAAATGCAGCCACCACCAGGGCTATAATAGCCTGCAGGGGGAACATTGGCTATTCCTATCAGGTTTGGTTTGTCGCGGCCGAGCTGTTACCTGGTGGTTACGGTGAGTCGAGGATGCACAGAAACGGCTTTGGTTTCACGGGTCACAGAGCAGGAACTCCAAATGTTGTTCCTGTGTCATCTGCATTTAACTGTGATGAGTTTGCTTCGCCGCCGCTCCCCCGTGCCAGCCAGACGGACAGGTGCGGAGGCCTCTCTGGAGCTTGACTTGGCTCCGAGCGCAGCCAAAGCCCCCGCTGCGTGTTTGCTCTCCCATCCTTTTCTGTTTGTCTGCCGGGTCATACCAGAGGGAAGGTCCCATAATAATCCAAGAAAATCCATGCGTGGTTTTAAAGTCAATCTTGTTCTACGTTTCCCACAGTTTTAAATACCCTTTCATGGTTAACAGGTGGGCTTGACCCCGCCCTCCTGTTTTCTGTTCTGAGGCCCCATTTACACTTGTCATCTAAAGTGTCTTATTGTTGGATGAAAGCCAGGAGTTTAAATGAACGCATAAATGTGAGGACGGATCACATTTGTCTTGGATTTCACTTGTCTGGATCGACTTTGAGCAAAACAAAATGTTTGCTTTCCTCATAAAGATCATTCAGTGTTTGGACTGATCGGGGATCAGAAACACTTCTATGTGACATAGATATCCGATCCAACACACACACATATACGAGTGAAGTTATTGCTGCCCATTTTAACTGGATAGTCAAATCACACATGCCTCCTGCCGCTCAAATGTTATATCATTATTTTACACTTTTGTGCACTCGTCTGTCATCGTGGCTCTCTCTCTTTCTTCTTCGTCTTCTCCTCCTCTCTGTCTCTCTGCACACCCCACTGCATGGCTATAGCTGAGCTGTCAGTAGCCCTCTTACCTAAGTCAACAGCCGGGCTTTCTACGAGACTACCTCCCGCACTTAAAAGGCAAACAATCCAGAAAGCTGTAAGAAGTGGGTTTTCAGGAGATTAGCCGGGTCCAGACAGCCCTGGGCTTATTCTCCAATGAAATGCCCTTATTCAGCGTCTGTTTTCCTTGCCTTATGATGCCCGGCTGCATTTCTCAGCGCCTTAGCCCAGGTAAGCCACTTCCTTTTGCTGCGAAACGTGTCCCAAAGCCCCGGCGTGATCAAATAATTAGTTGGTTTCGATCAAAGAGTCGGTTGTTTGATGCAGACGAGAGCTTTGAAAAGTTTTCACTAAACCGTCTTGAATCACTTCCTGCAAAGCTTCATAGACCGGAGGGGGGAGCAGAACACAGGACCACCCGTCGCTTCACCTCAACTTTTTGTAGCACCCCCCGGAAGCAATATTAGCCAGAAGTTAAGCGAGGAATTCAAGATATGCTGCAGCCGACTAAAGGATCTTCTGCGAGACGTAAACTTGGCAGCGGGAAACCCTTCCCGCGGTGGTGAGAAAAGTTACATTAACAAACGGCGAGCCTCCCTGTTTGTTTTCATCTGTTTACAGTATCAGATATTTCACCGCCGCTACAAGTCTCACTTGAACTCGCAGTGATGTTCGAGAACGTCCCAAGATATACAAATAATTCTGCTTATTGAGTTACAGTGTCTTAAAGTGCTTCCTTTTTTCTCCTGTTTGGATTGTATTGGTTGTCAAGCTCTTTGGCAAAACGCACGGCCGGCCTCGAGAACAAACAGGGCTGATGAGGGAAACATCTCCGGTTAACCCGATTATGTCTTTTCCAGTCCGACGCTGCTGTCCGTCATGAAACACGAGGTGTTGCAGGATGACTCTATTGTCCTCGCGGTGTGTGTGTGTGTGAGCGTGTGCATGACAGCCCTGTCTTCAGTAGGTGGAGGGAAACACAGCCGACCCTTCTTCGATGGAGATGCACGTTGGTTGACCCCAAGGTCAGCCGCCATTTAGAGAGCATTCCATTTACACTTGAAGTCATCTCACACACCCTGCTCTTAACACCACCACACACACACACACACACACACACACCCCCGCGCCCACCCACACCGATGATATCTCTCCCTCTCACGCCATAACTCTCCGACTCGTCGAGATGGCAGCAGAGATTGGGGTCTAAGTGCAGAGATTGCGCTCCTTTTGCCGTGTTTGTTCCCTTCCCTGTCCTCGTTTTCCGTCTCCCGTCCAGTCTCGCGTCTTCGTCGGACATTCCTGCTCGGAGTGACGGCGGCGCGGGGATGTAGGAGTGTGACGAGATAAAGAGGCGACGTGCGGCGTGCTCGCGGCTGGTAACGATCTATCGAACGAGGCAGATAACCCTGGCGGAACATCTGATTAGGGCCCGCTGCTCCCATTTATCACCTCTGGGTGCAGGCGTGGAGGAATTTGCTCTGTTTGTTCTGCTCCTAGCAGGACGGGGCAGAGCCTTACCGTCATCTCACTCATCTGTTGTTTTCCCAGCATCCCGTCTGTCTTTGCACGTCTCTTTTCCCCCCGCTGTCTTCGCCGTTCATCAAATGAAATCTGGGCTGCGCAACAAGAAGCAGCTGATCAGAAACAGGTTGAAACGACGGCCTCCTCCAGGAGCTCGTATAAACAGACAGCACATGATATATTGTGCTATTGTCTTCACATTAAAGATATTGATTATAGTATTGGTTTCACTGGCGAGTCTGGTGGTCCAACCTGGTTTTGAAGGCTTTTCCAACCCAAAAAGAAGAAAACAATTATAGCATGAAAAACCCATTAAACCATGGCAAAGGAAGCCTTTAAGTGCATGCAAGTGGACATGTGTGTTCTTGTCGTAGTTTGCTTTTGCAAACTCATGGAAGTTCTTGCATGTTTAGTGACCACTTGTATCAGAGCATGTGCATCTCAGTGTGTTACGGTATGTACTTAAAACAAGGAGAGACAAAGAGAGTGTGTTTACTCCTGCATCTCTCTTTCCAGCTAAAAGCACAGTAAAGCTGTCAGCCTTTGTGTTATGTTTAACCGTCTATGTGGAGACCACGCACAGGAGATCATTAACCTGGAATTAGTCTCTCTGTGTGTGTGTGTGTGTGTGTGTGTGCTTGTTTCAGCCTGTGTTTGTATATACAAAGTTTGTATATGTGAAAGAGAGCGAGACAAAGACAGAAAACGGAGAGGCAAAGATGCAAACAAATGTGTCTCCTTGTTTTCGATTCCTGCGTTTTCCCCGAAACCACAAAACCCATTCAGTGGGAAGTTAAAAACACCTGCTGCTTGTGTTTGAGTTTATGTGGGTGTGATGAGGTTCGGGGTGACTAAGAACAAAATATGGGATGTCATCGACATGTAGCTGCACTTCTACTTGAACCTGACGTTGGTCTTCTGATTTTAGTGACGTAACTGCTCACAGTTTTGCAGATTCGAATCAGCTGTTAGAGCAAAGGAATGCAACAGATGCAACAATGCCAAGAATCATCGTGGTATCAACAATAACCAAAATTTATAATAAAATAATAAAATAAAAATGCAACGAATCCCAACACAATATACTTTTACGTTTTGCATTTACTCAAAGGTTTCTTTCATTGACATAGTTTGAATATGATGATATAGCTAACAGTTAGAATAGAGGACATAGTTGTTTTTTTTAGCAAACACTAGTTGATATGTCTCTGGAATTTCTCGTCCATCCTGGTGTTTAAAAAAAAGGTTGTGAACCTGTGAACCGCTGAACTCCGAACCGGCGCATCCCTGTGTGCCCGGTGAACTCCATCCATTATCACAACGACCCCGTCGTTTGCTCTGCAGGAGAGGCTCGTTCCGGTAAAGGAGATGACTGCGGCCGACAGGGACGACGCAAATGTCATAGTAAACATTCCTGCTGTCACATTCTTCTGCAAAGTCACCGGGAAGCCCATAGGCATTGATTCCTGGTAAATACATTTAAAAAAAGCAGAGGGAGAAAAGAGGGAAGAAAGGAAAGAAACAAGGCACACCCAGAGGATGCTTGAGTGCTGGGAAACTCTGGGACATATGAAAGGTGATTTAAAGCCTTTGGTGACCTTGATGGAGCAGAGGAAGGAGGGTGTGAGTGTGTTTGTTCTGGGAGCCCCATGTACACATGTATGTGTACACAAATGTCTTCATTAAGATATCTTATAGTCAAAACAAGAAGAAATATGACGGGAATCCTTTTTTAGCCATAGTAATGTATTGGGTGGATTGCCATGACATTTTCTATAGACATTCCTGGTCTCTGGTGAATCTTGGCCCATTGCTGTTAAAATCAGGACATGACTTTAAGGTTAATGTTAGACATGTAATAGTTATGTTTAGAGGAGAGTAATGCTGTGACCCATCAGTGATTCCTTCCAGAAGTTATCTTATATTCAAATTTTCATGATGAACTCACTCCAACCAACTCATTTTTTTCCCTGCACAGATGTGAACCTGTTGCATTGAGTTGGATATTTTATGTAAATATATATACACATATATAGTCAGCAAATAATAAGTCTATTGCACCTGTGCTGGAAATAGATTTAGCCAGTTATTCTTACAAATTAAAAATACACACCGCCATAAGCACACTAAACCCAGAAACCTAGATCCACAATAGCTGTTCCTTTGACAGTGATAAGTGTGTTAGAGTAGTTTTCCTCAGAGGTCAGGGTCAAGGGTTAAAGAATGAATGTAGTCAATCACTCTCACAAAGTCCCCACAAGTACACAAAGACGGACGTGTGTGACGTGTGTGTGTCTGCACTGATAATTGGAGCGTATTGGAACGTACTTGTGAGACAAACAAGAACTCCCACCTCGCCATACAAGAAGTCTTCATCAAATACCGGGGTCACGGAGAAAGCAGCACCCCTCGGCCCCTCGCATGTTCCCAGGCCGGTCGTCTCTCTGAAGAGGACGTGCCTGAAACAACAACCGCGGGTCCACAGTGAGAAAAACGGCCCCATGTGAGCGCAGATGCTCCCGACCCTCCCGAGCAAGTAGCCTCCCTTTCAACCGCGCTGCCGCTGACAAATTTACGAGCCCTAGGCTGACCCTCGGGCTGACTTTCCAAACATGATACTGACAGGAAAACAGTCAGAGACGGGAGGGATGGAGGGAGGCAGGGTGGAAGAGAGAGAGAGATGAGAGAACAGGCACATAGGAGGAAGAGTGGCGAGACGTGTATATGCTGGGTTTCTATCTGTGAATTATAAGAGTGTCATTTACATTCAGTACATCATTCTTTACCAAATGTGGTGGACGACAGAGAGGGAGGGAGTCCAGGGCCTCTGACCACCAGCGACATCAGAAATAGGGTGACAAGAAGAAAGTGAAAGGAGGAGAGAGCTTTGAGAGATAATAACAAAGACAGGAAATGAAGATTAAAGGACAGTCAGGTGGAAAAGACGTGAGATGAAGAAGTATGGTGCGATTGGCATCTCCGTGGAGGTTCGGGGTTTGACTCCCAGTGAACGCCACCCATGACAAAAATGCATCCACTCCCAGTGCCGTGAGGCTTTCTGGATAAAAGGATCTTATCACTGAGGATGTGCTAGGGGAAACTCTGCCCAGTCCTTCCTCCTGTACGGACACTTTCCACACCTCCTGGATGCCTAATCTGACCGACTGAGCATTTAAAGGTCCAGTATGCGTACTTTTCCAAGAGAAATCCTCATGTTGTTAGCTTTGTGCATCTACTCTATGAGTTTCACCATCAGAACACTTGAGAGGAATCAAAGTACCTTCATTTAGCATCTTAGTGGACAGACAGAAACAATAATTTGAAAAGCTCAGATGGAGATTAACACCAAAATGTGATCAGAGATATCTGTCTGCTACTGTTTTCCTGCTTTCTTGTATCAAAGGTCCAAATTCTTCACATCGTTATTGTGTGTGATTAATGATAGCACTCAACCAGACAGATGTATCATATTCAAAGATAGTAATACCAGATAATTCCTAGTTTGGTCTTATTTTGGTAGTTTCTGTCTGGAATAATAGACTCACCAAATCCTGAGGTCAGGGAACATCACCAAAAAGCAGGCGATCAAACAAGTTGGAGATAAACTCCCCCGACAGACTTGGAAGAGAAAACCAAGGGGAGTTGTAAATTTATTACCCAAACTGTCCATTTTAAACATCCATCACAGTTTCCAGACTCCCCGATTTAACTTTGATCCACTGAACTTACTGTAGTTGCTTATTCACTACAAGGTTGATCGTCTGGATCAGAATCAAGCTGTTATAAACCAGAATTGTCCTAAAACACGGCCATCAATCACTGTTCTACACTCATTTTAACAGACAATTAAACACCTTGAATGGGATTAAATCTATTATGACACCCCGGAAATAGCAAAATATAATCAGGATAAATTAAGTCATTATTTTCCTCTTTAATGAATGTGGTTTTTACCATTGCTGAAATGTCCCCTATCTAGCAGTATTTTCTTACAGTAGGCTCTGACCTCATGTTTAGGACACTGCATTGTACATTTAGGGAAATGTGTTTAGCAGTTCCCACTGGGACAGCCCATTTTCATCTCAACAATACTGTGTTGACATCGTGGACAGATGTATTATTAGAAACATTGATTATTTTTCTCCTGATTTTCCCTCAAAGCCCACCTGCTTTATGAATATCCAGGTATCCGGTTACCGTGGCTGTTTTTGGAGCGGCGCCTCTGTGTAAAACAAGCAGTAGGTCTTACATGTAAGTCAGCCCAGGGGGGAGATTGAAGCTGGCCCAGACTGATTTATCAGTGGATCATATGCTCTGCTTTTAAGCCGCTGAAATGCGCCGTGGTCACCGCGGACTTTCCAAAGGGAATCGCACTGTGGCTCGGCTGTCGTCCGTGACGGAGAGCGTGGAGGCGAAAGGGAGGCAGACAGAGGGGTGAGTTTAGGGAGGTAGAGAGGGAAGAAAGGATGATGCTCATTGTGAAAGGGAGGGGAAGTGGACTATCACTATCACTAGCGTTGCAGAGCGCTCTGGCCTTCTACCTTGTGGCTGTGGAATTTAAAGCCACCAATATTTTTGACTTCACTTTTGGAAACAGCTGCGTTTTCCTTTTTCAAAGATATTTTTTCCTTATTTATCAGATCCCTCAGGAGAGATTCATCTCCTGGCCCTGACACCGGCTTCCTCCTCTAAATCTGGGACCAGACTGGCCTAGCTCAGACACACACACACACACACACACACACACACACACACCTGCTGCCCAAAAGAAGCAGACACTAACTACAGATCACTATAGCAGGCCTCTTTACTGCCTGTACTGCTGCACGTTGACAGAGGCACAATTGTCTTTAGACACACAAAAATACAGGTCATAATACAAATAAAGGCACATGCATGCAAGCAACAACTACTGATAAAGTAACCTGAAAATAAAGATTAAGCAGCCTATATACCTACTAAGACTACCCCATGCAGAGACACTGTATGATCAGTCTGCAGATGGTTTCCCACAAAGCCTGACAAGCCAATGAAAGGGATTCTTGATGACCATCATCGCCGTATTGACACGCCATAAATAAAACGAGGCTCGGTAGAAAAATGTAAACCTAGAAATGTTTTGTTTTGCTCAAAATAGACTCCTTTCAAAAAAACATCGATGTTTACCGAATATTCACTTAGCGCTGAAAGGTGGCGAGTTTTTAGAGCAGCCGAGGGAGCCGTTTCCGAGAGGGACTGCGGTCAAGACGGGAGAAGAAAGCAGTAAGCAGCGATCATCCGTCATATAAATCTCAGAGGAAATGGAGCTAAACATCAAGGAGAGAGTATATCGCAGGAAGAAGGAACAGAATCAGGACTTTCTGTGTAGCCATGGATTTCTACAGTAAATACTGACTTTAATGGCATCTAAAAAAACTCCTATGGCTCATCCTTTGACTATATTTTCTGATAGATTTGCAGCAACTTCTATTTCCGAGCAGAGAATCGTAGACCCAGAAAAACCCTCCTCTGCTGGCCACCCAACCCCCCCCCCCGTATCCCACGGCAACCAAAGGACAGCAAATCCTGACAATCCGGCCGACTCTAAACAACGTATCTTTGTGAGATTGATGATTCTGGTTTGGGATTGTTGTTGTTAGTCACATACGTTAGACAGTGAAGTTTTTGGTGTCACTGGATTTGTTTATGGCCGCGGTGTTTGGTTGCGTTTATTTTCTTGTTCGTGTGTAAATGAAACAGCCAGTAGTGTTTCTGCCAAATCGGCCCCCAAAGAGAACAAGATGTTGGAGAAGGAACTCAATTGACTCATGCAATGAACTCCAGCAGAGATCTCGTGCTTTCAGAGAGCTCCACAGGCAGCAGCAGCGCATTCAGTTGGCAAATTTCAAATTTGAAGTGCACTTATCATCCTCCGACCAAAATGGCAGGACTGAATCCTTATTTTTGTCTGTCGCCAGAGGATTGTAAAGACCAGAAATAACTAATTACATTTACTCCTCTCGCAGTAATTGTGTGGTTTTTTCACTGAAGTTGGATTTGCGCCGTGTTCTTTCCACTACTGAGGATTTCAGGAGTAATCTGGCTCTTCCGTCCCGGACCAGCGTGAGGACCGCCGGTCCGAGTTGAAGCGAAGTGTAGGCCACCATTAGTCTGACCAGAGTCTGTTGAGACAGCTGCTCTACTGTAGAATTACATTTTTATTAACATCCCATAAAGTGAAAAAAAAAACTGCTTTGTTTATTTTCCAGCTTATTTCTTTCGTGATTCATGGAATTTCCTTGTGAATGTGAAAAAAGATGTTTCACTGTCATTTGTTGACAGCTCATTGGCTTGGATTGGTGTCCAATGAAATGAACACTTGTTTTTACAGGGGCTTTTGGGAAAATCACTACCGGCCATTAATGTCAATGAGTGTTTCTTGGTGGCCATTTAGGCCTGTAAGTCTTCAAACAGACACGAATGCTTTATAAAGATTGACAGATTCACACACACACTTGTCCTGTTAGTCTTGTGAGGTCCTTCATTCTTATCTCCAAACTTGGGTCTCACCAATGTTAAGATTTAGTTTTACTACTTTTATTTAAACTAATTAAAAAAACATGACATATACTGTCTATGTGTGAAGTGTGAAGGGCCTCGGAGGACTTGCATGTATCAATTTGCATGCAAATAATCAAAACCTGAACTTTTACAAACATTTTTTTTAGGTTTTAGCATTTGGTACTTTCTGCATTTCATTTTTTCTTTCTTTCTTTTTTTTTTTTTTTTTACAAACCAAGATGCTTTGGATCTCATTTTTGTAATATTTTCCTTGTTAGCCTTTGTACTGCATCATTGATTCTCCTTGCAACGCTACCCTTATGTTACCTTAGCTAACCTTATGCTTTACCTTATGTTAACTTCTGATACGGTCCATTGTTGTAGTAGAAAAAAGAGCATCACAAGAACAGAAAAACACAAATATTCACATACCCCTGTTGTTTAAATGCTCCCTGCCATCGAGTTAGTGGGTCCATATTTTAATCCTAAGTAATAGCGGTTGAAGAGCTGGAATAAAATCTCCTACTGACACACAGGTATGACACATGCAGTTACCTGGAGGCCAACTGGAGACTCGGCAGAGAGCTGATGACTGCTACCACTCAACTGTCAGTCTATTGATAGAAAAAAACTGATACTACACAGTCCAACAGCCATACCTCAGATATCTATCTGTTAGCAAAGCCCAAGCAGAGGACCAATTACAGCAAATTATCCACCTACTCGGGGGTCAGACACACACACACACACACACACACACACACATTGAGCACTAGCTAAACATCTCAAAATGACAAAAGATAGATGTGTGTCCAGACTTCATTTTATCATCTTGTATGGAATGCAGCAGTGTGGTGATAGAGCTTGGCGTGGGGGGAACAAGAATCAGATTCTCTTCCTCTGTGGATGTGTGTGAGTTTGTGTATTTGTGTGTGTCCTGGGACAGCACGCCTGACATTACATGTCATGGTTTTTGGATGGCTCTTTAGAAAACCCCAAATGGTTTTTCAAGGATTATATGGAAGATGATGACTGTCGAAAAAAAATATGTGATTATATGGTTCAAATGGGGCCTTTGTTCCTGGGGATGCCTGACCAGTGAGGTCATTATGTACTGTAACCTGTGGGAGGTAATGGAAGAGCAGCAGGCTGGATATCCAGGCTATTGATGCATGTGTCTGTGTGTGAAAGAGAAGACAACACAGCTTCAAGTGTCAAACTCTCAGGAAGTGCTGTATTCGTTTGTGCTCCTAGATGTTTTACACAGATGGCTGCCTCCGGGTCTGAAAAGTGAAGCCAATGTTGAAGTGCCTCAAACTTGCATTCTTTCTAATAGCCTTCAGGGGGCGACTCTTCTGGTTGCAAAAAGAAGTCTGATTGACTTGAGTCAAGATTACTCTTAAGAGTCAAATCTTTTTTTCTGCACTACAATGTACTGTTGAAGATTTCACTCATGTTAACTTCTGTTTCAAGTTCTTTTTGTTTATTTCAAACAAACCTCCTTGAAACATTGAATGCATCGCTTCCTGTGCACCAGAGGAATTTCCTCAACCCAATACATGCTGTTTTGAGTAGTTAACGTATAATCTTTCACGAACCGGCTGTGGGTTGAATCACTGTTTTTGTGGCAAAGACTCACATGAAACTGTTGCATATTGTTACTTGAATGACTTGAAATTGTATACTTTACAAGTGCCCAGCCTGCTGAGCACGAACCACATTTCTTGGCGGTCTGTCAGGAACACATGACAGTATTTAGTAATGTGCTAGAATCGCTGTGCTGATTTCTGCTGGACACTCAGAGTTGTCGGGCTGCTGTTCTGTGTTTGCTAATGGGGCTTGACAGTCTGCAAAAGGGCCGGTCTCACTGCCTCATATCCTCGCTATGGACTGATGCTCCTGCCTGGCCCTGCATTCTCACACCCCTGACCTCTGGGATTGTGTGTGCATCACAAAGTGTGTGTGGGAATGTGACTGTAAGGCCCGCCGTCCTCTCTTTCTCACGTGTGTGGGATCCTGTAATGTTAGTGCTCTCTTTTCTTTCCTCGCCCTGACATTCACATCTGTATCCCTGCATATGGCACTGCCCATATTATGCATGTAACTGCCCTGCATGCACGTGTGTGTGTGTCTGCCTACATGTATCGGACATAAACTCTCGCTCTTGCCAGTGGCCCTTGGCTGGTCCTGTGGCGCTCAGTGTGTCGGCTTTGATGGTGGGTCAGGGGAGAAGATCAGAGCACAGGATGAGTCTCCAAAGACACAGCCAAACATACACACACACACACACACACACACACACACACACCCTTGCTCAAAGTTAATGATGACTCCCCACAGACTCCCGGCCTCTTGGTCTGTACTACGACCCCAGGACCCCAGGAGCTGTCCTGCCATCTGCCTGACTACAAAGAGCCAAAACCCTCAGCAGAACAGCTCCTTGTGGCAGCCAAGCATGGTGGCAACACAGGCAGCTCACACCACTGTGATGTGTGTGTGTGTCTATGTGTGTGTGAGTATTGTAAACTGCCAGTATTCATCTGCTTTTGCAAAACTCAACAGCTGTCTCTGTGTTTTATCTTTCCACACTGCGTCAATGCCAAAGGTTAAAGAGTTTGAAGCATAAAATCTGGCTCGAGCCTCTTCAGATAGACTGGTGTTTACAGCTTAAAGATATCCACTTAATAAGATGTTTGTTGTTTTTGTCTTGAATAGTGGGGATCGCTGAAGAGTTGTGAGTGTAACAACTGCAAGAGTTCCCCATAAAAGTCAATATGACAGGCCAGACCTTTTGATTTGATGGGATTTGGAGGAATTAACGATAAATGGAAGACAAGAAGATATCTGACCTTTCATCAGTCTGGGAGAAAAAACAGACAGGTTATGGGCTGTAATTACATAAACACAGATGGATTCTTCTCATGCCTTGGACATCCAGAACCTTTTTTATTGGTTTAGCCATCCGCAAAGTCTTCAACAATTTTGACAGGTTCTTGGTGTGCGAAAATCTAGGCAAGGCAAGGCAAGGCAAGGCAACTTTATTTGTATAGCACATTTCATACACAAGGCAGACTCAAAGTGCTTCACATCATAAAACAAAGTGAGAAGAAAAAAAGAAAAGAAAAATAGAAGAATTAAAAGAAAATAATAAAAATTTTAAAAATGCATTACAGAAAGAAAATAGAATAAAAACATATTTGCAATAATTAAAAACAGTGCAGACATTAAAAGATTTAGCAGAAAGCTATGGTGAACATAAAAGTTTTCAGTCTAGTTTTAAAAGTGGTCAGAGTTGGGGCAAGTCTTACATCTTCAGGAAGTTTATTCCAGCCATTTGTTGCATAGTGACTAAATGATGCTCTCCCGTGATTGTTGTTTACTCTGGGAATCACTAACAGATTGGTCTCAGAAGATCTTAGTGGTCTAGAGGGCTTATGTAGTGGGAGCATATCAGTGATATACTTCGGTCCTAGACCATGTAGTGATTTATATGTGAGCAGGAGGATTTTGAAATCAATCCTCTGACATACAGGGAGCCAATGTAAGGATTTAAGAATTGGTGTAATGTGCTCACATTTTTTGGTCTTTGTAAGAACTCTAGCAGCAGCGTTCTGAACAAGCTGTAGCTGCCTGACAGTTTTTTTCGGAAGACCTGCAAGGAGACCATTACAGTAGTCTAGCCTACTAGTAATAAAGGCATGTACAAGTTTTTCTAAGTCTTGAGCTGACATGAGCCCTCTAAGTCTTGCTACATTTTTTAGGTGATAGTAGGCTGATTTTGTTACTGATTTAACGTGACTGTCGAAATGTAAATCAGAATCCATAATAACCCCAAGATTTCTGGCTTTGGTTGAGGTTTTCAGGGACAGAGAGTGAAGGTGTTGAATTACACGATTAGCATTAATCTAATTGAAGGCTGTTTGTGAAAGTGTCCGATTTTTGTATTCATTCCTTTGCCTCGTTCCCTCATTTAGTCTCCCTCTTATAGCCCCTCCTTCACTGTGATGCATTGCGGATCAGAGGGAATAGTAAATAACAGATTTAATTAGCGTGTAGAGATTTTTACGACGGTCTTTGGGATCCAGTTTTGGCATGCTCCGCGTATATAAACCCCTCACAAAGCCTGGTTATTGAGAAGATGCTGGAATCTTTGCTGCACGGAGGAGAAAACTCAGCTGGTTGTGCAGCTACACTGGCTTCTTGTTCTCATGTTAGTTCAACAAGGTCAGTGGTTCCAACTGCAATCATCCTATTTCTTCCAGGAGACACTGAGTGGAAAGCCTAAAACCAAACATTGCCTGCTGCAAGGACAGTGAGCCAGAGCGTGGAGATGTCTTTTAAATCATACTTAAACTACCTGTCTAAGTAAATGTCAACATCCACTCCTTCCTGTTGGGAGGAAGAGGCAGAGTAAACCCTGGATGGTGTGGTGCATTATGGGATAGAGATGGGAGGGACCAAGATTGATGTGGCTTTGCAGGTTTTAATCTTGGTTTGAAAAGTCAGTCCTGTATCCGAGGAATTCCATCCATCCATCCATCCATCCATTTTCTACCGCTTATCCTGTATTTAGGGTCGCGGGGGGGCTGGAGCCGATCCCAGCTGTCATTGGGCGAAGGCAGGGTACACCCTGGACAGGGCGCCAGTCTATCACAGGGCCGACATGTAGAGACAAACCACCATTCACGCTCACATTCACACCTACGGGCAATTTAGAGTCACCAATTAACCTATCCCCATCCTGCATGTCTTTGGATTGTGGGAGGAAGCCGGAGAACCCGGAGAGAACCCACGCTTACACGGGGAGAACATGCAAACTCCACACAGAAGGAACCCGGGCCGACCCGGGAATCGAACCCTGGACCCTCTTGCTGTGAGGCGAGAGTGCTACCCACTACACCACCGTGCAGCCCGAATTCCATCCAAATTGCAGATTATTATTTACATTTAATGCTAATCGTCAGTACAGACGCGTGGAGTATTTATTTATATCTATTTATTCTTCTGGAATAACAAGGAGGTTGAGGTTATGGTGGCGGACGGGCATGCTTTTATTAAGCGTGACCACGATCTTGCCCTGACCCTAACCATACTGTAATTGGCAGATATTGTTGAAGTTATGAAAATGTTGGCATTGGACTTAGTCATCTAATATGTACGTTCTTTTCTGGTGAAAGGGTCGAACAGTGGAGGACGCTTTTGCAATTTCCTGAACAATTCCGTCAAAGCTGTCCTTATGCAAGGCATTTAAAACAGCAGTTGTTCCCCGGATCATACTTCAGATTTAGCACGTTAAGGTGCCGTGTACTTGGGAACTCTTCCCTGGCAAATCACCCTGCTTCCTCCCCTAGTACAGAAATCGATCCAGGTTAAGTAATGACGGTCTCTTTAAAGCAACTGACTCGGGAGAAGCATGGCAAATGAAGGGAACTTGAATGAACCTATCCCGTAATATTAATTTGCGACTGCAGTGGCAGCTCTTCAGCAAAAAGTTAAATTAAGTTTGCTTGAATATTTTGTGGTACAAAATACCATCAAATGGTTCAAAATACCATCGCTGGTTGAATGTGCTACTGTCTGAGGTGGAGCCTGTCTGTCGTCAAACTGGTACCTAGTAAAATCTTACTGACAGATCTAATAAGAGCTCCCTTAAGACTTTATTATCTGGGTCACAGGTGCTCTGTTCGCTGTAATCTACATTGCAGCAGTAAAAGTCTACAACAGTAACGCTGTTAAAGTATTTTAGCAGCGATATATAAAGATATATATATTTTTTTCGCATTTTTATTGCAGCCCAAAACGTCACATTCTCGTGTGTCCTTGCACAAGCCTCAGCACCACAACACAAACGTTAATTACTCATCTAGCCTTTGAGGCTGCTCTCAGTAATCCCCTCTTTAAAGTGACAGATATCTGACGACATAATCACCTTTGAGAAAACCATAATGTTCCCTTGAGGTAATTTTACCGGCCGAGTGTTGAAAAAGTATTTTGGTGAGAGAAGGTGGTTGTTGGTTGTTTGGCTCCGAGCTTGTGGGTCGAGAGAGAGAGAGAGAAGAGAGAAAGCAGGAGGGATTTGATGCAGGCGGCTGTCCCTCCGAGGGATTGGCTGGACAGCATTTAGGAGTGTGAGCAAACTCGCTGACCACTGACCACAGACGAGTCAGCCTGTCAACCACCCCTATGGCTTCTTCGCATCGAAGAACACCGCTATTCTCCTCCGTTAAACTACTTCTTTACTTTATTTCCTGTTCATCTTTGTTTTTATAATTTGTCTGCCTCCCTTCCTTCTTCTACTTATAGACTTCGTCCCACTCTCTTCTTTTTCTGGTACTTTTCCATCATAACTGCTGAATTGGCGATTGCATCCTCGCAAACTTCCAGTGTGTTTAACATTTTACCGGCAGCAGCTCTTCTTTGTTTTTTATCTCCAGAGGTTGTGGTTATCAATCACTATCAGATTCATTTCTCCCATCTATCTCGTTTTCCTCGCTGGGCCGCCCGCCTCTCCCTGCTCAGATAGCCTTGTGACTTAAAGATTCGCTCACTCGTCTTTCTTTCAGCACCTTTTTCCTTCCGTTCCTTCTTAAAGGGGAAGGCGTCTCAGAGCAGCACACTGAATTTACTGTCCTGTGTTTTCATTTCTTACAAAGATGGTTTGTAGCGGATTGAGATTTATTTTTTTCAAATTACGCAGTCCCACACTAATATAGATGTAGGGTGTGTATTTGAATTTTAATTAGATATTTCCTCAGTCACAAGAAAAAAAAAAAAATATCCAGGGTCACTGTGGGTGTGTGTGTGTGTGTGTGTGTGTTGCCATAGTACCTACAGCCGCAGCAATGGGACAACAGCGCCACATGTTGCACAGGTGGAAATGAAAGCATCCAAGAGCTTCTGCCAATCGGCCATCATGCTCTTTTAATCACTAACTGTCCCAGTCATTCATCTTTTATGTGTCTTTCCCCTTCTCCCTCTGTTTTTGTCCCTTTAGTGTCTCTCTCTCTTCCTCTCTGTGACACCTGACTTGGTCTCTCCTTCGTCTGGTCTTGTCATCTTATCCACTTAGCCAACAGTCATTTCTCTCCTCTGTTATTGTAACGGACACAAACCTTTTTTAACGACATACGTTAGCTTTTTTTGTTTCGTTACTGTGTTGCAGGTTCGAATTAGGTTATCTAATTTGCGTACCTAAATGTATTTCCCTCTCATAATGTCTACCATCCTCCTTTTCATTTATGCATTGTCTTTCCCTTCTGTCATCATTTATCCTCCTCTCCTCCTTTTTCTTTCTCTTTCTGTCTCTTGTGTCTTTCTCTACCTCCTAGCAGATTAAATCCCCCGCAGTGTTTAGATGAATCATCAGAGAAATTCCCTGCTATTGTCATATTTTCTGCTCAACCTTGGCTGCCTCTGTGTGAGTTCCCGTGAGCGTTACTTTGTAATTTCTTTTTCTGTTAGTGTGCATTTTCTCATGAACTTGTGACCAGCGATGGGAGTGTGGTAATAAAACCGAGCCATAAACTACACCTACAGATTACTATTCACACACAACACATAAACACTGCACTTTCCATCGAGCACTGTTTGCACCGAATCACTACTATAATCACTCCCTCCCCATCTTTAGAATCACTCTGAATGAATTCCTCTCTGAATCATCCAAATCTAAATCCCTTTTCCCTTCTGTGTGTTCCTGTCTCAAAGCTCACGTCATGGTAGATTAGCACCGAGGTTACGCTCCCTGTACACGTCGTGTGAAGACTTCCCTTTGATTTTACACGCGAAACCTCAGTGGATTTCAATCGAGTTTCAAGCTGAGAAGGTGGAGAAGCAGCTGGAATGCTACTTAGCCGCTAGCGCGGCGGCTCCCAGGCCGCCTCACGGAGGACTGCAGTGATAAAGTGTTTGATAATGTGATATGTGAGACTGTGGCTGTCTTCATATTTCATAGTTTGAATTGTCTTCGTCTGGACGCCGCTCTAAACGACTCTCCTCTCCTATAAGGAGTTGCCAGTTGAAATCTGGGACTGGATTAAGCTGTTAACACCCTTGCTGCTTCACCGGAAGACCAAGGCTGTACTGGATAATTCGGTTTGTGTATGTGTAATCTTAAGAAGTCAGAGGAGAATACTAATGTGTTCATGTCATATCGAATCATTGTTAGGAGCGGCCTTGTCAGGTCAGTTTACTTCAAGTTTAGTCAGTCGGTTTAATTCCAAATGGGAGAGAATTTCCATGATCTTGGTGAGAAGAAACACAAACTCATGACCTGGCCGTCACATAAGTAATAAATGCAACAAAATACAACCAACAGCATCTATTCGTTCCACCCCTCCCCTAACAAATAACACATCTGAAGAAGATTGGGAACGCTCGGCTTTGCCAATACAGCCAGGTGTCTGATATTTTGTACATTTAACACCGCATTGCAGCAGATGTAATAAATATTTGATACATATGAAACTCCTCCTGGCTGTCTCGCCACCTACAGTCAGTTTATCAAAGAGTTTTCGTGCCAGCAGATTCTTAAACAGGGAAAATAAAATTCCAAGCTGCTGGGTCTTTCAGCCTTGGGCTGTCGAAGGGAGTGTTGTAAAGTCATTTAGAGGACCGTGACCTCTGCTTGAAGCCTCCGCACACGCAGACACACAAGCTGAGCTGATCTATCTACTCTTCAACACAAGACCGGGGCCGTTATCACGCATGGTCACTGCCACATCTGTGTGTGTGGTGTGTGGGTGGGCAGCTTGTGGAGTACGATGATGGAATGGTCGTTGTCACATCTGCTAGAAGTCACAGTGACGCTGATGTGAATAACATCTCGTTCTCTCAAGGTGATTTCTTTGCTTCATCGGAAGGCGTTTGAAGTACAGAGAGTCAACAGAGAGGCTTCAATTATTGTGATTTGTTTTGTCATAACTTCAGGATTGGACTTAACTGATTATCCCCATGAACTCAACGAAACTAGAAAGACCCGCCTTCCCTCCCTGCCGTTTCTGCTCAGCACTTGGAATCGTCTGGGGATGAGGGGAGCTTTGACCTTCCTGGGTGTGGGTACAAGGTGGGGCTGGTACAGAGGGCCTGATTGGTTCCAGTGTTCTCACATCAACACAATTTTCTCTTCAGCTATGACTCGGGGAACAAAATGTGTCATTGGTCCATTTTGGGTGGGTCCCCACATCATAAAATTACCACAAAGTTCTAACAAGCCTGGATCTGATACAAATTCTTCTTACCAAAGTTTTGGACTGTAAAAATTATACAAATTAATCTTCAAAATAGGATGAAATATCAGGTATGTGCTGCTGGATACATTTATTCACTTTCGAAACTTAACTGGACTGACTAGCTTAGTCCATATCAAGACTAGTAAGTGTAAAATGTTAAACTAATCTACCAAAATCCTGCAGGCTGGGGAAGCTATAGAGAGGCTAAGTCCAGCCCCTTCTGGTGGACCACCTTGGGGCCTTATTTTGGAAAAAATATGTACGGCAGTCAATGGCAAGAGACGAATACTTTTTTTTGGATCCCTTATGAATTATGTTGAAGAATAATACTGAAAATACTGTAATTATCGTACCATTACTCACACTAACAGAGGGTCTTGCTTATTCTTTATCGTCCCATCTGATAAAAAAGTCGAGTTTGGATGGAACATTGCTGAGCTACTATGGCTAGCAAGCCAAGCTAAAGGTGTGCGTGTGTGTGTGTGTGTGTGTGTGTAGTGTCTAGCATCCAACAAACTATTTAAATAGGTAAGAGTGTGATGGAGTAAGAATAGTAAGAGTGTGTTGAAGTGTGTTTTCGGTACTCAAGCAATTATGCTACTAGTGTTTTGTGTGTGTGTTGTGCAGAATATAGCACATATTTGAGGCTAAGCATTTACTGTTTATGTCTGCATGGGTATTTCTGTACACGACCTTCTAATTGCACTCGACTTGCCCCTTTTTATTCACTTCCCTCCTCTCACTCTGTGTGTCCGCGGACAAACTGACTTTGCAGACTCTTTGCTGCGGGAGAAAAAACCCTCCAGCTGAGACAGAAACCAAATCTCCGGAGAGCACATTATCATTATGGCGCATATTGCACTTAAAAGCATAGGAGGGAGCACATTTGTTGGTTTTTGTCATTTCACGCCGTCAGAAGTGGTCACGGAGCGTCTCTAAGTTTGCTGCCGCTGAAAAAAAAAAAAAATCGTGGGCTGTTGCTTCGGACTGATGATAACAGGGGTTTATTTAGGGAAACTAGAAGCCACGAAACCTATTAGACCTTAAGTATAAATCACATGTGATCGTTTGAAAGGGTTCTATGGTCGACCTCGGTGCAGTGTCTGACAAGGATATCCGCTTATCACTCACTACTGTGTATTTACACTTAAACCCTGTTTGTAAATACGCAATTTGATCCTGTTTGTACAAAATGGATGATTAATGTGAGACACTGAAAAAGGTACAAAAAGGGAAATGCTCTCTGTAGGAAAATAATGTGGGTGATACATGATTGATCTGTTTAAATACAAATCTAAACCATGAGTTCTTCTGAAGAACAGCAGAGCAACTTGCATTCCAGTATTCAACGGTTTTCCGCTTGTCTCACTGTATTATCTTTCCTGTCCCTTTCCCTTTGCGCATAATGCTATAATGTGTGCGTGCGTGTGTGCTTCCATCCCACAGTGGAGTACGACAGGGAGCTCTCTCCGCAACGGCGTCACCACAAGGAGTTTAAGTTCAACCTCTCGCAGATCCCAGAGGGCGAGGCCGTCACCACAGCGGAGTTTCGCATCTACAAGGAGTGTGTGAGCCGCGCCTTCCGCAACGACACCTTCCTACTCAAAGTCTACCAGGTGGTCAAGGCGCATCCTGACAGGTAACACACACACACACACACACACACACACACACACACACGTACTGATAGGCTTTCGACAGGAAGTTAACTGGTTTGAATCTCTGCAACTGAACTTCTTCTTCTTCTTCTTCTTCTTCTTTGGCATATTGACAGTGAACTCTAAAGGACAGGTCTGTGGATTTGAACAATGCTTGGCCAGGTTTGCAGATGTGCTGCACTGTGGTTGTGCTGGGAATGGACAAGTCAACAAGAGAGGGTGTTACTGAAAACAGCAAGCTTGCTCAAGTGACTTTTTTTTCTCGATGTAAAAAGGTTAAAGATTATGAAAAAGTTGCCCCTCTGTGTGTGTATCTCTCGATCGTTCTCCCTGTGTGTTACACAGTCTCTGGGCCCTCGCCATGTTTATATTGTAAAATCAAGCAAAACCACGTCTTACCGAAATAGCGCAGTTTCAAAATCCTCCCGTCCCCCAAATGAGCACAGCTAATACATGCCAAACATTTACATTACGTCTGCAGGGGCAGATAAACATCCAGTAAGATTTCTGAATGATATTTGTGTTTTATCAAGCCCGCCCAGCCAGAACCAACTGCAAAATGAAGAGAATTCCTGATAGACATATTTGTATTGCCCAGTATATTTGGTTTCTCAATGGTTATATATATATATATATATATATATATATATATATATGTCGCATGGAGAGCTATTACATTGATTCATGTATTTTTTTGCGTTGAATATCATAAAGAAACAAAACACCTTAATGTAGGGTCTCTAGACACCAGCTCAGACTACAGTCAAAGGCTAACGCTGATCCGCTCTGAGGTCCACAGATTGGAAGTAGCTATAGATGTTGGCAAAGTATATTTTTCTGTCTGTCAAAAGGTTTCTATGGGTATCAAGAGCTACTTATTTGCTGCATTCCTTTATCCCTACAATGGGTGGTTTGTGCTCTCCAGCCTGGAGGTAAAGCCTTTTATTTTTGGAGATATTTGTAGATTAAAGGGCCCATATATCTCCGTTGTCTGTATTATTGTAGGACAGGTTCCTACCTTGAAGAAAATTACAGCCCGGATAATGTAATCAGCTCCCGATGGGTTTGTGCTTTGTAGGAGGGAAGTCAAGGTACAATATGCGTCCAATGGCACAACCAGTAACGTCTATACGGCATTACATTTGTAACCGTTCTCAGTGCTGAACGTCGCCTTGGGCGGTTTGTATGCTTTGTTGTTGTTTTTCCCATTTTCTGCCTTTTGCAAAACTACGCCTTTGGAATCGCCCAATCAGCGGGGAGCCTGTTAACTTTCTCGTGCCCCTCCTTCCCGTAAAAACCTGACTCCTGTTTTGACTCGAAGCTGTAATGATAGAGCGCTTAATTAGCCGGACACCCTTTGTACTTTTCATTTGATTGGGGCGGTTTCACTAACAGCAGGCAAGGAATGCGAGGGATTACAATGCCAGAAATGTGGCAAGCCTGACATCGTCTTGAGAAAGGGCAGGTTGCTCCGAAGGCAGCTTTTACTGACCCAAAGCCATTCAGCTGCCTTTTACCAGCTATTATACAATACCTAACCAGATGATTTCACTCTTATTGTTCTCCATATAAAAGCATTTAATGGTAATAGTTCATTTATTCTGATTCTTAATGTTGCATCTAGATCCGTATTTAAAATCTCCTACTTGTCCCGAACCTCGGCGTCCTTTCCATTCACATACCTGAGTTACATATTGCTTTTACAGTCTTAAAATATGCCCTTACAGCAGTTTAAAAAGATGAAAGTACATGAAATAACCAGGCCAGCTGCGAGTGACACTCTCACACCGTGTGTTACATTTTAACAACATTCACAGACAAGACTTATAAAGGAGATTTATTGTAGTAAAAAAAAAAGAAAAACGCACAACTTTCACCTTTGACCTTATTATTCCAGTTCATTTAAGCAGTCAGTCAATAAGAAGTTTTACAGTAAGCTCTCAGCAGCCTTCGCCCTGCAGGCGGCTCTCTGATGGACCCCCGCCGTCCATCGTCAGCTGAACGGCGGCTGTGACGATGAGGAGGAAACACCGGTACACTGGCCCACGCTGTGACAAACGTGTGAACTTAGCAGTTGGGTGGATTGTGTGCGGGTGTGTGGGTTTGAGGGGAAAAGGGAATAGTGGCTCATACGGAAACTGTCAGAAACACTCTCATTAATGACCAATAAAGAGGGGCCTCTGATGCGTGACTGCAGGGGCATTCTCCGAACACCTGGATGATTGCGAGGCTTTGATCTCGGCTTTGGAGGAGGGTCCGACAGACCCGACGCTGTGTTATTACTACTGTAATGGGACAGTGGGAGGACAGGCCCACTCACACTCTGTCTTTTCTTTACATCTCCTGTGCTCTCTTTTCATTAATCCGTCCTCAGCTGTGTGTGATTCCTTGTTCTTTTTCTTATCTTCCCCTGCTCAACACGTAGTTAGCCTGATTTCATTCACGCAAAATATTGTAAATGATATAAACATACCTGTCGCCCGATACGGAAGATTTAATATCTTCCCTTTTTCCTGTCCCTCGGAGAGGTAGACTGTATGGTCAGGCCTCCAGTGGAGTACAATACAGTGTATCCCAGCATTTTCTCTTAAGTACAGCTATTCATCTTCCTGTCGTTTTGTTATGATACTGTTACCTTGATACAAACCAATGGATCTGTGTTTCCTCGGTTTCTTAAAGAGGTAGATCAGTCATCTGGTGTTTCAGTGTAATGCCACTGGACTCTACCTCTGTATTTTATTTTACTTACTCTGCGTTGATGATAGCAGTGGCGGTACATTATTCCGGTTGTGCGTCCGTCCTTTTCTTCAAATTTGGCACGAACGTGGACTCAAGGATGAACTTAACTGAGGGTCAAAGGTCAAGCTCACTGTCATGTCTGTCCCATTCTGGTGAAAGCAATATCTCAGGAACACCTGGAGGAAATGTCTTTAATTTGGCACAAACGTCCAACTGGGAGGCGGTAATTCTAGTTTTGACACTTTAGAAAGCGTTTTCATCGACTCCTTATTTCTCTTTTTCCCCCTGTATGTTGTGTTACACAATATGAGAATCTTTTAGTATAAAGGTTATTCTAGGTTAGCTTATTTCTTTCCTACCAATCATCTTTTCATTAGATGACCTTTACCCCCAGACATAGTCAAGTCACAGTCCATATTTCTATTATACTCTATGAAGCTATGTTTTGTGTCATCTCCCGTGTTCTGCCAGAGAGGCCGACCTGTTCCTGCTGGAGTCTCGCAGGCTGTGGGCGTCTGAAGAGGGCTGGCTGGAGTTTCATATCACTGCCACCAGCAACCTGTGGGTGATGAGCCCGATGCACAATCTGGGCCTGCAGGTCAGCGTGGAGACCAGCAGTGGTAAGACATTTCATCATCATCAAATCACTGTAACATTTTGGTTAATCGTGTGTAGTCCATAAGAGCCGTGTCTTCTGAAAAAGGGCAGAGCATTAACTCCAAGGAGGCGGGGCTTGTCGGACGCGACGGCGCGCTGGAGAAGCAGCCGTTCATGGTGGCGTTCTTCAAAGTCAGTGAGGTGCACGTCCGCACCGCCCGCTCCACCGGCGGAAAACGTCGCCAGCAGAACCGCAACCGATCCACACAACCACAGGAGGGATCCAGAGGGCTCGGCCCAGCAGGTCAGTCTGACGTCCGCTACACTGAACCTTGACTGACCTCATCAAACTATGCAACCATGAACAAAGTCAGTAACCAAACTGACCTCAACCCAGCCTCACTGCATCCATAACGGTTGTCTAACCTGTTGAGACCAGTGGATGCATAGCATGTGTCTGGAGTATTCCTCTCTGGGACACTTGATAAATTGGACACGACTTCATCCGGATCTCTCTCTAATCAGCCCCCATCAGAGGAAAATCCTAGCCCAGGGATGACGTCCAAAACCCTTTATTTAGATATATAGTTATGTGATGAGAGTATGAGATAGATGGGTGTTTTTTTGGGAGACTACAGAATTTTTGGTTTGAAACTTAAAGAAAAATGTGAGATAAGAACAGAAGCTTAATGAAAACTTTTTGCATTGCATTGAGAAATAACTTGAGTTCTCACCAGAGAATTTTGGCAAAATGGCAGAAACTCTAAACAGTGGACTAGTGAATATTCATTGATTTAGGACGCAGATTCTGAATCCATCCTGACAGGTGACCTCATCCCCCGAACCTCCTCATTAGTCGTCCCCGCTTCTCTTCCTACTCAGCAGTATGATGTAATGATCAGGTATAAGCTTCATGTTATGAACTCGGCAAGCTTTTCAAATTAAATCAAACCCAAATCCGCCAACCTTTCACCTGCTGTGTAATTCTGGCCAGACTTTACAGTGCTTGAAGCTAAGCTGCCCTGTGAGGCTTCATTGTGTGACTAGTCCAGTACGTAAAGAGCACAGGGAGCCTGCTGTTAATATCATCCTGATCCTTGGCTAATTTGACAGATGAAGAATTACGTTAATATTAAGCCCTCGTGCCTCAAAGCTTTGACTCTAAATGCAGATGTAAATTAAATGTCTCCAGCAGGCAAACACCTCTATTATATATTTAAATATGTATGATATTTCACACCTGCGTGCAGGTCTCATGAGAGACTTATATACTTGAGCTGATTCCAGACTTTTACAAAAATTAGCCACTAACTGGAGCTGATTCTCAGCCCAACAGGGCTCAGGTCTGCAGAAACCTGGCGAGGTCAGGGTCAGAGCCGACTCACAGTTGCTTCTCTGGTGCCAGAATACAGTTTAGTGCGCTGACACACAGCTGCAAACGGCCCCATTTGGCCGCCTACCTGGGAAGCGATTTACCTTTGCTTTGCTTCTTCTGCTGCCCCGTTTAATGGCTCCACCATCTGTGCGGTGTTTGTGGGACGCGTTGGGTTTGTTCTCATTACTCTGAAAAAAAGATTACTTTGGCTTTATTTTCTGTTTGTTCAGTGCATCTCCTTTGCTTTCTCAGTAGGTAGCAGTTAACACAACAGGTTGTAAGTAATATTCCTGCAGGGCTTTTTCCTCTGTAATTGCATTAGATGAAAGCGTTGGCTGACATAACAGAGAACAAAGACTCATCATTTGTTATGCTACAGGACAGTTAGAGTGTAGCCCACCACATGTTCGCTTTTGGCTCCGGACCTGTGCTCTCTCCTACCCAGCTGTCTTTGGCTCGAGATGTCTTAAGACTTTAAGTCGAGATGTCTTGAAGATGATACTGATACTGGGGTAGGCTCGAGAACCAGAGGGTTTAAGGAGCGCACCATGTGCTCGCAATGTGGCTTTTTGTTTCTGTGACGAATGTCGTCTCCCTTTCAGCCTATCATGGAATATTTTGTCAAATGTGAGTAAATGAATAAGGAATAATAATCTTAGTTTTATATATTTTTAATATAAATTGTGACAAAGGCAGGTTGTCTGCTTTTGCGTCCCAGACTATATCAGGATGAGAAGACTTTCTCTGAAGTGAATCTGCCCCAAAATCTGCTTTAACAAGGACAAACTGTTATGCGTCCTGAAGGATTGGACTTTACATAACCCAAAACATCAAGACCTCTCCGCCTCGCCACTCGGGACGATGGGGAGTGTAAATATTTAGATCCTACACAGGAAGCGGGGAGGCCCCCCTCGCGACAGCCGAGTGTCCGTGGCCAGCGGAGGACTGCTGGGATTGGACGGGATGGGAGGATCCGCGAGGAATTCAGGAGGGCATATGGTTTCAATACCGCATCGCTCACTCCAGAGACAGGGAGGAGGACAGGATGGATGGGGAGAGCATCCGTCTTATGGAGTGCTCATGGGGAGAAACAAAATGTGGACGTTGTCCCCCCCAGTTTCTGTTGGTGCAGCGATACAGTGCATCGGTTCAGGCCACCACAGAGCCATCTAAAAGGAGCATTTCACCTATAATTCACCCTGACACTTTTCCCCCTGAAAAAATATGGGATCTAAGGCCGGAAGGCAGCGATGTGTTTGTTTTTAATTGCTCTCGTGTGTACTAACTTCCACATAGTGGCTTTAAAAAAAAAACTTTTCTCAGCATGAGTTAGGCTACTTTGCTCCGTGTGTTTTCTAAAAATAGTTTCCCACCTCTGCACAGATTATTGCAAACTCCTGACCTGTGTCGTCGACCACTGCAGCGGTTTTATCGCATCTTTTGTATCAGTTTGGTACCATTTTGTCCTCATTTTAAGTATAACCAACATATTTTTGTCCTTATTCATTTAGCTTTTATACATTTGGATGCTTTGCTTCGTTATAAATCACTTTAATGCCATGCTCATTCTGCTGAGGATTTAAAAACCTTTTAACTATGAAACTCTATTTTCCCTACTGTGCTCCCAGAGAGGCCGTGGGCCTTCTTATTTCCTCATTTTCACAATTTTTTTTGAGCTGGATTTAAAACAACGTGATATTAAATGTCTTCCAGATGACAAAATGGAACAAATTCAGCCAAATAAATGTCTGCAGCATTAGTTTTGAAATAATGTATCTGTGTAATAATCTTTGGTTTCGCAGACCAGGCAGGTTAATGTCTTGTTTTCTTATTTATTGAGCATTTTAATTCCCTTTTTTTTTTCTTAAATTTGAACTTTTGCGTCGGCTGGATAAATAGTTTTGTCAGCATGATGCTTCCGCCCCCTCTGGGTGTGCCTGATGTGTGCACGGTGGAAAATGCTGCTGTGTACCTTGCCAAAAGAACAATACAACACCTTTAAAGGTAATTTGGAGTTTGTGGGCGAAGAAGGCCAGGGAGGTAATGGGAGTCGGGTTGGGCTTTGGCTGTGGGGGAAGTTAACAACCATCCGGGGAAGGAGTATCACGTCCCGGCAGCACAGGCGGCCTGTAATTAGGCCGAGCCAGTCATTAGCTGCACAGCTAAAAGACTGACCACGCTAACAGTATCGCTCAAGGAATTATAATAACACGGCGCTCGGCCAGCAGTGTTTTTTCATCTGCCTCGCCTCTCCTCCCTCCACCTCCTCGTTCTCCTCGCTCCCTCCCCACCCGGCCTCCTTTTGTTTACCGTTGGAGTAATTAGACGTGGCGGAGCTCCCTCACAGGGTTTAATAACCTCTGTGATGAAAGACAGGAAGAAAGATAAACTTCAGTAGTAGTGGTCGGTGGGAGGGAAGAGAGAGCAGAAACGTCGGGGACAGCAGTGACATTCTCCTTTCATGTCGCTGTTCACGGCCTCTCTCCTTTCAGGAAGGAATGAGGCCGTCGGGACTCTCTCCTTCCTTCTTCTGGGTTAGTGACCCAAATGCTATCTTCAACATTGGGCCTACACAACCCGCGCTTTCTGTCACCACCACCTGCATGGGACCTCATGTTATCGATACTATAAAAGCTGCAATCTTTTCTCGCTGTTGATTTGAGAAATTGCCGGAAAAACTATAGAATTACAGTGAGATTATATGCCTGCCGGGGTTGAAATGACGTTTTAACGTCAAATGTCACACACACACACACACACACACACACACACACACACACACACACACACACACACACACACACACACACTTCCTGGACAAAACACCCTGACTATAAAGTCTGAATTGGCACCATTTAATTCTTGTATTTTTGGAACAACATGTGATAAATATAACTTATAGTTTTTTCCTCCCAGCGTAGGTGCCGGTGAAAGTGTTTCGGGGGCTTTTAATGAATGGCAGCTAGTGTATTGAGGGGTTAATATCAGCGCAGCACAGTATATTGAAGGTCTCAGTGTTGAGGAGCTACAGTGCTTGTGCTCAGTGAGGACCAGTGTTTCCCCTGCTATTGAATAGACAGGGTGGGGAACCGCCAGTCGCCGCCCCACCTCAACGAATTCAATATGAATTGGCTTTAGTGGAGCGTTTTAGTGTCACATGGTCAAATGGATGCTTGTCTACTCACAGAGCAAACATTTCCAGGTTAAACACGGTTAGGTAAGCAGCTGTAATATGGGAGCAGAAATCAGTGCTGCTGGCTCCGTACACATTACCATGTCAGTAAAGGAAATCCTGCTTCCACTTCATATTCAAATATTTGGTCGTAACAGCAGTGCAAGAAGCAGGTGAAATGAAAATGTGTGGTTTTGGTTCTTTGGGTGCTGCTGATGCTTAAAGGAACTTGATATTTTAGGAAAATGCTCATTGGCCTTCTTGTCGGTGTTAGATAGTTTAAGCTCCAAAACACAATGTTTTTTGATTAATAATCAGATCAAAGATATTGATTAGAGAGCTTTATTGGTGGTACCTTTGGTGGTATGTGCTTATCTGTGCTGCCTACAGACACAAGAGTTGTATCGGATCAGCATATTTCCCAAAATATCAAAGTAATCCTTTAATTAATAAGTATCATAAAACCATCTGGAACACCTTCAAATACAGATGTATGAAGTACAGCTTTTTAATTAATATAGTGGTATACAAAGTAGTATAATGAGTACAATGTGCAGAGTAAGTTTTTCTTATTCTCCGACCCGCCCCTGCTCTGTGTCGAGGAAAGGAAAAAGAAATGAATGGAAGTCTCAAGGGAGCTGGAGCTCAGCGGTAGCTGTGTGGCATTAAATTTTTACAGGCAGGAAGGAGAGATGTGGTTTATGGGCACCACAAATCTGGGCCTTTACACTCAGTGAAAGCCCACAGTAAATATCAGCTTTATTCCCCTTAAAGAGCCCCATAGACTGTAAATGCAGATTGCTTTGAAGGCCAAGAGGTGCGAAGGAAATTTAGTTATGTGTGTGTGTGTGTGTGTGTGTGTGTGTGTGTCGTGGGCAAGAGAGAGAGAGAAAGAGAGGATATGGGGAACATGTTGATAAATACTTGACCTTGTGCTGTACAGCATACGGCTGATAGGAGTTTAAGAAGATCAATTACAGGAATGACATAATCTAATAAAGCACACTAACGGTTTCTGTACACTGGAGAAGGTGTTGGACCCTGGTGTGATCTGATTCACATGGTGTTCAACTAATTACATTTAATTATTCTAACAAATAGCAGAAGCATCCTGTTTACTTAAATGTTTTGGAAAATGACACTTCTATAGTACATTTTCTCTTTGTCTCAGCAGCAAGTCTTATTCATGCCAGACAAGGAGTGTGTGTGCAGACTGGGGTCGAAAGAAAAAAATCAAATGAGGTGATCGGATCTTGCCTCCCTCCCTGCGACCCTAGAAACCCCACGAGGAGCTAAATGAATGGCTACTGGTGTAGAAGTCTGACTAGTGTGCAGGCAGCGTCACTCACCCTCCACCCAGAGCTGTGATTTGACCCGAAGCTGAATGTCACGCACCATAAACTAGACCCGGGTGAAGGAGCAGGGTGTGTGTGTGTGTGTGTGTGTGTGTTGAATACAGGTGTGCACAGTTTGAACCTTTGCGTATGTCAGTGTTTGGAAGCAGTGGTATAGTATAACACAGTTATAAGCAGGGACATGTTGACAGCATGGCAAAGAAATAACGAGCTAAAAGTTATATAAAACCCTCAAAATCCATATTCCAAAATTACAATCCAAGACTCATAAATCTCCTGAAAGCCTGACCCTCCTATAATACTGTATTTTTAAAAATTCTTCTTTCTATAAACATCACCTCGGGTTCGTATGAGGTCAGCCAAGTCACTTAGCCAATCAGCTTAGTTCTTTCAATCCTCTTTCCTCGGACGTTTCCTGTATATAAACACTGTACACACTCTTGCCTTACAATCCAGGAGCACGGAAAAAGGTGTATTTTTTTTATTATAATAAGTATAGGAAGTATCCGTACAATCCTGCGGCAGCCTGTTTCCTTATTTGTGAATACGAATGCTCTGTGCTGTTGAAGAATCTGGCAGATCAGCGAGTCCACGGGGAGGACTCGAACGCATGTGACCTGGTATCCATGTGTATCATCTGCACAAACATGCATGCCTCAATGCACAGCAAAACACACACACACACACACACACACACACACAGACACACACACACACACACACACATAAAGTCTGTATTTCCACATTAGCAGACACAGACCTGCCCTTCCTATTGGAAAGGAAGGAGCCGTAAACTGGGGAAACACCTGACTGTATTTGATGGTTACGGATGACCATATGACCTCACCCCACAGCCGTCTGTCGTGACCAGCCTCACATTTCATGTCATGTCTCTTACTAAAATAACCCGTCTACTGAGATGACATATTCATGTTCTGCTGCAATAATAACAAACTATTGTTTTTAGAACACCTGCACATTTTAGGGCAGACGGCAGAAACTAAATCCCAGGCAGTGTTCTTCTTCCCCATCTCGTTCCTCTTTCCCCCTCATTTCAAGCTGAGATGAATCCAAGTAACAAATCCAATGCCTTCCCTCCCTCCCTCCCTCCCTTCCTCCCTCCCGCCGTCTGACTGTCTAAATTCTTATTTGAGACGAGTCCAGCTAAAACACACCGTCACAAGTCTGGGCAGTGCGGTCAGTGCGGTCAGTGCGTCTGTTCAAAATGAAATTTGATTTGATGATGAAATCTTTATGCAACTAGCGCCGGTGAAATTGAAATGACAACTGTTCGTTTTTATAAAAAAAAAAAAAGTGGCTGAGTGGGTTTGGCTGTTAAACAGATAAACATCAGGTCATGTGTGAGTGTGTGTATTTGTGTATGTACAGTGAGTGCCAGTGGTAATGAATGATACATGTAGAGATGTACCCAATGGACCCAACATCAATGAAAATTACATAATTGTGTGTGTGTGTGTGTGTGTGTGTGTGTGTGTGTGTGTGTGTGTGTGTCAGACTTCAGCTGACTAAACAAGGCTGCTGTTGGTGAGTTATTGAGATGAGTGGCTGTGACGGAGTGACAAATCCCCGTCTGCAGTCTGACTCACTCGCACTTTTTCTCTGACACACACACACACACACACACACACACACACACAAATGCTGCAGTTAATTACATTTATTTAGGCAAACAGATCCTCTCCATTTATTGCCTGCGAGCAGCAAATAGCCATGTCTGCATGGCCTGACAGGATAAGTGGCAACACCAAATAAGCTGACGATGCAATGAGCAAATCTGAAAAAAAAAATAGCAAAATGACAGTTGCAGTCGGACAACCTCAAAACTGCAATATTTCTTTTTTTTTCTTGCAATGTGTAAAGTTATTGTCTTCTAAATATATTCAGCACTTACTCTACGAGGCCAAACGGGGAATAAGAAACCAGTGTAACCCTAATGACAAGTGGCATCCAAAAACAACAAAAATAGTCAACCACTAAAAGCTTTTCAGCCAAAACAGTTGGTTGACATTTTTATAATTAACTTTGCAATGTGAGAATGTGCCGACCGACAACAATTAAAATCACTCGCAGGCTTAAGGCCCCCACGAAGACAAGCTTAGCTTGCTGGGTGGATTTTAAGGGACCGCGTGGGTCATCTGGATGAAGCTATTTAGAGAATATAGAATGCTCTAACCAGTGCCATGGCTTCCATTCTTCCCTTTCATTGTCTTTCTGGGGGAGGTTCGTAAAGAAAAATAATCACAACAATAAAATCAATGAGGCGAGACAGAGAGAGAGAGAGAGACAGAGAGAGCGGAGGACGTCAGTGGAAAGTCAGTGTCACCGCCTTGGCTTCGGCGTGGCGACCGATGCCAGCAATGACCTCCTCGACTGAAAACCAAACCTATACCTGGGACCGTCTGCAGACGGCTGCAGAGTGGAACACAGATAATTAGGAGCAAACTGCAGGCCAGGGGAGTCCATAAACACGGTTGTCACTGTGTCACCGCTTGCGCATGTGCCAGGCAATATTTGAATGCTGATGAATTCAATTAGGCCCGCGTTCAAACGCATTAAACGGCAGATGAATGTGAAGCACGTACAGCGCGGTGACCGCTGTAATGAGCGTTTGCGCCTGTGCTGTGGTCGACGCCCTCACATGTGTCTCCACCCAGTGCATTACACGAGGCGTATTATGTTGTTCTTCTGCTCTCAGATTCTGAATGTCATGAGTCACTTTGATGAGGCTTAATTGGGAATAATTTACCCAGGGAAAGGTCTTAGCTGAGCGCGTTTTACCAAGGCCGCCGTCATCATGTTGGGCAGAAGAGGTGAACAACGTAATACGGATGTTGTGAATTCACAAGGGATCATGTTGGGCAAAACTCCATGACGTATGTGTGTGCACGATGAAATGTGCTGACGGTGTCTGTTGTTGTGTTGCAGATTACAACAGCAGTGATCAGAAGACGGCATGCAGGAGACACGAGCTCTACGTCAGCTTCAGAGAGCTGGGCTGGCAGGTAGCCAATGTTTTCTCATACTTATTTTAAGTTATCATACACACGTGTGGTGATCAGGTGAGGCAGTGGTGATGCTCATTGTTTACTGACTGCTGGGTTGATCATCTTTAAGCTTCAGAACTGAGTTATCTTATGCTAGAAATACAATTAGTGTCAATATTTCTTTTTACCAGCTTTTTAATGTTTTTTTTTAATCAAACTCACTTGGTGATCAAAAGAGAAAAAGTCAATTTAAGTAGCTTGATGATTGTAGATTGTGTGTGTGTGTGTGTGTGTGTGTGTGTGTAAGGAGACAAACTGAGGAAGAAATAGCAGTTGCTTACATCCTTCCAAACAAGCTGTGAGCTGTTAACACAGCACTGACATCTAGAGGGAGACGGCCAGCACTCTCTCTCTCTCTCTCTCATACACACAAACACACACACAAACACACACACAAACACACATGCAGGAATGGAGCTGGACAGAAAGAGAAGAGAAAGACAGAGATTATTAACACAGACAGGAAGGTGGACTAGATAAAAACACGAAAACAAGTTAGCGAGAGGTAAAACATGCAGAGAATGTGTCAGAGCGAACCAGTGAGACGCAGAGAGAGGAAGGAAGGAAGGAAGGAAGGAAGGAGGGGAGAAGTATTGCTTCCGTGAACGATTCCACAGACTGAGGAGGGTTTGAGTCGGGATGTCCTCAAAGAAGAGATGAACACTGAGTTTACCAATAGGAGTCAGGTGGGCGACTGGAACAGGGCTTCTTATTCAGTTGCTTGTGATGCAAAGATAAGAATGTGTTGTGGAATTATAAAACCAGACCTGACCTTTCTAACGTTTACAAACATAACTCTCCGGCAGACGAGGATTTAGTATTGGAGGATGTTTTATTGCCTCACATGTATTGATTTCATCTGCTCTGACTGTGCTGCTTTTAACATTTACTCTGGTGTTTGTCTCAGGACTGGATCATTGCTCCTGAAGGCTACGCAGCCAACTACTGTGATGGAGAGTGCTCCTTCCCCCTGAATGCCCACATGAACGCCACCAACCACGCCATTGTGCAGACGCTGGTAAGGACAACCCACAACAGTGTATGCTAAACACTTTGTTCTAAGTGTTAGGTCAGACCCTGACAGACGGATTGGTGGTCAAGGGTCACAGAGAAGCACATTTTTCAAGGAATATTTCATGGGATACTACACTATGGCTTACTGTATGAAATACATCTGCTTTATCATGATATCTTGAATGATATAACATAATATTTTGTGACTCTTTATGACATGCTTTATTTTGACTTTTTATGACTATGACCTACTGGACTAACAAATTTGGCATCTGACCTTTTTATGAAATACTATTATATGACATACTATACTATGACTTTCTTTATGACGTGTTATACTATGACATCTTTGTGACATTTTATGACATACTATTTTATGACTTTTTTTTTTATCAAACTATACTCTGAATTTTTATGACATTATACTATGACTTTTTTATGACACGCTATGACTTTTTTTTTATCATACTATACTATGACTTTTTGTTATACTATACTGACTTTTTTTTATCATACTATACCATGACTTTTTATCATACTATACTATGACTTTCTATGACATACTATATGATTAATTTTTTATGACATTCAATAGTATTACTTTTTTTATAACATACTATGACTTTTTTATGACATGCTATACTAAGACTTTTTTTTATCATACTATACTTTATTTTTTTATGGAATGCTATGCTATGATTTTTGTTATCATACTATACTATGACTTTTTATGACTATACTATGACTTTTTATGACTATATTATGACTTTTTTAACCAAACTTTTTTTTACTAAACTATATTCATTTTCATGACATAGTATATTAGGACTTTTTTTAATCATACTATGCTATGACTTTTTATGACATACTATATTATGACTTTTTTTATAATACTTTACTATGACTTTTATGACATATTATATGATTACTTTTTATGACATACTATATTATGACTTTTTTAACCAAACTTTTTTTTACTAAACTATATTCATTTTCATGACATAGTATATTAGGACTTTTTTTAATCATACTATACTATGACTTTTTATGACATACTATACTTTCACTTCTTTGTGACATACTATATGATGACATTTGTTTGTGACATATCCATGGCACACAATACAATGACATCTAATTTTTATGACATACTTTACTTTTTATGACTTTTTTTCCAGATTCTAGTATACTCGTACAATCATATTTTATGTTTTGCATGAGATACTATATGATCACATCTTTGATTATTTTTTCTGACATACTTTACTACAACATTTTGATATAACTGGGTAATATTAATCTCTTATTTTATTTTATAACAAGTTACATTTTCTGCCAAATGCAGATTGCTTAAAGAATGTCTTTGATTTCCAGGTGCACCTGATGAACCCAGAGAACGTACCAAAGCCTTGCTGTGCCCCCACCAAGCTCCACGCCATCTCAGTGCTCTACTTTGATGACAACTCCAACGTCATATTGAAGAAATACAAGAACATGGTGGTGCGGGCCTGCGGCTGCCACTGACACCGGCATCGAGGGCTAATAATGCCTGATTACAAGTTGAGTTGGCAAACTGCTGCAACTGCACCATTGACTTCTGGGTGACGTTGACCTCAACCAGACACCAGCTTCCCATCCAAATCCTCCGCCTGCAAGGAAAGCCCATCCTGGAAGATCATTTGCATGTTCTATTCAAATAATCTTGGGACAGTTAAAAACATCAATTTAATAACATGAAACATTTCATCAAACTAAGAGGGGACCATTATGGGTGTCGTCTACAGTGTTGAGCCACCAAGCTGTCAATCACCTTCTCAATTAGCTGTGGAGTGGAGTCTTCACTTCATGGGTCTGCAACTGAGTGAATGTCTGTGTGTGTGTGTGTGTGGAGGGGGGGTTCAGATTATGTATATTATGTGTTTATGGAAATGTGTGTATGAACGCCGAAGAGGCTACTGCACCTTCTCCCTCACTGAGGGGGAGAGGGCAAAACTGAACTGTTGTGGGACCAGTCCGAGTGCTGCTTTCTTTTCCTTCTCCTCTCTGACAAAATTAACATGGTGGAACAGGTCTCAGGCATGACCCTGGGGAGTGGACTCAAAGTATTGTAACATCAGTGAAAACCAATAGGAATCAGTGACATCACCTGGTCAAATGACAGTATATAAACTGTTTGAGTGAGATGGGGAAAATACAAACTCAGTTTCCTTTTCAGTGCAAATGTTAACTCAAACAATCTAATACTAAATGACTGATATATTGGAGTCAGTAGATTCATATTTCCTTCCTCTTTCCTAATATATTTTCTTCTTAAGCCATATTTGCCCTCCTAAAATATAACATGGACTAAACCAAAGTGACCGCAGGCTATTTTAGTCGTGCACTGCCCCAAATATCCCCTCCGTGTCAATATTTGCCGGGCTCACGCTGAGCGTCGATTCACCAGGCTGGTTCAACATGATGCATGTTGTGGCTAAACTGATGTTTTTCTCCGAAGAACCGAAGAATACAGCCTTATCCCTCAGACATACCACAAATGGCCATTTACATGTTGCTGCACTCGCAAAGTTAACAAACGCTTCCACCCCTGACAACCCATCAAGAGATTGTGGAAAAACATTTAGAGTCAAAAACAGCCGGCAGAGCGGTGTCTGTTCCAGCTTGCTGAAATTAGCCCTTGCTTTTTCAACCCCGAGGGTAAAATTGTGTTGATTTGTGTCCAGTGGCAACATCCTTCCAATTGAACAAGTTACTGTGAGCTTTGAATGACATGGAGTTTTTTTAAGAGAACATATTTTAATGAAAAACTGATACCAACAAGAATCAAAATACCTTACGTGCCTAACCAATCATAAATTACAAAATATACCTCTGGTAAGCTGCTGTTTACATTTGTGATCATGTTTAGTCTGTTTTTTTGTAAATACTTGTACATTCTCAGCTTATTTATTGCACCTTTTATTAAAAAGAAACACATACCTTATAAACAGAGAGAGAAAGAGAGCGATGCAAGGACAAAATGAAAATACAAACTTATTTTTGAAAAATCTTTTATTATGAAATCTCATGTTACGACTTGCCATTATTCACTTTTTTTTTGTACAAAATCCATGGGTAGTGCACAACCCATGACTCACAAGGAAAAAAAATACTTCTGTCACTGGAGTTCCTTAGACCATGTGCTATCCATAAAAACCTTTACTGACAAAAAAGTCTACTGTGTGTCTGACTGTTTGTGTACCTGGGTTAGACTATAAAAAGGTGCCCTGCATTGTGCAGCATATACTTTTTGCATAACCTGGGTCAAAGAGCATTTGCAGTGTAATGGGTATGGCATAACAGGTGGGAAGTCAGTTACAAAAGTTTGCTGAAAAGAAACTGCAAATGCTATTAGACCCAGGTCTGTGACAGACCTTCTTGGCCACCAATTAAGCCTCTTACATTTGTGTGTTCATGGTTATGACACAGTTTACAGCAGGCTTAAGATTTCAGTTTAAACAATTAATCTCATCAGTGGTTATAGTCAGAGTGGGACATTTAAACTAGCCATGGTATCATCATCATCATGGTTTACTTTGGTTGGAATTAATAAATGCTTATTTTTACAGAACATTTTACTGATTTCTTAGACTTAGAAACTTGCAGCTGGTGTAGCTTTAGCTTACAACCAGATCACCCCTACGATCACATAGAGTTACACTATACTCATCTATTCAGTCAACAGTTTTGAGTGCCAGAAGATGCTGGCTTCACAGCATGGTTTTCCACAGCCAGAAATGTGAGAGCAGGAAAGTGAATTATATAGGCCAAAGATACAGCTGGTTCCCTCACCAAGATAAGAATATATCACAGTCATGAGCAGAAAAGTGATAGGATGCTAGCCAGCCCACCTCACACCCTGAGCCGCAGCCAATGTTTGTTTCAGCACGATTACAAAAACGTCCAACCACAGAAAAACGGTTGAACAAGTTCTGATGAAACCTATTATTTCCTGATGACCAGAGCCACCACAACGGCCTGTGAATGCTGCGAGTTCAGTGCTACAACCAGAGGAGCTAAATTTCTCATGCAAAAGATCCTAAACTTACACTGCATGTTTTACCCTCAATTCCAAGTTCCAAGTTACTCCACTCACTGGTTCCCAAATTTTCTGAACATAGACCTGGCCTGAGAAATGTACCATAAAATCCTTAGATTCAGAACAGTTTTACTACATTTGAGGATTTCATCCTCAAAGGGCCAGTTTAAAAGAAAGTAGTAGCAGTAGTAACTGTAAAGATGTTTCATGATGGAGATATGGGGCAAAATGGTCCAGGCCAGAGACCCTGAAGACTAGGAGTAGAGAGGGACGGCTGATTGAGATCACAGGAGTCAGTAATGGGTAAGATACACAAGAGCTAAATTTATAAAGCATGCTGCATTCATCTCATTGTTCTTTCCAAAACCATTAAGATAAATTAAGCCATGTGCCATTATCAGACCTGTGATAACAAGGTTGCCTCCATCACAGCTTCTAATCGGCAGGGCGTTTCCCTGAGAGTTAAGTCAGATAGGCCATCTCTGGTATGGATAGAAAGTACCTCAACTTAACACTCAACTTCACATTTGGGTGACAAACGTTTGACTCGGTACCGTAACATTAATGGCTTGTGATTTAACAACAGATCTCATGTATAAAATTGAATATTTAAAAAATGTCAAGTGGCTGCAGAAGTGCATCAGAAACAATCGATTTTTTTTTAAACCGGCAGAAACTGGGACATCGGTCCTTCAGTGCTACCAGTTGGTTGAAAGACATCTGACCTCTGTGAGGAATTCGGGTTCTAACTGACTGAGCAGTGCTTGCAAAGTGGTTGTCTGACACATTACTTCCATTTGCAGACCCAACCAATATGCAAGAATTCTCCATATTAGGAGAATCAAGGTTGGGTGACAGCAATGAGAAATACATTCACATCCAATCAAACACTCTCCTCAATTATTCTGTTCTTGAACTCGTGAGAAAGAACAGACTACATAATGTCATTGGCTGACTCCTTTTTTTGAAGAGAGTGGAGTGAAAGATAGAGAGAGGTTTGTCAACTGTAGGAGAGAGAGAGAGAGAGAGACAGAGAGATAGACAGAGAGAGAGAGGCGTCCTACTGGCCAGATATACAGTGTGGACGAGCAGAGTGGTGGAGAAGTAGGTGCTGACGTGATGGTTTCTACAGCTCGTCTCTTGCCTGCCTCATCACAAAGCTGTGTAGGCTCTCCAAGTCCCGCCCGCCGTGATGCTCGTCACCCTGCTCCCCCGCCCTGAAGAGGATCAAGGTGGGGTAACCCCGAACCTGAATAAAGAGGGCAGAACAACAAAAGCGGCAGCTCATTCAGTGTGCTTTGTCATCTTTCAAAACCATGTAATTGTTATGCTGCACGTAGTGTGAAAATATCTAACAGTCACAGTTTCCAAAGGATGTCTGAGTGAAGTTGGCTTCAGAAAACTCCTAATAATTTAATCAGCTCTTCTTCTCTACCAAACTTAAGGATTTTGAGATCTGTTGCTGACTAATCTTTCAAATCACAGTGGAAAAACCTGTCCGACTTTGAGATGGGAAGTTTTTAAAATACTGGATATGAAAAACATAAAAAAAAAAAAAAAAAAGAGAACAGCTACATTATATTAGTGAATTATCTGAAGTCTTCAGAAACATAACTGAACTGTTGAACTCTGGCGCAGTCATTTTGCAAGCAGTACAACTTACATTTTATACAGTGATAAGTTGGATTAATGATCAAAGCTGATAGTTTGTGTGCCAACATTTCTTCACTGATGACCGTGTTGAATCTGCTTTAGAAAAAAGGGATGTGTAGCATCCAATTAAAGCATGTGGCAGTTACATTGTTTTATGGCTCCGTGATAAACCCGTCATCTTCACTTTATTACATCTTGTATAACCCTTAATCTCGAGGAAATTAAGAAGCTGACAAAAGGGTACATGAGAAGAGGTACAGAGTGCTGCATGTTCCATCTATAGTGATGTCTTCAGAGTATTTATGGTGGAAGACTTACAGAGTACTTGTTGCAGAGTGTGCGCTCAATAGTGCAGTCCACTTTGGCGATCTTGACATCGGTGAGGCCGGAAAACTCCTTGGTGGAAAGATCCTCCCATGTTGGAGCGAGGTTCTTACAGTGGCCACACCTACGGTTGACAACAGGATAACACAGGAATGACATCACTTAAAGTGACAGACATATTTATATAACTGGTGGATAATAAAGCGATGATCTCACCACGGAGCGTAGAATTTGATGAAGGTGAGGCCCTTGGCCACGGTCTCATCAAAGTTGGTCTCTGTGAGGTCCAACACACTGGACTGCAGAAAGAAAAGAAAATCTGATATAGAGCTGTGCTGAATTGTGATGATCCCTACGATTAATGACCGGCTTGAAAAAGGTACTATAATTACTATAGTACTATATAATATTTTAATGACTATACTATCAGCATTTTGTATAACATTTGTCATGACATTACATTCGATTTTCTGATCTTTTTCCCCCACGATGGCATACCATAATACAACTTTTTTTCATGAAATACAATAACAAAAAAACCCTGACATTTTTAATAATAGTCTGTGAATATTTTATGGCATACTTGTGATTTTCTATGACATACTAGGACATTTTCATGGAATACTATACAAAGACTTGCATCTTTAAATAGAATATACTATGATTTTGTATAAGATTTCTCATGATAAACTATATTTGACTTATACTACGACCTTTTAATTACATTTTTTTCATATAATGAAAAAAAAAACTATGATTTTTGTGACATTTTAATGGCATACAATACTTTGACTTTCTTTTAAAGACACTACTATGACATCTTTTAGGAATTTACTATGACTTTTATGACACTCCTGCAGTGTGCTTATCCTCTGGTTTTCTCAAGAATTGCTCATACGAATAACTTCACACTTGCAACTGCACTTTCACAGGTCCTCAGCAACACTCGAACCATGACAGTGTCATCAAACACCCAAATCTACCAGCAACCTATGGTCATTGCTGAAATACACACTGGCGCATGGGAAGAAACACTAACATTATATTCTAACTCACTAAACCCAGAGCTAACGTACAAAAAGCCCCTAAAGCACATACGAAATCTACAACTCAACTTTACTACTGACTCTGTAGTGCATTTCAGGATTTGACTAGAAACACATTATCTATGATACATTATTATTCAGTTAACTATCCAGCATTATATTAGGATTGAAGTCTACACTTTGAACCAATGCTGTGATGAACACATCGTTCACTCTTCATTTGAATTAAAAATTTAAATACAGGATGTTTGTCGTGTGGTATTAATAGTTTTACTCATAGTTATTAGTTTTACTTCCAAATGAAAGTTGCGAGTTTCTCTGCCATCACTGCCAATAACTCAAGCGATCTTCAGGTAAAGATGGCCAACATACTTTCTGGACGTCCTAATGAAACCTCCATGATTGTACTGTACTACAAAGTCCTTTCACAGCATGCAAAGCAAATTGCCAATACATGTGAGAAGATATGGACTGTTAAACTTGTGTAGCTTGGTTGGATAACAGCATTCAGTACATATAAGTATGGTCAGGTGTCTAAAGTCTTTTAAATGCCAGGCAGAATCATTTCAACATATTAGAGCACCTGAAGAATTATTTTTCTGAATGTATGAAAGCCTGCATGTACTTGTGTATGGCATTTCTTCTTTTTGATGTTCACACCTACCTTCACTTCCTCTTTGGCTGGCTCGTCAGTGGGGATCTCGTTTGCTTTTTGTTCCTCACTTGGTTCCTGTTCTTGTTCCTGAGCAACAGCAGCCTTCAGTTGGTTGTCCACAAAGTCTTTGAAGGAGTCCAGGTCTCGTTTTCCTTTGTACTGATCGGTCTACAAAGAGTCACAAACACTAGAATGAATACCATACTTACTCTTTTCAATCATTGTTTAACTCAGATCTTCAATGGCGCCAGTGTAATCATATGATGGCAGTTGGCATTAATATGGCAGTATTTGTAATATTTATGTGTAACCATCCCACTATGATGTAATGTCATGGAGGTTGTTACGGTTTGCAGTAAATCTTAGAAGGTGTTGAAGAGAAAGAACATGACAAGCGCGGTGGCAGCAGGTCAGACGCAGGCATGTGTTGAATAGCTGTACATGCAACATTTGGAATGGAAAGTCTGTCGCAGTCTCCCGTACCTTCTGTCCATTGTTGAAGAAGAGCAGTGTGGGATATCCCCGTACGCCGTTCTCAGAGCACGCCTCATAGTGCTGTGTGCAGTCCACCTAGATCATAAATACATTAACATGTGTTATTAAACTACAATAAAACACCAATGCAAATTTAATTAAGGTGTGTGTTTAATAACAGGATATACATAATAAAATGATATGCACACAGGTAGCTTCTCACGCATCCTGTTCTACTAAAGTTCAAGATGCATTTATTGTTTTAGTACGGGGTTGTGCAACAAAATTCTGCTTCTAGTCCTATTTTTGCAACATAAGAAAATACAAAAAACAAAATGATATTATTTGGTGGAGGATGCATTTAGTCTCAGCACCTGAGGAAAGAAGCAGCTCTGAAGTCTGGTGGAACGGCAGCTGTTACTTCTACATCTCTTGCCAGACGGCAGCAGGGTGAAGAGGCTGTGGCTGGGTGGGTTTTATCTTTTAATATCCTTTGGGCTCTCTGCAGGCACCCCTTGTCACCAATATCACTAATGCTCAGTCGAATGGAACCAATGATGTTCTGGGTGATTTTAATCACCCGCTGTAGATCCCTCCCGTCTTGTTCTGTGCATATCCATGACAGTTTGTAACCTTTCCAAATAAAGTTGCTTTTCTTTTGCTCCCCTTTAAAAGTTAACAAGGAGTTGGCCTGAATTTTTGGAATCTTCTGCACAGCCTCATACTTTCTTTTACGATGTTGATGAGTGTATTTTTGTCATGAATGTAAAGCATTATTGCCATGGTAACCAGGTGATTGTGTCTGTGGTGTAAAGGAACTTCACGTAACAATGATGGGAGCAAATTGAGCACAACAGGAACAGTATAAAAAGGCAGCTCATATTGCAAGTTGGGTAAAAAAAAAAAAAAAACACAATGGCAAACTTCTTTTTCCGTAAACAAAGAAGGCCATGATTGTAAAACTTGATACTTTTGTAATAGCCCCAATCATACCCATGTCACAGTATGTGGTGTTTTATTATTGAATATTTGATAGCTTGTTAACTATGAGTGGCTGGACATGAAGCTGTGAGACTGTATACAACCTGAAGAACCCACCTTCCCTATCTTGATGTCATCAGAGTGCTCAAAGGTGGTGGCCAGCTGCTCCCAGGTTGGTGCCATGGCTTTGCAGTGGCCGCACCATGGGGCAAAGAACTTGACAAAATGGGCACCTGAAGCAAGAGGACAGCAATTAAGAAAAGGAAACCGCAGATAACCAGCAAGACAATAAAACCCAAATAGAAAGAAAACAAAACAATAAGTAAGTATAAAGTTAAACTCTGTGCTGTAGACCAATTCCGACATGGACATTACACACAAGTGCACAATTGTGTACGAATGCGAGGCTGAGCAAGTTTATGTGTTCCCATTGATCTGATGGAGAAAAAGTTGATTCCACAACAAACTCAACTCAACCTGCGTTGAATGAAAATATACACCTCCATACAGAGGTTACACATAACCAATTACACAACGTTTATTGGTGCTCTGTTGCCAACATGTGAAGGTGGAACCTATAAACACTGTTTCAGAACTGCCTACGTCATCGCCTGCCTTTTTTCGTCTCCAAACAAGAAATAATTTATTTTTCTTCAAAACATTCGCCTTCAGCAGAGCTTAAAAGCCACAATTTTCAACGAGACAATTATTGTGAGCACTGTTTATTTTTGCAGTCGTTGTCTGAAAACCCAGAAACGTGAGGTGACAGGAGACAAGTGTTATACAGTCGGGTCGAGTTGACGGACGTTGTGGATTGTGGCTCAGGTGCCCGTGTTGAAATGTCAGTTATGTCAATCAAGGCAATGAGGTGTTTTCACTCTCTAAGGAGGGATCCAGAAACACTGCTGCGTCTGGTTGGAAATTGACAGTGTGTTTAAAATGTGAGGGTTGCAGGCAGGATGCAGCTGCACACATACACAAGATGAAGTTAAATATTCTTTGCTTAGGTTAAGTGTTAGAGAACTTCCATGAAGTATTAAACAGCATATGTTCTACTAGATCTTTACCTTTGGCTATGTGGGTCTTAAAGTTGAGAGCGGTGAGCTCATACATTCCCTGTTTGGCCTCTGGGGCTTTAGGAGGCTCCTGCTCACTCTCTGGTTCCTGGAGGACACACAACATCTATGAACACCACTGTTCTTCTGCAAGGTTCACTCGTTTATAAACTTGAAGTGTTATAAACCATGAAGATGGCTCACCGAAGGGTCCTCCTGGAGTGTCTTCAGCATCCAGGTCTCCAGAGACTGTAGATCTCTGGGTCCCTGGTACTTCACTGACTCCTGGTCTGGCCGAAACAACTTTAGCCTGCATGTAACAGAAAACAAAATTGAATGTAGCATGGCAGACTTCTGATCCACAACCACAAGCTTCACAAGAAAGTTTACTAAAACTCAATGACCCAAGCATCCACTTACTAGTCTCATCATTACAAGCTCTGTTTGGTTATGAAACATCTGTCAATGATTATCCAGAGACTGCTGTGTTTACAGGTACAACATGCAGTCAGCAACATCCAAGATTTAAGAGGATGTCATTAAGATACTGGCAGAATATTCAGCTGAATGCAGGCCAATGTATCACCTGTCTGTCAATCAGTGATGAACCATTTTAAGCCTACATGCAACAGCCAATGCATTATTTTTTATGAGATTTTTTTAGTTAGCTGAAAAAAATGCTGATACAATGCATGCCAAAGGATTACTATGAATGGATGAATTGGTGCAACAAGTACTTACGTGGGGTAGCCTCTAACCCCGTGGACATTGGAACAGAACTTGGTGTCCGGGACGCAGTCTACTTTGACCACATACACTAGGGGCTCGTCCATGTTGTTGTATTTGTCTGCCAGTTCATTCCATGTCGGCTGTAACCTCTGGCAATGGCCGCACCTATACACAACAGCGGTAAAAAAAAAAAAAAAAAAAAATCAGTATAAAACACACATTTTTCGCAAAGCTTTAACATATTTTGGTCTGGTCCTAAACATATTTTGCACACACAACCTATCCATGACCACTTTTAAAACTAGACTGAAAACTTTTATGTTCACCATAGCTTTCTGCTAAATCTTTTAACGTCTGCACTGTTTTTAATTATTGCAAATATGTTTTTAAATGTGCAAATGTGCCTTTATTTTCTTTTAATTCTTCTCTTTATTTTTTTTTCACTTTGTTGTATGATGTGAAGCACTTTGAGTCTGCCTTGTGTATGAAATGTGCTATACAAATAAAGTTGCCTTGCCTTGCCCTATCCGAACTGACCAGCCTGTGATGAAGATGACATGAAGTCTTGAAGACAAGAGTGGTGTGTCTGAGGGAGAGCATTTTTTTAACCTACTACAGTCCTCTCCTCTGAATGATCAAAAAATATAATAAAGGAAACAGGCCTCTTATTTTTCTGTTAACACTTGTAATTATTTCTAGAACTAAATAGATATTTCAGAGTTGACTGAAGAGTATCAGTCATCCAGGTGATGGTGATCTTTGAAAGCTTTATTGTAGGCAAATGGACTTGCTTCAGGGTTTTGAAATGTTTTACTCTCATCCAAGATTCTTCTGAAGAACAACCAGAGAAGGTTGGTAATTATGCTTTGTTGCAGTGATTAACTATTTATCACTATTTCCGAGAGATAACATCACCGTGGGAGTTAATGGGACTTCTGATCCTACCCCATCTTTTGGACCGCTGACAGATAGCGTCACTCAATCAGTGCGTGCCACGTAAGCACAGCTCCCCAAACTACAACTATGAGCCGCAACGGACTGGGTCTGCACTAATGCCAATAAGCAAAGTGTCACGAACCGTTGTAGTTGTTAAAAATCGCCCTTCAAATGTTCGTTGTTACGCTTGTAACTTAGTTTAAACGGTTGGTGAGCATTTACAGCACCGAGGCCCATGTGAAAAGTGATCCGATCCAGAGAAGTGGCCAACTCTTTGGCTATGCTAGTTAGCAGCTAAGCTAACCACACCGGTTGTCCAGAAAAACGGGGCCAGGTAGCACACTAGCATGCCCCTAGCTTGTTGGCTAACTTGCCGGTTAGCTCTAATCCCACTGTCTTTAAGCATTCCGCCCTGTTATCGATGTAAAGGGGGTGTCCATGTATTCAACATTGTCAGGGGTGAAAACAACTTGTGAACCAGCTAACTGTGCACTTACCATGGGGCGTAAAACATGACAAAGTGGGGTGCAGTGGGCACCGCCTCGTTGAACATCTCCACCGTGTACGTGTGCTTGGCATGCTCATCTTCTTCTGCATCGGCGTCGCAAAGCACGCTGGCAAACAGTAACGACAAATAAATAAAACACAACATAAAGGGAGTGCAATTCAGTGCTGAGGCCATGGTGAATCTCTCTCGGTGGGTGCACAGTGTCCCTGCTGGAGTGAAAAAGACCGACTACCAACGCACGCCCCTCCGCCAGCCTCCGTTTAAAGGAATGTGGACTGTGGATGGGACGCATGCATATGGTGACTCCTGTTAACTGCAGCCGAGCCGGCTAACGGGATCTTGTGTAGATCTGTGGAAGCCAGAAGCCGCTTTGCATCTCTATCCAGCCTGACAGGTTCAAACAATTTGCCTTTCTGTGGACAAGTATTCAAATCCATTTGGCAACTTAAGTGGAGGTGAGGTAATGTTTGACAATGGAGCTTCTCAGGATAGCTGATTTGAATGATTTTGACATGAATCTAAGCTGAACTAAAATTGTGCAATTGTGTTAATGCTACCCCAGGAATTAAGATAGAATGCTGTGGTCAACATCCAAGAACATACCACACATTTTTTTTATCAATTTTGGTGCCACTAGAACATCATAAACACACACACAATAGAGGTTGTTGTACTGTAATGTGTGATTTGTGGTTTTCTGTGTGGAGACCACATCTTCATTGGTCATTACATTTTTAAATGTTAGGTAATGGATGTCCCACATCTCTAAAACTCTATGACCAAATGTAAACATTTATAGACAGGTAGTCACCAACAGTTTAGCAGCAAAGATGATGAATATGATGTTAAGAACATTTCAAATGTGAAATATCACTTTAAATGTTAAAGGAAGGCCAATGAAGTCATACTAGGAAGCTCAGTGAGAAAAATGTCATTAGGATATAATTTAAGAGACATTTGAGTTTGTTCACCTCTGGAAGAGTAAGGAAAAGCCAAATTGGTAGATTATAAATAGTCCAGTAAATTCTGGTCGACTGCACCACTTTGGCAGGCAGTCTAAGTTTCCTTCACACCTAAGGCTCTCTAGAACAACCTGGCCACTTTTAGAATACCTAATGGCATAAATCTATTAAAACATCCATGAAAAAAATGAAATATTATGAAAATAGACGCAGGATTAAGAGAACACAAAGTAAGCATTTTGCTTAAACTGTAAAAATATGGGCACCGCAGCTCAGGTGTCACATCACCGCTGGTTCAGATGACGGATGGACTGTTGGTTCTCTACACCGACGGTCTGATATGAGTCAGAGTTGCCTCCTCAACGATGGAAACGATGCTTGAGAGTGAGAACATTTAAAGGCAAATATAATTAATCCAATTTATTACACTGGATAAATAGTGATTCTCGTGGGGGCTTTAGCCTGGCGTAATGGTGACAGTGTACATAAATCATGCATCTATTCCCACGACAAGTGTGTTTGTGTGTCTCTGTTCCCAGAGTAGCGAGAACCATGCCGGCTTCATGGATTGACAGTCCTTTGGCAAGTCCTCCATTCTACGCTCCGTTTCACTTTCATGAAAGCGAGTGGAGACAGTCCCCCTTTTTTCCTTTCATCTGGACAACAGGAAGAGTGGGACGAGTAGAGGAAGAGGTTACAGCATGGAAACAGACAGAGGTGTGTCACCGAGCACACTATGGTATACTATTCCAGACCGCTGCATATATGTCAGGGCAGACTTGTGTCAGGAGATTGTCCTGCTGTTCCCTTGCCAACCTTTGGAAATCCACTGTAAAACAAGCACGCACAAACACACACACACACACACACACACACACACACACTGAGAGAGAGATTATTCTGTCCACAGGGAGTTCAAGCTTTCAATGGAGAAGCAATATACTTGTAAGAGACATTGACCTCAACTGACAGGAGTGTGTGTGTATGAATGTATGTATCTTTGAAGGACTTGAACTATCTTACTATTTGGCTGTAACTTCACTTGCCGCCGGGGAGCAAACTGGCAAAAACAACAGACAAATCCAAAGGGTCAGCAGTCTGCAGAAGACTGAATGCTTTTTGAATTATATGACCAAAACTGTTTTTTTTTTTTTAACTCCCCCATAGCAGGTATGCACATATGAAACACATACATTTGTTTCCATGTGTGTGGGCCTGAAGAAAGGCTATTTTATCATCATAGCTGAAGGGTTAAATAGGTTGACATTTTGGGAAATATGCATATTTGCTTTCTTGTCAAGAATTAGATGATGCGTGTTAAGCAATTTTCAAATAGGACACATATTTGAATTTCACATAAAAATGTTTCCATGTAAAATTACTTTGTGGATAACTTCCTGTCTTTTTGCAGGTCACATGACATTGTGCCTCCCCTCCTTTTTGTTTGTGTAATTTTGACAAATTTGTACCATCTTTATGCTAAATATGAAGCTCACCAGCAACCACTTATCACAGATAGAATAGAGACTGGAGACGTATTTTATCTTGTGTATTTAATCGGTTCAAAGACTTTGTGTAAAATGAACAATTTGACATTTTGAAGGGGGTCAGAGCTATTACCGAGAAATATGCAAAATGTCTATTCTTTAAAAAAAGTTTAAACCTCATATTCCTCTGAGTGAAAGAACATGCTGAGTGCCTCCTTCTTGACCCTTTTCCATTTCACATCAAAGGTATTTTTTCCCTGTTATGACTGCTCTGATCATATTCCTGCTCTGATTTAGTCCACTGTGTTGACATGAAGGTGTTAGCAGTATGAGAATTCCCACCCACTAAAGTTTATTTGAGCTATTGTATTAAGAAAATGGCCCTGACATCCACTCATGACCCACAGTTCTCGCTACACTCTCACATTCCAGCTGCTGCTCGCTGAGTGTAACGCAAATGCCTTCATGGTTAATTGGAGGTGAAAAATGATATATGAGATTATTTTTCCTTGATTTTTGCACACGATAAATAACATCTACACACAAGTCCAACTCTCCCAAAGGGGCTCTATTGTTACCATGGCAAGCCAATAACCACACATCACTATTTAATCTCAACATGTCATATAGCTGTGCTAAATATGACCAAATTGCTGCTGACACATTTTAAATGTGTCTGGTGAAGTGGGGGCTGCATAGTTGTGGGTGTCTACTGGTTACCTATTGTTGATGGGCAGGCACCTTGCCAGGCCAGTTATACATGGTGTAATAGGAAAAAGAAAGATTAATGGACCCTGGGGACCCGAGGACATTCTGTTTATTTTTTTAATTGCCTGAAGCTATAGTGGCTGAGAGTGCGAGAGCCGACAGGTGGCAAACGGGGTGAAAGTGAGAACTGAGAGACAGAACATAACAGAGAAGAGCAGTGTGTGTGTGTGTGTGTGTGTGTGTGTGTATGCCTGTGTGTGAATTTAACAGTCCCTGCTATAGTTAGATACTGTTCTAGGCCACTAACAATACCTGGAGGAAGGAACCAAGACTTATGGTCTTCATGAGGTATCTGTGACTCAATGGTCTAAATACCTCTATAAAAGTACATTTTCTACATGAAAAGTGTTCCAATGAGAGCAAAAATACACTGTGTGCATATCTGCAACCTTTATGATATGAAGAACCATTTTGGAAAGGTTCACATATCTGCCTTCCACCAATGTCGGTCATCAGCAATAAACTCAACAATGCTTTGAAGAAGGCAACAAGTATTAGCCAATCAGAGGCCAATCAATGGGGGTGCCAATATTGGCACGTGTACCAAAGGTTGCCTGCACCTGGTCTCGATTGTTATGGACTTTTAGTCTGTATAAAAACTGAAGTGTGAAAACAGCATGTTGCAGGGTTACAGGAGGACTTTATAAATGTTTTTTTGAGAAACATAAGCATATAATTAATTAATTAATGGTGTCATTCAAACAGGATTGAAAATCTGTCTCTCACCATAATGTTGGACAGAGCGAGGCTGCCTGTTTTTGCCTGTTTTCAGTCCTTGTACTAAACTGAGCTAGTTGGCTGCTGGCTGTAGCCTTGTTTCTACGTCCCAGATATGAGAGCATTATCAACCTTCTAACCCAACTCTCTGCACAACGATACATTTGCATATTGCCCAAAATGTCACACTTTTGGCCTTAAATTTTGCCCTGACAGATTTATATACTCTCACAGTACAGCCACAGGTGAACATAAAAAAAATCTAATTTGAACTCCATCCTCATAAACCTGAAATAAATTGCAGAAACCTCCCTCTAACAGCTGTAGACTGCCTCTCACAAACAGTATCTATTTCAAATTGGGGTCTGCTTTTCAGCACTGCCAAGGAACACACTGAGAAAAACCTTTAAGAGAAGACTTTCTGGAATATTTCAGAGGCTATTTCTGACCAAATCTAATTCTGTCATGTAAACATATGGGAATTACCTTGTTGGACACTCTGTAGAACTGCTTTCAGCACAGTCTTCCCACAACTGGACATAATGCAGTGCAAAGCCAGACGTGTTTCCATTAGGAACACAGAGCCTCATGGCAGTATCGTATCCGGGACACAGGATGTGACCGACAGAGGGGAACCAATGTCATTTGCAGACAGCTTACTAGAGCCACTGTAGCAGGCACCTGTGCTGGGAAAAGACGGGAGGGGAAGGGCTCTCCCACATAACTGAATCAATCCCAGAAACAAACCTTAAGGGATGGAAACGGGAAAGCCGCGTTTCTTTTCATCTGGGTGGCTAAGAGAGAGAGGAAAATAAAGAGAATGATGGAAATGAAAAGTGAAAGAAAATGCTAAATACGAATAGTAGGGGTGGAAATCGGATAAATGACGGAAGAGGATATAAATGATTATTGTGATTGTGGATTTCCATGACAACTCCTTCTGTTTTTATGTTCTACTGCTGCTGGATCCTGCCGGATGACTAAAGCCATGCCAAGTCTCCTGAGGTATCAACAGTATCAGAGTTACCATCATTTTCCACAAGAACTGTGTACTTACAGCGTCAGCTTCACTCCCACTGCTGGAAGCTCCACTGAAGTAAACAGGTTGCATATTGACAGGTGCTCCTGGAAATTGCTGTTGTGTGAGGAAAAAAACATGGTCCTGCAAAAATGTTCAGTTGTCATGAAATTGCCTCCAAATTTAATTGTTTTAAGTATGGGCAAAGAATCCAGTTATATAGAAGGTATCCTCTGAAAACAGAGGAAAGAGTTCTACATGGATTACAGGAGCGAGGTTATGATGTAGAACTGTGTCAAAAAACACATTCATTCATTCACTAAGAAAGTGTGGGTGCAGCTGCTCACAGAGCCTCCAGCATGTAGATCTGCCCTTTTCATTTACAAGCTGATTTTAACGCTATTTAAAGCACAAACAGCTATTTGCAGCACCACTGGGACCCAGATCATGATAGGCCTTATATACATTTGATGTGAATTCTGTGAATTTGTGCATTTATCAACATTCCTGACTAACTTTTCCTGCCATTTCCACATCATATTATATTATCTTGAATAGATAAATCTGCCATTTTAAAGAGATGTACAGTACGTTTGATAAATCACAGCTTATTATTGAAACATAAATGTTAAATACTCCAGAGAAATGAGAGAAAATACATGAAGGTGTTAGGAGTTAACATGCTCTTGTTTTCCCCCTTCTCATCAGTAAAACAAACAGAATTTAACTTTCATATTAGATTTAATGTTATAATTTGTCTATAACAAAAAGGAACAATATTAACATTCAGGCTCCTTACCTTAAAGGTGTACTGAATATAAAAGTTGAATAAAAGACTATGGAAGAAATTCTGCTGATTTATTTGGCGACCTTTCTAAGATCTCCTGCATGGAGTTTCATTAAAATGCAAACACGTTGACTTTCTAATCCTGTTTACATACGGCTAATGGTGCCAATTACTGCTCGCCATAAAGCTGTACGCAGCCCTGTCATGAGACTCGGCCGACACTCGCCGTTTCATGTCTTGTACGTGTCAACAAGTGTCTGAAGAAGTAAAAGAATTGGCACCGCGCTGAAATGTGTTGAGCGCCGAGGTGAGACACAAAAGGTGGTGACAGGCCCCACCTTCGACTTGGACTCGGCCTCTTGCAGACGCTTCTCGGTCCAGAGCCTTCCCTGTAAAAGCCCCACTTCCTGCTGGTAAAGCCATCAGGATACGCTGGCCAGGTTGTGAGGGGGTTGAGGTGGGGCAGGGAGAGGGAGAGGAAGGAGTACGAGAGTGGAGGAGAAATAAGGTGTTATTCTAACCGACCATCGTTAAAGTGAATTATACATGGATGTTTAGCTTGTTTGAGGTGTTTTAAGTAACCTAAAAAATCCAGTTATAAAAACTAAAAATGTCCCCTTTAGCCTTATCAAACGCTAAATGCTACACAAATGAATAGTGGTAAAAAATAATGACAGAAATAGCCTTCGCACTCACGTTTGAACACAACTCTGCTTGTCCTTCAAGACATTAAAATACTACCAGCTTCCATGGCCCAGCCTCTGGATTATAAAACAGAATTTCCCTACATACATCAATACAAGAAAGAAAAAGTGCTACCTTGCTCTTACATGTGCAGTTCATCCGAATATCATTTACAACCTACAAATCAAGCAGCTGCTGTGGAGGCTTCAAGCTACAAGGAAATCAAGGCTCTAAAGTGATATCTCAGCAGATGGTATTTCATACGAGGCGAACCGTAAATGTCATCAATAACCAATGAGCCTTCACTTTGCCGTTTGTAAAGACTCTCCATGGTTTTATTCTTTTTGGATGCATACAGCACGACATGTTAAGAGCGCCCCCAGTACCTGCCTTCATTGCGTCAAGGTTTGTTTTTATTTTTCCTTGCTTTTTAAAAAAAAAAATAGAAAAAAAAGAAAAAATTACACATGCTGTCACACACTTACTGGTACTCCCGTTTGCTCTCATGGAAAAAGAGGCCCAGCCTAGTTGAAGGCAGGCTGACATTGCCAGTGAGAGGTGGCCAAGTCACAAAACAGATGTTTACTGTTTTTCTAAGGATGATTTGTTCTCTGCTTCATATTGACTATGGTCCAACCACAACCCAGGATCCTTTACCAGCGCTTCATTAGAGTGGACGGACAGGAGGCACAACGCTCGCATTATTGTAAATGCCTTTTATTGTGTGCATGCTTCATCAGCCCGTGGGCACGTTAAGTGACTTTATGATTCCGACAGGTGTCTGGATCCATCGGCTCTCAAGCAGATGTGCAATAAAATGATCGGATGGATCACACATAGGAAAGTTGCGGTGTGCTCCTCTGGATGCGTCACCCTGTGTAGGCAGTGAGCGAGAACGAGTCTCAGAGTGTTGCTGTGTGTGTGTCGGGGCAGCCTGCACCTCTGAGCGTCTGCAGAGTCCGTCATGGACCCGGTAAAGGTCTCTCCACAGAAGCCATTAAGCAGTGAGTCTGCTGGAATAATGTGTTTGACTTGGCTGCGGGGCAGCAGCAGGTGCTGGGAGGACCGGCCTGGAGCTGCTGCTGCTGCTCACCGCCCGCTTTGATCTGCAGGCCAGGGACCGGTCTTTCCTTCTCCGAGTCTTTCCCTCCCATCCCATCTTTGACTTCCTCCTTCCTCGTCTTTGTTCCTCTCTTTCTCCCTCTTGTTTCTCCGTTTTTCAAACTGTTGTACTTTCATTTGCTTTGTCCGACTCTTTTCGAGCTCAGGGGCTTTTCTGCTTTATCTTTCCCCTTCATTCTCCCTTTTCAACATTTTCTATCTTCAGATGTCTTTTTTCTTCTACTTTCCTTTGGTGTAAATTTCCCACACTCACTTTCTGCTAGACCTCAGCAACAACTACAAAGCAATGGGTGCAACTTTACATTTATGCATATAATGGATTGAGATGTAGCAAAGGCCTGGAAGTCACTAACAAGGAGATTAGATAGTAGGTGTTTTCTCATCTTTAAAATGGATTGTTCAACATTTTGGAAAATGTGTTAATTGGCCTTCTTGCTGAGCGTTAGTTAAGACGATCAATACCACTTTCATGTTTCAATGTCAAACTATCCCTTAAAGATAATGTCTGTTCTTTAAAAGAGACACACTGGCAGACAGAACCGTGTTGAGCTCTAACAAGATGTCATGACACCCCGTGCTTAACATGGGCATGCAGCAGGTGAGTCATAATTCTTAGCTCTGGACTCCCCTCCTCTGTGTCTTTCCCTCTCAGCCTCAAGGTAAAGCCATTACAGCTGAAACGAAGCAGCAGCAGTAGCAAAAGCAGCAGCCCACTTGGGTTAAGAGAGACACGGGAGGGGAACGATGAAAAGTAAAGCCCAGGGCCGTCCCGTGGCCCTGGGAGAGAGTTGCCTTTATTGAAGGATCCCACTCCCATGCATTCCTCTGCCAAGGGCCCGGGCCTCCCTGGAGAAAGCCCGGATCAGAGGCCGACTCACATGCAGACGGGGGTTCATGTGCCGCCGCTACACACTTACGCGGACACAAGCAAGTATGCACCTCGTTCGCCCGTCTCCCATCTGCCTCATTGTTCTGTCAGTCAGGATGGTTTTAACTGTGATCGACAGCAGGGATTCTCTAGTTCCTGAATGGGTAACACACATGCAGGCTTGTAAAGCACATCTGATTGATTCATTGGGTTTTGGGGGCTGGGTCAGGTGGGATATTAGATGCTCCTTGGAGATCTCATCGTGAGATCATTCAGGGAGAGCAAAGGGCTTGCTCTGTGAACAACAGGGGAGAAATTCCAGGGTCTTGGGTCCGAGTGACAAATGGATTTTTTTAAGGAGTGTTATGCTTAGTTAGCTTTGTGAAATGTTCACTACTTGGGGAGCTTATCGTCTTTCTTCCATTCCACTTGAGTTTAGCCTCCCAAAATGTTCGGGGATAATCTATCATTCACAGGGAGATCCAAAAAGCTTCTGTCTATACTGGAAGAAAGGAGAATCACAGAGTTATTTACAGACGCTTCACATTTTTCTGTGTCACTTGTGTGACTAACAGTCTATGATGTGTGCAATTTGATCTTAAGTATGTTACACACATTAAATGTATAAAAAAAGATTATTTATTGGCATTGACATCCATTTCTTTTCATATGCAGGACGTAACAGATAACAAACTAGGGCCGATCACTAAGAAACTGTGGCTGCAAACATCCCGTCCAAATCTGGAAACCACCTGTTCATTGAGAATGGTGTCTGATTTTATTGACTGCTTAAACTTCCATATCAGGTCATTTTATAGTATTCCTCATACTGCAGACACTGATAATATTCCTTTGGAAAAGCCCCGCGGGTATGGCTGAAGTCACATTCAGGAAAATACACTCAACACTGAACTCATGAACACACTTGGACATTTTGAGTGCTTTTTCAATTTTCAAAGACTTCTCCCTTAACTGTGTACTTGAACATCTCGGTTTATTAAATAACCAACGCTTTGAATCATTATTTGTATTTCTTATCTTTCACCTCTCTGCTCCATGACTTATTTCCATTAATCAACAGACAATAAGTTATAAAGAAACTGATCAAAAACACTTGGGAACAAATGCTTTTCTCATGCATCAGTTGATTCAAATCATTATTTGATAACAGGAACATTTAATTGGAGGAAGATTAAGTAAATTGACTTAAGTGAAATCACTAGAGCTTGTTCTAACTGGAGAGCTGTTCCAGTAAGCTGAATATTTATAGCGGATCTAATAAATATAGATATTTTTTATACAATAGACCACATGACTATTGGTATGTGGAAGGCTTCACTCATAGTGACGCCTAATTATTGCCCATCTTTGCAGCTTCCTTCAGCATTGTAGCGTCTTTAATCTCATTGTTTTTGTTTTATTATGTAACTTTACTGGCTTTGGTTCACTCTCATCACTCTCATAGTGACATTTCCAGCAACAACAGGCTGTTTTCAGAGAAAAAAAAATCTCTCAAAGCCCGCTTCCTTGCTTAAATCAAGGTCAGTAAATAGCTTGCGAACATAGTGGAGCATATCGCTGCTAAAGAGCCAAATATTACCCTCAGGAGTTGGTGGAGACCAAAAACAGAGCTTGAAGAGAGCTAATTTTGAACAACTCCAAAAATGAATGCTAATGCTCGATGAGTTGTCTAAATAGGAAACTGTTTGCTAACAGGTTAGCAAATATCAACTGCAAAAAAGTGATAATATTACAGCTTTTGTGTTTGTACCACCCAGAAGAGGCCAAAAAAACATTTCTTGCATGTCTAACAACCTTTTGGTCAAGTTGAACATAAATGAGCACTTTTTCTCGCTGCTATTGGGATGCTGCAAGACATTCTGTTTCATAGTTTTAGGGTTTAGCATCACTGCAACCGCAACAGTCACAAAGAGATCAGGCAAAAACCTGCGTGGTACAGAAAACAGGGGAAATCAAAGCCATTGAGAAGGTATGTGGTTGGCTGTGAAGCCAGACATTCCTCTACGGTTCAGGAATCTAGACGACAACAGCTTTGTTGCTGCTGGTGGCCATTGGCCGACGACAGGCCGTTCTCCGCGTCCTCGCTGGCTATTGTTTGCCCCGTGATTGACTGAGGAAGGTGGTTGTTGTTGCTGGACTCTTATCTGTGTTTCTTGGATCTGGCAGGAACACTGAGCTGTTGTATTAGTGAGGCTGTCTGATGAAACTGAACAGACGCAAAACATCACGCACAGTTCAGCTAATTAGACCTTAGGCTCTTTACTGCACAAGGTATGGCAATGGGGAGAGTTCTTTCAAGGAGAGATGATCTGATCAAAAACAATCTGGTTAGTAAAGTGACTAAGTTCACTTTACAAGACTTGCCGTGTAACAATGTCAGCCTTCAGCAGGGTGCGTATCAGTGCTTGTTTTCAGGGAGTGCTGGCATTTATAGTGAAAGGTGGGACATTTAATTTCCATCCTCTTTCTTTCCAATGATTGCTTTTATATGCCACCCAGTGCTCATTTGCTAAACTTCCAGACTCTGAGACTATCCAGCATGCCTTACAAAGTTCCCTCAGAGAAATATCAATTTCTTAATTTATTTTACTGCAGCTTTGGGAGCTCTCCCTCTCTTATTTAGCAATCCACTGGGTGAATGTTTGCTATTGCCAAAGAATTCATATTGCCACCTGCATTACCATCCGCCCAGGACCCATCACCGACTCCCAGGGGTGGTTTTATGCCGGGTTATTAACTTGGAAGCACGGCGCTTTTGTTCATTGGCATTTTCATTTTGGACCCCTTAGTAATTTAGTAACAGGGGCCCATCATGCAGCACAAAAGAGAAGGAGGGAACATGCAGAGACTGAAAATTCTCATAAGCTGTCAGGAAAGCGGGGGTGAATGAATACCTACTCGTTTTCTATTGTTCCGACACACAAAACAGTGAAACTGTGTTGCCGTTAGACCTGCTTTTTCTCATCAGTCGGCCGAAATGAAAGGCGATCACGGCAAAAATTAAATATTTAGCCACGCCAAGTTTGCAGTCGTCCTCTGAGGTCATGTGTATTTTATTTGTTTCTTCAAGGAAATTCAAGCTTTGCTGGCGTTTTCAAAGTACAGCAGTAAAGGAGGGCAACACTGGGATGTTTAAGTATCAAGCCATAACATGAGTGTGCTCAAACGTGCCGTGTTTGACCTGTCTAACACCGCCGAAGACTGCAAGATGGTAACATGGAGGGAATTGGGTTCATATACAGAAAGTGGACACAGTACAATATACTGCATGGCAATTACCTGTAGGTTTATGAAAATTACAAACCTATAATATCCGTATTCGATATGTTAAATCTTAAGGGTTTTGGTAATTTTCCTATTAAGATGAATCTGTACATAAACAATATAATAATATCATAATTTGAGAGTGTGTGTTGTTTTTTTAAACTATCATCTACACGGACTGCACTTGGTATATTTTCTAACAAATCCAGAAACTACATAAATACATTTTTGGTGGCCAGAAATAAGGAAGGCAGACCTCATATGCATCCAGTGAGTGTTGAGATTTGGTCAGCATTACAAGCAGATGTGAGAGGGCTTAAGTATGTGCTGAGTAGCGTTGTGGGCCGATTAAAGTGAAACTCTCATCCAAGCTACGAGTCTACAGTCTCAAGCCTTGAACGACTAAAATCAGATGATGTTTTTCCAGCGAATGTCATCATTTTATGTAACCGTGCACATTTCATCCCTGTGCTACATCTCATCCTTTTCCAGTGGATGTGGAAAGCTCTTTTTCAGACGGAGCATCAGATTGCATTAAGCAGCACACCCCTTATCTCTGTCCGCTGCCCAGCGGAGCTCCGGCTGGGTGCTGCCGTTTCCTTCACCATTTGTGTTGGCACAGGGACCAGCAGCTCCGCGGCCCGGGAGCACGGCTCTCCTTTCAAAACAGGAAGAGCATGCTGCTCTCTGATGCACAGTGGAGACGAAAAACAAAAACCAACGAGGGTCCCGAGACTTGAAGCAGCAGGCTGAAGAGGATGATAAGAGGAGATGTCAGCTGGTGCCCAACCCCTTCTCTGCAAATGCAGTTGTCTTGGTGTTCAGTGTAGAGGGATCGTTTCTGTGTCAGCAGCCTGACTCTCCTCTTAGCCTCTTACAGTTGGACTCTTCCTGAGTTATAGCACTAAATAGGACACCAATACGGTTATTGATCAACAGTCACTCAAGAATTACTTGACCTGGTGCTGAGATTTCTGGCTTTACTTACAAACCTGTTGCTTTTGCAGTCGCTCGGTCTCAAACAGACTAAGATCACTTAAAGTCTGATCTTTTCTCTCTCTCTTTTATTTTTTCAAATATATTATTATTTATTTATTTATTTTCTGTCATTTCTCTGGTAGTGATTGTGTAATATATTGGTACCCCCTCGAAAACGAGATGATACATCTAAAGCAGTTTATCCTAAATTAACAAATTTCAATCAAAGAGACACCCCAAAATAAAAAAGAAAAGAGTTTACCTGATGTGCTATTATTGTTTTGGTGTGAGTTGCCTAGTTTCGGAGGTACCGGCACTAGAGATGTCTGCCTTCTCTCGAATGTGATGAGACCATCATGTCTCTTAAATGTCAATTTGAGTTTTTATTATTGACAGCAATGATCTTGTAGAGCAATTGGAGATGGTGGAAGGTTACTCTGACCTGGGAGCATTCCCACACTGCCTCAGCCTGGTCTAAAAGGAACATGTGCAGCTACTATCGAGTGTTAAATGCTGGATGTACCACTTTTATATGTTCCCTGGGAATTACTTACACATCAGTTCACAAAGTTTTGCTGACCTTTTCAAAATCTGACAGCAATGTCGTAACTCATTCTAGAAAGCATAAATCCTGTCCTTATCAGGCCCAACAAGTTACTTTAAACCTACGGCTCTACTCCTGAATATTTGATACTCGCATGACCATAATGGTGACCTTTCACGTACCCTGCTTTTCTTTCTTTCCAGTAAAATAAAAAGATGCACAAGGGCGGATGAAAAGGTACCTTGCTGGCAGTGGTGTTTCCGTACTGTCGCTCCTTGTTAGCCGACGATGGCCCGTCTCCCAGCTGAACAGCTGCAGTCACCGAGGCAGAGGAAAGGCATGCACACAAAACACATGCAGACGTCCATCTGCTGGCATGTACGTGCCCTCCCTGACCTCTGGGGGACGGGTCGTTGTTAGCCAAATGGAAAAAAAAGCTTCTGTGAAAGGGGATACAGAGTCGAGTTCACTTAAGCCGTGTTGTCACACGGTGGAGGGGCTCCACTGCTGGCTTGTTTTGTTATATTCTTATTTTCCTTACAGAGAGTCTGTTTTACTTCAGCTGATGGATGAGGTTAAGTTCAAACCTGCTTCTTCAGATGAGGCATTTGACAGCTGAGGTGTCTGGGTAGTTTAAAGGAGTTTGTGGTAGGGATGTGAAGGGGGGGGGGTATGTCAAATATTTGTTCTATTACGTTGTCTGAGATGAACTCTGTGCTCAGCCATGCCAGGAATGTGCCCAGCGTGCCCACCCATCCATTAACCTGTCCAAGAACCCACCATTGTCTGGAGCAGAAGCAAAACACTTCATTACAAGTGCTGCAAGCCTAACATCAACCTCAGGGGTTCTCCACTCCAGGGTCAAGACGGACAATTTCCTATTGCAACTTTATATCACTGTGTTTGCTATAACTGTGATAAATACTTAAACGGTGAGTGTTTCTGCTGGAGCTATGCCTCTGTGTCCAATGAATGTGATAAACAGGGAAGGGGAAATATAAATGAACACTTGAAGTTTGTGTTTATCACTCTTCTTTTATGTATACACAACCAGAAAACAGTTTTAACCAGAAAGCAAAACAATTTGATTTATGATTTTTTTCTGTTTAAACAGAAATAAAAATATTGGATTTGTGACTCATTGAAATTTGGATTTGGGGTGGCAGAGCAAACAAAAAAACAGCTGCTGCTAATCATTCAAATTCAGCAAGATCTTTCATAAAGAAAGTTACTTCATGGACAGTTGGTTTACTTGAAGTTAATGTCAGAGGTCCGATGTTCCAAACACAGGAGAGCCGGTGAGGGATGACTTGTTCTGGAACCCTTTTTGTTTGAGCTCGTTTCTACAACACTTGACCTGTGCTTTAAACACACCTGCTCAGAAGGGCTTTTCTAACATTTAATGATCTGGCTTCCAGTGCTTAGAATATCTCGCCTCGGTGCCAAACTCCAGGTTGCCTTCAATTTGAGGCCGACGCAAATTTATCATCAACACCCTTCAGGCAGGCATCCATTAAAAAAATCTTGAAATGTTGAAAACTTCTCGGCCAAAGAACAATCTAATGATTGCTTGTTTAAAAAATGAAATGTTCCAGACCTTTTAGGTTACCGTGAAAATTCCATGTGCTGAAAGACAGAAACTTGTGGGTTTGATGACCTGTGAAATGTCACATTGTTAATCACACTTTCAGATTTGGAAAATGTTGAGTCTTGTGCCGGCGCAAAAACCTCTACATTTTACACCCACAACCAAGTTCATCAATCAAAGCAGATAGCTTCGTGTTGCACGTGCAGAACGGACGTCCGCATCCAAGCACACGTATGGAATGAGAGGTTTGTTCACTCACACCCTCACAAACTGATTAGAGGGGTCCAAACATGGTCACATCCTTCTTCTTTTCGCTGTACTGGGTGCTGAGTTGCCCTACAGCCTTGGCATGCTCCTCATCCACCTCCTCCTTTAATCTCTGCTGCTCCTTCAGAAACTCTGCCCACTCATCCTTCAAACGCTCCATGTTCCCCTGCAGCTGGGTGCTCTGGAAGGACATAAGAATATGAGAATATTGATTTTTGTCTCAATTTTCATTCTTTTACTGCTTTAGCCATCACACCCTCTTAGATTCATACACTCCACAGAAGATGCCGATAAGCTAAAGCCGTGTACACAGGGCTAAGTGTGATGTTTGGACATTCATTGTTCCTAAACATGTTTACACACAGAGAGAAATATCATAAATGTGTGTATAATCTGCAATCCAACCTGTTATAAAGGCTATGATAATATTTCCACCTGTGCTATAAATCCTTGCCTTGTTTTTACCTGCTGGGCCTCTAGCTCCCTCTGCTGGACTCTCTCCACCATGTGATTAGCAGCCTCCACTGTGAGAAAAGCAACGTAAACACATGCTTAATATTTGTATTCAAAATGTACTATAACACAACATAGGTAAAAAAAAAAAAAAAACTTTAGGGTTGCCATTGTTTGTCAAAGTATTTTTTGTGACATCGTCCATCATTGGGATTCAAAATATCTCATTATGCAAAATAGCGTGTTGTTGAATGTTTGAGTGTACGTACTTTGTAGCTGAATATGCAAACTTGTAGGACAAAACACAAACTCTAAATATTGGAACTTTTGATGACACTTTCTATGATTCCCATGTCTGTCTATGATGCCTTACAAAAAGGAGTAGCGAGTGACCAGCAATTGTGAAGCATTATGACCTTACAAGTGTTGTGGTTATTATCATATCCATTATGGATATGTATGAGTGTTGGATATATAATTATAAGCAGATTATAAAATATTGTAAATATTTTTATAATGTGTTACAGACATAGGTGTCATAGAAAGTGTTCCCCAACTTCTTCCAAAGACATGACAACAAAATCCTAGTGTGTGTAACTAATGTTAGGTCAAGCATGACATTACACAAACTTAGCATTTAAATTGTAGAAAGTGTGACGGAGGACACTTACAACGTTTAACAATGTTAGACAGCATGCCCTCTAAATCTGTGGGCAGCATTTGCTCATTTGTTTCTGGAACAATTTTATTGAGGTTCTCCAGCAGTCTGCTTTCCCTGTGTCCACGTTTTTCCTAAACAGCAGCAGAGGAAAGGTCAGTGTCATCACACACACACCACATCACAGAAAACATAAGCTTCTCAAGTCATTTAGTCCAGAATTGGGTCTTAACATGTTGCTTTCATGCAACAAATTAACTGAAATCATTTCCTGGCATTGTCTTTTCAAGAACAAGTGAAAAAAAAATGCTGGTGTGTGAAGATAAATGCTGTGTATCTTTATTAGGGTACATGGTGGAGATGGGGCGATATAGGATTTTATTGCACATCACGATAAAAAACACTCACAATAAGTTGCAGTGAATTTCATTATCTGGTTAATCGTGAGTATGTCACATCAGTGTATTGAAAAAGCTGTCTAGCTCTCCAAAGTGAAAACAGGCCTCCAGGAATAATCTGAATGAACAGGATATCAATGTTGCTATTTTTCCCAATTTTATTTGTACATAACTATCAAAATCAAAAACAAAATAAACTATAGAATAAACATTTGGATTGCAGGTGTTTTGATCGTATGGCTTTATGCACTCACAGGAATTAATGTCCATGGATGGCCGTTTTTCTAATACTGACAAGAGAGTCGTGGAACATAACTTGGTGTGAATGTTCCTGACATGTGGATTCCCAGTGTCTGATGTAATTACAGTAGTTTAAAGGTTAAACATCTAAATAATGTTTTTTTAAAAAAAGAGTCCAAATATCTGTAGCACTGAACACACAAGTCAAACACAAGGTGCTGTGTAACCGTAAATGGTCTACATGCATTATAACACACATCTGTCACAATGCTCATGCCTTGTACCTCAAACTCTCTCACAAAGTAGCGGATCTCTGCACTGATGATCGGTCTGTGGTCCAACAGGCGCGACTGGATATCACCCACATCTGCAGCACCAAACATTACATTCAGTTTAAACATGGACACCACACAGCATTTCACATTACTCTGACACGTTCAAATCCTGTTTGAAAGCAATACTTGTCAACACCTTCATGTATTCACTACAAAATAACCCACAAAGTTTCTCACACGGTTAATGAGACTCAGTGATAATAGCTGTCGCATCAACAATATCAGAGGTAAACTGCGTCTAAACCATGCTAACATGACGACAATGAGGATGGCTTTTCTGCTGTGGATTTCACTTACCTTTAGCAATCTTGTCCATTTTTACAAACTTTGCTGATAAGTTAATTCTAGTAGTTGGACCAAAGTTTGGTCCCCCCTTTGAGCAGCTAACTAGCTACTAACTGCAATTTTGCTAATGTCCCAAATGCTAGGCTCAGCTATGCTAGCAGCTAATTGTGAACGCGAAAGAGCTCCTTAGCTGACGTAAACCGTCTGTCATTAACGTAATTAACGTTATAAAGATATACTATTAGACGACAATATGAAAAACCCGCGACGGTCTTTTGCTAATTGAATGTGAATGGAAGTCAGCTGAGTGAAATGTAAATATTTACTACTACTTCCGGGTACGAGCCCCTGGACTGAACCAAGCGGCTAGGAGAGGGGTGTCACGTCACTTTAGGTCGAGGTCCTCTCGCGCTTTAACCTTTGTTTTTTTTTAACCATTTCACCTAGAATACTTTCCTCTGCAGTCTTGAATTGAGGTAAGCTACAACAACGCGCCTTTTACTCTGGACGTTTTAAATGTCTGTAGAAGATTGTGTGTGCGCGCTGAGTGACTGAGGTTTTGCGTGACTGAGAACAGCAGATGTCAGTCTTGCTCTGTGGTGGAATAAAGTGTTATCATAACCTACTTCAGAAACTCCACATAATTCTTGTGTACCAAGTTGACCAATAATGTAAAGTCCCTTATTTTCTTTTTTTGTAGCTTAGAAACAAATAGTAGGCCTGTTTGCACTCTTTCCCCGAATGGTACATTTAAGTCACGGGCACTACCACTTTATAATTAAAAAGTAAATCCATTGCAACTAATGTTTATTCAAGTTATTAATTTTACTGTGTCCCCCCCATAGATGTTGTGTTGTATTAGATGGCTGATTAGAAAGTATTTATTTATTAATTTCCTACACTTAGAACTGCATTATTACCAAAACAGCAACCAGAAGTTTCAACAACCTGGCAACCCAAACGTGGCTATTATTAATGGCTTGTTAACTTCTGTATAAAGCATTCACTGATGATGATTAACGCCTAATAATTCCACCTGTTTGTTATGAAGCCTAAATGAGGGGCTTCTTAGTTGAAAGTGGCACCTTGTAGTTCTACAAGACTCAGTAAATATGAATCCAACATTTATACAGGGAGAGTCTCCACATTCTGTTACTCACTGTTGATTATTTAGCATTTAATATTGAGTATTAAATCCATCACGCCTAAAACAATGGCACTATTATGCAGTGATACTTCAGGAGATAAGACAACCTAGACATACCTCTAAATACATTGTGAAATACACTATAACCTTGTACAAGGCTAAGTTTTGTGTCAATGTCTCAGTATCTCTTGGGATTCATACATTCATAATTATTTAATTTGCATTCATCAAGATGTCACTATAGCAAAAATTAGCTGAACAAAGATATGCAACAACATTGCTAGTATGTTTGTTAAAAAAAAAAAACACTGTCACCACAAGATGGCACCAAAGGTCTCACATGTGTTTTGAAAATCCAGGCCTGGCAAAGCCACGGTGACTGAATTATCTTGGATTAGCAAATGCTCGTATTACACTTTATGAAATGCAAATATATTGGCATAAATGTATTAATAAACAGCACTTGCGGCAAGAGCAAATTATATGCAGATATTCAGTCAGAGTGAGAAGAGGCACTGTTTGGGGCAAACGCTGAATATTAGCTGTCAAAAGTTTGTTTGCCAGCCCTAAATTCATTAGGACTGTCATGCTCAGTTAAGAGAAAATCATTAAGGCACCACTTAAGTCCCCCACTGTCCACATTGTTTAGTTAAACACTTATTACATGCACCATTAGTTTTGATTTGGGCCTATTAAGGAGATTAAATGATTGATCAACAGCCGAGAGATAAAAACAAACCCTTCGCTGCAGCCTCATGTTTGTCTGAAGAAGCACAAGAAGATATCTACAGCAAAACATGTCAGATCCAGCGGAGGTCTCTGTGACAGGAACGGGGGTCCTGTTGTTCTGTTTATGCATGACTCTGCAGGGTGGAATTAAAAACATTTAGAGAATGGTAGAGAGGCCAATTAAATGTAACATGCATCACCATATTTAGATGGAATAGAATAGCATGAAAATCTAATTTGTGGTTGACTATAATAAAAAAAAGATATTAAAAAGATACTATGAATATTGTATTGTAGATAAATAAAAGCATGTTATAATTTAACAGCTAAACCTATTTCTACATACAAATAATAAGAGTTATTTAAAAAGAACAAATCTAGTTTGCGGACAAATAATATATACATGTATGAGATGTTTAGAATATATATATATATATATATATATATATATATATATATATATATATATATATATATAATATATAGATTCTGAAAATCTTAAAAACCTGCAGTTCAAATTATATTGTGTACACTTTATTTGGCGTTGGAAATAATACTTTTTATATAGTCCGATTTTGCAAATGTCTACTACTCTAAAACTTATCCAAAGTTGAAATTTCCAGATCATAATAGAATTTGGAGGGCAAAAACCAACATCAACATAACGAGGAGATATCCTTCTGCATCATTATCCGCCATTGTTCTGATCCTCGGGCTCAGTTTGCATGCGAGAGCTCGTTGCATGAGAGCAGATCATGTGTTTCTCTTCTCTTCTCTTCTCCAAAACTGTCCCAAAGAAAGAAAGACAACATTTAAATCTATACAAGAGAATGGAAACTTATTTTTTTACTTCTAATTCTGCTCAGGCTTAAAATCTGAATTCAGTTTAGTTAATTGCAATTCAGCAACAATGTTTGATTAGTTTATTGGAGAGCATGATAATATTTATATCGTGCTATTTATGTATTACTGCCCCATTTAATATACTATCATGTAGTTTAAAGAAGCTCTGCAAATTAGATTTCGTTGGTTTGGTTAGAAATTGTGAATGAAGCTGAAATTAAGTTAATCACAAATTGATCATTTCAATTTCCGTCTTTACCAAAATAATTTTTAACAATGTCCTGTTTATATACGATTATATACATATATACAGTATATATACACACTCTTTAGGTCAAAGTCTACCCACTGAAGATGTTTATTGTTATTTGTTACCTGAACATAGTGTACACAATACCTACTTTCCTCCTCATATACAATATTTCTCCCTCATCTTTTTGGTACACTTCCACATACGATCTGCACACAGCATGTAGGACCAGAGGAGCGGCGTTTCACCCCCCGCCCGTACACGCTCGCCCAGCATCCAGATGATCTCCTGCAGCACTTCCACCAACGGTGCTCCAGCCGTGCAGTGGGAGGTCTGTGATTGTGGTTTACCAAACATGCCCACTGGCCTTTGCGAGCTCACCCCGGTGACGCTCTTTCGGTCCGACCACACGGCCCCTGTAACGACGGTGCTTGCATTACCCACTGGGTATAATTATACTGCATGTTGCTGCTCTCCATTGTCTCTCTCTCTTTCTCTCTCATGTTGCTCAGCCTCTCTCTCTCAGCTCGGCTGGGTCTTGACACCGAGGTCCAGGCGGAGGGCCGCGGGGCCGCTGCTTTGTGTTCACAACACGCTGAACGCCACTCACTGCACCGTGGCTCTGAACAGGTGGGGGGTGGTGATGGTAGAGGGGGGGGGGGGGGTGTTACTCACAGGATGCCAAGGATTCTAGACCTGAGGGGAGGTGGGGGTGGAGGGGTGGTAGAGAGGACCTGCTGCCCAGCAACCCACCTACCCGCTGCTGCCCTCCTCTCTCTCCATATCTAGTTCCTCATTTCATCTACTGGCTCTCTCTCCCAGTCCCTGGGCTGCAAGCAGGTCGTTTGTCCCGGCGCCACCACGCTCTCGTCCCTCCGCCTCCTGGAGGCGGGATGCTTCAGAGCCGTCCACCACGGAGAGGAGGTGGGAGGGGGTGGAAGCAGAAAATAGACTCAAAGGTAGTTAGTACAACCTGAAGAATAGAGTGCAGCAGGAAGGTAAAGACCCAAATAAACACACTGCCGGCCCTTATGCAGTCACTCTGTCCCAAGGCCTGATGGGAGGACACAGTGGCGGAACATGGCTCGCAGCCTGAAAATCAACATATGTACTCATCATACTGCGCTTTTCAGGGAAGGGAAGATATTTGTCTTTCGCAGCAAAACGGGACGAAACATTGTCAGGCTTGTCCTGCGATGACGATGAACTGCCCCTTTTCCTCGGAGCTTGAGATCCGCACTGAGGCATTCGGAAGGGACTGGAAGTGTGTGTGTGTGTGTGTGTGTGTGTGTGTGTGTTTGTGTAGGGGGAGACCAGTGTGTCGGCTACAATTAGCGTTTGCGGCGGGCCCCGTCGCCATTTCGGGGCTCGTCCCGGAGATTAACAGGAACCGCACTGTCATTTCTCCCATGGGGTCTGTCCCCTGTCCTCTCCCGTCCTAACGTGGGGAGGGATCGCCTCTTCCTCCAAGAGGCAGTGTCGAAGCCGACTGAGGGCAACAGGCTGGGGGAGGCTGCAAACCTGTTGAGGCAGAGCGTCCCGCAAAGTGCCGGCAATCAAAGTGACAGACGTGGGTATGGAGGGAGCGCTGGACGAGGATATCTCTCTATTTGCGGTGAGCAAAAACTGCTTCTCCTGGCTGTGGAGTTTCAAACACACACATATGGACTAAAATAACACACACACTACAACTTGAGCGGAGAGGAGGAGTTGAGACCGCTTGTCTGAGCTCAACTTGATGGGTTTTGAAGTTTTTCTGCAGTTTGTGTGTGCGTTGGGTGATATGCGACGTGGGACGGAGCAGAGGAGAAAGGCAAGGAGTAGCAAAAAAGGGGGGTCTGCCCTGGGGTCACACACACGCACACACACACACACACACACACACACACACACTTCTCGGGCTGCTGTGGCATGTTTGGAGCAGTGCCTCGTCAGATTAGGGCCATGCTGGCTGTGTTTGATGGCCAACCTGGACAGACAAGGCCTGCCAGGCACAAACTGCTCAGGCACATGATGTCAGGGCAGACACACACACACGCACACACACACACACGCACACATACGCAAAAATTATCCCGCGCCAGACCAAAGAGACAGATGACACCCAGCATGAAGCTAAAGCCAAATCTGTAAGCATCCGCTGCGATCCAGCTGGCTAGCCCTAGGGTACCTGTCTCTGCGAAGTGGAATCAGCGTCACCCCCGTGAGCTGTCAAATTAGCTCACAGGGCTGGAAATGCTGAAGAGATTTGGCCCCTCGTCGTGGAAGAGCAAAAAAAAAAGGGGGGAGTAAGGGGAAGGGAGGGTGGTGTTCAAAATGTTATTAATTCGTCCTCCTGTTGGGGGGGAAATGGTTAAACTCCCAACAACATGCATCGGGAGAAGGTGGACTTATTAGTGTGAACCTGTGGGCCGAGTGATGAAGACACACAAAGGACGCATGCATACACACATACATGTCACACACACTGTCAACTGACACACACGTGCACGCACATACATGTCGATACAAGCAGACGCACATGCTCAGACACAGAAAAAAAAAAGTTACACACACTCATGCACATGGTGCTAGGGGCAAGTTTTCAATTACTGCCAGTGCTAAGCAGTCACCTGGGAGAGATGTACGATGTTTGAGTGGAAAGGCATTTCAACCAAGATTTTTTTTTTTTTTTTTTTTTACCTCTTCTTGTCCCAGTTGTGAGACAGCTGTGAATGTCAGGCACATGATCAGAAATGACATTAAACAAAACATGAAATGTTTCCTTAGTGAACATTTACATCACAGGAAATGATCAAGGAAAGCTTGTCTGAAAAGTGAGATTTGACACAACTGTTGAATGTGTAAAAAATGTGTCTCTGAGGATTAAGTTGTCAATCTAGTCACAATTAGATCGCGTATTCGCTGTGAAGAAGTGAAAACATACAGTTCAGAGTTGGTTTCTAAGTAGTGCAGCGATATGAAGGGAGACATCACACCCGAAATGAACTTAAATACATAAAACACAACTTACTGTGGTCCTCACTAAGGTTCAATGTACTTTGTTTAAGATATTTGTAAGGGATTGTAAAGAAATCAATGTCCGTTTTGTAAAAACTAAAATACATAACATCTTAACCCCAATATTTGTACAATCCCTTATTGGAATCTATAAAATAAATAAAGTGTACATACATATGTAAGCTGGACATGTCAATTGTGTGTCTGTGTGTGTGTATATAACTTCTTTAGAAAATGACTGACCTAGATAGTAAAGAATTGTGATGATTACTCCAAAATGAATAGCCTATAATGATGTTCATTTCATTATGTAAGTATGCATCACTGCAGGCCTGTTATGTACCAAACTCAAAACATGTATCTGTACAAAAGAGGTTTAGTTTATTTTCTCTCTTATTTTTTTAATATGCACCGCCTGCAAACTATGCAGAAGAAAGAACTGCTCACTTATTATAACATTTAAATAAATAAAAGATGTCTGCCAGGTTGAAGCAAGGGTTGAAGTCCTCCTGGGCCCAAAGCGTCCCGGCCATGCTGGCACGCTAATAGCCACAGCAGGTTTCCCGTGTGTGAGGTGACATGCACAATAGTCAGGAGGTATGGACTGCCAACAACAACACTGCTCCCCGGTGTGTGTGACAACATGTTGACCCCTTCGGAGAGCCTGTCCTGGCCTGAGACGGACCAGTGTGTGTGCGTCAGGCTGTGAGATGGAACCTGACAGGAGTTTAGCGCTGATGACCACCACGGTGAGAGATGGCAGCACTCTTCCTTGAGGGAGCTACTGTCACTCCTCCGTGTTTGTGAGTGTGTTTTGAGTGTGGGGGTGTGATTGTTCTTACTTGCAGGCTTGAAAAGTGACATTCTTGTTTCTCAATATGTCTTTCTGAGAAAGAAATCTGTTTTTTTCTTCTTCTTCTGGTCACTTGAGTAGAGTTGAAGTGGAGTTACTGCTACAGCTGGAATATGTGAGATATCCCACCGACTATGAATGTGTGCATGAGGTGGAAGGAGAGCATTTAAAAGCATTTCTACAATAGACCTTACTTTTCCAGTTGTGACCCTGATGAGGTTGGTGTTCCCGACCCTCAGTTTGTTTTGTGTTTGAACATCCTCTAGGTGTTGTCTGACATGCTTCAGGCCCTGTGGATTGTTTTTCTCAGTCTGACCCGCCAGAAATCCCCTGCCAGAAACTCATGTGCATGCACACTTGACTTAACACTCAATAAAATCTATTCTGAGGCAAATTATATCATTGGTATTTACCATGTACTGTACAAACCGTTCCCCAGTCTAACATGTTTAATTCCATGTTTTACTATGTTCTTTTATTTTTATCTCCACAACCACCTGGTCAATCCCACAAATGATCCTGTCCAGACCCAATAGAGTGAGAATCACCAGCATATGACATATAGATGATGATACGAATAGCATCTCTGGTGCCACTGAGCAAACTCCATCCACTGATGAAGACTCTGAGATGCAATTTAAAGCCCTTGGAAAACTAGTGAGTTGCCCTTGAGTTCAGACTTTTACTATCAACTGTGCCCATCTCATCTCTTCTGGTAAACGGACCTGCATTTATAAAGCACTTTTCTGGACTTTTTGTTCACTCAAGGCACTTTACGCTACATTCACCCATTCACACACACTCATACTCCTCTTCTCTTTTCTTCTCCTCAAATTTCCTCCGATCTCCTCTCACATGGTCTCATCTCTTCTCTTCAAATCACATTTCTTCTCATATAATTTCTTCTTTTTAAATCTCATCTGATCTCTTCTCATCTCATCTGATCTCGTCTCATATTGTCTCATATTATATCATCTCTTCTCTTTTCAAATCTCATCTGATCTCGTCTCGTATCATCTCTTCTCATTTCATCTGATCTCGTCTCATATCATATCTTCTCATCTGATCTCTTCTCATCTCATCTCCTTTCTTTTATTTTCTTCTCTTGTCTTCCCTTCTCTCTGTGGATGTTTGTCCCTGGAGGAGCTCTCTTAATGTCTTTGACTAAACTTCAGCTGGTCTTGGCAGTGACGGTGCCCCATAGGAACACAGTTGGGAAGAGACCAATATGATTGTAATGGAGGGTTTGAGGGCAGGCTCTATCACACTGTGTCACCTATAAAAAGCACAAAAGCCAACTGGCGTGGTGCATTACACTCCTGGCTACGGAGCTAAAAAAACTCATATAATCTAGTCAACAGTTCTATAGAGCTGCTGTGAAACGAGTGTCACACTCACCACTGAAGCACTGTAGTCTGTGGTGTCACATTAGCTGGAGAGGGGATTTAAAAAAAATATATAAATAAAACCCCAATGGAAAAGTGGTCTTATTTTTAAGGAAGAATGTACTAGTTGTGAAAGCGTTCAAGGATGATTTAATTATATGAAATCATCTCCTCTAATGAATGCAGTGCCTTTATTTACAGCGACTAAAACACTTCAGTCACACATGATTGATTCTGCTCGGATTAAAGTGCATCAGAAATGATCTAACTTTCAGTATTGGCATTGTAACAGACACATCATGGCGAGTGGAAAGAAGTTTCACCACAATCATGTCAATTAAAGAATTTTAATCACATTTGCTTTTTAAAATAGACTTATTCTCCCCACAACAACACAGTAAAACAAATTTAAAAAGAATACACTGATATAATTAGCCCGAACACACACAAGAACTTGATAACCATATCATTAGCATAGCAATGGCAGAGCAGTGTGAAATGACATTAGGACTAATAACACACCACGTTAAGACCATGTCAGCACTTGGCGAGTTTCTTAGCGTTATTACTTGTATCTATGCATTTGTGTGTGTGTGTGTTTGAGTGTGTGTGTGTGAGTGTTTGTGTGGCATCATCACATGCTCCTGTCCCTGAGGTTAGTAGATGAATGAAGGCTGTAAAGAGTAGCATGACAGCTGTGAAAGTCACAAGGGGAGTCCGCCAGCACTGTCAAAAAGGCAAGTTTCCCTCCCTCCGGGCATGACCTGAGTGTGTTGGACATACATGTATATATCTCCATGAGGAGGTATAATAGTGATAGTGTATGTGTGAATGTTTAAAAAAAAAATAAAAATTAAGCACGACTGAATATGTGTATGCATTTGTGTCCGTTTCTGTTTGCATGCGTGAAACTGATCCTGAAGCTAAATGCCACACACTGGAGTCTATTGTGTGCATCTTATCATCAGTTTATCAGCGCCGGCATCCTCAACAGCATCTTTCATTGCCGACTGACCCTCCCACCTTCCACCCCGAGGCAGGCAGCGTGTGTGTGTGTGTGTGTGGGACCGTGTGTTTGTATCCGCAGGATTTCACTTCAAACACTTGGTGGTTTCGGATGGGTCAGAGTCAGTGAAATGCCGAGGCCTCTTTGAGATGAACAGATAGTTCACCGTGTGTGTGTGTGTGTGTGTGTGTGTGTGTGTGTGCGCAGCGGCACAACTTTAGAGGATCAGGAGGTACAGAGATGACTTTGTGTTTTCCTATCCAAATGTCAATTTCACACCACCCATCGTTTGCGGGTGCTTTTCATGGAGGCAAGCGATCAGCTGTGTGTCATGTGCTGTTAAATTTAGCTGGAAAAAGGAGAGTTTTTTTGTTGTTGTTGTTGGTCTTCCCTCGAGATCAAACGGTATTAACACTGCACTGAAACGCACAAATCAGCGGCTGTCCCTCTGGGTCACAAACATCAGGCAGGAGAACTCTCTTTATGACATTTGAACTGAATCGGTAATGCTTAACCGACTACTGCCATTCACTGACTGTCTTCTTTTGAGGCCAAACTGGCACTTGGTTGGAGGGTCTGCCCCTTCACTTCGACGACAAGGCCCACTGGCTATTGTACTGTACACAGAGGCTGTAATTCATTTCATGGGACGCAGCCAGTGAAAATAAGAGCAGCCCTTAACAGCGCACACTGTGAATTGGAGAATTAGCCCGTCTTTAACCTTTCAGCGATCTGTTTGTCTTCTGCTTATCCATGCCTGTCACTGTGGAACACACATGCCCACATGCTCAAAACACCCAAACTAGCCTTAAGCTGAAGGACTGACATGCAATACATTTAAAGAGATATAAAAATAAAAAAAATCAATGTATAATGCTTTATATTGCTGTGCCGGCCGGAGCTGGAGTTGCTCACATGGAGATCCCATGCACTTCACAGTTGAATGGGAAGGAAAACTAGGCCCAAATTTGGAGCTGTTTGGAAACTTATAAAAGAAGACATCACTGTCGGTTGCTTCGTGTAAAAAGGCAGCGTATTTATGTTTTTTACATTCACCGATCCAACAACAAAATTCTCCAAATAGATGTATCATGTGCGTCAATGATCACACAGCAGGAAAGTCCAGACACTCGCTCCCCAAGGCCAGCAGAGAAGGTATTTCTATGTGAATGGAAGCACTTCTATGTGAATGAACTTGACTTGCATTTTTGCTTCGGTCTTCGAGCTGATTTAGAAATTAAGTGGATGACGTTATGGAATGTGGACTGACTGAAGGACCCGCAACTCTGCATCTTCTCAAACTAATAATTATCTAAATATTAATTTGAAATCATATTTTTCATTCTGTCCTCTTGTAACTCTTCATTATCTACTATATAATATAGAGTTATTTAGGAAATACTTTAGTTACTTAGTTTTTCCACTTGATCCTTAAGGAAGCGTTGTATTAAGACAGCTTGAAATTAGTTAGAAACAGAGCAACAAAGGGCATCATTTTTCATCAAACGTAATCTTGTATCCACTGATGTTGAACTTTGGTTTGGTCCCGCAACGCCTGAGAGGAATGTCTGGGTTCAACAGCCTGAAGAGAGTCTCAAGTTTGCTTACATCCCCATTTTAATTATGGACTGGTACAGTGTGTGAGTTCATGGGCTGGGAGCAGTCGAAATTTTACACTCAAAATGTTTAATGTGGAAGCTTTATAATAATAATAAAGCATATATTCTGTTAGTGAAGACAATTTTGTGCAATGTTGTATGTCAATCGACAGCGGAGACACAGGATACAGTGGCAGAGAAGTAATAGAAGCAAAGCAACAATGCCCTACATGCAACAGTTGACCAAGTGTGTCAGACAGGAAAGTGAGTAGAGCACCTTCTTTCTCAAACTCTCTGCTGTCTTTTTAAATATATATACACATTCATATCTGTTACTTTTCATTTGTACAAACAAGCGCAACAATACTTTCAGGAAAGAAAGTGCACTGAACTCTCCATATATGTAAAAAAAGATTACCTTTCCAATGCACATGAGAAAAAGAAGTGAAGAGTTTGAAAGGAAACTAGACATATAACAGTAGTTAGATTCACGTATAAAATGGAAACCGAGACACACTTTGTATCTGTGTTATTGGATTAATCCCTGCCAATGGCAAACTCTTGAGGGAGAGTTTACATTTAAATTACTGGAACTAAATTGTCTTCAGATGGACTCTTCTCTCTCTTTGGGATAAAATAAAATCTTTTGTTTTTATGGCGAAAGTATTGTGCCAGGTCATTCCTTACAGCATTCCTCTGTCAGCCGCAAGCACCAGGCACCACATCCATGTCCTCATTAAAAATAACTAGCTGGTTTTCACACAAGAATAATAAAGTGAGATGGGGGGTGGGGGGGTCATTAAGTTAACAACTCATATTCAAAGTTAATGATATGAAATGTTGTTTATGTTCCTTGTTCATTGTCATCGGCCGCTTGTTTTTTTTTTTTTTAATCATTAGGGAAATGAGACGCGTTACAAAGAGAAAGTGCTCTGCATTTAACTCCAGGTTTAAATAAATTAGTCATCTCAAATTAAAACCAAACTGTGATAATAAAAAAAGACGGGGGATTAAAAAAAAAAAACCCTCACCGACCTGGTGACGTATGCAGATGAGTTGAAGAAATATGCAAATAGGGAGACTGTTGCTGATGTTTTTTCTCATGGAGGTCAAATTACATTAAATGGCTGAGGGCAGTGCTCTCTGCTCTCTGCCCACCCAGGGGTCCTTCTATTAGCTCCTCCACTCCTCTCCACCACCACCACCCCTCCAAATATCCTCTATGCTTATTTTAAATGCCATCATCCCTGTGCTACCCCCCCCCCCCCCCCCCCCCCCCCCGTCACAGGGTTTCAGCTGCAATTACTTTCAGTATCACTTCTCTGTGAGAAGTCAACTTCCCTGGAGGCTTCCTATCAGAACCTATTACAGCAGGGGGGCAGGCTGAAGTTAAGTGGCATGACCTGTGGGTTGGATGGAGCAGGGGGGGGGGGATAAATGTATGGCTAATTTGTGGAGCATTTGAATAAAGGGATGAGGATTGTGACAGGGCCACACGATGTGACTTCAACTCTCTTGAAGGCCGAGAGTGAAATCATTTTAATAGGATAATTCAAAATGTTTAAAATTTTGTGCATGTGCGTGATTCAGGAGAAATAATTTAATATTATTATTTTTTTTTTTACATTTTCTAACCACTGCTACAGGCCTGTTTTCTGAACTCTTTCAGCTGAGTGTGTTGACTTTCTCCTTTGCCTTTTTTTTCCTGGCCTCCTTCACCCCTAATTCACCTCTTTCCCCCAGGCCAAACCCATAACCCCATGAATGACCACACACGCACACACGTAGACAGAAAAATGCCAAGAAGCTGCAGCTGAGGTAGATCAGCAGAAGGGGTGAGGAGCAATCGAGGCGGCTAATTCAACAGTTTTCTGTGTGTGTGTGTGCGTGTGTGTGTGTGTGTGAGAGAGAGAGAGAGAGTGAGAGACTTAAGGTGCAATCTTGTGCAATCTCCTTGCCCCGGGTCACACATATGTACTTTAGCACCAACGTGCCGAATCAGCCACCCATCTCTGTGATTGATGAGCTGAGCGGTTGCATCTCGTAAAACTCGGATCTCGCTGCACACCTGGGATCCTTATGCAATCCAAGGTGAGGCTGGGTCTCGCAAGAGATAGACGGAGAGAGAGGGAATGAAAAACAACGGAGGAAGATCTCTTGGCATAAATGCATACATATGGTAAACTGGTATTTTGCAGATACACAACAGCCACATAAAACCCTCCGAGCCACGATTTGAGTTGAGCAATTAAACAGATGTCCGACTCCAAAATAATGATGCACTTTTCCACAGATGGTGATTAAGGGGAGGATCAGCGTATACATACATCTATAGGAGATATAGGCGTCCGCTTAGCCCCATAATCAAAAAGTTAAAAGGAGAATTCTGTTTTATCACAACTTCAGTCTTATTTCCATAGCAACAACTGTGTTTACTTTGAGGGAACATTCCTCTTATGCTCATTCCTGAATATGGGACTGTTCCCTGCTGTTGCTGAAATCAATTAATTCAGTCTTAGTTAACCGTGTGTTACTGAAAGGGGAAAGTTACTTCATGTTATTTTCAATCTCAGGAATCAATTTGCATCGACATTTATTGGAGGAAACACAAGCAGCCCATGCCGGCGTTCCCACACGCCCTCTGTGTGTGTCGTGGAGGTACATTTTTTAATGTGGCGTACGCCAGCCAGCTTCAAACCTCCACCAGCAGCTACCACACATGTAGGTATGGTGTAACCTCTAAACACGGAGGCTTCAATGACAATGTCTCGTAGAGCAACTAACGTACACAATATTACTAAACTGATTAAAGCAATATCCAAAACAAATTAAATCACATTCAACTTGTAATAAACCCGAATGATCCTTTAATATCTACATTACCAAGGCTGTCAAGTCATCCCTCAACATGACAGATGTTTTATTAGGCCGACCACACCTCCAGAAGTGGAACCCATACAAAACTCACTTTAATACGGCTCTTTCTGAGCATCAATCACATTTTTTTCTGACACTAACTCTATCCCATATGTTTAGACGTTGTTACACGAACCGCATAAAGCAATAGATCATTGTGTATATTTACTCATATATGATACATTTTCATAAATCTCGCCTTCGGCACAGATGTTATTGAAGGTATTCAACGGTTGCAATGATTGTGTTTGGCGACATGTGAAGACAAAATATGAGCATACACATTCCTTCTCCTTCGGAGGTGAAGACATATTTTTCTTCTTCGCGTCCACAGAAATAACTTTATTGTAAGAACATGTTGAGAACCCCCACCCCACTCCTCCCCCACCCTCCTTGTGTCCGTCATAGCTGCATCCTTTGCTCATACACTCATGTAATTGCAATAGACAATCAGATGCCATCTTTATAGGCGCATGGTACAACTGTCACAAAGTATAAGAGCGTGATAAAGCGTGGCTGATAAGTCCTGTCAAAAGAGCTTAGGACACGCTAACGCTCACGCCCTCACCACCACGCGCCGTTGATTGTTCCAGTGAATCAGTCAGCCGGAGATGGGGAGTCCTGTTCCCGAGCAGACGTCGCGGCCGATGTGCCTCCCTCCCCCTGATGCTGCTAATAAGAATAAATGAAGGGCGGTGGCGGCTGCATGGGTGCTTGTTGTTGCGTGGGTGGATAAGGCGTTGTTTATTTAATACGCCGAGGAAAGTCAAGGTGACAAAGGTGTTGGGAGGCGACGAGGAGGTGACATGGGCAAAAGCTGGACGCCTGGTTCTTCTCCCTCATGAAGGGAAAACACTGACGCCTGCTTGATGTGAATCCTGCAGCAGCCTCTGAGTCCTCTTTACACTAAACATTGGGTCCTTGCCTGAAATTAAATTCTAGTTCCATGAGTCCCCATGCAATGTGCCGATCTTGTTGAAGATGATTGCATGTAATGCAAGACTAGTTTGATCAGATCTTTAGTCGCAATCTGAGGACTGTTGACTTACTGACGCTGGCCAAGAAATAGAGCCTCTCTGCTAGTGGTGTAATATCCTGTCCATTAAATTATGTGTAGTGTTATATTAATTCTCTATTGTAAGGATTGTGCTTATTCCTGCCTATATTCTTATTTTATGTTGATGTTAGTCTCAAAGCGCTGTACACTACATCAACATTCACCCATTCATACACTGTGTGCTGCCATACAAGGTGCTACCTGCCCGTCGGGATCCAAACTAACACATTCATGTACGAGGACACTGGTGGAGACGGGGATTGAACCGCTGATCTTCTGATTAGAGGACCACCCGCTCTGTTGTTGTTGAAAGTCCTGTCTTTGTCTGACCGGTCCACTTCCACTCCCACCCACCATAAACAGTCTTTCTCACTGTTTCAAAGTACGTCACTAGCTCTGACGGTTGTAAAGTCATGTGGATGCCTTCAATTCACATGTCCAGCATGAAAAATCTCATCCTGACTGACTTAACTGCAATGTTTTCATGCTAACGACATTTAATTTGAACGCATGTTGTGCCCATCAACGCGTAACCCATTGTTTACAGTTCATGACCATTTAATGTGTTTCCGTGAAGGTCTGGGGATTTACACACCGCATTTAGTGGCCTTTAAAGTGAGTCTTTCTGACATCTGTATTAAAGAAGTCAATATCGAAGACTGTATAGGTACTTTATATAAAAACTTTTTAATTTCTGTTGGACCTGTAATAGTGTGTAAAAAGAAGAAGTTTTCCACTTCTGCTCTGGTAGACACCACTCCCTGCTACAGTGATAATCCCACCTCATTGACCCTCACCCTCACCAGGCGGTGGGGCGGAGGTCAAAGGTCAATATGCTGCTGTGGGGCGAGGGCACAGTCGGTGGGTGGGTCCTGATCGTGTCGATCCAGGGCCACCCCTGCAGAGTGTTGGCCCTCTCGCCTTCAGAAGTTGGTGGGAAGGTCGCCTCTAATTGGTGCGTCTGCCCCGGTTACCTGCTGTGACCTCATCACTGCGCCTGGCGTCCACTGCTCTCGGGTTTGATCAGGGAGGAACCTGACTGTGAGATCGTACCACACTTGCATTTTGAGAACAGTCAGCAGAGAGATGATTCGTTTGAAAATGACTGACTAACCATCTCTGTGTATTTTTCATTTTCAAGCACAAAAATATCGTCTTGGAATATATTAAATAATTTAAAAGGAGATGATCAACACTCTACTACACAGCAAAATAAAATGTCTTAACTTTTTACTTTTGGATTAAATCAGCACATTCGGTATTGATGAGTTCTGAATCATGGCTGGAAAATAAAGTCAAAAGAACAACTTATCAACCTGAAGCTGATTCAATTAATAGACAAAATGTAAATAAAACAAAATGAAAAAAACTGTAATATTCAGCTGTGACATTTTTATCGGTGGATTCAATGCAGATCTATTTGCCACCACTTTTATCAGGTTACTTCTTTTGAGTTTCACAAATTCTATAATTCTTCATGTTTTGTAATCCTTCATATCAAAACTTCTTAAAGGACATTTTGGCTTTGTGGAAACAGTCATTTTACTCCTGATTTAAATATAAAGAACTGCCAACAACATTTTAATCATAATCATAATTAAGTGAGTGAAAGTAATTTAAAGCACCTGTGTTTTATGTTCAGTTGTACTTGATAATGATTAAATGTTTTTCCCATGGGCCCAAATAAAGGATGTATTCTTCCTTTATAGATTAGTATTTTATAAAAAAGAAAAGGATGGGGTGAAATCCATTACAATAAAAGCATTTTTAACCTTGCATGGACAGTAACCATGGCATCATCACAAAAACAAGCGAGTCTAGCCACAACTTGTGGGCCAAGCTTGATTAAATACACCTCACAAACAAGTACAAGCTTCTGACGCTGCACATTGGAAACAACATTGCAACCAAACGCTAAAATAACCGAGAGGACAACGGCTTCTTTAATGAAAGGCCACACCATTAAGTGCCCCATCTAGTCACAAGGCTTGCTCAAATGACTGCGAGCTGTTTTTATCCTTCACATCTTCACAACGCTTGCCACAAACACAGAGCACAGAACTCCATTGAAGTCTTGTTTTCTGACGGGTTTACGCAAAACAAATTCTTGGAAAACATGAAAAATGCACACTGAAAAATCTGCAGAGAAGTCAGGAGTCATGAGCTGCGTATTTCTTTGATTTATTGGCAAAGAAGGACCATGATGGTTACATCAGATACTAAGAAACAGAAGCGATAAGCAACAAATATTTTAACTGAAGAGCAAAAACATTGATGCAAACTTAAAATATCCAGTATTATAAGATTCATCCATGGACTAGAACGGTCCATTTTTGTGCTCAAATATTTGAGTCCACAAGTTTATTTTAATGTTTGATACACCATCAAAACATTGGAACTTTTGCTCAATAATATTATTTCCCTACAGTTCTTTGCCAACTCATCACTACCTTCATAACGTTAATTTACAGGTTCTGCTGCCACGACATGTTAATGGTGCTAATATCAAACATCCAGCCAGCAGCAGAAAGGCTTTCGGAGGCACAGATCATTGTTCACATGTCACAAAAAGATCCCTCGGCCTCTGGGTGCTCTTTTTCCCTCTCTGTGTGGCCTCCCTCCCTCCCTCCCTCCCTTCGTCCTTCTCTCTCAAGCAGCCCTGTGGGAGTGCGAGGGTTGAAATGACACACAGTGGCTGACTGTCGCCGAGGGGCCCGGGTTCTGGCCTTGGCTGGCTGGATCTGTGTGGCAGCTGGTGAGCCCGCTGCCCTCTCTGTGGCCTGCAGCATCAACAGTGGTTGTAGTGGGACTGATTGGAGCCTCACTCTGATCTCTGACTCTGGGGCTGACGCTCAACTGCTCACTGCCCACACGACTGGTGGTGAGGAAGTGGATGCAATCAGGAACACACACACACGATAAACTGTCCGGTGAAATGGCTCAGAGTTGCATGTGGAAAATCATGTGGAAAAAAAACAAACCCATAGCGATGATAGGGACTCGAGCTGAGAGACAACTATATTCATCATTACGTTGAACCAGCGACCACATTTATTTGGACAAACTGTTGCAGAAAATGCATTGATATGGCCTGAAGGAAACTGCTTGCCCCAAGGACAAAATATACCACCAGTTTCATAAAATCTTTCTTATTTTAATACTTGAAAGATCAAATGTCCATAGCTCAGATTCCAAAAAAAAAATAAAATAAAAAAATCACCATTTAACCACCATTTAAATATAGCAACAAGCTAGCAGCACGTCACCGCAACCAGTACAGTCTTCCCTTTGAAAACACCCACCAAACAATTTTTAACGGCCCACAAACATTACCAGCAAAAAAACAATGTAACATCTTTGCTTCATAGTTACTGAATGAGGGTTAAGACTTCTTATAAATAGATCGAAATGACAGAGTTTAAGATGACATGTGACATGCGTTGCTTCCACTCCCGACCCTAGTTTAAGTCAACATCTAATGGCAACGGGAAATAGAAATATTAAAAACAGATAGTTTTTCAAAGCATATGAACCAAACTTAATTTTATTAGTTAGCAATCCCTTAATGGTTTCTGTACCTCACTAAAATTATGAGGTTTAGCTGTTCTTGACTGACTTACCTGCTTAAACATATAAAAAAAAATAAAAAATAAAATTAAAATAGCAGACAGGCAGAGTTCAGGTACATGACCCGGACAAGACATAAAGGCAGGAATCATGATATGAACCACAGGAATAAAAATGTTCTCAAATTGTGATAATGATAGACTCTTGGATTTTGGGAGATCGTTTGCCCAGGTTCAGTTCAAAAGACAGAGCAGCTTGTGACGAGTCGGGTGGGTGGGGTATCAGGTCTCAGTGGTGTTTGCTGGTGTAAATTCTGTTCCTGAGCACAGCTACGGGAGGAAGGGGGTGCCGGATGCCGGGGTAGTGTTGAATGTGGTCGAACCATCGCGTCACGTTCACATACTGCTCCTTCTCCTGGACGGCCAAGTCCACCTGGGTGAGAGAGGAGAGTTTCACTGGATTATAGAATAATATATACAATACTGGATACAACTCATATCCACACAGAAACCATACAGATTGGAGCCAAATAAATTATTGAAATGTATAAATTGACTTTAGGTAAAAGCTTATTAAAGCTTATTTAAACTTCCACAGTGGACAAGTTTGTGTCAAACAGAAATATTTCCCCGTAAGGCAACAATGCAGGTGACAAACTACAAATCAAATAAAAACACACCAGAACACATCAGGACGTCCTCGGAAAAAACAATCTTATTAGACGTGTGCCTTTTCATTATCTCATTAAATTTGCCACACAGACAACGATCCGGCCTAAAACCATTCCAGCATCAGTCAGGTTGAATGTTTGTGTCATGTTGTTTTCCATGAATTGAACATCAGGACAGACTGTGGTTAAGGCTTGGGCTAGCTGACCCCTTGTCCCTGAGGTTAAAAACCACACTGATTGCAAACCAAAGTGACGCTCTTCTGCCTGGTGGCGGGGGTCAACCTTCCATCTCCGCCACAACCACTGACATCTCTCAACATGTGATCCCTCCCTCCCTCCATCTCATTCCGTCTTCCCCATTTCTGAACTCCCTTTCTTTTCATACTGGAAGGCACAACAAACTTACTTGTCCCTGGTCTGAGGCTAGAGACATCACTTTGTGCCACATCACTTTATTCCTCTGAAGAGAAGTGAGAATGTGTTTATAACCTGTGTGTTCATTGCCAACTGGCTCTAGATGCCCCATGGCCATATGACTGGTCTAATTGTGTGTTATGCACTGTGACAAATTGCTTATCAAACTTGTGGTTTGATTGAAGTTAGCACTGATAGGGAGGGAAAAAGAAAGGAGGGAGGGAGTCCGTGGAAAATGTGGTACCGAAGAATGGCACAATAATCAATCACATGAACCCGATTGTGTAATCCAGCACAACCATGGGAAACATTACACCTCAGTTAACCTCAACCAACTTTCACCACTTGAAACTTGGTAATGATTTAGCAAAAAATTGCAGTCTAAGTGATGATAAAGGAAAACCAGGAAAATCAGAGTGGTGTGACACCTAAAGGAGTGCAGGAGTGAGAGAAAAGTTAACTTACGATGAGTGGATGGATTCCACAGTACATGGAAGTGTCAGCTAGGGTGAACTGGTTGCCAGCCATGTAGACCTTGTCCTGCAGGTAGAGGTTGAGGTCCTGCAAAAATAATTTTCACAACATACAATAATGCAAATGAGTCAATGTGTGCATGACGTATTTCTATGTAAACACACTTATCTTCACATGACATATGAATACATTATAGATTACTAGGGGAGAAAATTCAAATTAAATTCATCGCTTATCAAGAGAAGTGCGGTTGTCGTTGGTCTGGATTTACTGGCTTTACTGTACAGACTGACAGTCATGCTTCGTGGAAAAACAAAGTGAACCAAAAGAGAATATTAAGTAAATATGCAGCTCTATAAAGTAATTTCATGTAATCTTTTTATTCTGTACAAAATTGTACTCTCTAAATGGGCACTATAGATCTAAAGGGGGTATGTATGGCAGCAGGTTCGTTAACCTATATATCTGTGGGTGCGTGAAGCACACAAGCCTGGATCCTAGCTTGCGTGTGTGCCTGTGTGCAGTGCTATGTGGGTAGGAATAATATGTAACCTGAGGGGGTATAGCATCTCTCCCCATGACTGGCGACTTAGCACAGATGCTGTACAAATCAGGCTATTTGTTTACTGCGCTACCAAATGACTACAACTCTCGCTTGCAAATCTAATGAAGCCGTCCTAAACTTGGGCATCATGATGTGCATTTCTGAGTCCATGTCTGTGTGTGCAAAGTCGTGCACGGAAGTGCTGGTCCCTGGGGAAGGGACCATCTTTAGCACTTGTACATTGTGCGAAGGGAACACTCCATGCACACAGAGCATCTTGGGGGCAAATGGAGTTATTGTGCGGCAAGAGTGGGTGATGCCAAACAAGGCATGAAGACTGCAGACTTCCTCCCTTTCCACAATCGGATCCTTGCTTTTCTTAGCCTACAGCCATGGAGCTGAAGCCCAGTCGAGCATCAGAGGAGAGGCAGCTCCCTGCCTGCTCCCCCCTACCCTTCCCACCCCACCCAGCACATGGAGCTCCAAACCTGGGTTCTTCTCTACCTGCCCCCCCACGTAAACTCTCATCAGTGCATTCGGATAAAACACATGCTGACAAAGTTTGGAACAGAATTTAGACTATTGTACGACAACCGAGTTCAGGGCAAAAACTTCCAGGAATTCAAAACATTATGAAAAAAAATTGTCTTCCGAATTGTTTTTCCCTTTTTGTAGGTCATGTACAGGGTAGAAATGCACTTCTGTTAATTTTTATATTCGAAATGGAACTTATGAATACCGCACAACATATATTTACATCATTGTTGCAATTCGTTGCATGTCTTCAGGCCCATTTGTTACTTATGTACTTTTCCATAGCTCCACTTGACTGCTTTCATGATCGTCCAGAGACCGTTGTTGGAGCCTTTCCTCAGACTTGGTCCAGAAACAGTGACCTCGCAGTGAGTTTACTATCCCAACACAACTTTCTATTGGCCCTGGGCCTTAAGACAAGCATTACTCTTGTGGACCAGAACTTTCAAAATTGTAAATGCTGAATAACATTAAATATTTGAGGAGAATTTTGGATGCAATTAATTATGTTTTTTTTGCATCTTTCACATAAATGCCACATACATTTCTGCCTAAAACAGAACAGCAATCATATTCAGCAGCAATCAGAAATTCAGCAGCCTATAAAGCAGCACATGGAGGTAAAGATGTTGGTGGTCACCATTGGGTTAAGACCAACTGGGAGCTGGCCTTAGTAAATGGCTGTGTGCGAGAACAGTCTCACTGGTTTAAGTGGATTGACAGACTTTCAGTTTCAGTTTCCTTGGGTTCAGGACCACATTAGCTGTCAGTGTTTATTATCACGTTACATGAGTGACAAGACGTCCAATTCAGAAACAAGTCTAAGGATTAAAAACTATGAGTTTCTTATTAGCATCCTGGGGTGAGAAAGTTTAAGAAGTCCTGCAGTTGACAGCTTTTTTTTTTTATTTATGGATAATTTAATGGGAGATGACTAGTGTGCTTGAAAGAGGAGTGTTAAGGACAGAGCTAAAGCAGCAGGACAGGACAGGGGGCCACCGGGCAGGCACCAGAACTGAGCTGCTTAGGGCCACTTCCTTCTGTAAGTGGCACCATTAAAATATTTAAAAGGCCTGTCCAGATAACATGCTGTCACACAGCATGATTCCTCAGCCACACCACAACAGTGTGTAACATTGAGAAGTGAGAGAGCGCGCGCACACACACACACACACACACACACACACACAAACACAGACACTTCATGCTGACATGACAGTGCCAAGAGGCGCCAAGCGTCCAGCTGACCAGTGGCTGCTGATCCATTTCACGCTGACTGGCGTCAGGCACATTAAAGCATTTTTCTCTGTTGTGTGGGGCCATGTCACTGAAGGGCCATACATCACTCTGTACTCCTGTCGCTTGTGCTTTAACCAGACAAACACGCACAGTGGCCTAGCTGGTGGACAAAGAGGGGGGGGATGTATGAGGAATCGTGATGTTGTGGCGCCTCTCAAAGGCAGGGAATGTTTTAAAAAAAAACAACAAAAAACATTATATATATATATAATTATATTTTATATATATATATATATATATATATATATATATATATGCAGTGCAATTTGGAAGAAGAAGACGACAATGTTTGAAAGACTTCTCTACCTTCAGAATGGTCTTGATGTCTTCCTTTGTGCAGCCGTCCAGCTTGGTCACTCTGTACTCCAGCCACTGCTGCACCACAGCCCTGCTCTCTGCAGAATCTCCCAGCAACTCTGGACGCTTGGCCTCTTTCACCAGATGACAGGCGATAGTAACCAGCCCTACGAGTGGAGGACCATTGCTGTTCTGTAGCACAGGGGTCTGCATGGAAACGTGTGACAGAGAGAGAGTTCAGTGAGATGGAGAGAACGTTCAACTGTCCCACAGCAAAATGCACCCAAGATAACTTCACACATTCATGAAAGCTTGTAGTTTGAAGGGAGTGCCTAATATGTACAGTGATTATCACAAAGCACTTAAAAAATAGATTTATTAAACGAGGTTGAGAATGTAGGTTAATAATCTCAATATGGGGATGCAAGAATAATTGTTTTCGACATTTTCCCTCGACATCAGGCTGTTAACCTCCAGTAAAGCAGACTTAGAGACATATATCCCTCTCCCTCACGTCTCTCCTCCCCATTTCAGTCAGCACTACTGAAGGTTCAATTCATTTTACAGTGCTAGTCCATACAACGCATTTATAGTAGTCATGCCACACCACTCCTCCCCTCACTTTAGCCAATGGACGCGCATGCGCACAGCAAGGAGCTATTTTCATTATGCTGATGTGTGGAAATAAGACCGCTGGCATCAAATACTTGAATATGCTCTGAATATCAGCCTAACCGATGCAAAACATCACTGACTAGCGACCGATAACATTCGGTAGAAATGCCACGCACATGTCGATATTTGAAACACACATGACTAGCTTGTTAGCATTATCTAGCTAGCTATTGTGTAGGAATCATAACAGCGCACACGTTTCCTATACAATGGTATAGCGGTTTAAAGTCGACAGTGGACGCCACAGAGATGTACGGCCATGTCACCTTTTTGTCCCCTTGTGTACTGTACTTGTTCGGCTTTTTCAATCCTAAATATTTCTCCAGCGATGATAGCTCCCGTAACGCCATGTTTCTGACTGTCGGAGGGCAGAGCAGAGTGCGTGTGATCTGATTGGGCAAAAAATGTGACCTCCCGCCCACTATAGTTTGACTGACCGAAGGGCTAACCAATCAAACCACAGCATATGACTCTGTCATGACAATTGCATCAGGGAATGACCCATCGTCAAAAGTGGACTAGTGAATGTGAAACTTCAAATTAATACATCTGAAATTTAAAAATAGTGACTTCAAACCTTTATGTCAGAACAGAGAGGTGTCGATTTAAGGTGAAGGCTGACATTTAAGTCTGAAATATAAGAATGTTAAGGAAATACATCTAAAAAAATGTTTTACTTTAGGTCTAATCTAATCTCTGGCTGGAAAAAAACTCACAAAATGTTTAATTTCAAAGGTTCTAATGGATGCCAGATAAATGATGTCCCCAGCATTCCCAGTGAGGGCTGAACTGACTGCCCGTTCATAGTAACATGCCTTTTTTTTTTTTTTTTTTGCAGAACTTCTCCATCAGGATTTGTGGTTAAGTGGAATCAAAATGACAGCGAAGGTCTGGAGTTTCCATCTGAAGTCCTGCAGCAAAGTTTCCCTATCCCGTCTGTCTGTCTGTCTGTCTGTCTGTCTGTCTGTCTGTCTGTCTGTCTGTCTGTCTGTCTGCAGTATGTCCTGGCTGTGACATTGTGTGTGTCTTGTCTCTTTGGATTTGCACTGTGCCTCTACGATTTATCCATAATGAAATGTCACCTGTCACTCAAAACTGGGCTTATTAAGTAAATAGTGTCCAAGTGTGTGTGTGTGTGTATGTTCTCGTGTGTGTTATCTGTGACACCATAGAGAGTGACAGTGGGGCTGGGGTGTCACACTACAAGCTTTCATTGCATCCCCAGCGGTCCCACTTTGTAACAGCTCACCTGGATGACAAGGCTCGAGGTGATGTCAGCCACTGCGGCGATTCAAATCAATTTCATTTTTTCCCCCTCTGGATTTTTTATTGATGTTATTCAGACTGCAATAAAATATGAAAGGGATGCAGAGTACAGGAGACAGAAGCTGGACACTCTTCCATGGCTTACACCTACTATGACATGTAAAAATGGGTTCCGTATATTGGCTGTGCTCGTCATAGGACAGGAGGGATTGGTCATCATTGGTTCCCATCTACTGAGCATTAGTGATATTGGTGACAAGAGGTGCCTGCAGACAGAGAGTCCAAAGAATATCAAAAGATAAAACCCACCCAGCCACAGCCTCTTCACCCTGCTGCCGTCTAGCAAGAGATACAGGATTATCAGCTGCCGTACCACCAGACTTCAGAGCTTTTCTTTCCTCAGGCGACTCCTAAATTAATTATCCACCCTCCTCCAAATACTATAGTTTTGTTTTTTTGTGTGTATTTTCTTATGGAGAATTTGGGAATACTACATCACATTTTGTTGCGCAACAAATGACAACAAATGAACCTTATTGCATTAACCTAATAATACAGTGTCCATATTCTACCTCATGTAATTCAACTTAGATTAGCCATAGCATACAAGACTACACCGTTGATCTTGAAACTACAAGACGGAGCAGAAATATGAAGAGTCCCTCTATCTATTACCTGATTGTCATCTTCATGTGACCAGGATTTATGACTAAAATATATCAATTATTAGTGCTGAGTTATGTATAATAGACCTGTTCCTTATTACATTTCCAGTGCTGTCATACAATCATACATTACATTTACTTCAACATCAAATTTGAATATCCAGCCCACTATATGATAACATTTGAATACCTGGGCCATAACCTCCTGCCCAACACTGTAACGTGGAGTTTCTAGGACCTCGCTCTCATATGGACAACATTTGTGTTCATGTGAACTACTTCCTTTGATGTTTATGGCCTTGCACATACCCATGAATCCACATGTTTCCCTTTCACCGTGTGTACTTAATATAAAAGAACAGATGATATTTTTAAACCCAATTTGTTCGGGAAAAAGCTGTCCCAGAAAACAAATTAATTATAAGAATGAGTACACAGACTATCACAAATGATTAGATGCCACGGAACAAGGTACGGCTAATTCTCTTTTTCATCTAACCTTCCATTTTTTTGCTGTTTGTTTATAGGCTCTAGCACGTCATACACTTTTACCCTAGTGGGGCTTCCATAAATGACTGCCCGCAGCGTTAAAGTGCGTCTCCTTTAACTAAATGCCTCCAAGCTGCCACATCCTGTCTGTACTCAGGCGGGCTGAGGACAACGATCCCCAGTGCCCAGGACTAACTGTAGCCTGTGGGAGTTTTCTCATGCCGATTGTGATACACAATCTGGGGTCACATTAGTAAGGAAATCTACAGTGGGGGTCACTAATAGTGCCGTGGGGCTTCCCAAGGCAGGCATAGCCATAAACACAGCCTCAGTCCTGGTAGATATATCCCCCTCTGCTTAGTCCGTAGCTTACACTGTGCTGTTACACTGATTTGTCTAACGGGGATGCAGAGCCACAGCCCCGCCTGTCTCCTCTGTTACCTTTCATGACCTGCGAAAGCTCCGACTGAATACTGTATTTTAACCACTCAAGATGTTCGCAGGAGGAGAGAGGAGGGATCGGTTGTGAGTAGTCGTCATGAACGCTGTCAGCACAGATTGGTGAAATTGCATATTGGTGCTAGGTCGGATCCCCAGCGCGGAGAGAACATGGGGACGGGCGCCAGGCGGCGGGGTGACAGTTTGGGAGAAGGCTGTGAGTTGTGAGATGAAGACAGACAGATGTATGGGGGTCGGCGGGCCGCCTCTACCTTCCGCTCCTGTCAGGTTTTATTTTTGATGTGATCTCATCCAAAGAGCTTGATGCATGGTTGACTTTTTGAAGAAACTACCATGGAAATAGATTTGGATAAATGGATGATAGTTTGTATTGTAGAGTGAGTGGGCTTTAAGTCATAAAAAATATTTTTGCCAAAATGATGATCAATATATTGTTTGGTTTATATAAAATAAAAAAAGTGTGTCAAAGTTCCCCAAAAGCCCCGATGGGATCGTTAAATGTCTTGTTTTGTCACACTAAAAGCTGAAAAGCTGCAAATCCTCACATTGGATTGGATTAGATGAACAAAATAGTCACTAATACATTTCTTGACTTGTTTCAGCTCTAGTTTTAAGGATCCTGTTAGGGACTGTAATCTGAGAACAAAACCTAAACCTCATCTCCATGACGCGTTTCCCATTCACTTACCTACGATACAGTTACTTTAAACCAGTGCAGTATATGACTGGTAGTCCACGCCGTGTCTTTTCGGAGCTGCTGGCTCTTTGTAACGGAGGAGAGAGTCAGAGGATGCCAGAAATGTCGCTCCTCCAGGCGCGGCCTTTGGGCCGTCATGACGACAACAGTGATGGGATTATAGGAACCACCCTGCTGCTCCATGCAGAAACAGGCACCCAAAGGCTAAAAACAACAAGCTGGTCCCCCACTCCACACACACACACACACACACACACACACACACACACACACACATGTAAATTAGTGTATGTTCAAACATGTTTACAAGGGGGATGGAGGGTTGGATGAGCCAGTGACAGGAGTGCAGTGATGACATTTTTGTGGCATTTCATGTCTTTCCCTTAACATTTGTGACATGAGATTAGCATTGGAGGGCATGCTCATGTGTGTGTGTGTGTGTGTGTGTGCGCGTGGAAGGAGAGTGGCTGAGTCTCTGGCTGATCAGGAGAGGCCCCCCGAGACAAACAAACAAGTAATAAAGGCAGTTTCTCCATTTCCTCCTCCTCTGCTAACATGCCAGCCCACAAGGCTGTGGGACATGCTGGGGGACAGAGTACCAGCTCACAGTAACAACAAACCCTGTCCCTGCCTCCCATCCAGCAGCAGTCACTTAGGACTATTAATTACCGCTCTGAATTTCCTCCTCCTTACCCGTAGCCATCCCGTGTCCCCCTCAGACAAACAACCTCGGTGGGAGGATCATGATTATTATAGCTTCTGAAAAGTCAGATTGTCTTTTATTGAAGTTGCCCACTGGCCATGCAGGTCTCTCTCTCTCTCTGTCTCTCTCTCTCTCTCTCTCTCTCACTCTGGCTCGGTGTCTCCCATCCATGATTCAGACAAAATCTTGGAGGAAACGGTTATGCCAGAGCTCTTGCCGTGGCCGGGAGGTTGATGAGGGAGACTCCCATCTTGTTGGAGGTCTGAACTCACGCAACTCACGAGAGGTTAAATCACGCAGACAAATACATACACATGATGTGCGCTCGTCTATAAGCTGGAGCTCCGGTGTGCAGCTTCCGAGTGTTTTTGCCGTTTTGTTCTCCTCCAGCAGGGAGCACTGTGGGTCTTTGAAAAATCACAAACGGCCGGCTCTCTTCACAGTCCAGCTGCATCCAAACCAGGATTCTGCCTCATAAAAAAAGGAACTTTCTTTTAAATCTGAAATAAGAAAGTGACTATTAAAAAGATATAGGATCATGTGTTAAAACCACTGTAACTGTATCTTGAAAAATAATGAAACCAATATGTTCAGCATATCACCGGGCAATGGAGCACAGTTTAACTCACAATTCTACATAAGAAAACTACTTTCTGGACTTAAATCTATGTGTTGACGTGTTCCACACATGACCTTATATCTAAATACAATAGAGTAACACCATCTCCCGTGATATAAAATGAGGAACAGATTCCGTTGTGATGTTAAGTGATTTGCAGGGGCATGTTTTGTTTAAGTGCTGTGGTTGGGCACTTTTTTGTTGTTGTTGTAGTTTTTCAAAAATGTTCAAATGAAACTCCATCCTTTTGAGCGTGAAATTATGAAATGTTTTAGAATTACCGGCATGCGAGAGCGCATTTGGGAAAACCTCTGGCCGGGTCCTAATCCTCTCGCTCATCCGTCTTCATGTCTTTAACCCATTAGTTTGATTCACTACCTCTGGAGTGGGAAAGTGAAAGCGCAGGCCGGCACTTGTCTCTCCTATGACTGTGTCCACTATATCCCTTTCGCGTGGCACTTTATGGCCTGCTGGAGAAGGGAAGGGGCATGCATGTGTGTGTGTGTGGCTGAATAAGAAGACAGAGAGTGGAGGGGTAGGGGTTCGGGGGGGGGGGGGGGCGCAGAGAGATAGATATAGGGAGATTCAGAGGGTTATTTGTCCCTCTTCCCCTCTCTGAGAGCTAGGAATCATGGTCTGCATGACAGGTCGCCAGCCCCCGTCGGGGGTGATCTATATGAGACCCTCTTTATTGGCAATTTCAACCCAGGGAACAGATGAGACTGCAGCCAGCCAGCCGGACAGCCAGACTATGATGAAAGCACCCAGGACTCACCTGTGACTCTCGCACTGAAGGCTAGAGAAATAATGCATCAGAGGTTATATGTGGAGCTATGTGTGCTGTGTAGCTGTATGAGCCGTGAGTGTGTGTGTGTGTGTGTGTGTGTGTGCACGCGATAGAAATAATGTATGGCTGCTGTCATGCCCAGAGGTCCCTGTTTAGTATGGAGAAAATCACTGAGCTGTGTTGCAGGCAGATTTGGATTGAGATGGTTTGGATACTTTACATATTGTTGGAGTGTAGGGTAAATAATTCAACTCGGAGCAACAGTCAAGGATCTGTCCATGACTTATTGCTTTTGGCTTCCTCTGAGTAACATGACTGTTGAACATGCGTATCCCATAACAAAGCGCATACTGCACTGCGTGCGAACCATATAAACTCTCTCCGTGCTGCATGAGCCGAATATTGTTCCGCCTGAGCGCCGAACATTAAGAAGCATTCTAAAACCTGGATGTATCGCCGATTGTAATAAAACATTAAAGCCACCATAAGTACTGAGACATTACTTGAAGATTCCGATTGAACTGAAACATAACTCCATTCTCCCGCAGACTTTCCTTAACATCCTGCACTTGGTAACACTGATATCACATTCAGCCCTTCACTCCCAAGTCTGCGAAACACATTTCCCCATTTTTCAAAGTCTTGAATCGCACGAGGCAAATCACTGGGAACTAGCATGACAACATTCAAGCTCTGAGCAGACAATATATCCCGAGGCAATTCCTCCATCCAACGCGCTGCTGAATGAAAGACAGAAGCTTGCAAAGTGACGAACACCATGAAATAGCCCTGTAATGAACAATTGCTCTCATATGAGAAGGCCTGTTTAGTCAGGACCAGCCATTAGACCGGTCTCTCTCTGTTCCCTCATAATCGATTAGTACAGTCTGCAAAGCATTGATCAGCGGTTGGCTTTCATGTTTGGAAAATACAAATGCATGGGTATTGAACAGGTTTAGAACGAAGCTCATCTAAATTCTCTATATCTGGTTCTAAATGAAGAAATGCGTGACAACACAATGGGAGTTGTTGAACCTTATGATTTTGAGAATAATGAAAATTAGGATTTTTTTTTGAATAGTGCACACGTTCACTCCTTCTAGTGTCTGTATACATACATACACAAAAATATACAAACATACAGCATTTTATGTGAGATATCTTTAAAGACTATTTTCTTAAAATGTTTGTTTTCCTCATACTCTGACCTAGAAATCTCCACTTCAGTAACACTTACATACACTGAGTTTAATCTCTGTCTATATGGGTTTTTTTTATAGACGTGTTTGTTCATAAAGCATTCATAGCCTCATTTATAGCATATTTTATGGTAAAAACTGTTTTGGGCTATGTTACGTGTTATTTTCTGATTTATGAAGTGAGATTTCCTCTGTAAAAACATTTGACACTATTGTGTCAACAAAATGAAACAAACATGTTAAACCTGACTTCCAATGTTCAGATGTCTGTTCTCTAAATGTTTGCAAATTAGTGCTTATAAAATAAGATAATGTAACTGAATATTTAAACGTATGCTCTATATTGGTTACTGGTGTCAACAGTACTTTTCATGCAGCACCCCTCATGAATTTGGTGTTTTATAGAGCTTCTTCATAAAATTTGACACCATACATCACTAACATCAATTACAGACTGTACATTCCTTTGTTTATGAATAACTTTTTGGCAAACAAATAGTTTATGTTTTTGTTCATGCATCACATAATATTTCCATATTTGGTGTAATAACAATGTTTTAAGGTCATTTCTATATTTTTCCACTTTCATCACATGTGTAGCCAAGTTTATGGCAAAGGGAAGTTTAAATATACACTTAAAGATGTTTATATATGTATATACAATTTTAATATGTTCAGAAGGAAATAAAAAAGTTATACAAGAAATAAAATTGTGCAATGGTTTTTTATAACTCTTACACATACAGCAATGCATGGACCCCAAACAATAAGGAAGTTAAAGCACAACAACGCATAAGGGCCTCATGTTATGGATCTTCAAATAGATCCATTAATCATTTGATCTATAGATCTAAACAACCCTGCTCCGGCTTTGGAGTTAAAGTAAAAATCAAACTCAAACAAAGTTTCACGTCGGTGTTGATGATATAGGCCTAGCTATCTTTTATAAATCTGTGAATCCTTTCATCTTAACCTCGTGGACTGGTTGCGTGTCATACTGTGCATAATATTTTGCCCTTGTGGCGTGCATCGCCATTGGCCAGATCTATCTCAATATGCAGTCAATTATGACATCACTTTCACATTTGCAGTAATGACAGACATGCAGGTGCACAGGCTTATAGTATTTAATTTCAGCGGACTGTATTAAGGTAATAAGCTATATTACGTAACATCATTTTACGTGTGAGTATCTGCTGCATTGCACATATAATATGTATAATGCACAGTGCATATGTGTTAATGTTTATCTGCACAGTATAAGTCGATGCATGTATGTATTCTCTATGTCTATATATAATTCTATGTGTTTGGCTTCTGTGCATCGTGTTGTACAGTCCACGGTGGCTGTCAGCGCTCCTCAGTGTTTGTCATTCTGTCTGTCTGCTTTTGTCTTCCCGTCCCGGGCCCCCATGTACACTCAGCCTCTAATTAACTTAATAAAGTGTAGCAATTTTGACATTTAAGGGCCTAATTTGCTCCACAGTTGCGGATCCGCTGACCAGCGTTGCAGATAACACGGACTGACAGGATCAGAGAAAAGTCTGTTTATCTGGGGAATTAAAGGGTAAAAAGAGGCCTGGCTTGGTGATAGGTACTCTCCTGTACGGTGTGTGTGTGTGTGTGTGTGTGTGTGTGTGTGTGCAAAGAGGGAACTCCTGTGCTTGCATGTCTGTGTGAACTTTGGTTTGTGCATTTGTGTGTTTATGTGTGTAAGTGAGAGACAGGCCCCGTTATTACTTAAATGGCTCATGATATAGGCTGATACGGAGCGTCCGCTCGTTCAGGCCAACAACCTCCATCCGACAATCGTCCATTTAAAACGCTGAACTTGTGACCTTTGCCTCAGGTTTCTCTAGGCTTGCTGGTGGCGCTTCGCATGCACTGTGTTCTGTCTTTGCAAATCTCCCTCTTAATAAAGCTATCAGATCTCCCAATGGACGGAGAAACAGAGACGCGCACACACAGCAGTGCTCTGTTTTCAGAAACAGCCAAAGCCAATCTTCCCATCTACCTGGGGGGACCGGCTAGCACGGGAGCTCGCGGCAATACACATCCTCCATCAAAACATCACTGACAGAGAAGTCAAGTCGCTCTCTCCCTCTCTCCCTCTCTCTCTCCGCTACTGCCGCCTCCGACCCGTAACCCATTTATCTTGAGATAACTTTGTCAGATTGTCAACCAAACTCTCCGGTGGGAGCCGAGCCCAAAGCCTATTACGGGGGAATCAGCGCGGGCCGAGGCTGGTCACTGCTAAACAGATACTCCCTTCGCCTCGACTGCATTATCGGTGCTGCTGTTCCCACATCAAGTCAAGCCAGTCAGGCGGCAGGTAATCGCGTTGCCCAAATCCCTCATCGTTAGGAACTGCGTCGGTTTATTGATTACACAAACAGATCGGTTATCAGTGAGCAGATGTAATGCTTGTTAAACTGTCAGTTTAACCGCATTTTGTGTTGTTGACCTCTGGTGTCACCCACGGCGGTTCCTCCTTCCTGTCTTCCCTCTGGCTGTTCGGAATGAAATGTGTGTCCATGGTGAATAACCAAAACACTCAACACAACAGTGTGTGTGTGTGTGTGTGTGTGTGTGTGTGTGTGTGTTCGCTCACCTTTTCTTTAACCCCGATGCTTTGTGACATGTCGTCCCGGCCAATCACTTTGTGCTATTCCCGGCCAGGAGATCTTGGGTTCATGAATAATTTGCCACCGTTAATCTTGACTGGTCTTGATTTACTCGGGGATGCCTTTGGAGCAGCAACATGCTGAGGGCTTTACAGGGACAGCTACCAAACCAAGGAGACTAACAACAGCAATAAAGGGAAGTGAAGGAGGGTGAGACACGGCGAGAGGGGAACGAGGGGAATCTATTCTTCTTGGAAAGTTGCTGCTCTGTTTTCAGGGATTTAAAAACGACACAAAAAAGAGAGAGAGATAGCACTCCAAGGCTTTTCAAATGCAGGAGGAGTTATTTGTTAGTTATAGTAGCCAAGAGTGAAGTGAAATGTTGTTTCTGACTCTGCAATAAGGTGAAGTTAGTATGACTTATTGATTTGGCATCGGGCTTTAAGATACCAAAGTTCTCTTGGCTGACTTGACTTCAACATTTATGTTCACACACATTTAAAGTGAAAAGATGTTGGTGTTGACAGTATGGACAATGGACTGAAAAACACCAAATGGATTCATTAAGGATCGACTAAGGTCATGAGCAGATTTCTCTGTTGAGAGAAAAAAAGATAACAGCAAGACTGAACAACCCACAAAACAGGCTAGTTAGCGAGCAAAAAACAGATAGATAGATAGATAGATAGATAGATAGATAGATAGATAGATAGATAGATAGATAGATAGATAGATAGATAGATAGATAGATAGATAGATAGATAGATAGATATGATATGGGCAGAGAGTGAGAGAGAAAGAGGGATGTCCACCCATGTCATCCCCCCATTAACCCTCTGTGTGACACCCCAGTTTAGCAGTTTAATGACCCGGCACTAACAACTTTCATTTGGCTCCATCAGGGTCAACGTCAGCCATACTCTGAGCCATTGACCATTAATGGACATGCAGACAGGTGTACACAATTAATAGATTATTCATAGAGGGTCATGGATTTAACAAGCAATGTAAGGCAGGCCTTTCTATTATTTTATATGAATCCACAGATTTACCTACTTTGTTTCATTGCTCTGGTTTAAAATGCTAATCAGACTTTTAAACTTGTTTGTCTTTTTTTTATTTAAGTGGGTCTAACTGCTGGATCTAAATGTTGACTCCTGATGGATGAATCCTGATGGCTACTCTCTGCAGTCCAACCAGCCTCAGAAAATAATGACAAACAACTAGTTTGACAAATAAAGTGACCTACTCTGGAAACACAGTCTTCCTGCATGTGTGTTAGCAGTGTGTGTGTGTGTGTGTGTGTGTGTGTGTGTGTTGACGTTATAAGCTGTCAGGGTACCTAATGCGGTCCCAGGTGCTCTCCTCTTTGTTTAGGGACCAAGCCCCTGAAGGCCATGATGGGGGCCTATTGTTTGGGCTCGGGGGTCGAGCGCTGAGATTTATTCAGAGGTGGAATCACTAGACTCGTCACTCTCGATAGGCTCTAGTGGTGTTTACCGAACGTACCCGAGGCAGAGCATGGTAAACTGTTTGCTGAACCAGATGCAAACACTAATGCTGTGTACATTCATGGTTTTCTAACTTTTTCTTGGGAGGGACTTCAGTCCAACTTGGTTTCGCGTGCAAGGCTGTAGGCTGTGCAGACAACGTTAACAAGTATCGCCTTGGTTCACCTGGCTGGATTGCATTGCTTTTGTTTCTCTGGTCAAACTACTATCAAAGTGATGTGTTAATTGGTGAGCTATAGAGTTGTATTTAGTTTTAATTCGGGCTAACTATTCTCTCCTGCCTCTGTTCTTTATACTAAGCTAATGGTCTTCTGGCTGGAGGGTCAAAGTGATATTGATATTCTTATCTAACTCTTGGTTAGACTGTAAATACGCATATTTCATTAAGACAGCTTAGCTAGTTATCTTATAATCATCAGTACTTTGAGATTTTGTGAGATTTACTCGTCTTTTAACAAAAAATAACTGATAAGAAATTGTGCTCTCTCTTGCTCTCCCTCGATCCTGGTACAAAAATTACAAAACAATGCACAGCAACCAAGATAGTGTGAGAGTGCTTGGTAGGCTATACAGTAGGTGCATTGTTCATTTGTAATAATTTTTGGGGACTGTGACTATGGTGGCGGAGCCCTGAGGGGTCCAGACAGAGAAACAACACAGCTTAAAAACATGTATGCATTTAAGGTTTCTGCCTCTGTTCATTTCCTATGTGCCTTATCCACTTACAGACAGCAGAGATGTGTATCTGATCTCAGTTCACTTCCTGGAAACACTTAACCAGGATGTGCTGTTTATTGGTGTTGCCACCCATCAAATTAATGTCAAATACAGTGCAAGCCCTTTCTTATTACGCATACACTTTTCTATAGACTGTATACAGGAAGCACCTCTCTGAATATGCAAACTGTCACTTACTAATTGTACACTTAAATAAATATAAATAAAGAGCATTTTGATCAAACAAGTTATTGAGGTTTGATGACTGAACGTTTCATTTGCTTGGATACATTAGAGTATTTTTTAATTATTATTATTATAGCTATCTGCTCATTCATGCTACTATTTTCCAATAGTATAGCTTTCTCATTGGATTGATGTACTATGCAGTATGTGTAACGAGACAGACACTAACAAACAATAATAATGATAACCGCTATGTGCTTTAGAAGCAATAAAGCAATAACAGACATATTACCCAGTGCGACCTGTCTGAAGACAACCAGACTATGTGTGCAGTGGCCGTGACTAAGTCCACACAAATCATCCCAGAAATACAAATGAAATGGGGATGCATCATATCGATTTCTTTTTTTGGGGGGCTCTTGTGTTTTGAAGGCGAGCGGTAACTGACCGAGACGGACAGCCCCATCATTACAGAGATACAGTGGGGAGCCTCCACCTCACCTTCCCAGTCAACTGCCCTAGCCGAGCCGGGGAACAATGGCAGCGGGGGGGGAGGTGGGTGAGATAAGACGGAGGACTGTTGCCGAACGGGTAGCCTGCCTGTCATCTCTGTCTCGTCCACGCTCGCCAATCTCACTAACTATACTCTCCCACGGCTCAGACTCTCTCTCTCCCTCTCTCTCTCTCTCTCTCTCTCTCTCTCACTCCCTCACAGGCCGTGTCTTCTACCAGTGCTGACAACCCACATATAATTAAGGGCCATGAACGCAGCTCTACCTATGAGTGGAGATGACAGCGAGAGGCCTACCTATAGCTCCTCTCCTCCTCATTCCTCTCTTCCATCTCCTCTGCACCGGTTGAGCAGCAGCTCAGTGGAGCGGTGGAGAGGTGGAGGGACGGTCGCGGACCCACTGGCCCCTAATTGATGGTCTCTTATTCCAGGGAGGGTGGGTCTGGGTGGGCGGGAGGAGGCGTGGGGGTGGCTGCTCTCGAATTGGGGGGTGGGATATCTACACGTCCCCCTTTTCCCATCACCATCACCCCACCCCCCTTCTTGGTGCATCTCCTGCTCTCTTCTTCTGGCCTGCTTCTCTGCAAAGTGGCACAGTTAATACAGGGTATGTCTCTCTTGCTGTTTCTATCTTCACTCTTGTCTCTTAAAGGGCCGGAGAGAGAGTCGGAGACCTCAAGTTGCTGCTCCAGCAGAAAGCAACAGTGTAAATGTGCTGTTTCTCAATATAGAGCTTCAGAAGGAGGCTAACGTTGCAATGTGTTACGTGCTTTGTGAAATCGAGAGTATACCTTATCATGGCACCAGAGAATCAGACTCGAGACTGAAAGCGAAGAGGAGGAAAGATGTAACGCGTGAAGAGGAGATGGACGGAGAAGAAAGAGAGAGTGACAGGGGAAGGCGGAGGGTGAAAGAAGTGGGGAGCCCTCTCAGAGCTATACCACGGGAGATTACGTTTGCATATATGTGTCAACGCTGAAGCCTTGATAATCGCAGGACAAACTCAACAAGAGCCCTGCTCCGCTCAGTCCGCCCACACCCCGGTGTTGTTACCACGCCGACGAGCAAACGATCAGGGGGGGGCGTGGATAGAGAGGGGTGCGTGTGTGTGTGTGTGTGGGGGGGGGTGTCAGTTGTGAGCCGTCGAGTGATTAGAGCAATTACTCGTCATGGATCTGTCACAGCCAATCACATCCGTCCCTTCCGTCTCCGCAGAGACAGGCGAGGGGGTGACCCAGACCTGCCCGCATCGGACCGACTACAGCCTTCACTGAGAGAGACTGTGCGTGTTGCTCGTGTTATTACGTTATGCGGGCCCGCCATGCCTTGACACACATTATCTCTTATTAATTATTTTCACGGTGCAGAGGTGGGAGTGGTGCGGCGGTGGATGGTTAGTGACTGGGCGGTTAGCTAGGGAGGCGAGAAGGTGTGTCGGCATGTGTGTGGACGTGTGCCCAAAAGACATAGACGTGTATTATTGGATGCTGCTGTCTCTACACGTGGGGGCTACTGCTACTGAACTCTCACAAGAACATTGTCAAATATGCTTAAGTGTATCATTAATATGTGTGTGTGTGTGTGTGTGTGTGTGTGAGAGAGAGAATTGTGCCACCATTAGACAGTATTACAGTATTATTCCTGTTGCTTCTTCATCTTCTCTCTCCTGCATTCCAAATTTTCTTTCCTGATCTTTGAATTTTTATCTTTTTAGCACGGGGCAATCACTTTAATCTTCCAAGAGCCTGAAGGCCTTTACACATAGAGGTGATGACAAATAACTGAAAAGCGAAATACTCGGTTGGGAACATTTGCCATCAAAACTATTTATACCAGCAGCAATGAGAATTTGGGAGCGTTGTCAGCACTTCAAAAAAAGGTTTAAATCGATGCATGCAGACAGAGGACCAAACTACCAGGATCCTAGTGACCCAGAGCTGTGTTTGGCAATCTGAGTTAAATTGTTATATAGTAAATTGTTAGGCTATATACTCTTACTGAGTGAATTTCCCTTTGGCAAACAGTTACACAGTGTAGGCCATATGTCTGGGGCTTTTATTGTGAAAGGGAAGACGGGAAGGAGTGGATCTGTTCTGCCTTTGTTAAGGTTGAGAGAAGAAGAAACTATATTGACATTAAGGCCTTAAAGGAACAGTTTGTAGGATTTAGGGTGATTTTGGAATCGGTGTGTTTTCGTTACCTTAAGAATGAACTCTTTATACGTAGATACGCCCCGGGCCTTCTTCACCGACCTGTCCTCCATGTTTCTATACTAGCCCAGAACAGACAAACCAGTTCTCCAACACGCTTGGCACACTAAAGAAGTTTCAGTTGGTTCCAATCTGCAAGCTCACCACTAGAGGCAGCCAAATTTTACACATCAGACCTTTAATTTTACACCTAACAGCAGTATCTGATTATTCTGTGACATTAACAATCTCAACATTCATGTGCGATTTTGATCCCCCATCACATATGTTGATGTGTTTATCAGGTCTAATGGGAGTCTGATGTTATTTCTTGATGAATCAGAGAATATCACATAGAAATCTACCAGTAATTGCTTATGTCTTAGTGTTATCACCACTGGTTCACTATCAGACTATAGATATACTTGTTCTTTATTCCTTTCACTCCTGTTTGTTCTCCCTCCTCCTCTCCTCCCTCCCTCTCCCGCCTGTTTGACTCTGCTAAATTCAGAGCTGTGACACTAAACGAAGGCTTTTGGCAGCTCCGCGCTGTTATGGAGGACTGACTGGCCCTGCGTTTCCCCTGCTGCCAGAACCCTGGCCGCGCAGCTCCGAGATCACTGCAGCTGACCTGCGTTGTTGCTGCGCCTCTTGCACTTGTGTGTTTGTGTGCATACTGTTGTGTTGCTGTGTATCTCTCAGTCCTGCCTCACCTTCCCTGCCGCAAGTGTACAAACATGTTATTTCAGTGTTGGGGGTTAGAATGTGTCTCTGAGGTTCACCCTGCGTTTGCGCAATTTATTCCTCTTACATCCATCTAGATACGCATGTGAGTTACAGCAGCAAACAAGAACAGTGCTTGTAATTATGCCAAATCCCCAAATTAACTGACATATACACATGAAAGCTATTTAAAGGACTTCTTTAAAGCGTATTGTTTCACACAGACCATCACACTATATAAGTCTCTATTGTAGTATTCAAATATTGCACATTTAAATAACATTTAACATTAAAATGTCGGGAAAATCCATGGATGTTTGACATTTGCACGTTTGTGTTATTTTAAACATGTATGTGCATACATCTGTGTGTGTGTGTGTGTGTGTGTGTGTCCACGGCTCCTGACCTCCCCCTTTAGTGCTGCGAACGCTCCCGCACTGATCGCACAACAACTTGAAGTGCAATCCTCCCACCGCGGCGTGCTTTAAGTGATTGTAAATTCATGGGTGTTACAGTCTTACCGTTAGCATAACATGCACAATGCGGACGTCGAGCTTTTCCGATACACAAGCGTGAATAATTTCAGGTTATATATATATATCGCACTCCGTGTTTTGCAAATGGGGGTGATTATGAGTGATTATCCTCAAAAATCCCTGCGTGCAGCACGTGTATGTCATATCTACGTGATTACATATGTGCATAAGTACGAGGATTACATGTGTGCTGCCGCAGTAGGCCTTTGCGATTTTAAGTGCATGGGCATGCTGCCATTTTGTTCAACTCTTGTTTTTCTTGTTTTTATGACCGAGGCGTGAAATAAGAGAGAATAGCACATGACAATATCTGCCTGATGTATTTAAGTAACATATTTATTTTTTTTGTATGCTTGTTTGGTGTTGGGACTGTGCTTTTAATTAATGCTTTTAAATGTAGTAATTTGTTCATCTGCAGATCCATGTCTGTTTGTTAAGTGGGCTAATCTTCCTTTTAGAGAAGCGACCACTAAGAATAGCAAACAGTGACAATCTGCCAGAAACTGTGACTGGCTGGGGCTTGGGAATATGTGCCCCAGGCGTTCTCCAGCCCTATCTCCAAACCTTACATCATCTATTATTCTCCTGCTCATATTGATATGTAATTTTTTCTTTTATCCATGTACAAATTCAACACGACAGACGCAGAAGAGCAAAGAAGAACAAAAGAACTCAATTTGTAATTTCCTCTCATCCCTCCTTGACTCCAAACAGACGCACACATATTTCTGCAAGTGTTGTCTTTTTTTTTTATTATCATCCTCTATCTTTGGTATGATTTTTCTTTTTTTAAGTTGAAGTCAGATATATTGTTTGTGATGTCTCCATGCAGTCCGACTGTCACCAGCCCCCAATGTCTACATTCTAGATATTATTTCTGGCTGTCCGTACTCCATCTTGGGGCACAATGGAGCCTCTTTCATTTTCTGTGTCATAATGCGATAGCACAAATTTCCCTGCGAGGCATCACACTATTGGAAAAGCGAATAACATATGTTGTGTCTCAGACTCACCCTTCTTCCCCTTATCCCACTGGTGCAGATGACCAGTGAGTCTGCCAGTGCCAAGGGCTGAGGACGAGGAGGGAAGGCAGGAGGAAGAAGAGGGTGTTCTGGAAACATGTCACATAGACTATCATTCATCTCCATAGTGAGGAGCAAAATAATATGAATCCTCCCTATCAAAACCCAGAAGAGGAGCCGCAATGCATTAAGTTCAGAGCACCGCCGTCACCAAACATGGCTCTGTAATGTATTGCCTGTATGCTTTATTGATATCGGAGGAGAATAGTCTTTGCGCCGCCTTGAGGAACCTTCACAAAGCAGATTATCTTTTCCTTGGCATGTACTCTGACTTGGTGCTGCTTTCCAGGAGGGTGTGTGTGTGTGTGTTTGTATCTTTTTTTTTTGCATTGTATCATGTTTCACTAGATGGCTTGGCCATGCTAATCTTTCACTCAACACCAAGCTTGCAGGGCATGCTTGAAGCTTTGTTCTGGATAAAAAATGTAAAAAAACCCAGGGAAGGATAAATAATGGCAAAGAACTATATACTGCAAGCAGCATGTCTTGACTGCAGGCTCACTCTAATGCGCCTTTGAGTAGCGTTTCCACATACATCTGTGAGACGGATAGGGATCTGCTTTGACGGCCAGGTGACTTCAGATGGCTCGACTATCCCTTGATTGGAAGATGAGGGGCGGTCATTAAAGTGGGATGAAGACGAAAGTGAAAGCGAGCGAAGGAGCCGGCGAACACGAAAAAGAAGGAGAGTTGGTGAGAAGTGCGCATGGGTTCATATGAGGCGAGAGAGATGATGAAAAGAGTAGCCACTTGGTCCTTTGAGACTCCTTTTCTTCCCTTGCTGCCAAATTAGCCCAATTAGTCAGAGTGGCCTCTGTTCAGGCTGCTGTCAAACCCCCGACACCATACACCAGCGCCAGCGGTCATTCTCTCTCATTTAAGTCGGGCTTTTGACTCTCTCCTCTGCCTGCTCTCCTGAGCCACCTGCACATGTCTCTGCTGAATGATTACAGCGAGTGTGTGTGTGTGTGTGTGCGCGTGGAGTGAGAGACTGTGTGTGTGTGTGTTTGCATGTGTTTGTGGAAGAAAGCTTGAAAGGGAGACGTTGCCTTCAAATCAATCCCCACCTCGCCAGCATGGTGCCTGCGTGTCCTTCTTACAGCGGCGGCTTCCAACGCTGAGGTGTGAGAAATCTCTTCGTTCCTCAGGTAAAATCTACCAAGTCTCTTTAAAGCGGGGCTATCGCCGTAACTCTTTTATCTTAACACATCTGAAGGACCAAACTTTTACACAGTGCAAAGGAAAAGATTTGAGAAAAGAGGGTGTTGAGGATGAGTAAAGTCTAGGAAAAAGGCCTTGAGCACAGGTGAATGTATAGTGCTGATTTGACAACACAATGACCCCCCCGAAAAATAAACTGCTGCAATTGTTTAGTCTGCCATGCTACATGCTATAGCCCTTGGAAAGACTAACGCACAACATTACCCTGAAGCATCTGCAATGACATCATTCTATCACCGCTAACACAAATGCAAAAAAAAGTCCCTATATAACAGCCACCCCTTGTTTCCAAAGATGAAGGAATCACTTTAAACTCCGATAGCCGCCGTCATCTTCCATTTGAAATCTGTGGGATTGAAGGAAGAGCTGGTCCCTGATAATCACCTGCCCACGGGCCTCAGGAGAACAGAGGGAGAAGAGGTGGGAGAGAGAGAGAGATGGAAGCAGATATGGAGAAGGGGAGAGAGAGAAAGAGAGGGGGGTAATTGGGCGACCTCGTTGCATGAACAAACACACCTTAAGCCACATGAATGGTGACGGTGAGACGGGGGGGAGAAAGTCACGGAGCGAGCCAAAGTGCACACATTCATCTCGTTAATTTACCTAACCAGTGTTGTTTTTCACCCTGGGCCCCGTCACGGGGAAGCCTGACACAGTTCTGATCGGCTGAGACGAAGGAGGAAGTCTGTTTAACTGTGAGTGTGTGTGTGTGTGTGTGTGTGTCTTATAATTTGCCCAGCCTGAGAAGCTTTCTAATGTATGACAAATAAACAGTGCCACCTAGATGGCTCTACCTACTCCGCCTGATGATGCCAGGTCTGCTGCAATGAGAGCGATGCTGTGCATGGTCATGTATCTATATTCCAACGTATTATGTTTTGCATTTTAAACATGTCAGACTTGCATTCATCTAGACATGCTGCTGTATCTTTACATGAACTCTGTCAAGTAAAATTAATTGGCTGACGTTCATGTCTGGGGTATTTCAGATCAACGCAGACTGTCAGGGTCTTTTTGACTGATGTCATCAAAGGGTTCTGATGGCATGAACTCCTATTAATTTATATCTATATATCATATCCATCTACTGTAAATACAGCCACGTGTAATTTACAGTTTTATCACCGTAATCATTTCCTTTCCTTTCAAAGCCTGCTGTCAGGGCCTTTCAAATTCTTGTATATAAACAAGGTATCATTGTTGAAGGCTAATGATGATACTGTCAGATATGTGTCAAAACCTGTTTACAAAAAAAAACAGGATACGCATCTGCACCCTCTTTGTCAGGCACAGATTTTCTTTTCGGAAAGGTAAGTAAAATAATGGAGCGCCGCTCTGTGATTGGCTGTGCCCACGTCACATTAGAGGTGTGGTTGGTTCTTTGAGATGTGTGGGTTCGTCTCGTTCAGAGCTGTGATGTGACCTGACGAGAAGGCAACGACACTCCTTGTAATGTCAATACTTCATACAGACTCATGAAGATGTAGGAGCGCGTGTGCCGTTGAGCACGATGTGACCCCAAAACCCCTTTCCAGATAACACGTCGCGAGAGTGACCTAATTGTTTGAGTGAGGTCTTCATTCCCTGCCTCCTCCCTCCCTCCCTCCCACTCCTCTTTTTTAAACCTTCTCTCATGTCTTCTTCTATTGCTCCTAATCCTCCTCCCCTCTTTCTCTCCTTCTCGATAATCATCCGCTCTCTTTCCAACCAAACCCCTCCTGTCTCCCTTTTCCCTTCTCCCTTCTCCTACCTCTCATCTGTCGTCACCTTGTCGCTTTCACAGAGTTCATTGTTCAGCCTTTCGCAGCAACGATAAGTAACGGGAAGAAGCATGAACAGTGTGTATGTAGTTGAATGCTTCCCTCATGTACAGCCATGTAACATTATGACCTTTGACCTCAGAGCAGTGACACCTCCATTTAGGCAACAGTTCATCGTTGTTGTTGAGGTGTTTTACCTTTCAGTGCAATTTTATTGCAATTTTGCCTGAGGATGGAGGATTTTTCTTTTTCTTTTGCCATTAATGTTTTTGTTTTCTTTTGTTCATGGATTTTTTCTTGTAACTGATTGTGTTTCTATTAGAGACATAGATTCAAAATCCACCATGACCCCAACTTTTCTAGATACATTCACCCCAAAACACTTACTCCATTCTTTCAGAGAGCAAAACAGTTTGTTGCCATTTTTGTCATCCTTTCAACACATTGCCAATAAACTCCAGGGCCATGAGCTGTTGTCTGTGTTGTGGTCAATGTCAGCTCCCAAGTACAGCACAGTAAACTCAAAGAAACGAGAACAATGACAATATTGGACCAATGCGAGGAAACTTCATCACCAATGTCTTTCATTATCAAACATTGGAATATTAACGCTCCCCTATCAGTCTCCCATTTTGTTTTGCTTGAGGGGATTGAGCGGACCACCTCTAAGGCCCTGCTGGCCACCTCTTAACCCCAGCTCTGGCGTATGTCAGACCCGCTAGGCGCTTCCAAAAGCCCACCGACTAATTAGGCCCTCCGCATGGGTCTGATAAGAAGAGCTCACCAGCGATGGAGAATCGACACAGTCCTACTGAGCGGCCAAATGAGCCGGGCACGGAGACGGATGAACAGACAGATGGCTGCTGGCTGACTGGTGTGAAGGGGCCGTGCAGGGCTGTAGAGGAGACCCAGGGGCCACCAGGGCTGACTAGAAGGAGGTCTGGTGCCGTCCAAATAAGAGGAAGATGGCGAGACGTTGAGACGCATAGATGGAGCAACATGACATCATCCGGGGATGTTCCAGGGCACGGGGGGAGTAAACGTTGGCACGGAAACTGGTGGCCATGGGGGGTCTTCTCATTAACCCCTTGTTTACCCTTCATATAATGTTGTTTACTAGTTTTACCTGAGGCCTCTTTGAGTATAGACCTCTGACATTGGAGGGCGTTTCATTTCATGTTACATCTTGACATGATTAATTACAATATTTCTCTGGAGAATTACACTGTCATGATCTCAGCTTGCTTTGGTTTGTATCTGATACTACACGTATCACATTTCCTGCATGTGTGCAGAGGACAGTTTCTTTGCCTCAGCAGATTCCCTCCGAGCCACGAAAGATCTCAGTGACAAAGAGGTTCAAACCCGTTCCTCGGCGTAGAGGTCTTCGTCCGTCACACCGCCCGCAGACAAGCAGAGAGAGCATCCGCCTCGGCATCGGTCCGCGTGTGTTCATGTGTGACAGCTAACGTCCGCCCCGGTGACAAGCTAGCAGCTACCCCCTCGGCCGTGCTTTGACACACCTTCAAACAAGGGGATCATAAAAAGTGCAGAGTGTATGTGTGTGAGCGTCGACGTGTAATGTCATGTGTCAGATGGGTGACGGCGGTCTCCACGGCCGTAAGCCCCCGAATCTAAAGAGACAAATCCCCCCCCCCACCCTGTAGACCCTTCCAAAATCACTCACGGCTATATAATCCAATGAATGAATTGTGGCGCAGAAATAATATTTTAATTATATTTAACACAGATTTCCACAAAGTACTTTTAAATATTATTAAATATGTATTCATTGCAAAGAAATTTGGCGATGTGCTCAATATGTGAGGAGGTGAGTGCGTGTGTTTACTGTAGCTGCATCCGGCCTTTATGCTAAGCTAGGCTAACGGTGACTCATAATGCGATTTTTGCCTGCATGCTATATCATTTCAGTAATTTTTCAAAAGACAGGAAGCCATTGATGTCCACTTTTTAAGACTGAAGATAAAACATTTGTGCAGAATTGCTTATGTTTTTTTTTTACAGCTCTGACAGCCTTTCTTTATTTACAAAGCTCAATGTTTGACTGCTAAATGTGTGTGTGTGTGTGTGTGTGTGTGTGTGTGTGCACTTAAACCTCCCCATTAGAGGCTCTCAGTGCGACACCCACCCAGACAGCCCACAGTTCACTATTTCAGAAATAGAACAGGTTCATCCTCTCTCAAATTTGACTCGCGGAGCAGACGCACATGACCCTTGATGGACGCTTTTATCCACAGTCCCGACAACGCCGGGCGTATCGGTGGGCCCAGAGGGACGCTTCTGTCTTTCCCTCCGTCTCCTCTTCCTTCTTGTTCCGTTCTGAGGTGAGTGACTGAAGATCTGTATCGGCTTGTGAATGATCAGAGTTCAGCTACTCAGCAGTCTGTCTGAATATACAGAAGGAGGACGCTCAGGGGAGATGATTTCAGGTGCTGCAGTTTGATAAATGCGTTGTATTAAAGAAGAATTCACACTGTTGATGTATAAACCTTTGAATGTTTAGATCTGAATCCCTTACACTCATTATTTACATAAAAACACATGAATTTGCACTTTTATCATTGACAGAAATGTGGACAGACTTAGTGTATCGATGTGGATATTGTGCACTTGTCATGTCGGTGTGCTCTGTGTGTGTGTGTGTGTGTGTGTGGTCTATGTGTGTGTTTTTCCATTCCAGCTCTCCCAGGAGACCTGCTGGTCTGGGCCGTTCCAATTGGAGCTGTTGAAAGGCCCTTGGCACAGATGTCACCAGGTCCCCGAGTCTTTTCCAGGCTTATCAGATCATGTTCCACTTTTTGGACGCTTGTTTTTCGTCCCCCTACCTTCCCATCCCTTCCCATCCAACAGGCTCTACCTGTCTCAGCACCAAAGCAGCTGCCTGGTATCCGATTGTTTTATGTCCAGCCAGCATTCATTCGCTGCCTTGCCCTGCCCTGCCGTTTCTTGCAATTTGTGTCTCTCAAAGGAAGCTTGATTTCTAAGTAGTGGACCTGATGCCAGCTATTGGTACTTGTTGAGGCCAAGGGACATCTCTGGTTCCGGCTAAAAGCCCAGCTGATATATAAAGGCTCTTTGTGGCCACCTGAGTGTACAAGTTGTCTTAAAATATCCCCAAAATACGCTGTAATGGATCTCGCCTAAACTTCTGATTCTAATAAAGCGGATTTATACCAAAACCACTGAATTGGAAAGGCATGATAAAACTGAAGTTAGTCGTTAGAAATAATGGAAGAATGGAAAAATAATAAAGGATAATTTACTGCTCCAATTTGAAGGCATGATCCTGAATGGGTAAAGTTTCTTAGCGGGAGATTTACAGTGTGACAGTCATATAGCCTGAACATATTGAGATTCATTCATTCCAAATAAGCTTAACATTTCAATTTCTCCGCTTTTCTCAGACTTCATGGTTACAAAGTGTTAGACCTGTGGCGTACCACTGCATAAAAAACATCAATCTAAACCTAGTCCATTTCTGACAATGGGTAAATGCTGCACATTTCATATAAATAAATACAAACACACCCCGCTAAGTGCTTATAAAGATATAAAAATGCAAAAAAAGAAGGAAAAAAAAAAAGAAATTGCACATTAAGTACACAGTTGTTTGAAATTTCACCCTTGCCGCATATGAAAAATGAGTCCCGTGCATGAATTTACAATTCAGATGGGTTTCCTTAGGGATGCCCATTTAAGATGCATTCGTATAATATATTTGTTGTCTTTACCGCTCACCACTGCCATTGAACATCATTAGGTAATGCGCACTCACTGGTGGAAGGGGAGCTCGTGTTTATCATCATTTACTTGGCAAGGAGTCGTTAGCGGGGCCTTGGGTCGACTCTGTTGTGAACCGGGCGTAGTGTGTTACCACCACCACTGAGTTTCAGCCTGCTCCGTGGCTCCTAGATCATCTATCATATCAGTTTAACATACTAAAGACCAAGGAAGAGGAATACCATTAGCAGCATGTTAGACGAGTCTGTGTGTGTGTGTGTGTGTGTGTGTGTGTGCATACATCTGCCTGACCGGCAGAAGATCATTTATAAGTCTGCTGGAAAATGCAGACTGATTATTTAACGGAGAAAGTCTGGGCGGCCATGTTGGTTCAGGGAGCGACAAGTCCACACGGAGTGGATCCTTCCTGCCTGCTGTGAAGGATTATGAGAGTCATTTCTTGAGAAGAGGTCTATATGGAGCTCAACAACCCCTGTTTTAACTCCATTATACGTATCCCTGTGGGGAGCAAAGGAAAACCATCCATCATGTTTTGGGGGGGGGCATAACAATATTCTTGAATATCATTTATAGTCTCATTTATGTTTCATTTCAGACTTACAATTAAAACGTTTATTGTAATTCATATACTTTAAAAAGAGGAGTAGAATTAGTTGCTATGTTTATTTGTTTCCTTAACGTTGAAAGCTGAAATGAAAAATTACCCTTTAACCCTTTAGATCACGTCCCCGGTCATATTGTGCACAGATTCATCAACATACGCCCAAAAGAATGAAAAAAAAAAAAATGAAATAAATTTCCTATTATTTAAAAACACTCAAAATCCAACATCTTTTTCTTCCTGGAAAACAAAATTTGATGCATGCTTTCATCAGTTATTTTCGGCTCTTCCAAGCATCAAATCAAATGTCCTGCCTGCGATCCTGTTTCACTCTGAAACACGACACCATACAGAAGATAGATACTTGAAATGTCATTTCAGCTTGACATTAAAAATGATATATTTACATGCTCAAGATTTTCTTTCTCTCCTAACACGTGTGTTCATACCAGTTAAAATGGAGTGACAGATGAGAACAAATACACATGGATGGATTTGTATCCATAAGGGAAATAACGTTGACTCATATCGTACAATATCATATGGAGTAACTGCGTATTTGCTTATGTTGGATTATGATGATTGAGGTTAGCAAGCTACCTACAAGGCTAGAGTCTAACACTGCCCCGGAGCAAACAAGACCCAAAAAAGGGCTCTTTTTTCCAATTTGTTTTTTAACAGGGGCATGCTGGAAATACTTTCTGACTCTGGATAATGGAGAGACTCATTTGACATGGCACTGCATGCTCAATGAGATTCCTTTCCCCCCTCTTCTCCACTTTTTACACCACTTGTGTCGATAATTGAATTAGACGTAAAGACTATTATGATACTGCAATTAGAGATTATTTAATTCCCTTTAATCAGAGGGCTCTTTAATTTAAGCAGCCCACTGTCATTATGATCCAAACAGAGAGAGAATGCCGTTAATAGGGCCCGCATCTCTTAATCCATCATATTTTTTGGTCGCTGCTAATTGCAGCATAAATTGCATTTTCATCCCCCCTCATATGTGATGTTTTCCATGCTATTTGATCGTAATAATGAATGTGTCTCTTCAGCTTATTTGATCTGAATATAATTAGATAGGGAGTAAAAGAGAAATGTTTTTAGCCGGATCCATTAAATAATTCCTGTAAACGCATTAATAGGCTTCTTAAAGCGGAGCAGAAAATAAAGGAATAGTTTGTCACTTTGGGGAATACGCAGGTTTAGAGTAAAGGGGTGATAACGCTCCGTACGGTAAATAAGGTGCTGCCTCCAGCTTAGCTGAGAATAGCTGAGAATAGACATCATCTTCAACACAAACATTTGTTAGCTTGAGTTTGCTTCCTGATTAAAATATTAACATTTTCAGGAGCATATCCAGCATGCGTCAGAAAAGGTTTTCTCCCGAGAGACTCAAGTTGTTTTAGAAACCTTTCACAGTCTTTGTGCTCCGGCAACTTCTATACGCCTTTCTTCTCACACACACACACACACACACACACACACACACACACGTTCTTCCTCCCTCTCTCCCGTCCCCGGCTCGCCGTGCAGCTTCTCCCACAGTGGGTAATGTGAATGGACTCAGTCTCCTGGGTGTCGTGGCCCCCTCTCTAAGCCTCGCAGGCAAATCTGCGGCGGCCGCTCAGATGGGAGCAGCACACACGGAGTCTACAGCAGTCTGCAGGGGCAAAGAACAGACCGATGTGAAAGGACGATGACGGCTTTCGTCTTGGACTTGGAGGATTGTATCGCCCGCCGCATGCCGAGCACAGCAGAGCAGGGAGCAGGCTGCCCAGCCAAGGCAGAACGTTCTTGACAGTGCTTTGTTTTGAATCCACAAGGACTTGACATATGCCTCAAATCGTTTGCTCTCACCACGCTGCAGATCCATGCTCCGCCGTGATCAGAGACAGGGCCCTGCTGTCTGCTGCTGAGGGTGTGTGTGTGTGTGTGTGTGTGTGTTTGGTGTGTGCGTGATGGGGTGCATAAACAGCAACATCCGACAGTGCTGCTTCACTGCCTATCTGTCTCTGTTCGCTTTCCCTTCATGGGGCAGACTCCGCTCTCTAAAGTGACGCACAGTAAACATCCACTTGACAAATAAAAACATCCAAATCAACAAAAACCCTTGACCTTTTTCAGTCTAACGGTTCCCCTTTAGAGCATCCGGAGTCTTTTCCAATTCATTTCAACATGACTTCTTACATACGAAGCAGACAGCATGTCGATTTTACCTAACATACACAGGGTCTGTTCCAATAATGTACCTTCTTGTATGAACTTTCTTGTGTTGCCCTTGTTGACTTACCCTGCACGGCAGGTGGATTCACGCTATATCATGCATCACGTATCACGTATCACATCAAAATCCATCTTGTAATAGCATCACTTCTATTCACTACTATTTCTTCATTAAAAGAAGAGCATATAACGTTACTGAAGGCCTTCCCCGGTGGAAAAGATGCCCTTTTCAAACTGTTTCCAGCCAACAAACCACCTGATGGGTCAATGTTACTCAGTCCATGTCCTTGCCATTTCTTGAAATGTAAATATTTGAGTCATTCTTCTGTCTCCTATTTTCACAAATACTCAATAATTCTCCTGACACATTAATAAAGCTGCAAAACCCTAATGTTGGATTGATGTCTGCTATGTTTGTGTGTGTGTGCACCAGGGAGATGTGTTTGCAGGGTGTTTGTATACATGTTCATGAAAAAGACATATAAGATAATACGTTCTGTATTCCCACGTGTGTATGTGAACATATGTGTGTCGCATGAAGAACATACAGGCTTCAGACGCAGCAGGTTATAAAATAGGTCAGCTCGCAGAGCTTCTGATCGCTAGAGCATGGCCGCAGCATTTCATGCTACATTAGTCCGGTTTTAAGACCTAATCTGCCTCTATTAATGTTTTATGCTTAATTTCATGGAGGTGAGGACTGGCTGATGCTGCTTGGGTAGCAGAACTATTACCTGGTGGCAGCGGGTGACATGGGCGAGTGAGCACAGTGTAGTGCAGAGGCATCACCCTGCAATACACGAGTGATACCAGCTAACATTTTCAGGTTTTTTTTTTTTAAATGTATGAGTGCTGTTTATAGTACATTATTGTAATTAAATATATGCAAATATAGTCACCGAATAATACCACGTTGAATAAGAGGTATGTCTTGATTAGTCTATTTTGATGGTAGTTTGTTTCCTGCTTTAGTTTGAAAGTCTAGCTTGTTGTCTTCCCCGCTGACACCTGTCCCTCCTTTTCTCCCACGTTTCTTTGTGCATTAAGTCTCTGTGCACCTCTTGTCTGCTTAGTCTGCTTATTCTGCCTGTGTTTTGGACCCTTCAATGTGTACGCTTTTTTGCTTAATTAAAACGTTTTCCTTGTTTCGGCATGTCTGAGTCTGCCTGCACAAGTCCATTCACCACTACATAAAGTGATAACGAGTTGGTCTACATTACTTCAACAAAGCTGGGGATCTGAGGAAGGAGACATGTGGGTGACACGCTACAAAAAATGAGTCAAATGTAAGCTGGTTGGTCAAAATTCAGTGCAAGCATTCCTTTTCATATTGCCTGAAACTGCATGACGTAGACATTTCAGGCTAGATTTCGGCTTGTTTGGTTTTCTAGCATCAATTTGACAGCTCCACAAACACACCACGTTTGAAAACCAAGTATACTCAGCGAGAAGAACCGCTACACAAATTATAAAAGAAATCCTAGAACAGATTTCCTTTGAAGGTTCTTAAAGTCTAAAACTTAAATAAAACACATTTAACCTGCATGCCAGCACGTTGAATTTGCCGCTGTCAGTATGTACCAAGGTGCCGTGGTGCAGCGCTGCATAGTAAATGACTACATTGCCCTGGAGCAAAGTGCTAATCAAGGCTGTCCCCTAACTCCAATCTAATTGTCCACATCCAGCTGATCAGGCATAGGAGGCCTTTTTACTGAGCACTTACTGAGATCATTGATTTGAGAAATGATCCAGTGGACTGTACTAACTCAGATATGATTGGTTGGGCATTTAATAGCATTCTGGGGATGGTCTTGTCGATGTCTGCTGCAGCGCTAATTGTAGCTAATTTACTGTGAAGCTTATCCCAAGCTGCAGTTGTTGGGGGATCAGGCATAATGATTTTTATGCTTGCTATTTATTGATGTAAGTGGGAGAGAGTGCACAGGAAAGATGGCTAAGATCTAGATTAGTGAGTCTACAAGGTAAGGTCCATGTATATAGTACATCATTTATTTGTTTATAAAAAGAAAAATAAATCTGCAACAATTGCTACAAAGATGGTTATTTCATTGAAGTACTGAACATAATTTGTTGTAAAATACAAAATCATTGCGCTGCCTGCACCCAGGATTAGTCATTTTCTTATGTTTTTCAAACATTCATTGATACATTCATCCAATGCAAGGTACATACCAACATGGGACCTTATTTTGGGAAAAATATGTATGGTTGTTGTTACATTTTTGCACCATGAAACACGAATGATGTCTCAATTCCAAAGTAAAAGACTAAAAAGAAATGATTGGAAGGCAGATGCATAAGTGAAATATCTTGCTGAAGCTTGGATACCTGTGTGTTTCGTGTACCCACATAAGCAATGGATTTCGCTTGTTCTTTTGCTTCCAGACCAAGAAACACATCAGGTGAGATAACATCACATTTGTGCTTGAAACATAGCTATCGTGTATCGTGTATATCGTAACCCTAACCCATCAACCTGACTTGCAAAATGATGTGTAATTCAGGCCACGGTTCAAACAGGAACAATAAAAAGGTTGTCTCTCAACCCTACATATTTTTTAAAGAAAATGGAAATAAGGTCCCATGGGGGGCACCCGGAAGAGGAGGGACTCTTCAGTTGATTGCGTTATCAAGCACACAGCATAATGCGTGCGAGTGTTACGCAAACATCCTGCAAATGGCCTTCTTGTTGCATACTTATTAATCTTCTCGCTGCCCGTGCCATCAGCTTTAAGGCTGTCTAATGACTCGTAACGAAGGCAGTGCTCTGTTCTTAATGTGGGCCTACTGGGATCACTCACGTACTCCAACGCCCGGCTGTCCACTCATCAGCTCCAAAGGACACCCTTCCCTTCCCTCTTTCAAAACATGTTAGTTATGCTACAGTCATTTTCCTTTGTCCATTTCCCATCTGCAGTGATCCCTACATGGCACTAGTTTCAGTTCAGGTAGAACTAAACCAACATTCCTCATCTGCACTCCTGTCCGCGCCATCATATCATATTCCCTCTTTGTCTCAAACACCTCATTCTTCTCACTTCTCATCCATCCAAAAAAAAGAAGTCTTTATTATTGCTCCGGTCGTTCTCCAGGCGAACTCGTCACCTCTGTGTTACCTCTGGGTTTGCCCCCCACTCCGGGGCCCTAGCTCTTTTCAGGCTGCATTATTCCATTTAAACTTCAATCCTATTTACGGCCTATCCTTTTCCCCTCGCCTGCCTGGGGCTATCAAACTATTCATCCAGCGGACTTCATGTCACCCGGCCCTGTCATAAAAAGCCTCTGTTGGGATACGTGTGCCGGAGATGTGTGTGTTTGCGTGTGATCGGATGAAAAGGTGTGTACGTGTGTGTTTATGGTAGAGAGGTATGTGAGTGTGCAAGGTGCAGAAATGAAGAAATAACTTTCTATAACTTTGAGTAGTGTCTGGTTTTCCTCGTTGATTTTCTCCACCTTTGACTTCTCCATATTGACAGGCAATGCTAACGTTGCACTAAAGAAAAAGACGTGCTTACGTGGCAATATTTGGATACACGTCTCATAAAATGCATGTGTTGCACAGTATCACCAATTATCGTTGTTAAGGAAAGCTACCCCGCTGTCAGATGACTTGTCCCGGTGTTGCATCACTTAAAAGGTAGATATGAGGCAACGGACGGTGCATTTGAGAGTAGACACCTTCCAGGGACGTGATGAGGGAGAAGTGGCGTCAGACGAGGGCGGAGAGCCCAGAGCAGATAGACGGAGAGAGGTTAAGACAAAGTGTGAGGGTACAGGGGAGATTGACAAGGACAGGAGCAGCATGATGGCAGCAGAAGGCAGCAGAGAGAGCTCCAACATGAGCTGTCAACGTATGGCTTAACAGATTTCCCCCTTTGACTTCCTTCCCTCATCCCAATTTGTTCCGTGCTGGAACCTCCCGGATCAGCAGAATGAGGAAGTTGGGGAAGACGCAGGATAAAAGATATGCCTATCACCGTCCTCTTCTCCCCTGTTTTTGTTGTTGCCTGTTGTTGTTTCCTCCTCGTCTTTGGCGTGGTGTCTCCCCCACCAATTAGTCTGGGGGATGCTCCTAATGGGCCGCTGCAGCGATGTTTCAGGCGAGGCTCTTTGCTCTTTGGTGTGCTGGAGTCAGGCGGTGCGGGTGATACAGCGAGACAGGCGAGATGAGGGATAATGTGAGACAGATTGACAACCTCAAGAAGGCATTAGGCAAATGGCATCATTAAAAAGTGCAGTTACCTGCGCCGGGCTTCATGTGGCGTCAGATGAGAGGGAGGAAGAGGGGAAACACATCGGTGTTTTGCGCCCCCAGCTTTGCTGCTCTGGAGGAATTTGATCTTCTTGCTCTTCTTCTCCTGTTTTAATATCCTCCACCACTTGACTTTCAGGCTTGCTCATGAGGCAGAGACCAAAGGAGAGGTGCTGCATTATGGGGCTTCGCTCTTTGATGCTGTGTGTGCATGTGTGTGTGTGTATGTGTGTATGTGTGTGTGTGTGTGTGCACGTGTGTATGCGCTAAAGGGAAAAGGAGATCCTAATGAAAAAGATTTAAACACTTTAAACAAACAGCTAAATGGGTTGAAAAGATATATAAAGTTCTATGTTCATGTTGGATGAGGGAGCCAACGACCACGTTTGACAGATGATTCGTTATGATGATAAAAGTTATTACTTTTATTATCATTTTGGGACTGTGTCTTAATGGCTCAATTGGCTTAATTTCATTTGTTTATTTATTAATCTGTGGTTTGACTGCCACAAGGTTTCTGACAATACACTCAAAAACAACTGAGGCTTTGACATGGCATGTGTGTGTAAGCTGGTTTTGTGCATGTGTGTGTGTGTGTGTGTGTGTGTGTGTGTGTGTGTGTTCAAGGCACGTATGACCGTCCTCTGTTGGTGCTCTTTGTAAATGGCGGCATAGGCAGCCAAGGAGAAAAGGGAATGTGAAATCATTTGACTGCAGAGATTCCTGCTGGGGTGCCTCTGGCAGCCACAAACACACACACACACACACACACACACACACACACACACACTGTATTTTATGTTTAGACTGCTGTGTTATTGATATATTATCTCTCAAACCCAGTTTTCTTTACAGGTCCACAATATGCACTGTTGTAGCAGCTGGTATACAATAGAAACTCCATATCTTGCACGAAAAGGCCGACTGCAACAGGAGCGACTGCACCTTATCTTATTTCTCAATTGCTGTATGGCTGAAAAGGCATAACAATGGCAAAGTAGTGTAGTTCAACCTGTTGTTAGACCCACACTTGTGTTTTCTTTGGTTTCTAATTTGATTTTACACCCTTACCAGATACTGATCAAATGGTGGATATTTGAAAGTGAAAATGTATTTTTAAAATTTTCTCTTAGCGCAGGTGGACAGGGAACTCTGGCCTTTTAACCATGCTTGCTGCATTAATCTAAGGATGGCAATGCCACTTTGGTACGGACAGAAAATTGCCATGAAAATTGGTACAGACATTTATGGTCCCCAAAGGATGAACCCTAAAAACGTCAGTGTTCTTCAAAAGTTTTCACTCAGCCTATGGAATATGTCAAAATCTCTCACATTAATTGGCCTAAACCCAGGAAAAGTTGGGTGTGTTGATTGGAAAATATTATATAAAGTACTATTATATTAACTAAGATGGTAATCTTGATAAACCTGCTTAAGTTCAGCATGTTTGGATTGTCATTATGAGCATTTAGCTCGAAGCAATGCTGCCTGAGTGCAGCCAACACAATACTTCCTCAATCCCAACTTGTCAAATATTGGGAATACTGAGTAATGACTCACTCCACTACTGAGTGACAAGCTAGAAATTTGAGTAGCGACTCACGTGACTTACATCTCTGATGCTAGAGACATGAACACCGGTCTCCTGGGTGAAAGTCCTGTTTGATGACCCATCCACCAAAGGCAGCCTCACGTTATACTACGTTGCTTGCTCTTTGCTGTGGGAAGGTTTACATTGGAGTGAGTTGAAAGCCCGGTGAGTCACATACAAATACGGGCATGGTTCGATTCTTGTTGCCTAGGGGCAGTGCCCAAACATCGGGACTTGTCAAGTTGGGAGTGTGAGTGGGTTGGCTAACATGGCTGTAGACTTTAAGTGTTGTTCCAACTCAAGTTTCTCAGCATAATGACATAGTTACGATTCATCACAAAATCAATACAGACAAATCAAATTAATCTGAATTGTGGAAAAACGAGAACGATAAGTCAGAAAGGGAGGGCCTAAGAAATGGTTAGATTGTAGTCCTTTACATTTATAGTTTGTCAGCAATGTTGCTCATTTAAATATACAACCTAGGCGATAACATGTCCCTATGCTTGTGCATATGTGTTTCTGTGTCACTTTCAGAGGTCTGCACCTGCAGATGAAACAGTTTTTCTCATTCCAAACACAAATTGGATTTTCGGCACTAAGCAGAGTCCAGGACGGGAGAAATGTTCCCCTCATGATTGTCACAGACCGACAACTTGCTTGTTCCCGGGTGCAATAGACCAATGAATGAATAATGAAATAAATAAAATCAATGCCTCGCACATGTTTCAAATCCATAAACCTATCTAATCGGCTCGGCGGAGAAATGGAAAGCAGTTGAGGCCTCACTTTCTCAGCGTTCCACCATTATGTAAATTGAAGCCAATCAAACTGCCGCCATGGAGAAGCTTTGTAATAGAGCGTTGATTAGCTAGGCGGCTTTGAATCAGCCATAAAAAGAGTCATATAAATGGGTAAATTCAGCCTGGCATAATTTAGCCCAGTGAACTTAATTTGACTCTGAAGTCACACTGTGTTATACATATGAACATTATGGTAACCATCGATGTTCGGTGGGAATTTATCTTTCATCTTTGATGTTATTAATGGATTTGATGCTAATTCAGCTTAACTTGAGACTTTAACATCAGTCTCCAATATGTCTGTATAACCAAAGAGCCCCCTTGACATTTTGGGGTCGAACATATGAGGATTGAACCCCTAAAACCCATAAATAACACCATATTAGGTGTACTGGCATTCACTCTCTTTTTGACACTAATTATTATCAACATGAAAACAGACCTAAAGCTATAGTTATCTAAAATATGCATTTATCACCTCTACTTTTACATTTCTACATTTATGGGAATAGTTTTTCCTTACTTTCACCACTTCCACTCCTTGTCTACCAAACTCTGCTACACACCCTCTCTCCTCTCTGCCCTTGTTTGTTTTTACCGTCCCTCCCAGAGTCAAAGATAGGTCTGGCCTGTTTGTGTGTCCTTGCGTGTCCCTCCGTCTCTGCCAAAGACATGTCCGCGATTAGAAATAGGTGAGTGAGCACTTCCTCTATTTGCGTCCCCTCTGACTTGCTGTTGTCCTATTTAGTGTTATTAGCCGACGATATCGCTCCAGCGTTTTCCCCTTGGTGACGGTAAACTGCTGTTTCTGCCGACCTTGCTGTGCACCGAGCCAGGTTGCAGTTTATAGTTTGCTCTTCTGTGGACGTGCCCCTCCGTGTTGGAGGAGGCATTGAGGTTACTGTGTGTTTTGTGCATGCGGGTGTGCGATGCCGTGACACGGTGATGCAGCAAAGAATCATACAAATGAATTCTGTAAAGAAGCATCAATCATGTCAGTCTTGTTTTAATTAACATCAACGTTCTGATCTGGTTGCAGCTAAAGTGCACCTGGGAAAGAAACCTGCCATGAACAGATATTTGTTCATGGTCCCTTGCATGACGTTTTTATTAACTCACTCCGTATTGTCTTGCCCGTGGATCACAGCGATCCTGCGTGTCCCTCCGTTACACATTAACGGAGGCGGGCGGGTAGGTAGGGCAGTGACAGTGCATATCTATTTTAGTGAGTGCCTTGCCTCTTTTCACCTTGCATCTGGAGAGCTTTGTCTCATTGTCCTATATAAAGCCACTTTGTATGGCTTGTGCATATCTGCTGGCGGCACACCTTGCTGTACACATATCATCTGGTCTAGTGGCAACACACCCGGAAGACAAGAGAGATCACACACACACACATATACATGGATACATATTTGACTCCTGAGGTCCCCTTTCCTCTCTTTCATCTTTTATTCAAAAGTGCTGAGTATGAATAAAAAAAAGAATTGGCCCATCCAGTCAGAATGACGGGAGTGAGGCGAGGGCAGTGTGTCTGTGGGTGGTGGGGGAGACACATTTGCGTACTCATCTTCTTTTCTCTCTCTCTCTCTCTCCTCTCCGCCTGCTGTCTGCAGGGGGGCTCTCTAATCATGTTTTTACCCGTGTTTACTAATGTTTCATTCATTAAGCGTCAGCCGCCACGCAAGCGGCATCATCCGTCCGCCAAAGTGGAGGTTATTATCGCCTTAAATCATCTCACAGTGTACCTGTTTGGTCGGCTGTCACCGGCCGAGCGAGGCCAGTGAGCCCCCCGGGGGAGAGGGAGAGAGGGAAGCTGTCATGCTCCCTCGCTCTGCTCCTCTCCATCCTTCTTCCTCCTTGCCTCTCGTTGTATCTCTTTCTATTTTTCCTCGCTTTTCGTATTCACATACCTGGTATGGCTGTCATAGTTACTCATTATAAGTTTTACTGCACTTATATACAAAAAAGAAATAGATAACAGAGCGCTTATTGAATGTTGGCTCTATAGCACACACAAAAAAATCTAAATAACATAGTTTTAATAATGTCACATAGGTATAATATCCTATTTCTCGTCTAAGCATCAGGGCCGGCTATTGTCCTTGCAGCGCCGGTACGCTCTGAATCTGCCCTCTAGCAGTAACACTCACACACATCTCTATTCTGTTCTCTCATCCTCCCTCTCTACCTCCTTCCTCCATTCATCTCGTCCTCCCTCTCCCTCTTTCTCTCCCCTGCAATCCTTCACTTTTTGCGGCTCAGCACAGCAATTATCACCCCACCTCGCTTTCGCGGTGACCTCTGAGATGATTAAGTGAGATTACCTGTACAGTACTTGTGGCGAGAAGCATGCTGTGAGACATTCTGTCCTGTGTGTGTGTGTGTGTGTGTGTGTGTGTGTGTGTGTGTGCAGGATACAGTAGCTACAGTCGTCTTTAGCCACAGGGCAGGTGAGCCCCTTCACTGTCTGTATGGCTGGCTGGCTGCTTACTGTATGTAATGATTTGTAGCCTGGCATACACATGCAGAGCTTATCACGATGCTTCAATGAATAGATGGACGTGAAAGAGAAAACAAAAAATGAAAAAACCTCAGACAGGATATTACAAAATACACTCTGGATGCACTGATGCGCATTAATGTGTGGCCAAAGTCTTGTAAAATGTTATTAGAGTTGAGGATTTTCCAAAAAGTTGTCATTTTACACCTGCTTCATGAATGCCACACGAATGATTTACCCTGCAGAGCAAGAAATCTATACATTGTGCAGAACGCATCAGAAGTCTTTCACGCCCCAATTTGAGAGGCCCCCGCTCGTATCTGGCCGGTTATTGGTTCCCCGCTTTCATTACAATATGCGTCTCATTAGGTGTTCGTCGCTCTGCACCACCTCCGGGTGGAACTTACACTAATGAGGACACTACATCTAACGAACATCCTCCTCCCTCTGTCCTTAATTACAGCGCCGTGCCTCTCCCCGAGCCAACACGACACCCAGAGTCGCAGCAAAGAATGAAAAAAAAAAAGCCTCAGCCGAAACACAAGCCCCAAGAGCCGAAATGGAAGACACATGTCCATGTCCGCGATGCCACCGCTCCATGTTGGAAGGGTGTAGCAGCGATGCTGTGTGTGTGTGTGTGTCTTTGTGTAAGAGAAGAGGGTGTTTGTTCATTACACGGTGAGCTGTGCTATTATTTGATATTAGTTGAAACAAGCTGTAGGCTCCTGGGTAGATTGGTGATTAAACATGCCGTTACAAGTCCATGCGTGTCGCGCGGTGCGTCAGTGGATAATAGCTTAACAAGGAATATAATGACTGATACACTCGCTATTAACATACTGATGTAACCGCTGGAGAAGGGCCTGGTTTAACTGTACAGTAAACAAAGTTAAAGTTCTTCTTTAAAGGGGAAACAAGAGTTTGCTCACGGTTGGCTTTCAGTGCAAAAACACGGAGCTGTAACAAATTATAGAGACATGAGTTTGGCTATTATAATTATTATTAATAATAATGATGATATCTCTGAGAAGACACTGAACATGCTTTAAAATGAGTAAAACATTTTGATGTAGAATGGGATGACTTCAGACAGAACCTCGTCACCCAGAGCTGCTGCCTCATGGATAATTTGAGAATGAACACGCTGTAAAGTAAATGCACACTGGCACTTATATGACAGTGGAGAAGGTAGACTCAGAACAATATATCACAGTGCTTAATAATACGTTCAGTTGAGGCATGATGGCTCTGTCAGTTTTCCATTTTAACTCAATTTCCAGAGCTTTGTTTTATGAAAATCAAAGTGAAATCAAAATCACGTGCCTGTTGACCTAAATGTTACACAACAGCACGCGCACATTTTCACACTTTTCACTTCATTCTGGCTATAGAGAATTCCTTTACAAATTGGTGCACTAATTGCAATTCATGCCTTATGAGTCGATGAATCATTTAACTGTGTATAGCTGCTGAGCCCTTGAAAGGATGAGTGCAGCTAATCCTCAGTAATAGGCATAAATTATGAACAGAAGATGTTGACCGACGCCTGCATTATCTCTGGCCAAAAATAAGATGGCCTAATTGGTCATTTTGAGCTTCTGAAGACCTCCAGTACCGCTCTACGCCGACGTGCTTCCGGGCCTACATTTCCCATGAGCACCCGGGGTTATTGTGTGCAGATTCATAACAATTTCTCAAAGACCCATGGTCGAGGCCGCTGGCTTCTCCTCCCTCTCAGGCTTAGCGAGGATGTGAGGCCACTAATTAGGGCAAAGGGGAGATCCAAGTATGCCTAAAACTTTTGGACCCATTTTCTTTTATTTTCCTCTCCCTCTTCCTCTTCTCTGGGGATGTTCTCTCATGGCTGAGTTAAGCTGGGCCGAGTTCAGCCGGCCATGTGCAGTTAAATCCTTCCTGTGTCTTCATATCCCCCTCCGTTTATTCATTTGGTTTGTGGGCAAAGGCAGGCCTAGGTTATTATTCCTCCTTCCATCCTTGACTTCACTCTTATCCCACTGCTCTCTATCTTCCTTTATTCCCTCCTCTTTGCTGTGTCTCTGGTACCAAGGGTGCCCACAGCTTATAATAAAAGGCATAGGATTTTAAATTAGAAATTAATTTGGAAAATTCGTCTCCAACGAGCACCCTCCTCCTGCTGTTCCTGCCAGAAATATATTAATATATCATATTAAGTAATTTCTGGGCCCAGATACACATGCTTATACAGAGTGTGTGTGTGTGTGTGTGTGTGTGAGAGAGAGAGAGAGAGAGAGGGAGAGTTCTCATCAAGGTTGTATCCCTAATTAGTAAAGCTAGCTCTTTGAGCATGCTCAGTGCAGAGCCTGCTAGCACCGTAGCACTGCCTCCACTTAGAGCACCTTGGAACCAGAGATGACAAGCTCAATGTAGGAGAGGGTGGGAGTGGAGGGGAGGTAAGGGCACAGCTGGAGGATGGGAGTAACAACTGGTTAGAAAAACGAGAAGAGAGAGGAGGTAAAATCGGTGAAGTGGGCGTTTGAAAGCAAAGTAAAACATTTTAGTGATAAACAGCTGCATCAATAAGTCACTTTTTCCTGTCACACATGTGGACACTATTGAAACACAAATACACTGATATATTATCACCCTTTTAAGTAGATAAAGCAAAAGTTTAACAGCCGTATGAGGAATTCAACATTCACTCCTTCTTAGCTCTGTTTTCGGTCTCAACTAACTCCGGCTATCGTCGCTAACTTTGTCTGTCTGCCATTTGATGCTGCAGCAAGAAACGTACGGTCGGCTTTTCCCACTCAAAATCTGCAGCCGAACACGACGCTATGAGAGTAATGACAGTGAAACAAAACAGTGAAGTTGTGAGCCGGAAAATTGAAACAATCAGCTGAAAGACGCTATAAAGCTCCGTCAAGCAGAGAGCAACTGCAGCGCCGAGTGAGAATCTTTTCACCGGCTCTTCTTACGAACAACTCCTTTTAAACACGAGGAGTCATGTGACCTGTTGTTGATATAAAAACATTGATTCTAGCTGCTTAACCACAAGGCGACAAGCGTGTTAAAACACAGGAGAGTTTTTAATGGAGAAAGACGGACTTACAGATGGCAATGGAAGAATGTTTGAGATGGTTTCTCTATTGAAGTGTGATGATAAAAGGTAATGAAGGAGGACTCCGTCACTGATGCTCCTCAACCTGCCTGTTTAATCAGAGTCAGTGTGTGTGTGTGTGTGTGTGCGTGAGAGAGTACTCATTTACACGCATTTCAGCCAAAGGTATATGAGTGCCTTTCCGTGCTCTGGTGAACTGAATCATTCCCTCACTATGCAGAGAGAGAGAGAGAGAGAGAGAGAGAGAGAGAGAGAGAGAGAGAAGAAAGATGGACATAATACGCTTTGCTACTGCTGCACACGCTGGGAATTGAATGGGGAGAGAAATGTCATAGCAGCAATGGGGGTGGAGTGTACTGAGTGGAACCGGTGTGTGTGTGTGTGTGTGTGTGTGTGTGTGTGCATGTGTAAGCGACTACAACCTGAGATCAACTTCACATTAAGAAGTGCCCCGTGGGTAGTTTAACAATGAGAGAGCGGTGCCGGCTGGGAAGAAATATGCATCGCAATGAGACAGCGAGAGCGGCGAGGTGATAGACGCACATATCATGCTGTGTGTTTTGACCAAACACTGTTTAATTTGTTATGGATTTTCTCGCCCCTGTCTTCTCCGTCTCCCTCTCTCTCTCTCCCTGGCTCTCTCCCTGTCTCTCGCCCTGCATGCTTGACACTCTTTATGTGACTCTCCTCGGGTCTAGCGACTCTCCATGCCTTGTGGCCCGTGATTAAACAGTGTGTCATGATTCAAAGTCAAATCTACCTCCGCCGTGCAGCGGAAAGCTGTCATCTTGCATGTTTTAGGAATCAAATTAGTTTCCAGAGTCTCATGCAGGAGTGTGCCCCCCCCCCCCTCCCTCCCCAACCAAATCTTTGCAGTTAGTCAAATGTTTTCAAGGCACCCACAGGACTAGTTGAAGGGCGAGAAACATAGCATTCCCAATTACACATTTTCTTTGAATCTTCAATTGTGCAAAGACAAACTGCAGTTAAAAGGAACTCCAACGCGTCTTTTGCACATTATTAACAACCATGATGTAACTACAAAACAACTTTTAGAGGGGGGGGGGGGGGGGGGGGGGGGGCAATTAGGCAACCGTGGCTCATCGTGAAAGAAAAAACAAAAAAAAAACAGTGCAGATAATGCATTTTACAAATGTTTAATTAGGCCGTATTAATCAAAGGCTTTCCTCTTCCCTTTCTCCTTCTCTTCCATCTTTTCCTCCCCCCCTTTCTCTCTCTCTCCTCCCTTCCCTCTTTCTTTTTTGTGATAGATCTGCAGCGTGACCCCCAGTTAATTGAAACCCAGGAGACTCTTCTTGCATAAAATCAGATTTATCTATCCATAAAAGGATTTCGTTAAAAATAGTCCAAATCCAGTGGCTCACAACTAAAAGCCTGCAGCTACCGAGGCGAGCCTGGCTCCAACCCCTTTCGCCCTCTCTCAGTCGCCACGGTGAAACAAGTGCTGCCTACTGCTAACTAGCTGGGGACCCATTAATTAATTGCTGGAAAACACAGACATTATGTCTGTGGGGCACATTTTTTTTTTCTCCCCCAAAAGAAAGGAACGATTGTGTGTGTGTGTGTGTGCGTGTGTGTGTGTGTGTGTGTTGTCCCTCATCCACAGCTCTTCTGAACTGTCTCGAATGTCCCCCAGACTATAATAAGAGGAAAGTAATGATGGGCCATAGTGATAATGAAAAGCTATGCATCAAACAATACACTGATTCCATGAGACAGGTCAATTGAATAGCTGGCAGAGTGGCAGAGGGACGGTCCAGTGCTGCCTTCCACCCAAGAACGAGGGATTGGTCCGTCCCTTGTAAACAGGAAGTGTTCGCAGGCAAATATTTAAGATAATTCTCTCTGCCACTGAGATGGAAGTGGGATTCAGCTTGTGGGATGGGGGGGTACGTGGAGTTGAAGAATTGAAAGAATTCAGCAGCTATGATGTTTTGAAGATGGTATGTTTATTGGCTGTGGCCCCTGC